>OY728153.1:45000000-46250000 GCA_963277665.1 Viscum album
GTCACAAACATGTATTATTTTACTAAAACAATTTTTACAAGGGGTTATACAGAATATATTTTCAACTATAAATATCCATTGGAAAGCTAAAACGACTTCCTACATCATGGTAATTTTTTTATAATTTTTAGTCATTATATAAATAAATTTATTTATCACACCATGATGATGCAGCGATTACCTCATTAGTGAACAATTTAAATAAAATGAAAAGAAAAGGTAAAATCTAAGACTTACAGTTGTCTAAATCATATTGGATGGGTATATTTAGAAACCTTATCACCTTATCCTCGAAATATATCATTGTGGGACCTTTAAAATCCTAAATTAATCTCATAATAATGTAACATTTCATGACATTCCAAGAGTGCCCCTTCCCTCCTCTTATAAAAGGCCCCCACCTCTACCACCTTATTCACACTTTAAAATCCATTTGGATCGTCCAACCTCTACCCAAGTACTTTATAAAATTCCCTATATTACTTTTAGAAGCCTCAGTTTGGGAAAAGTTTTTCCCAAGGAATCCTTTTTCTCAAATCAAAAAAAGTTACCTGATTTTAAGGTAATTCTTCTCTTATGTTATTTTGTTTTATTTTGCATCTCAAACCCCTTAAAATATTTTTATTCTATTATTTTGTAACAACAAGAGTATCTTCAATATACTCAGATCTTGTTATGGATTGATTTTATTTACACTTACACACACCTTCATCTAATGGTTAAGGAACATATTGTTTCTCTGGGTGGCGAATTACTGCCTCACAAAACGATGATTGTTCGATCTTCTTTTAAAAACTCTAATGGTGGCCATTATGATGAAACTATTTCTATATATGATATATATTATGTTTTTTTTCTTTATGCTTCTTTATTTTTCATTTATGGCATACCATTATGATTTCCATTATGGGTAAACGCGATAATTTCATTTTTGGAAGTGCGGACTACCGCCCCCTCAAAGTGATTTGAATCATTAATGCCATATGTGGGACGTGTAAAGGAGGGAGTTAATGATATTATATATTATATTATACTATAATTATAATAATATTTTATATCATTATGATTTCAGTCCGTTAAATATGAAATAGTAATCAAAGTATCATTCATGCGTACGTACGGCTTACCGTCCTCATGAACGGTTCATTTCATTTCTTACCTCTAAATGTTATGTAATATTATAAATTCATGTATCTACTGGATATATATTATATATATATAATATCTAAGTCATGAATATAATTTTGGAGATAATGGATATTCTACCACATAAACAACTTGTAATTATAAGAAGTTTATTGTTGACTCAAGTACCAAAGATCGACAAAATGACCGTTATTAAAATAAATGACTACATAATTTTCATAACATGGTAATAAGTTATATAATACAGATAATGAACATGAAAAAGGTTCTTAGGAAATTAAATATTAACTCTAGTTTATTATTCATTAGATAAAAGAATGATCTAGTCATGTTGGACATGAGGTAAGGGACTTCGTCTCAATATCCATTCATTGAGTCATATTTTGTTTTATACAGAACATTCTTTTATATGGTGTATAAACCCCTTTGACTTTTACTCAAAAGGAATATTTTTATATGAAGTGTTTTTACTAAATTAAAAAAGTAATTTTTTGTCTTACGTATGCGGCGACAACGACTTCTCCACTGTCGTGACCATTATTTGAGTTTCGGCTTCCTCTACAAGCCACAACATTTTTTAATGAAAAATAAATACCAAGATTTAATTTTATTTTATTTTTGTATTGAAAATGGTTTTGATAATGGTTTGATTATATTAATGTGTTTTATTGATATCTTGTGATTGAAATGTGGAAATGTTAGGTTTATTTTATGCATATTTTATGTAATGCGATTATGTTATGGTTATTGGGCATTATTTATGATATGTATAAACCTTTTCATTTAAGTAATGCATTGGACTTAATAAGTGAAGGGTGGAGCCCACTATAGCTCCTCGATGCATCGGTAGGTCTCATGAGACAAACTAGTGTCTTAGCACAAGGCCTTGAAAAAATCTTATTTTTAGTATTGGCACAAGGCCTTGACTATGTGGTTATGATAGTCTGGCATTATGCATTCCATCATTATAGAAATTGGTTATTCATATTACAAGTGATTATTCCACTAGTAGAATATTAATGTGAATAAGTAAATGGCATTACTTCATTTTATTTTTTCTATATTATGATAAATTTCAAGTTTAAAATGATTTTTTATTTATAAATTTCATTAAATGTTTATGTTTATTTATGAAAGTTTCCACTATATTGTTATCCTTACTGAGCATCTGAGCTCACCCCTTTCTATGTTTTATTTTTTCCAGGATGTGAAGAAATATTTTATGACTGGCTTGCAGGGATAGTCTGAAGGGGATATGAGTGTGGACTATGGAGACTATGTCATTGTGATTTTTCACTTTATGGTTTAATGTAACATTTATAAATGTATCTACTGTTTCCAAGTCTACTGAACTAATTGGTCTTTCGAGACTTGATTTTTTGTGATCATGCCAATGTTTCATAATAATTCACCGACTCTGGGTAACCAGGGTTGGGGCATTACACTTAAAATAAATTTGTCCCTGAACATCCCTAGCAAGGAGGCTTAGATGAAGGATCCTCGAATAGCTCTGACCACTATGATTGTACATCTTCCTCCCTCTCCCAGGTCACATCCTATACTCGCCCATGCTGCCATAGCACTCATACCAAGCGACCATACAGGCCATGGAGCACCTTCGTACTACAATCAACAAACTGAATTGGATGCTCCTTGAACGAGGAATCCACCTCTATCTCAACCTCCTTGTGTTGGAAAACATGATATGGGTGTGGGAAGTAACATCGAAGATGAGATACATGGAAGACATCATGCATAGAAAGGTATATTTTAGGAAACTACAATTGATAGGCAACTGACCCAACTCTCTCCAAAACCTCAAATGGCCTGACGTATCTCGATAAAAGCTTACCTTGTCTCCTAATCCGCCAATATCCCAACCTAGGTGTGACATGAAGGAAAACCCGATCTCCGACCTCATACTCCATAGGTCTTCTCCATTGATCATCATAATACATCTATGTAGATTGTGTAGTATCCATCCTATTTCGAATCAACTCTATCTGCTATGAGGTCTCCCAGACAAGACGCGGTCCCAACATTGCTACCTCTCCCACCTCCATCCAACATAAGGGTGATCATCATGTCCTACCATAAAAATCCTCATAATATTCCATATGGATAGTTGATTGAAAACTATTATTGTAGGAAAAATCCACAATAGGCATGTGCTTCTCCCAAGAACCTCCAATATCTAGGATGCAAGCTCGGAACATGTCCTCAAGAACCGGAATCATTCGCTCGGAATGGCCAACTGTCTGGGGCTGGTAATCTGTACTCAAAAGTACCTGTGTACCGAAATCCTTATGTAGTCCCCGCTATACTGGAGAAGTAAAACATGTATCCCTATCTAAAAAAATGGAGTGTGGAACCCCATGTAGATGTATAATCTCTCGAATGTACAACCGTCTTTTCTAATCAACACTGAAGTTCTCCAAAATCGGCAAGAAATGAGAAAACTTCATGAGTCTGTAAATGATAACCCATTCTGCATCATTCCCTCGAGGAAACCTTGGAAAACCGATCATGAAATCTATTGTGAAATCGTTCCACTTCCACTCGGGAATGGGTAACTGCTGCAAAAGACCTTCTGGTGGTTGATGCTCCGCCTTCACATGTTGACTAGTGGAACACCTCAGGAAAAAACTAGAAATACCTCTCTTCATACATGGCCACCAATACTAATGGTATAAATAAAAATACATCTTGATGACACTAGGATGAACTGCCCAAACAGAGGAATCAAATTCCCACATTAGCTCATTGTATATGTCTGCTGAAACCCATACACACCAATGAAAATGCACGATCTCATCCTCACGTATAGTTCATCCTGGAATAGGATCCTCTCATTAAAAACCCTCCCATACAACTTGACGTTCAGAATATGATAGTTTCCTCATTCACACTAGAATAAGAAGATTAGAGGTAATAGCTACAGTATAAAGAAAAGTTTTCCCCTCTCTATCGTGCACCTCCAAATTCATCTCAGAGAACAGAGCCATAAGCTTCCACTCACTACTAAACTCCTATAATACCTATATCTGAGTCCTCCTACTCAGCACATCATCTAATGTGTTTCCTTCCCCAAGAATGTAGGCAAGATCAATTTCAAAAGACTAAAGGTACTCAACCCATCTGCGGTATCTCAAATTCAAGTCATGCTGAGTGAAGTTGTACATGATACTTTAGTGGTCTGTGAAAACCACAAAATGATCTTCCAGTATATAATTTATCCAATATCGTATGGCATGATCAACTGTTTCCAACTCGAGATCATGCTTCAGGTAATTCCCCTCATGTGGCGCCAACTATCGAGACCCGTTCGCAACGAATCCTTTACCCTAGATAAGAACAGCTCCCAGCTCAATACCTGATGCATCACAGTAAATGGTATAACACTTTCCTGGCTCTGGAAATACTAGTATTAGTGCGGAATTAAACCTCCAATTTTTCTCTTGAAAGGCTGACTCACAAGAATCTAACTACAAGAAATTTTCACCCTTCTTAGTCAGGCTCATCAGTGGTGCTGCTTAGCGTGAGAAGTCCTGTATGAAATGTCTGTAGTATCCAGCTAGCACTAGAAAACTCTGTACCACAAATATGTTCTTCGAATACTCCCAGAAAAATATTTCCCTCACATTCCCTGGGTCTATTGAGACTCCTTTCTCTGAGATAACATCAACCAAAAAGTGAATATAGTCTATCCAAAAGTGGAATTTTATGATCCAAGCATATAACTGATGCTCTCTCAATGTACTCAAAATGATCTCAAGATGTGTGGAATGTTCATGTCGGGTGTGAATGTACACCAATATATCATCCATAATGACTACGATGAAAAAATCCAAGTAAGGATAGAACACTTGGTTCATCAGTCCAAAAAAGACTACAGTTTTGTTCACGAGACCGAATTAAATAACAATATACTCATATAGACCATACCTCTTCCGGAAGGCTGTAAGTGGTATATCGGATTGTATAACACAAAACTGATGGTAATCGGATCTCAAGTCAATCTTTGAGAACACCCTTCCTCCCAAAAGCTGATAATATAGATCATCAATCCTTGGAAGGGAATATCGGTTCTTGACTGTCAACCTGTTACACATCTGATAATCCACAAAATGTCTCAGGGTACCATCCTCCTTCTTTGCAAATAAGACCAGTGAACCCCAAAGAGATGTACTGGTTCAAATGAAACCCTTTTCTTGTAACTCCTCCAACTGCTTCATGATCTCATGTAACTCTGGTGTAGCCATCCTATAATGAGGAATGGACACTAGTTCCGCTCTTTCCCCAAGATCAATCGAAAAGTCTACCTCTCGCTCTGAAGGAAAACCTAAAATGTCCTCTGGAATGATATCCCAATAATGATCTCCCACTAGAGTAAAGATCATCTGTGAAGTCCCTTATTCATCGACATATGGACTAGAAATATGGTCTATATCTCTTCCAAACCCATGATGCTCGGGTATCGCTCTGCTCACTAGGAGGTCCCATTCACTGTTATGAAGAAACGATCCACCCTACGGTGATGTGAAACTCACAGTACGATGATAGAAATCAACAAAAACATGGAGGGGAATTAACTAGTCCATTCTGTGAATGACATCATTACCTATCATCTCTAGGACATAGAGGTCCCATAAAAAGTGACACCCACCAAGCTTAGGAGGCACTCCATTCACTAACATACAGTAGATTTTATATTCCCCAACAAAGTTTCTAGAATCAAGATATCATATGAAGAAAAGATACAGGGCCCAAATATCTTCACAACAACAATAGATATGAATATATGGGAGTCCCCTGTATTAAATAGTGAATAAACAAGAACTGAGGGAACTAGGATAGTACCTCAAACTTTAGAGCATCCAGGATCCTGCTCTGCTACAAAATTCTGACCTGCACCATTGTCCTGTGACCCTAAATGGCCACTCTGAGTTGATCCATCCTATTGTCACTGAAATCCTGGAAACTGACTACCACGACCGCGACCTCCACCTCATCCTAAATGGCTGGAAGATCTCCAGTTCCCTAAATAATGAGAAAATGGTGGTACTGCTCCTGAATGAGGATTCATAGAAGAAACTATGTCACGAGATGCTGGTGAAATTATCTAACAGAAGTGCTGAAGATGACCCATCTTTCCGAAAGATCGGAACTCTACTAGGTCCCTCAGGTAGGGTAGCCATGTATTGAAGATCTTCTCGCATTGGTTTCACAACACCTGGCTACCTAAAGATGTCTCTTACCTCTTTGATTAGTTTCTAGTTTACTATAGAAGTGATTAGTTCCTGGGTGACTATAGATGTGCTAAAAGTAATCCTGAAGATGTCCACCTCTGATCAGATGTCATGCCTGATACCATCCTCAAACATCCTCACCAAAAACAACTCATCTCTTCCTAGGATGGGCATGAAGCACTGAACCTCTGTGATGCAAGAAGAATACTCCATAATAGAAAGAGTACCCTGATTTATACTCATGAAATATCGGGCTCGATCGGCCATCAATGTATTCTTATACAATTATTCATAGAAGGCATCCAAGAACTCAGCCTAAGACATAACCTTCTAGTGTCCCACCTGTGAGATCACATCCAACCATCTCTTAACAAAATCCCAAAACATGTAGTTGGAGATCTTCTCCCTCCGCTATGGAGTCATCTCTAGATGCTCGAAGATAGAGAGCATGGATTCTAACCATGACTCCTTAGCCAGAGGTAATCCTTCCCCTGTGAAGGTGGGAAGATGTTGTGGCTAAAAAACCGTGTCATATCTTCCATAGATGGGGCAGGATACAGTACTACACATGAGGTCTGCATGATCCTCATAAATCCCTATCGGAACTATGAGTCAGTACCTATGTCCAGAATGATGACTGGTGCCAAGATTGGAACATCTGGAGGATCTGCTGGCAGTCCATGATCAGCCATGTCTAGTGTCTGATCAATACCCTGCAACTGGTGTACAACCGGAGGAAATATGGGTGGCATGACTTCGTTTGTTCAATCACACACAATAGATCAAGATTATCATTGACTAAAAACTTTAAGAGTAAGAAGAGATCAACTGAAATACATCATTAATATTTTTTTCAATACATGGATACACTATGTGTATAATCCCTACACTTTGTGTTCCCTTAAGCCATTACATGGGTGTGTACTTATGCCAAAACAGGTCGTGTAACACCCCATACACACATCGTGTTGTCCTTACACACAGTGTGTACTTGAATCCTCTTCCCCTACCTGAGTCGGTCTATTTGACAAACCCACAATGTTTCCCTAAAACAAGACTACACAGTGTGTTAGTACCAGACACAGAATGTACAAGGCGAACTTCACCGACCAATGTTATTAAATACCGGGTTGGTTACATGGATGACTCCACATGGAATGTTTATGCCAGACACATAATGTACATGGATGATTTCACCAACCCTTGTTGTTCATCACATGTCCGGATAATTGAGTTATACTACACGATGTTTTTGAGATCGGAACAGCATGTATATCTTATGTTTTATACATCCATGTTGTTAGTCACACGGGTGGACAGATGGTCTCCACAATACAACATGTACATCTGGTACACGGTGTGTTCCACCCAGATTTCCCAACCTTGGGTCTCTTCCCACACCGCCAGTGACACGGTTAGGTACTACATGGCGTGTATATATAGTACACAACATGTACTTAATAAAAATATATTCCTCCCAAACAGAAGAACTTAGGGCGTGTATTCATTACTACACACTATATATTCTATGTTTTTTAGACACTAATCCTAATAAACATCTCTAGAACCCATAAAAACACTGAATCAATCATCAATGTGCAAAATTATGATCCGTGAGGGACCATACTCCCCGCGAATCAACGCATGTAATATTTTATATGTCATAAACAAGGATAACAGTGCAATGATCCCCCAAATTCTGATCCATGAGGGCCCATAACAGCTGAAAAACCAATGTTTTTCATTCATTAAAATAAACCCTTGAACAATACAATAATCTATCAAACAGATGTTTTTTTATCAAGGAATCTATCACAACAACATGCATATTTAGCGCAACATCTATAACAACAACATTCAATTGACAATGCATCCTAAACGACATGGAAAGAATGCATGACATGTGATCTCTATAAAGTTCTTATATGATGCATGGGATGGAATACCCTCATCTCATAGCGTTTCAACAGATATTGAACCTCAATAACCTCATCGATAACAATAAAAACATGTGAATCACCTAGTTGTGAAAATCAAATCAACTGTAAAATTGCAAAACCAAACGAATCACAATATTCAAGGTAAATTGATTTTATCTATACACGGCTTAGCTAATCCTGAGTATATATTAAAAGTACCTATTTCTCCCTATCCATGGCTATAGAATCCAAATAGCAAGTCAAGAAGAAAAAAAATTCCTATGATACAACTTTGTAAAATCTTGGTTCCAGGTGCCTCCCAGTGGTGCCCCGTACCCGGTTGGTCACATTGCCTCAAGCTCATTTCCCAAAATGTCAGTGGCATCCAAATTGCTATGACAGACTTGGGTGTCATGGTGGGGAAACTATTCCCTCATTGGAAGAGTAACTCAGTGGAACAATAAGGTAATAATAGTAGAAGTCGTAATAATACCATACGAAAGTAAAAAGTGGAAGTCTAGAAAAAATAAAAAGAAGAACACATATATAAATTACACATGATACATATGTCTAGTAAAGCATCCAAACATGTCATAATTTTGAAATACATTACTAAACCAAAGTAAAAGAAAATTGGTAAACAACACCTCTACATCGCAAGCCTCAGCTTGGTCTCATGCTCTCCAGATCCACAAAAATCAAATACCTAATGTAGAAGGGTGCTTGCCCTTATCTGTACCTGAAACAATATAAGATGATTAGCCCCAAAAGCATGGAATAAACATGGTGTGATACCAATCGCAGTAGTAAACCACCCAAATATATGTGCCTAACAGTCAATGATTATATATGGATGGAAATAAGAATCAAAAGTAAACAAGGAAGTACTCAACATCAATAATCATACAGTTTCAATGCATTCTATTTCATATATTAAGTAAAAAGACAATCAAAAGTTGGTAACCTTCTTGGAGTACTCATATCCTAGACCCTCTGGTTCAGCAAAAACAACACAAGAGACCCTCTGGGATGTACACACAGTCTAACCCCTCTGGTTTAGCTTTAGCACAGACTCTCTAAGGAAGAACTCACCGTTAATTCCCCCTATATTCTCGTATCGATAACTGATAGGTTCTCTAGGGAATAACTCAAAATCCAATTCCCCTTGTGGACCACATAGAGGATCTATAGACACTCTAAGGAATCAATTACGTACAGTCCCCCTATGGTTTCACATTTTAATATAAAAACAAACACTCTGGAGAAGCCCTCAATGTCCATTCTTTCTATGGTCTACTACAACAGGTTCACACAGCCCTGGGTAATCCAATCATACACAAAGATATAAATAAGCCAAATTAAACATCAATAACTTCTTTTCTAGAAATCTTACATAATATCACAGCATGTCAGATAAATAATCACTCTATCCTACAATACTAGGCATTTAAAGCAGGGTAGCAACCTGACTTGCAAAACTAGACCAAATGGAGAAAATATGAAAACATGGGGAAAACCACTTTAGAATGGCAATATAACCCTATTTATAAACAATTAGCCACTATCCAACCATAAAATTCATAGCAGAGAAATAACAAGGCTAATTCCCTAAATACACAATACCCTGATCAAAGGTATTGGGCACTTTTTCACATATAACTCAAAAAATATCTATTGAAAGGCACAAACCACCTACCTATACGTTGTGAGCTTGATATACATGAATCTCAAGAATTTAATAACCTTATAACATCATAGATCTACAAAAACATATAAAAAATATAACAAAAGATAACATGAGGAAGAGGAGAAATCAAGAGATGAAGCTCTAGAAGAAAAAAGATCTCACCAAGGAGAATATAACAAAATCAACAGTAGTCAATTCAGAGTACTGACGGCGAGTTGGCAGGATTTTAGAAGATCTACGGATGTACGGATGATCCCGGATGAGATAGGCTGAGAAGAAGTGTGTTCTTCCAATTAGACAAGACCCCGGTCCATTGAATGAAAAAATAAAGTACACGGCTTGTACTTCATGAATACATGGCATATAATTTCTTTAACTGGCCCTGCATTAGGCACTCTCTAGGTCACCACACACAACCATGTAGTCGGCCCTTAAATGGCATGTACACGGTCACCCATAGCAACCGAGTAAATGGTGTGTACTTATAATTACATGGTGTGAACTCATGAAATTCCCAGAAACTAATCTTTTTATCAAGAAAAACCAGAAAAGAAAAACATCCTTGAAAAGATGATCCAGGTTCTTACTTGAACTCTTGTAAAAATTGTTATATTCTTTTCAACTATTATTTTAGATTTATCTTAAAGATCATAATATTTCTAAATAATCGAAATGTTTAGTTCTTTAAAATTCTAATTATCTATGGATAATCTAGTTGAGGGTGCTGCTACTAACATGCCTTATTTGTCTAATAGTCATAACTATGCTCGGTGGAAATTAAAAATGAAAATGTATCTAGAATTCATGGGTCCTGAAATCTGGGACATAATTGAAGAACAACATGTATTGTCTTCTACTGCTAGGGATATATGGTCTCAGTTGACTAAAGCTACATTTAAAAATAACTATAGAGAAATGAATGCATTGTACTATTCTATATGTGATGTCGAATTCAATAGAATATCTTCCTGTAAAACTGCTTATGAAATTTTTGATTCATTGGAAGTTTCTCATGAGTGAATCACCAAAGCTAAATAAATGAGATTAAATTATTATACTATTAAATATGATAATTTTAAAATGAAGCCTGGTGAACCAATATATGAAAGGTATCACATGTTCAATGAAATAGTCAATACCATGAGTCTACTTGGGAAATGATTAGACAACAAGGATAAAATTATGAGATTGCTTCGATGCCAACCTGATAGATGTAGAGGGACTTTTGTTTCTATTCAAGAATATTTTGACATCAGCAAGCTACCAGTAAATGAACTAATTATAAAACATATGATATATGCAGAAGAGCTTAGGGTAAATCAAGATACAGATGAGGAACCAAGAAAGAAATCTATAGCATTCAAGACTACTACATCAAAGATCAATGATAAAGAAAATGTTCAAGAACATTTATTCACTTCTACTAGTGATGATTCAGATTCTTAAAGTGACGACAAGATAACTCATCTTGATAAGAGATTCAAGAAGTTATACTAAATAATAATTTCTTTAGAAAATCAAACTATAATGGATGATATGATATTAAGGGATAGTGGAAAAAGGACATAATGTGAAAAGACAACACAAATTAGATTGGCTAATATGAGTGTAAATGAAAAGGCCATGTAAAGGATGATTTCCTTAAGCTAATGTTTAAGAAAAGATATGAATTCAAGGTCAAGGGATATAAAAATGATACGAATGGTACTTGGAGTGTTTTCAAATATATCTCTAGTGGATCTAACACTTATTATATTGAAAATAATAAACCTGCAAACCTATGTTTCATGTCATAAACATCTATGGTAACACAAAATTCTCCTATACACAATGCTTACTAATCTGGGAAGGAATGTGAATCAAATACTGAGGAAAATATGACTAAGGTTGAACTATTTGAATATCGTGTAATGCGTGAGGATACATATAATGATATCAAGGAAAAATATAAATTTTCAAAAAGGAAACATGATTTAAATTCCAATTATAAGCATTATTTGGATAATGAGAAAGTCAAATGTGCTCACCAGTTAAAAGAAAATATTGAACATAAATTATCAACTGAGGTATTAAAAATATATCTTGAGAAGTTTAATGTATATAGAGATAACATGAATCAGTTTCTAGGGAAATAAATTTCTTCAAAATACACAACCAGTCTAGGATATCAACCAGAACAAATGTAGGATTATTATGAATAAATTTGTTTCAAAATTAGGACAGTTTACTACTAGTTCATGTTCTAGAACATATTTCGAAAAAAAATATCTAATGGAACACACAAAGTTTTCCTGTATCAAAACATATATTTTTATTATAGAAAACATAAAATACAAGTATGGGTTCCCAATGCTTTACATGTTAACCACTCTAGACACAAGAAAATCGGGGTACCAATGTTACCCTACACTTAATCCGTTTTATAGGAAAATTGTCTAATAAGATCCTATAAAACATTATGGTTCCTGTAAAATAGATGTTAAAGACCTATGATATGAGACTATTCATTCATGAAGAGCCTAATTAAATTTTATGTCGGATATGTCACATTTGGTGATAATGCCAAAGGGATGTTCATCAGCTTAGGCAAAATTGGTAACCCTAATACAATATTAATTTCAAATATACTTTTTATTAATGGGTTAAAATACAATCTACTGATTATCTCTCAGATATGTGAGGATGGTTTCAATGTTATGTATCAAAATAATGCATGAAATTTTGTAACTCTAAAAATGAATTAATATTCAGTTCTCTATGAATTGAAAATGTATGTGTTTTTGATTTAAAATCTTTGGATATGCAATATGTTTCTTGTATAAATGCTTTTCATAAGGAATCCAGTTTATGGGATAAAAGATTAGGATATTTTAATGTGCACTCACTTAAGAAACTAACTAGGAAATGTGTAGTTAGAGACATAACTAAATTGGAATTCCCACATAACATAGTTTACATTCCATGACAAAACTGAAAACAACAAAATTTTTCTTTCAAACCAAATAAAGAAGTTTCATCTTCTCAACCACTTGAGTTGTTTCACATATATTTTTTTGGACCATCTAGAGTTTCAGTCTTAAATTAAAAGAACTATGTTTATGTTCTTGTAGATGATATTTCAAGATATACTTGGGTAAATATTTATTCGTAAAAAAGTGAATCATGTTCTTACATCAATAAATATCCCAAGTCTTTAGAATTTTTTTTTGACATAGAATTAAGACCTTAAAATGTGATCATGGCTGTGAGTTTGAATATCAATAGTTTGAATCGTTTTTCTCACATATTGGTTGTAATGCCCTGACCCTAGTTACCCAGATTCGGTGAATTATTTTAATACATTGGCATGATTACAAAGAATCATGTCCCAAAGGACCGACCCGTTTAGCAGTCTTGGAAAATATATTACATGCATGAGTGTTACGTTACACTTTATAACATACAAAACAACATAAATAATCTTTTATGAACACCATTATTCCCTTGTCTTAACCTTGAATATAAATCACAATACACTTCTTAAAATCCTAGGTAAAATAAAACATAGAAATGGGTGAGCTCAGATGCTCAGTAAGGATAACTATACAATAGAAACATTTATAAATAAGCATAAACATTTAAGGAAATGTATAACTAAAACAAAAGCCTTTTAAACTAGAAATTCATCATAATATGGAAAAAATAAAAAGAATTAATCCCATTTACCTATTCACATGGATATTCTACTAGATGAATAATCACATGAAAATATCACTAAGCACTTTCATAATGATGAAATTCATAATTCCAAACTATCATAACCACGTAGTCAAGGCCTCGTGCCAAGACTAGAAATAAGATTTTGGCAAGGCCTCGTTCCAAGACACAAGATTGTCTAATGATACCTACGATGCATCGAGGAGCTATAGCGGGCACCACCTATAACTTATTAAGTCCAATTCATTCTTCATATGAAAAGGTTTAAACATAACATAAACATTCGTATTAAAACTAGAAAACGAAATGTCAATAATTTCTCCATAAACCATGAATGGTATAAAAATAACACATCCACAGTCAAACATATCACAAAAACATCAATACAATATGGAAGTTTTGTATCATAATAAATCAACTTCAAATAAGCTTAAAATCCATCAAAGGATGTTATTATATATGAAATCAAAACTATTTGAGAGAAATATCTCTTTTTTTGAAGTCATTTAAAAGTCTCATAATTATAAAATAAAACATTTACTTTGAAAATATCATTATAAACTTTTATGGTAAGCTTCAGTGATTTTATAATGGTGAAAAATAGCTATACCCGCCATATATGTTAAAAAGACATTCATACCTTAATTTTGTCAAAAAGGTATAAAAAGACCTTGTTTGGAAAATGACAGAAATATTCCTTTCAAACCATTTTATAAAAAATCAAACAAGGGTATAAATTAATGTAAACCATAGTCTAGTAAACAGTGAAAATGTTTTGGAATAAATTTTTTAAGAATCATGTATGTGGATGAAAAAGAGGTCCCAGTAGATAATTACGTATAAACAACCTCAGATAATGAAGAGATTGTGAAATAAACCCTTACCAATTTGGTAACATATGAAACATACACCCCATGAAATAAGTATCATACAATGAATATGTAAATACACATAAATTAAATTGTATTACAAAATGAGTACAAATATTGGTAGTACATACACTACAGAAAATCTAATAGTGGCAATATGGCATGAATCTCACCGGAATAAGGAGTGACATGAAAACCCCTTACCTTGCACTTTCCTTTAGTAGAGGGTACATTTAACCTCTTGTATAAAGACTATAGTATATTATTAAATTATAATAGAACCATATTAATATTTATTATATCATTCATTTTTTATTTATGACTTTATACTACCCATTTAATAATAATTTCCATGTTATTTAATATTTCAGGTAATAATCACTTTCTTTGTCGTATGTGTTTTAACTTGTTACTCTTGATTGTATCAATAAGATCATGATTTAAATACATCCAGAATATAAAACATGATTTATATATTATATATATTTAGAATATAAATATGTATAATTGAAATATATATGAAATGGAGAACACTTTTTATGGAAATGGTATTTCGTGTGCACGCATAAACGATGTTTCAATTTTCATATAGTATTGAACGGAAGTAAGTGAATAAGATATATGCTTATGTCATTTTTGTATTTACTTTAACATAATTAATATAAAGTGTCATTATCATATAAATGTGGCACCATGGGGTCCCAAACACGACCCAAAGATGACCATGGTCATCCATTAAACATCCAATAAGGTTAGGACATGTGTTAAGGTAATTTTGAATTATACAATATTCTTTTTACTTTGAACTACCCTATTTACCTTTAACCGCTGTAAATAAAAGTAAAAAGTTACTATTACAAAAAAAATTATTTTTATCTTATTGAACCACATTTTACTCCTTGATATTAACCATGTCTCACTGATTTTTGAAATTTCACTCACAGAAGCGGTAAAATTAAGTTTTATGTGAATTTTCAAATTCACCTAGGAGATGGGTAAAAGACTGTGAAAAGTTCAATAAAATTTTTATATATCTAAAATTATTATAAACTAACAGAAATGAAATAAATATAACATATACAGGTATTATTTATCTATTTTTACCTAAAATAAATTTAAATAAAATAAATAATTATTTAAATAAAAATTCTGTTTTAAACTATAACTCAGTGTTTTTCACTATTCATCAATAATTAAATGTTTTCAGAAAAATATAAAAAATTTACCCTAATATAATTTTGATATTCCAAATTCAATAATTAAGTATATTTTACCAAATTCAAAACATATATGTTTCATTTATTAATTTAAAATTAATTCCCGCTTTCATAACCAAAAGGCGTATTTTTAAGAAATAATAAATATCAAAAGTTTGACACATGTTTATGTCCAATTTCAAATTGAAATTACATACAATGACAATCATTGGATTAAATGGTAAAAAAATCTATTTATACTTCCAAACCATTAAAATGTATAATTTAACACTATGAATTATTTTGATTAAAAAAGTTGTTTTTAGTTAAAATATAGTATTTTTCACTATTCACCCAAATATGAAAATTATCAGAAAAACACCAAAACATTATTGAAACTAAATTCTTAAGTCCTGATTCTAAAGAAGAGGTTCATTTTGTCAAATTTAATATATAAAAGTTTCAAATATTGGATTTAATAAGGCATCACCATTAAAAGGCGATAAAATTGCAATTTTTGAAAAATACTTCTTTTATCTGAAAAAATGAATTTGTTCTTAAATTATATCATAGAAACTCATAATATGGATTCTAAAATTATAAAGACAATATATAATATAATATTCTGATAATACTATTCATAACTGCTTTTGAATGGCTAGTTTGGTAAGTCGTGGTGTGCATGAACTCAGTGTGGAATACAAGACACGCTATTGTATTATTCAAAGAGAAGCGTAATGTGGAAGCTTGGGGTGTTACATAATCCCATCCTTCAATAAATTGCATCCTTGCAATTTGAAATATTTCATTGAAAATAAATGGTTGAAAATAGAAAATTCCTTTTTGGAAAACCCAAATCAGAAATAGGGTTAATAAAAGTATAACTTTAAAAGAAAAAAGGAGAAGTACAAAGGTCACCCGAGATAGCCCTTACTAGGATTATATGAAAACTTGGATATGGAGGAGAAACAAACCATCAAGGTCTGATGGAGAGTTGTAGAAAACAGGATTATAAGAAAGCTAACTAAAACAAAATCACAAACTTCTGATTGGTAAAACGGTCTTTGATTCCCCAGTAGTAAAAGTAAACCGACAATGTTTTGTTTTAAGTTACATTCCACAAAGTTGGAGAATTTATTTATGAGATTTACTATGTATGTAAGGAAATATACTTAATTTTCATGTAGACATTCATTCCTTTCTAAATTTTTACTACAAAACCATATTTCACTCCAAAAAGTAATAGAACTCAAAAATATTCTATTTATCCAAACCATATAGGGTTAAAAAAATAAATTTATAATTCATCTATCATAACTTAAAAAAAAACTACATTATTCAATCCATGAAATTATGTGGGCCAGTGGTAGGTGATACACCCTTGTCGCCCTTCGGTTGCGGGTTCAAGTCTCGTGGCCTTCCTAGACATGACAGGTTGCCGCCCGACCTCCGGGTTGTCCTTTTATGGCAATCAAAAAATAATCTCCAAATAGAATTATACAATATAATTCTGTCCAAACTCATAGTCCAAAATTTATAATTAAAGTAAACATAATGAAGATCCTTTTTTTCCGCGTAATAACATGTGAACACCTTCATCATGTATTCTTTAAAAACACTGTAACATCTTGAATTACCATAAAACCTTATTGATTACATTCATGATCCCTTATTCCTTATAGAATACTTGATATACCCCTTCTATACAAAAATGTTGTAAACTCCAACAATGATGGAATATACAAATCATTAATCAGTTTCAAGGTAGTGAAGAATATCCAATATAATTTATCCAAATCAATCATGTATTATTCCAAAATCACTACCTCGGTATCAGAACCATATTATGGTATATCATTCACTCAGGTATATATATTGAAAAACGTTAACCTGTTATTAAGTCACTTTTATTGGTTCCACACAATCTCAATTAATTAATGAAATAGTATTGCAGTACAATCCTTTTATACTCCATAATTATTATAACCAGTACATTATTGATACAACACTCAAATAACATAATTCATTAATAAAAACATATGAAATCTAATCATTCCTCCTCATATGTGGTAGTATCATAAGTTTATTTTTATCTAATATCATCATTTGGGGCATAATCTGATGATTTGGACATTGGTTTCCGTAGTGTCCCTACTCCTTGAAAATGATGCATTGTACATTTCAAACTTTTTTCTTACCCTTGTAGTCATGCACATTGTCTCTTTTTTCTCTACACTTATAAAAAAATCACATTCCCCTTAGGAATGTTCCAGGTTGTTTCTCCCCAGAGTTATCACATATGGGAAAGTTCTTCTTTTCCCTCTTCCCGTTATCCATATTTCTCTCTTCCATCATTTCCTTCACTTTCTTCCCTTCAAAGCCATAGGACTCGAAGAATTCTTTACATATCTTATTAACACATGGTAATATTTCTTCATTTGATGAGAATACATGGGAGACTATTTCCCTTCTAAATGTTGTCTTAATACCATGAAAGATGTGATCTTTCTTACTCTTTGGATCATACGTATTCATGGAGTTCACATTCCTTTTACAAGGAACCATTTCTATACAATAGCATAAACTAGGTCATTTTATGAATTTCAATGAATAATTCCAAACATTTAAAATACCTAACGTAAAATTAACAGTTTATGGATGTAATCCATAATCATAAAGATGTTTTCATTGAGAAATTATATACTCATAAACCCTTTATAATGATTTGCAAAGAAAATGTGAATTATCCTATGCATATCTCCCGGGAGTGTCGTAACCAAAAGTGTAGCAAGACCCATTGTCATGTACCAATTCCTATTTGATTCTAGCTCAAAGCAGTGTTTTTGGGATTTACCCCTAGGTAAATCTGGGCCAAAGTCGGTGCATTATTTTAATACATTGTCATGACTACAAGGAATCAAGTCCCGAAGGACCGATCAGTTTAGCAGTCTTGGAAATAGATTACATACATGAATGTTACATTACACTTGATAACATACAAACCAAAATAAATAATCTTTTATGAACGACATTATTCCCTTGGATTAACTTTTCATATCAATCAAAATACAGTTCTTAAAATCACAGGGAATATAAATCATAGAAAGGGGTGATCTCAGATGCTCAGTAAGGACAACATTACATCATAAACTTTCATAAATAATCATAAACATTTAAGGAAATGTATAACTAAAACAAAAGCCTTTTAAACTTGAACATCAGCATAATATGGGAAAAATAAAATAAAGTAATTCCATTTACTTATTCACATGGATATTCTACTAGTCGAATAATATCATGCAATATCACTATCCCCTTTCATAATGATGGAATGCATAATGCCAGACTATCATAACCACATAACCAAGGCCTCGTTCCAAGACTATAAATTAGATTTTGTCAAGGCCTCGTGCCAAGATACTAGTTTGTCTCATGAGACCCACCTATTCATCGAGGATCTATAGCGGGCTCCACCCATCACTTATTAAGTCCAATTCATTCCTCATATGAATAGGTTAAAACATGACATAAACATTCGTATCACATATAGCATACGAAATGTCAATACTTTCTCTATAAACCATGAATGGTATAAAAATAACACATCCACGGTCAAAAATATCACAAAAACTTAAATATAATATGGAAGTTTTGTATCATAACAAATCAACTTCAAATAAGCTTAAAATCCATCAAATGATGTTAACATAGATGAAATCAAAACTATTTGAGAGAAATATGTCTTTTTTTGAAATCTTTTAAAAGTCACATTATTATAAAAAAAACATTTACTATGAAAATATATTTATAAGATTGTATGGGAAGCTTCAGTAATTTTATAATGGCAGAAAATAGTTGCGCCTTCCATATAATGTAAAAAGACATTCATACCTTAATTTTTTGAAAAGGTTAAAAATTACCTTGTTCGGAAAATTACAGAAATATTCCTTTCAAACCATTTTAGAAAAAGTCAAACAAAGGTATAAATTACTTTAACACATATTATATTAAACAGTAAAAATGTTTTGGAATTCATTTTTATGAAACACGAATGTGGATGATAAAGAGGTCCTAGTAGATAATTACGTATAAACAACCTCGAATAATGTAACGATTGTGAAATAAACGCTTACCAATTTGGTAACTTACGGAACACACACCCTATGAAAGAAGTATCATACAATGAATATGTAAATACACATAAATTAAAGTGTATTACACAATGAATACAATTATGGTATGTAAATACAAAACACAAAAGGTAAAAGTGGAAATATGGCTTGAATCTCATGGGAATAAGGAGTGTGATGAAAACCCCTTACCTTGCACTTTCCTTTAGTCGAGGGTACATTTAACCTCATGTATGAAGACAATAGTATGTTAATATATTATATGAGGACCAAATTAATATTTATTATATCATTAATTATTCATTTATGACTTTATACTACCCATTTAATAATAATTTCCATGTTATATTAGTATTTTGTGTAATAATCGCTTTCTTTATTGTACGTGTTTTAACTTGTTACTCTTGATTGTATCACCTAGATCATGATTTAAATACATAAAGAATATAAAACATGATTTATTTATTATATATATTTAGAATATAAATATGTATAATAGACATATATATGAAATGGAAAACACTGTTTATGGATATGATAGTCCGTACGTACGCATAAACGTTGTTTCCATTTTCATATAGTATTGAACGGAAGTAAGTGAATAAGATATATGCTTATGTCATTTTTTTATTTACTTTAAATTAATTAATATAAAGTTTCATTATCAATTAAAAGTGGCTCCATAGGGTCCCAAAATCAACCCAAAGATTCCCATGGTCGGCCATTAATCATCCAATAAGGTTACGACATGTGTTAAGGTAATTTTTAATTATTACAATATTCTTTTTACCTTGAACTACCCTATTTACCTTTAACAACGGTAAATAAAAGTCCAAAGTTTCTTTCCACCAAAAATTAATTATTATCTTATTGAACAACATTTTACTCCTTTATATTAATCGTGTCTCTCGGATTTTCGAAATTCCACTCACAGAAGTGGTAAAATGAAGTTTTATGTGAATTTTCAAATTTTCCTAGGAGATGGGTGAAGGACGGTGAAAAGTTCAATAAAATTTTTATATATATAAAATTATTATAAAACGAATCCCATGAATTACATTGAACTAATATATGTATTATGTATCTATTTTTAAATAAAATAAATTTAAATAAAATGAATAATTATTTCAATAAAAATTCGAATTTAAACTATAACTCATAGTTTTTCACTATTCATAAAAAATTAAATATTTTCAGAAAAATACTAAAAAATTACCCTAAGCCAATTTTGATATTACAAATTCAATAATGAAGTATATTTTACCAAATTCAAAACATTTAATTTTAATTTATTAATTTAAAATCAATTCCCGCTGTCATAACCAAAAGCGTATTTTTATTAAATAATAAATATCAAAAGTTTTACACTTGTTTATGTCCAATTTCAAAGTTAAATTACTTACAATGACAATAATTGGATTAAATGGTAAAAATATAATCTATTTATACTTACAAACGATCAGAATTTATAATTTAACACTATAAATTATTTTGATTAAAAAGTTTTTTTTAGTTAAAATATAGTATTTTTCACTATTCACACAAATATGAAAGTTATCAGAAAAACACCAAAACATTATTGAATGTAAATTCTTATGTCCTGATTCTAATGTAGAAGTTCATTTTGTCATATTGAATATATTAAAGTTTCAAATGTTTGATTTAAAAAGACATCTCCATTAAAAGGCGGTAAAATTGCAATTTTTGAAAAATTGTACTTTTATTTGATAAAAAAATGAATTTGTTCATAAATTATGTCTTAAAAACTCATAATATAGATTCTAAAATTATAATGATAATATAAAATAAAAAATTCAGTTAATACTATTCATAACCTCTTTTGAACGACTAGTTTACTATGTCGTGGTGCACTTGAACTCAGTATTGTGTACAACACACGCTATTGTATTATTAAAAGAGAAGCGTACCGTGGAAGTTTGGGTTGTTACAATGGATATGGTCACACTTTCTCTGCTCCTAGAACACCTCGTCAAAATGGTGTTGTAGAAAAATGAAATAGGCCACTTCAAGAGATTTCTCATACTATGCTTAATGGGTATAATCTACCTATCTATTTTTGGGATGAAGATGTTAATATAGCTTGTTAAATTATCAATAGAGTCTTAATTAGACATGTTCTTAAGAATACCCCTTATGAGTTATGGAACAATAGGAAGCCTAAATTTAATTAATTTAGGGTTTTTGGTTGCAAAGTCTTTATTCTTAACACTAAGGATAATCTTAACAAATTTTATTCTAAAAGTGATGAATGAATTTTCCTAGGTTACTCATTCTCTTGTAGAGCTTATAGAGTATTCAATAAAATAACCGAATGTGTTGATGAATCTATTCATGTAAAATTTTATGAGACTGATCCACATTAACACAAAATATCTCTTGAATATTTCAAGGAAGATATGTAAATTCTTGACCTCATTGATAAAGATAGTGAAACCTTAGTGAAAACAACTACTTATTGAAATTATCTTGATTTATAGCATGATGCATATAAAACTATATACAACCACGATGATTCTTTTTTAAATCTTTATAGAGTCATTAGAACCCTCATGAATCATCTTTTAGATATTGTAGTAGGTGATATATATAGAGGAACATAAACTATCGCATCTATAAAAAACCAAGTTTAACATCAATCTTTTATTTCACAGCATCAAATAAAAAAATTTCAATGATACTATCAATGATGAATTTTGGGAGATACATATGCATGAAGAATTAAATGTTTTTGAAAGAAACAATGTTTGGGAAATAGTATATAGACCTAAGGACCCTTTGACCATAGGCACTAAATGGGTGTTTAGAAATAAGGGTGAAGAATCTGGTCACATAGTTAGAAACAAGGCCAGACTAGTTGCATAAGGATATAGTCAAGAAGAAGGAATATACAATGAGGAATCCTTTGCACCTGTAGCTAGAAAATATTCCATTATGATACTACTGGTTTAGCTAATATTAATTTCAAACGTTATCAAATGGATTTCAAAAGTGAATTTCTAAATGGGTATATATTGGAGGATATATTTCTTGAAATACCCCTAGTTTTAAAAATCCCCATTTTTTAAATCATGTCTTTAAACATTCAAAATCTTTATATGGTATAAAACAATCTCATTGAACATTGTATGAAAGAATTAATTCTTTTCTTATTTAAAAAGGTATTTCTAAAGTAATAGTAGATCATACTATTTTTATTAAAAGGATTTCCAAAGATGTTTTAATAGTACAAATTTATATAGATTAAATCATTCTTGTATCCTTTAAAAATTCTTTATATACAAATTTATCAAAGATGATTCAAGATTAATTTTAAATGAGTTTAATGGGGGAACTAAAATTTTTCATTTCAATTCAGATTTTCCAAATAAAAATGGTATTGTTTTATGTCAAATTAAATATACAAAGGATATTTGGAATATATTTGGTTTGGACAACAATAAAGTTACGGATACACCCATGAGTACCACATGTAAGTCGGATGGTGATGAAACTAGTAAATTAGTGTGTCAAACCAATTTTAGAGGTATGAATGGGAGTCTAATGTATCATACTGGCAGCAGATATGATATTATGTTCTGTGTGGTCATGTGTGATCATTTTAAATCTAATCCCAAAGACTCTCATTTAACTGTTGTTAAAATAATTTTTAAATATCACAAGTATACTATAAATTTTGTACTATTTTATCCAAGATGACAATCATGTGATTTAATAAGTTTTTCAGATGCAGACTTTTCTGGTTCCAAGTTAGATAGAAAGAGAACCTCTGGAACGTGTCACATTTTGGGATAGTATCTAGTATCATGGTGTAGTAAGAAACATAATTTTGTTTCATTATCTACTACTGAGGATAAATATATAGCTGTTGGTAGTTTTTGTGCTCAAATTTTGAGGATGAAACCCACTTTACTAGACAATGGATATCAATTCAAACATGTCTCTATAAACAGTGATGATACAAGTGTTATTAACATCTCAAAAAATCTATTATGTCATGCTAGTATGAAGAACATTGATGTCAGATATCATTTATTGAGACATGATTATCAAAGAGGTGATATCACTCTTGAAAACATTTGCATTGAACACCAATTGACTGATATATTCACAAAGCCATTGTTTTTTAGAGGATAAATTACATCAAACATGAGTTAGGTATGATAAACTATTATGTTTAGGAACCTCACCATTAGGACCACACCATTGGAACGTCACCCATTGGACCTCACTATTGGAACATCACCGTCAAGACCTAACTGTTGGAAACTCACTGTTAGGACATCACCGTTGGACCTCACTGTTGGGAGCTCACCATTGATCCTCACTGGTAGGACCTCACTGTTGGACCTCATTGTTGGGACCTCACCATTGGAACTCACCATTGGAACCTCACTGTTAGACCTCACCATTAATACCTCACTGTTGGAACCTCACCGATAGTCAACCTTTCCAGGAGTTCACATTTTTATTTTTTCCAGAATCTAAAACGTTTTTAGTATTTCTTATTTTTTTACATGATTTTTTTCAATCCATAAATGATAAATATAATGCTCAAACCAAATTTTGATCCACTTCAAACCTCTTCCGAACGTCTTTCTCCCTAACTATGGAACCTAAACATCTATTGAAACCCATTAACCACTCCAAATCAATTTCAAGGTTAAAGATACCGATGGATGATGATGAAAGAGTTGTTTTGAACCCTAAGAGATCTAATGTTGGGTCTAGCAGTGGAATAAAGGAAGTGTAAATTTTTCTCAGTCAACATTTATCGAAGAGGTAAATTGTGGTTGAGAAGGTATTTAGCATGTAATGGCTACTGTCTAGCAGGTCTCTAGTGCTAAAGGCACTTGATGCTCAGAGTTGGGTCAAATCCTTTTCAAATAACAATGGAACTTGTTACCCAAATCTAGCAAAGGAGTTCTATGAGTATCTAAAGTTTGAGCAATCGGAGATTGAAAACTGGATGTCTTCTAAGGTATATGAAATATGTGTGAGCTTCTCCTCTACTAAATTGGATGATTTTTTAAGAATCCCACATGATGTGATTCTGGATTAGTACATAAGAGTGGTGCCTCCCAGTAGTGAGTTCTTCTGTTATGAAGAGGCTTTTGATGAACTGACTGGGAATGGGATCCCTAAGAATGTAATTGCTACTAAAATTTACGGAGAAGAAAAGATAGTATTTAAATTTTTCTAATATGTTTTGAGTCCAATGAGAGGGGACATTGCTACCTTGATGTATCAGGATTTATTTCTCATGTATTTATTGAAGCATGTATAGAAGACAAATTTTATTAGATTGCTGATGATTCAACTAGAGGTTATAACAAAGCCTACTTCCAAGCCCAATGCATTGTTTCATTCCAGATTAATATCCTTGATATGAATGTAAAAGGAGTTGCAATAAATAAGTAGGAAATAGTTGTTTTAAGGGACAAAGTCTACATTACAAATATGACTTTCATGTTTATAATCATAAACTAGAACCATTGGCATAGAAACTGGGTGAATGATGAGGCTAAGTTTTATGAAGAGTTCAACCCTATTACTCATCCCACTAGGCCTAAGAATAAGAGAGACTCTAGTCTAAAGCCAAATAAAGTGGACCATGTATACTCAGATAAAGAAGAATAGGTTGATGTTGTGCAATAAATAGAGGATTCACTTATAGATGACAGTAGCTATCCTGAACTTCCCCCAAATCCTCATGCCAATGTTTTATCATTTGGTGAGCCTAGCCCACAAAAAAGTTTTCCTCAAAGGGATAATCCTCTAAGGGACAATGATAATGGGGAAACTCATGAATAATTAGGAGAATAAAATTCCTTATGGGACATTTTAGGAACCTTAGAGGATGATTATGACAATTAATCCAGTCATGATGATTTTGAGATAGCTGCTTATGAAAATGAAAAAGAATGTCCAAGTCTTAGTCATCTGGTACAATATACAGAAAGGGTAGAAAGTTAATATGAATGGATTTCTAAATCGGTTAAAGCTGGAATTGCAATGGATGTGTGTTTAGATTCTATATAAGAAGTGGAATTGGAATATTCTATTGATGTAGTAGATCAAAGTGGTATAGAAAAGATGAACATAGATGATCAGAAGATTCCTCCAATCGAAGGGGAGGAACCTGTTTCCACAGGATTAATAACTGTTGCTCATGAAATAGAATATTTTTCTAATGACCCTAGATTCAGGGTCTTGGGATTAGATTATAGAGTCTCGGATGATGACTGACCTATTATATTTCCTCCAATTCCATCTATTACAGGGACTAATATTTTGTAGCGAGTGGTACTACATCCTCAAGACTATGTGAAGAAGGATGATTTAGAACTATTGAAGTCATCATTGAAAGGAAACTTTTCTGATAAATATACTGAGATAGAGAGAACAATAACTCATAATCAAGAGCATATGATATCTATAGTGTAAATTATAGTCCCTACCTCTCACTCCATTATGCTACATGAAGTGAAGGACCTCCAAAATTAGATCATAACTTTGGTACAATATATGGAATCTATGAAACAATATATTTCAAAATTAGACTTCTATATGGATTCATGG
Organism: Viscum album; assembly: GCA_963277665.1. NCBI lineage: Eukaryota > Viridiplantae > Streptophyta > Magnoliopsida > Santalales > Viscaceae > Viscum > Viscum album. Next base: position 45,026,493 of record OY728153.1, read on the forward strand.
GTGAAGTGGACAGAGATCTTATGTTTGTCAAAATTGTTGTTCAGATGATTGTCATAGTGTTAGGGGACTTCAAAAATTCTATGGAGGCAGATGTGCATGGCCAGGTTGATTATGTGAAGAGGCTGATCAGTGGTTTGACCAAGTCTTTTAATGATATAGTGGATTTCACTATGGCACCTCTGTGTACATCTTCTTCCTCTTCAGCATCTCCTCTGGTAGATCTAGATGCTTTCAGGTCTATTTTTAGAGAATAAGTGGATAAGTTCTCTGGTGCTAGTACATCTAACCCTCAGTCTATGACTTATGTAATTTCCACAACATGGGAAATTAATATGCTTGTAGGAGATTATCTAAGGGAAGATTCTAAATATCAGAAAGAAATCAAATATAATGTTGATTTATACTAAAAAATGTTGTACAGTAGGCATTCTATGGATGGTAACTTCCTGTTTCAATTGGAAAACATGACGATCCAACCTTTCATTCAGGCGTTTATGGATCAGGTGAGACGACTTAGAGTATGGGCTCCTATTTTGGAGAAATTTATGGAAAATAAAGATGACATTATCTCAACTATAGAAGGAAGTGGAAGTATTATAATGGAATTTTGAAATATTATTTTACTATTCCTTCATGTTTATTGGACTCCCATAATTCTTCTTTCAGTATTACCTTCTTCCTCGGCTACCTTATCATCTACCAGTGTTGCCCCATTGATGACTCATACACAGGCCATCAGAAGCTTAACCCCTATGATTCCATAGAGATCTACTCACTACAGGTCTACGGATTCTTATGTAGCAGCTCCTCCTATACTGCTAACCGCCATACCTAGGCCTCTCCCTCAATCTTCAAAACCGTCCTCCTTAGCTTCCAAAGACAATTCTCCTTTTGACATATCTGATGTGGATTTAATGTAGGATATCATAGTTTGTAGGGATCTTTATATCATTTTTTCTATCTTGTATTCTTGCTTCATAAATAAGAATACAATCCGCTTTTGTAATTTTTTTGTCTTACATTCTTTTTTTTAATCACAAAGGGGGAGAATGTTTTATGTTTCCTAAAAGCGGGAAAAATTTTATGTTGACTGGTGTCTTTGCATATATACACTATCTATATTAACAAGGATCAATAGTAATTTTACATACCTCTAAATATATTTGAAAATTTGATTAATACTGATTCAAAAAAAACATAAATCTAAATTTTAGATGACATAATATGTTATTATAAAAAAGGGAGATATTATTGGACTCACTTATATTAAAAATCCTAAATCATGTTTCATGTATGTGATAATAATTTTTTTGTTCTATGATAATCGTGTGTCATTAATAATTGTAGTTTCTATCATGTAATAACCATGTAAATTTAATTTCACTGCTCTCCTTTTTATGATTGCTGTGAAAAATTAATCTATGTGAAAAATTAATCTATGTGATAAGGTCAGTGATGCAAGGTCACCGATGCAAGGTCACCAATATGAAGGTCATTGATAAAGTTCCCCAATGCATGGACACCACTATAAGGTCACTGATAAAGGTCACTGATGAAAGTTCACCGATAGAAGTTCACAGAGAGAATTTCACCTCTAAAGGTCACGGATGCAAGGCCGCCGAAAGAAAGTCATTGATTAAGGTCACTGATCCAAGTTCACTGATTGAAGGTCACTGAAAAAGGTCACCGATGAAAGGTCACTAATAAAAGGTAACCAATAATAGTGACTAATGCACGGTCACTGATAGAAGGTCACTGATAAAGGTCACCGATGAAGGGTCACCGATAGAAAGGTCACCAATGAAAGGTCACTAATAAAGGTCACCAATGAAGGATCACTGATAGAAAGGTCACCAATGAAAGGTCACCGATGAAGATCACCGAAAAAAGTTACCTGATAGAAGGCTACCATTGAGAAGGGTACCACTGATGGCTACCATTACCAGTCTACTGATGCTTACTATTTTACTACATACTTTGTAAAATTCTTATGTTCATTCTAAAAGACATATTTTGTAAATTTATTTCATCTGAAATTAATTAATGATGATTGTATACATATCAAGAGATCGTATCTAGAGACAACATGAGGTACAAGGAGGACCACATGTGGTTTACTTATTCCTATTATCGAATCTCAAATATAAAAGAGAATACTGAGAAAGAGACATAGGGGGTGTGAGAAGTGTGTAAAGATAACGTGAACACTGGAGAGTGATTCAATTCATGATAGATCTAAAGAAAAATGAAGATTCATCCATCACTTACACTATGACCCCAAAAGCATCACGAAGATCATTTGGGAGAACACCTCAGTACTTTGAAGCTAGAACCTCGAGTTGCCACACTCTGTGTTTGGAGAAAACATACAGATAAAGACTAGAACTGTAAATTATTCACTCCAAGGAGTCATGAGATGAACTGAAAATAGATAGAGATTTCTAAAATCAATCATATAAACATAGATTTATTATATGTTTTTATTTTATATTTCTGAGAAGTGTGTGTTTTTATGTTAAAAACACTATCTCATGTACTTAAACTTGAGGATACTGAAAATACTCACATCTTAATTCACATACATCATGTTTCCCATGTATAACTTTGGAAGAGTCCATGTGTGGATTGGTTGCTTGTTTTTACCATGAAGAACTGTGGTAGAGGGTGTGAACCCTGGTTAGTTTGAAAAAACTATTATAATGACTGATACAGGTTGTGTATCATGTTAATTGTTAATATAAACTACTTGGTGGTGGGTTCTCACTAAGCGGTGTGGATTAGGTCTCAGGTTGAGATTAAACCTCTTGTTTAACCTTTCTATGCATTATACATTTATAGTACTTTGTTTTTTCTATTTTCCACTACTCATAATTTCAGAAAAAAAAACTATTTTACATTAACTTTAATAGTTACTTCTGGTTAGTGTTTGTATCTGTTTAATTCAGTAAACTTGATTCAAAATTTGAAGAAATTTTTTACAATAATTCCATACTATCATAACCACGTAGTCAAGGCCTCGTTCCAAGAATACAAATAATATTTTGTCAAGGCCTCCTTCCAAGACACTAGATTGTCTAATGATACCTACGATGCATCGAGGAGCTATAGCGGGCTCCACCCGTCACTTATTAAGTCCAATTCATTCCACATATGAAAAGGATTAAACATAACATAAACATTCGTATTAAAACTAGAAAAAAAATGTCAATACTTTCTCCATAAACCATGAATGGTATAAAAATAACACATCCACAGTAAAACATATCACAAAACCATCAATACAATATGAAAGTTTTGTATCATAATAAATCAATATCAAATAAGCTTAAAATCCATCAAAGGATGTTATCAAATATGAAATCAAAACTATTTGAGAGAAATATCTCTTTTTTGAACTCATTTAAAAGTCTCATAATTATAAAATAAAACATTTACATTGAAAATATAATTATAAACATTTATGGTAATCTTTAGTGATTTTATAATGGTGAAAAATAGCTACACCCGCTGTATATGTTAAAAAGACATTCATACCTTAATTTTGTCAAAAAGGTTTAAAAAGACATTGTTTGGAAAACGAAAGAAATATTTCTTTCAAACCATTTTATAAAAAATCAAACAAGGGTATAAATGAATGTAAACCATAGTCTAGTAAACATTAAAAATGTTTTGGAATATATTTGTAAGAATCATGTATATGGATGATAAAGAGGTCCTAGTAGATAATTACGTATAAACAACCTCAGATAATGAAGAGATTGTGAAATAAACCCTTACCAATTTGGTAACATATGAAATATACACCCCATGAAATAAGTATCATACAATGAATATGTAAATTCACATTAATTAAATTGTATTACAAAATGAATACAAATATGGGTAGTACATACACTATAGAATATCTAATAGTGGCAATATGGCATGAATCTCACCGAAATAAGGAGTGACCTGAAAACCCCTTACCTTGCACTTTCCTTTAGTTGAGGGTACGTTTAACCTCTTGTATAAAGACTATAGTATGTTATTAAATTATACCAAAACCATATTAATATTTATTATATCAATAATTTTTCATTTATGACATTATACTACCCATTTAATAATAATTTCCATGTTATTTAATATTTCGGGTAATAATCGCTTTCTTTGTCGTATGTGTTTTAACTTGTTACTCATGATTGTATCACTAAGATCATGATTTAAATACATCCAGAATATAAAACATGATTTATATATTATATATATTTAGAATATAAATATGTATAATTGAAATATATATGAAATGGAGAACACTTTTTCTGGAGATGGTATTTCGTGCGTACGCATAAACGCTGTTTCCATTTTCATATAGTATTGAACGGAAGTAAGTGAATAAGATATATGCTTATGTCATTTTGGTATTTACTTTAACATAATTAATAAAAACTGTCATTATCACATACATGTGGCTCCATGGGGTCCGAAACTCGACCCAAAGATGACCATGGTCATCCATTAATCATCCAATATGGTTAGGACATGTGTTAATGTAATTTTGAATTATTACAATATTCTTTTTTCTTTGAACTACCCTATGTACCTTTAATCGCTGTAAATAAAAGTAAAAAGTTAATATTAAACAAAAATTATTTTTATCTTATTGAACCACATTTTACTCCTTGATATTAACTGCGTCTCACTGATTTTTGAAATTTCACTCACAGAAGCGGTAATATTATGTTTTATGTGAATTTGCAAATTCACCTAGCAGATGGGTAAAAGACTGTGAAAAGTTCAATAAAATTTTTATATATCTAAAATTATTATAAACTGATACAAATGAAATAAATTTAACTTATATAGGTATTATGTATCTATTTTTACCTAAAATAAATTTAAATAAAATAAATAATTATTTAAATAAAAATTATGTTTTAAACTATAACATAGTGTTTTTCACTATTCATCAATAATTAATTGTTTTCAGAAAAATATTAAAAATTTACCCTAATAAAATTTTGATATTCCAAATTAAATAATTAAGTATATTTTACCAAATTCAAAACATAGAAGTTTCATTTATTAATTTAAAATTAATTCTCGCTTTCATAACCAAAAGGAGTATTTTTAAGAAATAATAAATATCAAATGTTTGACACTTGTTTACGTCCAATTTCAAAGTTAAAATACATACAATGACAATCATTGGATTAAATGGTAAAAAAATAATCTATTTATACTTCCAAACCATTAAAATGTATAATTTAACACTATGAATTATTTTGATTAAAAATGTTGTTTTTAGTTAAAATATAGTATTTTTCACTATTCACCCAAATATGAAAGTTATCAGAAAAACACCAAAAAATAATTGAAACTAAATTCTTATGTCCTGATTCTAAAGAAGAAGTTCATTTTGTCAAATTAAATATATAAAAGTTTCAAATATTGGATTTATTAAGGCATCTCCATTAAAAGGTGGTAAAATTGCAATTTTTGAAAAATACTTCTTTTATCTATAAAAATGAATTTGTTCTTAAATTATATCATAGAAACTCATAATATAGATTCTAAAATTATAAGAATAATATATAATATAATATTCTGTTAATACTATTCATAACTGCTTTTGAATGGCTATTTTGGTAAGTCGTGGTGTGCATGAACTCAGTGTTGCGTACAAGACACGCTATTGTATTATTCAAAGAGAAGCGTACTGTAGAAGCTTGGGGTGTTACATAATCCCCTCCTTTAATAAATTACGTCCTCGCAATTTGAAATATTTCTTTGAAAACAAATGGTTGAAAATATAAAAGACCTTTTTGGAAAACCCAAATCAGAAATTGGGTTAATAAAAGTATAACCTTAAAAGAAAGAAAGAGAAGTACAAAGGTCACCCGAGATAGCCCATACTAGGATTATATGAAAACATGGATATTGAGGAGAAACAAACCATCAAGGTCTGATGGAGAGTTGTAGAAAACGGGATTATAAGAAAGTTAACTAAAATAAAATCACATACTTCTGATTGGTAAAACGGTCTTTGATTCCCCAGTAGGAAAAGTTAACCGACAATGTTTTGTTTTAAGTTACCTTCCATAAAGTTGAAGAACTTATTTATGAGATTTACTATGTATGTAAGGAAATATACTTAATTTTCATGTAGACATTCATTCGTTTCTAAATTTTAACCACAAACCCATATTTCACTCCAAAAGGTTATAGAACTCAAAAATACTCTATTTATCCAAACCATATAGGGTTACAAAAATAAATTTATAATTCATCTATCATAACATAAAAAATACTACATTATTCAATCCAAGAAATTATGTGGGCCAGTGGTAGGTGATACACCCTTGTCACCCTTCGGTTGAGGGTTCAAGTCTCGTGGCCTTGCCAGACGCGAAAGGTTGTCGCCCAACCTCCGGGTTGTCCTTTTATGGAAATCAAAAAATAATCTCCAAATAGAATTATACAAAATAATTATGTCCAAACTCATAGTCCAAAATTTATAAGGAAGGTAGACATAATGAAGATCCTTTTTTTCTGCGTAATAACATGTGAACACCTTCATCATGTATTCTTTTAAAACACTGTAACATCTTGAATTACCATAAAACCCTATTGATTACATTCATGATCCCTTATTCATTATAGAATACTTGATATACCCCTTCTATACAAAAATGTTGTGAACTCCAACAATGATGGAATACACAAATCATTAATCAATTTCAAGTTAGTGAAGAATATCCAATACAATTTATCCAAATCAATCGTGCATTATTCCAAAATCACTACCTCGGTATCAGAACCATAGTATGGTATATCATTATCTCAGACATATATTTTGAAAAACGTTAACCTGTTATTGAGTCAATTTTATTGGTTCCACACAATCTCAATTAATTAATGAAATAGTATTGCAGTACAATCCTTTTATACTCCATAATTATTATAACCAGTACATTGTTGATACAACACTCAAATAACATAATTCATTAATAAAAACATATGAACATTAATAATTCCTCCTCATCTGTGGTAGTATCATAAGTTTATTTTTATCCAATAGCATCATTTGGGGCATAATCTGATGATTTGGACATTGGTTTGTGTAGTGTCCCAACTCCTTGAAAATGAAGCATTGTACATTTCAAAACTTTTTCTTACCCTTGCAGTCATGCACATGGTCTCTTTTTTTCTCTACACTTCTAACAAACTCACATTCTCCATAGGAATGTTCCAGGGAGTTTCTCCCCATAGTTATCACATATGGGAAAGTTCTTCTTTTCCCTCTTCCCATTATCCAACTTTCTCTCTTCTATCCTTTCCTTCACTTGCTTCCCTTCAAATCCATAGGACCCGAAGAATTCTTTACATATCTTATTAACACATGGTAATATTTCTTCATATGATGAGAATGCATGGGAGACTATTTCCCATATAATGATGTCTTAATACCATGAAAGATATGATCTTTTTTAGTCATTGGATCATACGTATTGTTGGAGTTCACATTCCTTTTACTAGGAACCATTTCTATACAATAGCATAAACTAGGTCATTTTATGAATTTCAATGAATAATTCCAAACTTGTAAAATACCTAAAGTAAATTTAACAATTTATGGATATAATCCATAATAATAAAGATGTTTTCATTGAGGAATTATATACTCATAAACTCTTCATAATGATTTGCATAGAAAATGTGAATTATCCTATGCATATCTCCCAAGAGTGTCGTAACCAAAAGTGCAGCAAGACCCATTGTCATGTACCAATTCCTGTTCGAGTATAGCTCAAAGCAGCGTTTTTGGGTTTTACCCCTAGGTACATCTAGGCCAAAGTCGTGCATTATTTTAATACATTGGCATGATTACAAGGAATCAAGTCCTGAAGGACCGATCAGTTTAGTAGTCTTGGAAATAGATTACATAATGAATGTTACATTACACTTTATAGCATACAAAACAAAATTAATAATCTTTTATGAACGCCATTATTCCCTTGGATTAACTTTTCATATCAATCAAAATACACTTCTTGAAATCACAGGGAATATAAATCATAGAAAGGGGTGAGCTCAGATGCTCAGTAAGGATAACATTACATCAGAAACTTTCATAAATAATCATAAACATTTTAGGCAATGTATAACTAAAACAAAAGCCTTTTAAACTTGAACAACAACATAATATGGGAAAAATAAAATGAAGTAATTCCATTTACTTATTCACATGGATATTCTAAAAGTCGAATAATCGCATGCAATATCACTATCCCCTTTCTTAATGATGGAATGCATAATTCCATACTATCATAAACACATAGCCAAGGCCTCGTGCCAAGACAATAAATAAGATTTTGTCAAAGCCTCGTGCCAAGAAACTAGTTTGTCTCATTAGACCCACCGATTCATCGAGGAGCTATAGCAGGCTCCACCCATCACTTATTAAGTCCAATTCATTCCTCATATGAATAGCTTAAAACATGACATAAACATTCGTATTACAAATAGAATACGAAATTTCAATACTTTCTCTATAAACCATGAATGGTATAAAAATAACACATCCACATTCAAACATATCACAACAACTTCAATATAATATGGAAGTTTTGTATCATAATAAATCAACTTCAAATAAGCTTAAAATCCATCAAAGTATGTTAACATAGATGAAATCAAAACTATTTGAGAGAAATATCTCTTCTTTTGAAATCATTTAAAAGTTACATTATTATAAAAAAAACATTTACTTTGAAAATATATTTATAAGATTTAATGGTAAGCTTCAGTAATTTTATAATGGTAGAAAATAGTTGCACCTACCATATAATGTAAAAAGACATTCATACCTTAATTTTTTTGAAAAGGTTAAAAAGTACATTGTTCGGAAAATTATAGAAAGATTCCTTTCAAACCATTTTAGAAAAAGTCAAACAAAGGTTTAAATGACTTTAACGCATAGTATATTAAACAGTAAAAATGTTTTCGAATTCATTTTTAAGAAACAAGAATGTGGATGATAAAGAGGTCCTAGTAGATAATTACGTATAAACAACCTTGAATAATGAAACGATTGTGAAATAAACCCTTACCAATTTGGTAACTTATGTAACACACACCCCATGAAAGAAGTATTATACAATGAATATGTAAATACACATAAATTAAAGTGTATTACACAATGAATACAATTATGGGAAGTAAATACACTACACAAAAGGTAATATTGGAAATATGGCTTGAATCTCATTGGAATAAGGAGTGAGATGAAAACCCCTTACCTTGCACTTTCCTTTAGTCGAGGGTACATTTAACCTCCTGTATGAAGACAATAGTATGTTAATATATCATACCAGGACAATATTAATATTTATTATATCATTAATTATTCATTTATTACTTTATACTACCCATTTAAAAATAATTTCCATGTTATATTAATATTTTGGGTAATAATCGCTTTCTTTATTGTACGTGTTTTAACTGGTTACTCTTGATTGTATCACCTAGATCATGATTTAAATACATCCACAATATAAAACATGATTTCTTTATTATATATATTTAGAATATAAATATGTATAATAGAAATATATATGAAATGGAAAAAACTGTTTATGGATATGATAGTCTGTACGTACGCATAAACGTTGTTTCGATTTTCATATAGTATTGAACAGAAGTAAGTGAATAAGATATATGCTTATGTCATTTTTTATTTACTTTAACTAAATTAATATAAAGTGTCATTATCAATTAAAAGTGGCTCCATAGGGTCCCATAATCAACACAAAGATTCCCATGGTCAACCATTAATCATCCAATAAGGTTAGGACATGTGTTAAGGTAATTTTGAATTATTACAATATTCTTTTTACCTTGAACTACCCAATTTACCTTTAACAGCGGTAAATAAAAGTCAAAAGTTTCTTTCCACTAAAAATTATTTTTTATCTTATTGAAAAATATTTTACTCCTTTATATTAATCGTGTCTCTCAAATTTTCAAAATTCCACTCACAAAAGTGGTAAAATGAAGTTTTATGTGAATTTTCAAATTTTCCTAGGAGATGGGTAAAGGACGGTGAAAAGTTCAATAAAATTTATATATATATATATTTATTATAAAACAACTCCCATGAATTACATTGATGTAATATAGGTATTATGTATCTATTTTGACATGAAATAAATTTAAATAAAATAAATAATTATTGAAATAAAAACTCGGTTTTAAACTATAACTCATAGTTTTTCACTATTCATAAAAAATTAAATGTTTTCAGAAAAATACTAAAAATTTACCCTAAGCTAATTATGATATTACTAATTCAATAATTAAATATATTTTACGAAATTAAAAACATATAACTTTCATTTATTAATTTAAAATCAATTCCTGTTGTCATAACCAAAAGCGTATTTTTATTAAATAATAATTATCAAAAGTTTTACACTTGTTTATGTCCAATTTCAATGTTAAATTACTTACAATGACAATAATTGGATTGAATGGTAAAAATATAATCTATTTATACTTCCAAACAATTAAAATTTATAATTTAACACTATAAATTATTTTGATTAAAAAAGTTTTTTTAGTTAAAATATAGTATTTTTTACTATTCACAAAAATATGAAAGTTATCAGAAAAACACCAAAACATTATTGAATGTAAATTCTTATGTCCCGATTCTAAAGTAGAAGTTCATTTCGTCATATTTAATATATTAAAGTTTCAAATATTGGATTTAAAAAGACATCGCCATTAAAAGGCGGTAAAATTGAAATTTTTGAAAAATAGTACTTTTATCTGATAAAAAAATGAATTTGTTCATAAATTATGTCATATATACTCATAATATGGATTCTAAAATTATAAGGATAATATAAAATCAAAAATTCCGTTAATACTATTCATAACCTCTTTTGAACGGCTAGTTTAGTAAGTCGTGGTGTGCTTGAACTCAGTATTGTGTACAACACACAGTATTGTATTATTAAAAGAGAAGCGTACCGTGGAAGCTTGAGGTGTTACAATGGTTATGATCACACTTTCTCTGCACCTAGAACACCTCATCAACATGGTGTTGTAGAAAAATGAAGTAGGTCAATTGAAGAGATTTCTTATACTATGCTCAATGAGTATAATCTACCTATCTATTTTTGGGATGAAGATGTTAATATAGCTTGTTACATTATCAATAGAGTCTTAATTAGACATGTTCTTAAGAATACCCTTTATGAGTTATGGAACAATAGGAAGCCTAAATTTAATTACTTTAGGGTTTTTGGTTGCAATGTCTTTATTCTTAACACTAAGGATAATCTTGACAAATTTTCTTCTAAAAGTGATGAATGAATTTTCCTAGGTTACTCATTCTCTTGTAGAGCTTATAGAGTATTCAATAAAATAACCAAATGTGTTGATGAATATATTCATGTAAAATTTTATGAGACAGATCCACATGAACACAAAATCTCTCTTGAATATTTCGAGGAAGATATGTCAATTCTTGACCTCATTGATAATGATAGTGAAACCTTAGTGAAAACAACTACTTCTTGAAATTATCTTGAATTATAGCATGATGCATCTAAAACTATATACAACCACGATGATTCTTGTTTAAATATTTATAGAGTTATTAGAACCCTCATGAATCATCTTTTAGATATTGTAGTAGGTGATATATATAGAAGAACATAAACTATAGCTTCTATAAAAAACCAAGTTGAACATCAATCTTTTATTTCACAGCATCAAATAAAAAAATTTCAATGATACTATCAATGATGAATTTTGGCAGATACATATGCATGAAGAATTAAATCTGTTTGAAAGAAACAATGTTTGGGAAATAGTAGATAGACCTAAGGACCCTTTGACCATAGGCACTAAATGGGTGTTTAGAAATAAGGGTGATGAATCTGGTCACATAGTTAGAAACAAGGCCAGACTAGTTGCACAAGGATATAGTCAAGAAGAAGGAATATACAATGAGGAAACCTTTGCACCTTTAGCTAGACAAGATTCCATTATGACACTACTGGCTTAGCTCATATGAATTTCAAATGTTATCAAATGGATTTCAAAAGTGAATTTCTAAATGGCTATATATTGGAGGATATATTTGTTGAAATACCCCTTGTTTTACAAATCCCCATTTTTTAAATCATGTCTTTAAAATTTCAAAATCTTTATATGGTATAAAACAATCTAATTGAACATTGTATGAAAGAATTAATTCTTTTCTTATTTAAAAAGGTACTACTAAAGTAATAGAGGATCATACTATTTTTATTAAAAGGATTTCCAAATATGTTTTAATAGTACAAATTTATATAGATGACATCATTCTTGTATCCTTTAAAAACTCTTTATATACTAATTTTTCAAAGATGATTCAAGATGAATTTGAAATGAGTTTAATGGGGGAACTAAAATTTTTCATTTCAATTCAGATTTTCCAAATAAAAATGGTATTGTTTTATGTCAAATTAAATATACAAAGGATATTTGGAAGTTTTTTGGTTTAGACAACAATAATGTTACTGATACACCGATGAGTACCACATGTAAGTTGGATGGTGATGAAACTAGTAAATCAGTGTGTCAGTCCAATTTTAGAGGTATGAATGGGAGTCTGATGTATCGTACTGGCAGCAGATATGATATTATGTTCTATGTTGTCATGTGTGATCATTTTAAAGCTAATCCCAAAGACTCTCATTTAAATGTTGTTAAAATAATTTTTAAATATCACAAGTATACTATAAATTTTGAACTATTTTATCCAAGATGACAATAATTTGATTTAATAAGTTATTTCAGATGCTGACTTTGCTGGTTCCAAGTTAGGTAGAAAGAGAACCTCTGGAACGTGTCACATTTTGGGAAAGTATCTAGTATCATGGTGTATTAAGGAACATAATTCCATTGCATTATCTACTGCTGAGGATAAATATATAGCTGTTGGTATTTTTTGTGCTCATATTTTGAGGATGAAACCCACTTTACTAGACAATGGATATCAATTCAAACATTTCTCCATAAACAGTGATGATACAAGTGTTATTAACATCTCAAAAAATCTATTATGTCATGCTAGTATGAAGAACATTGATGTCAGATATCATTTATTTAGACATCATTATCAAAGAGGTGATATCACTCTTGAAAACATTTGCACTGAATACAAATTGACTGATATATTCACAAATCCATTGATTTTTAGAGGATAAATTACATCAAACATGATTTAGGTATGATAAACAATTATGTTTAGGAACCTCGCCATTAGGACCACACCATTGGAACCTCACCCTTAGGACCTCACTATTGTAACATCACCGTCAGGACCTCACTGTTGGAAACTCACTGTCAGGACATCACCGTTGGACCTCACTGTTGGGAGCTCACCATTGATCCTCACTGGTAGGACCTCACTGTTGGACCTCATTGTTGGGACCTCACCACTGGAACTAACCATTGGCACCTCACCGTTAGACCTCACCATTAATACCTCACTATTGGAACCTCACCGATAGTCAACCTTTCCAGGAGTTTACATTTTTTTCAGAATCTAAAACGTTTTTAGTATTTCTTATTTTTTTTACATGATTTTTTTGAATCCATAAATGATAAATATAATGCTCAAACCAAATTTTGATCCACTTCAAACCTCTCCTGAAATTCTTTCTCCCTAACTATGGAACATAAACATCTATTGAAACCCATTAACCACTCCAAATCAATTTCAAGGTTAAAGATACCGATGGATGATGATGAAAGAGTTGTGTTGAACCCTAAGAGATCTCATGTTGGGTCTAGCAGTGGAATAAAGGAAGTGGAAATTTTGCTCAGTCAACATTTATCGAAGAGGGAAATCGTGGTTGGGAAGGTATTTAGCACATAATGCCTACTGTCTAGTAGGTATCTAGTGCTGAAGGCACTTGAAGCTCAGAGTTGGGTAAAATCCTTTTGAAATAACAATGGAACTTGTTACCCAAATCTAGTAAAGGAGTTCTATGAGTCTCTAAAGTTTGAGCAATCAGAGAATGAAAACTAGATGTCTTCTAAGGTATATGCAATATGTGTGAGATTCTCCTCTACTAAATTGGATGATTGTTTAAGAATCCCACATGATGGGATTTTGGATTAGTACTTAAGAGTGGTGCCTCCCAGTAGTGAGTTCTTCTGTTATGAAGAGGCATTTGATGAACTGACTGGGAATGGGATCCCTAAGAATGTAATTGATGCTAAAACTTATGGAGAAGACAAGACAGTATTTAAATTTTTCTATTATGTTTTCAGTCCAATGAGAGGGGACATTGCTACCTTGATGTATCAGGATTTATTTCTCATATATTTATTGAATCATGGATAGAAGAAAAAAAAAATTTAGATTTCTAATGATTCAACTAGAGGTCATAAAAAATCCCACTTCCAAGACCAATGCATTATTTCATTCTAGATTAATATCATTGATGTGAATGTAAAAGGAGTTGCAATAAATAAGGTGGAAATAGTTGTTTTAAGTGAAAAAATATACATTACAAAGATGACTATCATGTTTATAATCATAAACTATAACCCTTGGCATAGAAACTGGGTGAATGATGAGGCTAAGTTGTATGAAGAGTTCAACCCTATTACTCATCCCACTAGGCCTATGAATAAGAGAGACTCTAGTCTAAAGCCTAATAAGGTGGACCATGTATAATCAGATGAAGAACAATAGGTTGATGTTGTGCAAGAAATAAAGGATTCTTTTATAGATGACAGTAGCTATCCTGAACTTCCCCCAAATCCTCATGCCAATGTTGTATCATTTGGTGAGCCTAACCCACCGAAAAGTTTTCCTCAAAGGGATAGTCCTCTAAGGGACAATGATACTGGGGAAACTCATGAAGAATTTGGAGAATAAAATTCCTTATGGGACATTTGAGTAACCTCAGAGGAGGAATATGACAATGAATCTATTCATGATGATTTTGAGATAACTGCTTATGAAAATGAAAAAGAATTTCCAAGTCTCATTCATCTGGTACAATATACAGAAAGGGTAGAAAGTGAATATGAATTGATTTCTAAATCGGTTAAAGCTAGAATTGCAATGGATGTGTGTGTAGATTCTATAGAAGAAGTGGAATTGGAATATTCTATTAATGTAGTAGATCAAAGAGGTATAGAAAATATGAATTTAGATGATCAGAAGATTCCTCCAAGCGAAGGGGAGGAACCTGTTTCCACAGGATTAATTACTGTTTCTCCTGAAATAGAATATTTTTCTAATGACCCTAGATTCAGGGTCTTGGGATTAGATTATGGAGTCTCGGATGATGACTGACCTATTATATTTCCTCATATTCCATCTATTACAGATACTAATATTGTGTATCCAATGGTACTTCATCCTCAAGACTATGTGAAGAAGGATGATTTAGAACTATTGAAGTCAGCATTGAAAGGAAACTTTGCTGATAAATATGCTGAGATAGAGAGAACAATAGCTCATAATCAAGAGCATAAGATATCTGTAGTGTAATGTCTAGTCCCTACCTCTCACTCCATTATGCTACATGAAGTGAAGGACTGTCATAATTAGATCATAACTTTGGTACAATATAAGGAATCTATGAAACAATATATTTCCAAATTAGACTTCTATATGGCTTCATGGGTGAAGTGGACAGAGATCTTATGTTTGTCAAAATTGTTGTTCAGATGATGTTCATAGTGTTAGGGGACTTCAAGAAGTCTATGGAGGCAGATGTGCATGGTCAGGTTGAATTGTGAAGAGGCTAATCAGTGGTTTGACCAAGTCTTTTAATGATATAGTGGATTTCACTATGTCACCTATGTGTACATCTGCTTCCTCTTCAACATCTCCTCTAGTAGATCTAGATGCTTTCAGGTCTGTTTTTAGAGAATAGGTGGATAAGTTCTCTGCTACTAGTACATATAACCCTCAGTCTATGACTTATGTCATTTCCACAACATGGGAAATTAATGAGCTTGTAGGATATTATCTAAGGTATTATTCTAAATATCAAAAGGAAATCAAATATAATGTTGATTTATACTAAAAAAATTTGTACAGTAGGCATTATATGGATGGTCACTTCCTATTTCAATTGGAAAACATGATGATCCAACCTTTCATTCAGGCGTTTATGGAACAGGTGAGCCGGATTAGAGAATGGGCTCCTATTTTGGAGAAATTTATGGAAAATAAAGATGAAATTATCTCAACTATAGAAGGATGTGGAAGTATTATAATGGATTTTTGAAATATTATTTTACCATTCCTTCATGTTGATGGGACTCCCATAATTCTTCTTTTAGTATTACCTTCCTCCTCGGCTACCTTATCATCTACTAGTGTTTCCCCATTGATGACTCATACATAGGCCATCAGAAGCTTAACCCATATGATTCCTTAGAGATCTACCCACTACAGGTCTATGGATTCTTATGTAGCAGCTCCTCTTATACTGCTGACCGTCATACCTAGGCCACTCCCTCAATCTTTAAAACCGTCCTCTTTAGCTTCCAAAGACAATTCTCCTTTTGACATATCTGATGTGGATTTAATGTGGGATATCATAGTTTGTAGGGATCTTTATATCATATTTCCTATCTTGTATTCTTGCTTCATAAATAAGAATACAATCCTCTTTTGTAATTTTTTTGACTTACATTCTTTTTGTTAATCACAAAGGGGGAGAATGTTTTATGTTTCCTAAAAGAGGGAAAATTTTTATGTTGACTGCTGTCTTTGCATATATATACTATCTATATTAACAAGGATCAATAGTAATTTTACATACCTCTGAATATATTTGAAATTTTTTTTAATACTGATTCAAAAAAAACATAAATCTAAATTTTAGATGACATAATATGTTATTATAAAAAGGGGGATATTATTGGACTCACAGATATTAAAAATCCTAAATCATGTTTCATGTATTTGATAATAATGTTTTTGTTCTATGATAATCATGTGTCATTAATAATTATAGTTTCTATCATGTAATAACCATGTAAATTTAATTTCACTACTCTCCTTTTTATGATTGCTGTCAAAAATTAATCTATGTGATAAGGTAAGTGATGCAAGGTCACCGATGCAAGGTCACCAATATGAAGGTCATTGATAAAGTTCACCAATGCATGGACACCACTATAAGGTCACCGATAAAGGTCACCAATGCAAGTTCACCGATAGAAGGTCACTAAGAGAATTTCACCTCTAAAGGTCACGGATGCAAGGTCACTGAAAGAAAGTCATTGATTAAGGTCACCGATCCAAGTTCACTGATTGAAGGTCACCAAAAAAGGTCACCGATGAATGGTCACTAACAGAAGGTAACCAATAATAGTGACTAATGCAAGGTCACTTATAGAAGGTCACTGATAAAGGTCACCGATGAAGGGTCACCGATAGAAAGGTCACCGATGAAAGGTCACTGATAAAGGTCACCAATGAAGGGTCACTGATAGAAAGGTCACTGATGAAAGGTCACCGATAAAGATCACCGACGAAAGGTACCTGATAGAAGGCTACCATTAAGAAGGATACCACTGATGGCTACCATTACCAGTCTACCGATGCTTACTCTTTTACTAAATACTTTGTAAAATTCTTATGTTTATTCTAAAAGACATATTTTGTAAATTTATTTCTTCTGACATTAATTAATGCTGATTGTAGACATATCAACAGATTGTATCTAGAGACAACATGAGGTATAAGGAGGACCGCATGTGGTTTACTTATTCCAATTATCAGATCTCAAATATAAAAGAGAATATTGAGAATGAAATACAGGGGGCGTGAGAAGTGTGTAAAGATAACGTGAACACTAGAGAGTGATTCAATTCATGATAGATCTAAAGAACAATGAAGATTCATCCATCACTTACACTATGAACCCACAAGCATCACAAAAATCATTTGGGAGAACACCTCAGTACATTGAAGCTAGAACCTCGAGTTGCCACACTCTGTTTTTAGAGAAAACATACAGATAAGGACTAGAAATGTAAATTATTCACTCCAAGGAGTCAAGAGATGAACTGAAAATAGATAGAGATTTCTAAAATCAATCATATAAACATAGCTCTATTATATGCTTTTATTTTATATTTCTGAGAAGTGTGTGTTTTTATGTTACAAACACTATCTCATGTACTTAAACTTGAGGATACTGAAAATACTCACATCATACTTCACATACATCATGTTTCCCACGTATAACTTTGGAAGATTCCATGTGTGGATTGGTTTCTTTTTTTACCATGAAGAACTGTGGTAGAGGGTGTGAACCCTTGTTAGTTTTAAAAAACTATTATAATGACTGATACAGTTTGTGTATCATGTTTATTGTAAATATAAACTACTTGGTGGCAGGTTCTCACTAAGCGGTGTGGATTAGGTCTCGGGTTGAGATTAAACGTCTTTTTTAACATTTCTATGCATTATACATTTATAATACTTTGTTTTTTCTATTTTCCACTACTCATAATTTCAGAACAAAAAACTATTTTACATTAACATTAATAGTTCGTTCTTGTTAGTGGGTGTATGTGTGTAATTCAGTAAACTTGTTTCAAAATTTGAAGAAATTTTTTACACTGATTCTACCAAGGACCAATCACCATTTGATAAACCTATTTGGACAAATGAACATTTATATCTTTTTTTCCTTAATTAACTAGGCCATTTCAAAGTTGGGGGATTTTTATTCATAAAGTTTTTAACAGAAATTTTATGTAGGAACTCAATTCACCAATCTTTTGAGTTTCCACAATGACCAACAATCATTACCAGATCCTCCCATGTGGTTATTGAATATAGAAGAATACATTGGATCCACTCTCATTCTATGTCTTTTAATGAGAATATAAAGAGGCATATCCCTAAATGATCATTTTTTAAATTCATAATTTTGAATGTGTCATATATATCCATGAATATTTTAATGTTCGAGTTTGGGTCTTCAGGATGTATCCCGGTAAACGTCTGTGAGTGTGTGATATTTTAAAACAACACAAGATTGATATCAAAATGTTGAGCAGCCATGGTTGTATTATATTGATTGTATTTACTTCAATGTTTGTGGTTCTTCTATAATTGATCAGCACATTCCCCCTAAATTTCTTCATTAGACCTGTGGTCCTTGTCTCTGGCCCAACTAATGATCAACTACTTCTAATTGGCCTATAACATCCATGATGAATTTTTTATGGTAGGTCACTTCATTTTCATGTCTTTGGTTGTGAAATTTCATCTCCAACTCTTAATTGATTGAAATATTGTCTATTTTCTTCCTTTGAGTGGAGTATTCATGGAATATATTGTTATCTAAAAAATTTC
Source organism: Viscum album (assembly GCA_963277665.1). Classification (NCBI taxonomy): domain Eukaryota; kingdom Viridiplantae; phylum Streptophyta; class Magnoliopsida; order Santalales; family Viscaceae; genus Viscum; species Viscum album. The sequence continues at coordinate 45,045,880 of OY728153.1, forward strand.
ACAACAAGGAAATATATAAATAATGAATTAAAATAAAAACAATTACCTAGACTACTAATTAATTTAAATAAGGCCTCAATAATCCTTGACAACGACACTAAAAATGTGAAAGAATACATGATGTCATTAATTCCAATGGGGCTTCAAGAATTTTATATTTTAATAAACATAGTCAACCTATCTAAAAATTAAGTATCTAGAATTTCATAGAGTCAAACCCACAGGTGCGATCCGTATTCACTAAATTAATTAAAAAAATTAATATTGCAATTTATTTATTTGTTTAAATAAATAATTATTTTGAAAAAGGATTGGGATTGATATAAATAGTTGAGAATGTCAGGTTCAGTGATTTTAGGTTTTTATGTTGGTGATTCAATTCAAATGGATTAATTCAGGTTTGATGTAGGAATTGGGTCAGTAGGGATCCTCCAACTAGGTACCTTGGAATATTCCTATGATTCAACAATTGTATTGATCATCTACTAAACTCAAATAACATAATTAGGAAACCCAATAACATATTTAGACATAAAAAACCTTGATTTTGTAATTTTCATACACAAAACAGGCCAACTAATTGATTCAATATAATAAAAAACCACAAAACATAGTAATGGTCATGTAATATGAAAATAATATGAATTGGATTTGGTAAATGGCATTTTAGCAATCCAAATCAAGAATTAAACATGTAAATAAACCCTTAGAATGAATCCCCCTATAATTAAATCATCTTTCAAAAAATAAACAACTCTCTCATGGTATCCATGATGTGAATGAGAAGCATCGATTTTCAAGGATGAATAATGGAAAATAAGGGTTTGATGGTGTCAATAATTATGTGCATATCAATATAGTGGTGTCGCTCTGTCTCCTCCCATCCATTTCTAGTCCCAATTTTCCCATGTACATTGGTCAAGGTGGGAATATATAAATTTTTCATCCATCCCATGGCTGTAGTATTTTTATTATTCTATCCATAGAACAATTAACAATGTGTATTATGTGTACATGGTGTGTAGTCCATGTCAGAATCAGATATTCATATCCTTTTAGTACTACACTTTCATGACATGTAATATGTGTATGTGTATGTGATGTGTAATGACTTTTGATAGCATTTAACATCTTCCTGACTTGTCCTAAACAGCAGAAAAATCATTTGAATTTCACATCATGTAATGAGAATCACAATATGAAACTGTTCTTCTCAATTTTTCAGCAGCACTTCAGTCCAAAAAAATTGGTGTCGCAACACTTCTCTCCAGTCTCATCATGAATGGTCTTGTAGCTCCATAATTTTTGTCTATTTTTTCATTTTTCATGATTCATTGTATCCTTCCATAAAAGTTAACCTAGTTAAACCATTACAAAATTGGAAATTTTATTCACTTAAATACACAAATAAACACATAAAACACTAATTAATGTATTCGTGAATTAAAATTATCAGATAGTGTTAACCAGTTAGTTTTACCCTATGAAATTATTGGAATATACTATGATGGTTATTCCAAGTGTAACCATGGTGGTTACCCGCTATGTATCCAAGAGATATATATAATATGAAAGAGTGATATGAAAATTAGATAACAAGTTACCTTTTATAATTTGTATATGTTTTTTATTTTTTATAGAAATCATGTGATTTCATAATTTAATCTAAAGAGAATATGATATATGTGTAAAATTTATAAAATTTTGAAATTGTTTTCATTCATGGAGTAATGTTTTATTTCATACATTTATGTCTATTAATATGATTTTTATACCTATACAATGATTTAAACAATTAATAGGGTTTTTGGATGGTAATGAATGAAAAAAATTCGTGTTATAAGACATAGATTAGTTTTATAGAAATATATTATTTTTTTCTTTTAAAATTTTCTTATTGAAAAATAAAATGATATTGTGTAGAAGTGTATACTTTGTGATATATGAGTATCTATTTATGGGGTTATGAGATAGTTCCCTAAAACTCTAATACTAAATGATCTTACAGAATGTATTTAAGGCAATTATACTTGAATTAAGTAGACTATGTAATGTTTAACGTTATTTCCTTACTCTAAAAAGGAAATGGTAATTCACTGTGTTTGGTTAAAGGATTTATTAATTGTTTTCAAGATTAATTTTTTTCTACAATTACAAAAATTAAAACATGGTTTTATTTATGATTTTATTGTATGAATGAAAAATGATTGTAGTTTTATAACCATTTTTCATTAAGATAATTCAATAGATTTTATATATAACTGTATCATGGTGGGACACAAACCCCGATATAATTGTATTCAATACTAATAAATAAAATATATCATAAAACCTCAATATTTACTAAAAATTTGAGGTTTTATCCATTTTTTAAATTCTATGGAAAACTATGTGAATCCAAAACATTATTTGTAACATTTGTATCCAGTTGTCTCTAATTAAAGGTAATATATAATAAAATATTCAATTATAATATGTTCCTCATAAAATTTTGGTATCAAGGTAATGGGTAGTCTATTATATTGGGTTTAATGTCAGAATTGTGAAGTGTTGTGAAGGAATAGTCGGTCATTTTAAACATTTTTTTACATCAGGTATGAGAGTTGATGGTTTGTCTATGGTTTAAAGTGGTTTAAACAAAATCATTACATTTTATATTCCATCGATTATATTGGGATATTATTAGTAGAGGATCAAATCTGGGGGTTCCACCGATTGCCTAAGAGGCTCAATTATATTTCCATTTTTTAAAAGGGTACTTAGGTATTTTACTTTATCTACTACAAACCCCAATTGGGATTACCTTAATTAATTTCTCCCTTTTTTAATTCATGATCCCCTTCATGGATCATTAATGGGTTTTCCTAAAACACCCCTTGATTTTGTAAAAAAATTTGAATTAATTTAATCTTTCTCATATATTGAATTTTTATTATAACATTGTATAGTATCATTATTATATACAAAAATTAGAAATAATCTGTCATGGTGTTATATGAAAAACCAATGTGATCTTCCAATACAAAAAAACTATGATTATCTTGTAGTACACACAACCCAGAGTGAGCTTGTTTTAAACACAATACTGTGTTTTACCACATTTTAATGGTGAATATATTTAAAAACTATATTTTGACACAATTATGAATTTTATTTTTAAAACTAATCATTATTTTTGATTTTATAATTTTTAAATTTTCTTAGGGTGATTTTTTTTGTTTTTCTTTGAAACTAATATTTTATATGAACAATGAAATATATTGTATTTTAGTAAAAAACTACCTCTTCACTTAAATAATTATTAATTAGAACTTTAATTGGTTTTTATAGTCGCAATAAATTGATTATAAATATATTAATCCAATTATTTTCAATAGAAAAATTATTATATTGAGATTAAATAAAAAAATTATAGATATTTTGATCATTTTTACATTTAAACCCCAACTTCCCTCTATGTTTGCAGGATTAGCGTTAAACTTAATTTTCCCACTTATATGATTTTAATTTTGAAAAAAAACATGAAATGTTGTAAAAATTATAATATTTCTTGTCAAATAATATATAATTAAATTTTGAGAAAACATATTAGGGAAATGGAATAGATTTATGGTGATTAAGGAAAAATTTAGCTTAATAAGGGACTAAAACATAATATTAAGGACCAGAATGACCTGGAAACTTGTCCAAAAGGCATTGTATGCCAATAATTCAATACTAGACCCTCATGGTTTAAATTTTGTGGGTTATTTTGATATTATCTAAGTGATGTTCTCTATATAAAAGTGTAATTACAAAAAAAAGGCAAATGTAAAACTTTCCTTAACTTTTAAATTTATAAAAAATTGAGATATAATAAAAATCATATTTTTGGTTATAAATATTAATTTTATTGATAAATGGATGGTTTTTATCATTATAAATAATCCTTAACATTTATATATGATTTAGTTGCTTAAAATTATTATGACACGACAATGTAGCGATTATTTAGTTATTAATTAACTAAAATATATGATACTACAAACATTAAATGTGAAGTAAATTGATTTAATTCTTCTATAGTTTTTTATATGAATATATCATTTTATATAGATTTAAAATTAATGTATATGAATTCATTTTATTTTTTCTATATTTTAAATTTTAAATTAAATAAATAATTTCAAAATTGACATTAATTTTATTTTCAAATTAATGATATTTTATTAAATGATTTAAACTTATTATAAAACATATATTCTTAAAATTTATTTATAAGTGATAATAAATATTATATATGTTATATTAGTGGACCAATTTATCTTTTATAAATGACATATTGAATCATGGAATGTAAATTATTTTTAGCACGGTATAGGTTTAGGTAGTGTTTTTGTGCGTGACATGCGCTTGTTTTAAAATTAATTTCAAACACACATGAGATTTTTGTTGTAAAATAGGAATCATATTTTTAATATAGTGGCTAGATATTTTATGAAAAATATAACTTTAGTATTTTCTTAATTATTAATATATATAATTTAGAAACTAGGGTCATTAATAAAAACCAAAATGATAAAATTGGAGAAACATAGAAATTAAGGAACAAAATTTTTAAAATGGATATAGTTTTTGGTAGATGATTTTTTAAACAGTTATTCCAATTTAATAAATTTTTTCCATTTTGGTCTCACATTAGTTAATTTATACCTTCCATTAAAGAATACCTTTTGGTATTTACATGTAACACCCAAAGCATACATGATATGTTTCCCTTTGAATAATTGATCAACTTTCATTGTACGCAACTCTGAGGTTCTAACACACCACAACCAATCAATCTAGTCATTATGAATAGTAATACCCACTTTTTGAAATTTTATGAATTTTATCTTTGAAAAAAGACATAATTTTTGTATTTTTAATTTTTAAATTAGCTTAGAATGATTTTTTGTTATTTTTCTGAAAACATTCTATTTTTGATGAATAGTTAAAACACTGAGTTATGGTTTAAAACTGAATTTTTATTTAGATGATTATTTATTTAGTTTAAATTTATTTTATTTTAAAATAGATAGATAATACTTAAATAAGGTCAATGTAAATCATTGGAGTCATTTTATAATAATTTTAGATAAATAAAAAATGTTATTTAAATTTTTACCGTCTGTTACCGACCTTCTAAAAGCTTTTCCAAATTTGTATAAAAAATAATTTTACCGCTTCTGTGAATTGAATTTCAAAATCTGAGAGACACAGTTTATATAAGTAAGTAAAATGTTGTTCAATGAGAGGAAAATAATTATTTTTTCAATAGTAACTTTTTATTTTTATTTTCCAGGGATAAAAGTAAAAAGGGTAATTCAAGGTAAAGATGATATTATTCTTATCCTAAAACATGTCCTAATTCTATTAGATATGTGTAATTCATCCAAAAACAACCTTAGGAATAAAATATGATCCTTTATGTCCACTTAGATTACATTAGTTCATTTATTATTATTTAATTCAAAGAAGAGTTAAAAGTGTTAAATTAAATGTTTAATAACTTAAACATTTTTAATATAGGGTTAAAAATAATATAATTTCGACTATAAATATTCATTAGAAAGAAAAAAATATTTCCAACATAATGGTATTTTATTTATACTTTTTAGACAATATGTAATTTAATTTATTTCTGACAAAATGATGATGCAGTAATTACCTTATAAATGAAATATCACTACTAGAATTTAGAGTTTTCACAATGGTATTATATCAATGGTTTAAAGAAACCGTTGGTATAGTGCATAATAGGTAACCTTTGCCAACGGTTTGTTCAAACCATTGGTAATGTGTAAACTAATTTCAGATTTACCAACATTTTTCCAAAACCGTTGGGAAATCATGATTTTATTTAACATATACCATAGGTTTAACAAAACCGTTGCTAAAGATAGACTTTTCCAACGGTTTTTAATAACCGTTGGGAAATATTTCCCCCAAATAAATAACACCTGGGCCCCCACTCCTCCTGATTGCAGACAGACCCTAATCGACCTCTTCCTGAATTCTTCTCGGGTGCAAGACTCCTTTCAGCCAAGATCCATCTTCAATCAAACAAAATTTTATTTCACACTTCAAATTAGTAAGTGTTAGCTTAGTTTTAGTGTTATTTCTCTTTATTTGGTGTTTGATGTTTTGATTTAGGTTAAATTAGGGCTACTGTCTATGGAACGCTTGGATTTGTTTTCTTTTTATTATACACTTTAAACATGGTAAAGGTTTTGTTTAGTGGGGTGATATGGTACTTTTGGTGGACATTAGTTTAGTTGAAAATTGATTTTTTATTTGGATGAATTTATGTTTCAATTTGGGGTGGGGGAGGGTGTGAAGATGGGGTGGGGGAGGATGTCGAGGGCTATCCAAGTGGGGTGGGGGAGGGGGCTATCTAGTTAGGGTGGGGTAGGGGGCTGGGTTGACCAAATGGGGTGAGGTATGGCTGTTTAGGGTGGGGGAGGGTGTGCAGGTTTGGTGGGGGAGGGTGTTCAAGCAGGGTTGTCCAAGTGGGGTGGGGATGGTGTGCAGGTGGGGTGGGAGAGGGGTTGTCTAGGTAGGATGGGGGGATGGGTTGTCCAAGTGGGGTGACGGTAGGGTTGTCTAGGTGGGGTGGGGGGGGGGGGGGCTGGGTTTTCCATGTGGGGTGGGGGTAGGGCTGTCCAAGTAGGGTGGGGGGCTGGGTTGTCCACATGGGGTTGGGGTAGGGTTTTCCCAGTGGGGTGGGGGGGGGGGGGCTGGGTTGTCCAAGTGGGGTGGGGGTAGGGTTGTCCAAGTGGGGTGGGTGGGGTGGGGGTAGGGCTGTCCAAGTGGGATGGGGGTGGGGCTGTTATTGTGGGGTGGGCTGGGCTGGGTTGTCCAAGTGTGGTGGGGGTAGGGATGTCCATGTGGGGTGGGGGTTGGGGTTTCCATGTGGGGTGGGGGTAAAGTTGTCCACGTGGGGTGGGGGGCTGTCCAAGTGGGGTGGGGGGGGGGCTGTCCATGATGGGTGGGGGGGGGGGGGGGTGGGGGTGGGTTGTCCAAGAGGGACGGGGGTAGGTGTAACACCCGAGATTTTTATGAGTAATATTTTGTTTTTATATATCATCAAAGAAATCTTTCACTACATACTAGCTTGGCTTACTTTACACGCAATCGCGACCTTCCTCGATAGCTTGCGTCGTACGCAATACCGAGTTTCACTAAACAACGATATGCTATTAAAATATTATTAAAACTAGCCGTTATGAATAGTAATAACCACTTTTTGAAATTTTATAAATTTTATTTTTCAAAATGGACTTCATTTTTGGATTCGGAATACCGAAATTAGCCTAGGGTGAAATTTTGGTATTTTTCTGAAAACTTTCAATTTTTGATGAATAGTGAAACCACTAAGTGGTAGGTTAAAACTGATTTTTTCATAAAAATTAATTTTACTGCTTCTATGAGTGGAATTTAGAAAATCTGACAGACACGGTTGATATCAGTAAGTAAAATGTGGTTCAATGAGATAAAAATAATTATTTGCTGAATAGTAACTTTTTACTTTTTTTACCGCGGTTAATAGTAAATAGGGGTAAATATGATATTAATATTACCCTAACCCATGTCCTAATTCTATTGGATAGGTGTAATTCGACCAAAAACAACCTTATGAATAAAATATGACCATTTAGGCCCACTTGGGTTAGATTAGGACATTTATTATTAATTTATTTAAAGAAGGGTTAAAATAGTTAAAATCAATGTTTAATAAGTAAATCATTTTTAATATGGGGTTATACATAAGATAAATTCTACTATAAATATTCATTAGAAATCTAAAAATAATTCCTACATAATGGTATTTTATTTATAATTTTTAGACATTAAATAATTTAATTTATTTATGACACAATTATGATGCAGTAATTATCTTATTTATGAAATATTGACACAATTGATGTTATAAACACCAAAATAAATGTAATTTGACACTTTTTATGAATTTCACTAATTTTCTAGGTTACTATGATATATTAGTGATGATTTAATCAACTTGGTTCGAACATATAATTCTGTTATGACTTTCACAAAAATCATATATCAAATAGTGTCAAAATTGACACAAAATAGTTTTTAAATCAAATATTATATTATTAATTGTTATTTTATTCCTAAAAATCTAAGGTTCGGCCAAATGACTTAGATAAGGATATATATATTAAAAATAAATAATTTGGGGTTCTTTTGGCATATTATAGTAAGTGTATTAACCATATAGTGAAAGAAAACAAAAAGACACGGTAAAAGTTAAATTATTTAACTTCCAGTTAAATCTAATTGATAAGGTTAAAATAATACCCTAAACTTGTCTAAATCCTATTGGTTGATAGGATTTCGACCGATCCCCACTTTAGCTTCGAGATAAGACCCTTTGGAACCATTATAAACCAATTTTGACTTTAATATAAAATAATATTTTGAGATATTCCTAAGGTGCCCCTCTCCTCCCTTATAAAAGGGCACCTCCTCCCCCTCCTCCTCACACCAATTTGAGCACTCAAGCTCGGCCAAAGCCTGCCATTTTCTCCTCTCCACTTACCTAGAATAATCCTAGAGGTCCTGGTCTTCTTCAAAGACCAATCATAGTTCCCTAAGTGGAGGATTCAAAGAAGCGTTCCAAAGAAGAGGTAATATCCATTACCGATCTTTTCAATTTCTGTCTTCTTCAACTTCTTCTTCTTTAGTTGTTTCATGATAAAGTAATAACATCAGTATTACTTACATACTGATATGTTATTATAAATATGAAACAACCCTAATTCACCTTCTATCCATCCTACGGAAAAATGAAATCACCGCGCGTGCGTACGTACGGAATACCGTCTCCACGCCGTGGTGTAATCTATTTTCCACCATCACCTTACAAGGATGGGTATAATGGTGTAATGAGTAACTATTTTTGATTATTATAAAGTAATATTGATACTGAAATAATATATATATACTCCAATACAATTCCACGATCATAGGAACGATATCATCACTCATGCGTACGTACGGAATACCGTCTCCACGATGTGAAGCGACTCGTTCTACATGATCATCATTACATAGTAATTATATAAATGAATTAAATGAATAAATATGATATATGTTACACTAATAACATTCTGGATATAAGGTATCTATAACCTTAAAAGAAGAATAATAATTTATTCTGCAAAACACGCATAAGAACAAAAGGAAATAAAGACCCGAGTAACAAATAACAATGAAATATTACTAACAAGAAGCTAAGAATATGACCATATATGATATAATATCAATATGTATGATTCTTGAATAAGTCAATAACATTATTTAAACCATTATACAGGATCTTCGGACACGTACAAAGCAAATCGGACCTAAGGTAAGGGAAATATCACAATCTCATCTTTATCCGAGATTGTTTATTCGTAAGTATTTACTGGGGAGTATTTTATCATCCACATCCATGTTCCCTCAATATGTAATATTTTTTCCATACACTTACAATTATTTAAATCCAATTTTACCCTTCGGTGAGTTTTTAGTAATGAATATAAAAGGAATCTTTTGTCGTTTTTTCGTACGAGGTACTTTTTGACTTTCCTGACAAAAGTAAGAAGAATGTTTTTTTAAACTTATATGGCATGAATGGATTTTTAAAACATTATTTCCAATAAGATTCCTTTACAATTTTTCAAGTTTATTTTTAATCAACTTCTTTTAGTTTATAATTGTATGACATGTTAAGAAAAGAAAAGTGTTTTTGAAGAAGAAAGGATATTTTCCTCAAGAATGGAGTTCAAATGTTTTATCAAAATTATTTTCCATATAAGATAATAAAGGGTTCTGTTTTTATCCCTATTATTACATTGATTTGATTATGTTGTGAGGGAATTATTTTTATGAAGTCATTTACCTTATATGATTTGTTTTATGATGTCATGATGTTTCAAGAATCCCATTTTTGTTACATGTGTTATGCGATGATGTATGATTTATGATTTATGTGGCACACATAAGAAAGGATTCATTATAAGATGGGTGGGACCTATATCTCCCTCCAATGCATTGGGTAAAGATTTATATCTCATGAGATATACATGGCTGGAACGGAAGGTTATTTCGGTTCAGTGATATAGGACTGAAACGAGGAGTGAACTCGGTTCAGAAATGGACTTTGTCCGCTAAGATAGTCTTGGCAATGAGTCATGAATAACAAGAAATGATTTTCCATGATTATGTGTGCATGCCACAAAGTTTCAAGTTTCATGTTATGATTATGGGGATCTCATTTTCACTTCTATGATTTATTCCATGTTAAGATATTATGATCTCTTTTGCAGGATATGATTTTCAAAAACAAATGATATGATTTTTATTTCCTTTATTTTCCCTTGCTGAGAATTTGAGCTCACCCTTTTATGTTTTCTTTTCCCCAGGTCAGGAAGATGGATATTAAGTATAATATTCTAAAAGGGACCCTAGATATGTTGAAATAAATGGGAGACACTGTAGAAGATTTATGAACCAGTTGTTTATGTTTCACAGTTTCTAAAGACAATATACCTATACGGTCCTTTGTGGTTTTGTCATATGTTGTAATAAGTGTGCTTCAATTTTGAAGTATTAAAAATGTATGTAAAGTATGGGTCGTTATAGTAGGGATGTCCAAGTGGGGGTGAGGGTGGGTGTCCAAGTGGAGTTGGTGTAGGGATGTCCAAGTGGGGTGGGGTTAGGGTTGTCCAAGTGGGGTGGGGAGGGTGTGCAGGTGGATGAAGCTCATAACTATAAACTCTCTATAAATTATGGATGTATGAAAATGTATAGGGACATTCGTGATCATTTTTTGGTGGGATAACATAATAAGTGTTTGATGTTTTTTTTCATTTTTTATTTGGAGTTTCTTTTGATGCTGATGTTTCTTATTGATACCTAAGATGGAATTTATTTTAGTTTCTAAATTGGAAGAGACTCCTCAACCATGTACAGTGTATGCAACCTTAACCCTTATTTAACCATTTTGTTTACACAGGCTTTGCAACCTCTACCCTAATTTAGTCAGTGAACTCAAGTAATTAATTCAATCCTTCATTCTCACTAGCATGTATGAAATTGAATGATGTATACTCATCCTCGCATGATTTATTACCTTAGATAGTGTCCAACATATGGAATACAAGATTTTGAATTCATCAGTTAACCCGGATCATAGATTCCATTTCACCCAATATGACTATACTAATATAACTTTAGGGTCAATTAAATAGGGTTCTCATTGTATGTTGTATATTATATGTCCTTCTTGGCCAATACTCACTTTTTGAGGGTGGGATGATTTTCACTAGCCATACTGGCATGTGTAGACATCCATAAAAAGGTTAGATAAGTAACAAGTTTAATTCAGTAATGTTGTTATCATTGAAATACTTTGTTATTAATCTCAAAATTAAAAATAAATGTTTTTGTCAATACTTTATGAAATTAAATCTTTTTACAAGCCATGAACAACCAATTACTGTAGAAGCCTAAAATTTATTCTCCCATGGGGTGTGCTTGACTTGGTAAAGTAATTGGGTAATGAACGGTATGACCATAAAGGTGCCAATAATGAGTTATTGAACATGAGGGAATGATTTAGGATGCCTATAACACATAATGGAACCCAAGGCATGTTCCTCTTATAGATCTAATGAAAATGAATATAAATAAATTTTATTTTTATTTTTCTGTACTTGTTCATTACATTATTTTAGTAGTTCACTTCGTCGACTAGAAACTTCTTCCATTATCTCTTTCTTAAATGTATTTTCTCTTAAAGTTAATCCTTTTTAATTGATTATGACAAAATGAATTATATAAATTCTTTTTATAGAATGGACAGAAGTTGGATGTATGAAACCGATCGGATCTCAATCGATTTTCAAAACAATTTGGAGAGCTTTATCTATTTTTCATTTCACAATGATTCAAATAGGGGTCGCATACACTGCCCATGTTCCAATTATGTTGGTTAACCTTGGTTGATCCATGAAGAAGTAAGCTAACACATTACTAAATAGTTTTTTCAAGAAAACTACTTTGTGTGGTATCATAATGGGGAGAAAATGAAATCTCAAATTGGTGATGATCGAAATGAAAGGAGTATAATTGAGAATTTTTTAGATGATCGGTTTCCATTTATTCATCATCATGAAAAATAAAGGATTACGACTTACAAGGACTTAGATATGTGGATAGATGATGCATCTAGTGAAAATGATGATATTCATAGGGTGAAAAAATTGAATGATGCTGCCACGACTCCAGTATATCGACAATGTGATAAAATGAAAAACATGGAATTTTTAATCAGATTGTTTCATGGGAAAACTATGTATGGGATTTCTAATATAGCAATCAATTGCATTCCTACCGTCTTGAAGGATTTACTTCCTCATGATGAAGATATTTTCTCAAACCGCTGTATGGCATGGATGTTAGTTGAAGAACTTGTATTTTCAAGAAACAATATTCATGCTTGCATGAAAGATTTTAGTTTATTCTAGAATGAAACTGTTGAATGAAACGATTGTAAAAAATGTGGTACATCCCGCTAGAAGTCAAAATCTGATAGAACACCATCCTATATTCCACAAAAAGTAATTTGGCACATTCAATTGATCCCCAGACACCAGAATATTTTTATTCTTGATGACATATCAATAAAAATGAGAAGGCATGATACCGAGAGAAAGAAGACTAATGATTAGTTGGTTCATCCTGCATATGAATTTTCATGGTAGATATTTGTTGCTCGACATCCTCATTTTGTATCTGACATTCGTAATATGAGGCTGGGTCTTTCATGTGATGATTTTAATCCGTTTGGGCAGATTCTTACTTAGCAAAGCACATGGCTAGTTTTTATACACATTTATAATATTCCCCCATGGTTGTGTATGAAAAAACCTTTCACTTTCATTAGTATACTCACATCTGGTCCTTCTAATCTCGACATTGATATTGATGTATACATGTAACCTTTAATAAAAGTGTTGAAACTTCTTTGGGATGTTGGTGTGCGCACATACGATGCATGTTCGAAAGACATATTTCAGATGTGTGATGCGCTTATGTGGACGATAAATGATTTTCCGGCTTATGCAATGATTTCTGAATGGATCACAAAGGGAAAACTATCATGTCCAGTTTGTATGAAGAATACACGATCCAAAAGACTGAAACATCACTGTATTTTCAGTTTTATAGGACATCGGCGATTCTTGCCAAAGGATCATCCATATAGAATGAATCGTAAAAAATTTTATAATACCATAGAGGCCTATGATCCACCTCAACGTATGTCCAGTACTGACGTGCTTAATGAAATGAATGATTTCAATTTTTAATTCGGGAAGGGTGAAATGAAATTTAGAAAGAGAAAGAATGTTTCCACTGAAACCTGTTACAATTGTATGAAGAGGAGTATCTTTTTTTATTTTCATTATTGGTCAACCAATTTGTTACGTAATTTCTTAGACGTAATGCATATTGAAAATAATATATGCAAAATTTTGCTTTCTGTTCTTCTAAATGTCAATGGAAAGACAAAAGATGATTTACGATCTCGGCGTGACTTGGTGGATTGGGGCATCAGACCAGAATTGCATCCTATGTGTATTAGTGAAAATAAATGGAAACTTCTATGTGCTTCTTATCTGATTAACCTACAGAGAAAAACAATATCTGGAAGTATTAGAGCCTATTAGAGTTCTTGATGGCTATTCAAGAAAAATATCTAAATGGGTCAATAGGAGAGAGTTGAAGCTAAAATCTTTCAAGACTCATGATTATCACATTCTACTTAATGAGTTTCTTCCAATAGAAATCCAACAACTTTTGTCCAATAATGTAAGGGTTAAATTTATACAGTTGTGCCATTTGTTTATAGATCTTTGTGCTAAGAAGTTGTCAATGTCTTTCTTTAAAAAAATGATTACAGATGCATCATTAATTTTGCGTGAGTTTGAGAAAATATTTCCTCCATCATTTTTCACATGCATGCTGCATCTGACTGTCCATAGTCCCACTGAAATACTTCTCAAAGGACCGGTTTCTTTTCTTTGGATGTATCCAACCAAAATATATATATAAACATTAATTTACTATGTCCGAAACAAGAATCATCCCGAAGGTTCTATCGTTAACGGTTACTTGGCTCAAGAATGTATGGATTTTTTCTCAATGTAATTGTCTGATCTTTGAACAAGAATGAACAAACCAATGAGAAATGAAGAAGAACAGTATGAGAAAATTGAACCCATTTTTCCATCACTTCCTCAAACATAAGGAATTCCTGGATCATATACATTGAAGACATTAAGCCATGAAGAGAGGGAGATGGCACATCGCACAATTTTGTTCAACTGTGATTTGTTCGATGACTATATCAGGTAACTAAATTGAATATGTATATCTTACATATATATCTGTTAAACTATTCATATTTTTTATCTATAGGGAACATAAAACAATGATAAATAAAAGCACTGTTCTTTATCTTTGAGAAAGTGGGAGACTTTTCATAGCAAAGAGTTTTCTTCTTGGTTAAAATTGAAGGTAAAAATATTACTATTTAAAATAATTATATGAATATTTAATTAAGTTTAATAGTCATTTATATTATCGGTATTGAGTTTATCTGCTGACTATGTCTCTGAGGAAATAAGAGCTTTGGATTTTGGTCCTAATACCGTGGTTTGTGACTGTAAATCAATTGTTATCAATGGGTACAAATTTATTGTCACTGAATGAGAAAAGAACATGAGAACACAACATGATGGTGTTATGGTTACTGCCACAACATATTGTTATACCAGTACATCAGATAGTAGACTGCGATTTTAAAACATGGGTTATTATGGAGTCATTGAGAAAATAATAATATTGGATTATTACTCTCATGGATGAGTCACAATGTTGAAATTCCCTTGATTTGATTCGATGATGAGAAAAAGAAAATTTATTGGTGATTTGGGATTTTGAATAATTAATATGACTTGAAATCTTGCTTCTGAAGAACCATATGTGTTTTCATCAATGGCTAAACACGATTTTTATGTCAAAGGCCAACATCGACCAGAATTTAGTGTCATATTTAAAGTAATTCGAAGACATATTTTCAATGATAGTGATGATGGAATTGACACTTTCCCTATTGTCATTGGAACCAATCAATTAATTTATTTTGATGACTCCAATAGTTCAATTGTCAGATTTTATTGTAAACCTAAAGTAGTGGTTTAAAATATATATAATTATTCATTAATGTTCTCTATTCTTTTGGTTTACCACGAGTTCGGTTGTTAAGGTTGGTAATATTTAAATTGATTTAGTATTGATCAAAAATATTTTTTAGCTGACGTGACTATTATGTGAATTTTCAATGTTTATTGGTTGCAGTTTTATTTGAATTGCATTTTCTAACTTGGAATTGAACTGTATTCAAACCTTGTCAAACTATATTTCTAACTTGATGGACATTACAACTTTTATGATTTATTAAATCCATTCAAGCTCTTCTAAAACAATGGATAGCTAAATTACCAACGAATCCCCCTATTCCCACATATATTTAGTTTTTTGGGTTACACATTAGTTTTATTTTTTCTAATTAATTACATATTAGTTTTAAAATGTAGGAAGTGCATCAAATTGAAGAGAGACGAAGGAAAAATTGATGGAGAACAATCGTCAAATGAAGGAGATGGGAATTCTACCATTAGTTCCTACAATGAGTACATTATTTCAAATATATATATTTAAAAATATATAATCTCATGTGATTAATTTTTTTGTAAACATTATTGTAGGATAGACCTATACGTCGACAGTTATTTGACAAGGAACCCAATACTGGTCCTAGTACTCAAGCCGGTGGTACGAGGAGGGTTCATACTAGAGGTGGACGAGCTGCTTTGCATACCCGAATAGACCCTGCCCCTCCCACTGACATGTCATCCTTCCCAAATTCTGATCTCGGTGTGTCATTATGGACACTTGGGATATTTAGGCCTCCCATGTTTTCGCCAACTTTTGCATCTTTTGGCCCATATTTTTCATATCCCAGGATGATTCCCACTCCCCAGTCAAAATCCAGTCATAGAGCTGTCCCATCTTCTTTTCCTTCTAATTTTGTCTCTTAGAGCTTCTATATTACATCTTCATCGACTCCTATTCCACCACAGGGTGCTCCATCAGTTTCTGTGGATCCAGCAGCGCTCAGCAATCAGACTGGCGAAGGTATATTTATAGGACCCAAACAAATTTTTATTGAAATATTTATTTTCAATATAACATTTTTTGATAAAATATTTGTTTATCTTTCATGAGAGATACATCTACTAACAGGAGGCGGGGGTGGGGGAGTACACGCATGCATACAGTGTGGAACCGCATCACATAGGTTATGGTGGATTACAATGAAAAGAACCAAATGGTTGAGAAAACAGGGCAGCAATGTCGGAGTTTTTTGGCGATGCTTGCCAAATAATACGACATCATTCTCGTCAGCCCTCTATCATGGAGACATTTTCCGCATGAGGTCAAGGATAGAGCTTGGGTAGAGATATGGGTAAAAAATCTGTTTTATTTCATTCCATGAATTATTTTTATATTTATATGAATTAATAATTTGATGTCAACTTCGATTTAATTTTCCCGATGGTGAGGGTGCATGACCGAAACGTCTAAAGGATTTAGGCGAGCATTGGAGAGCCTACAAGCATGAGTTGTATGTTGGAAGTCATTCTAGGGTTGGCACTGTGTTAGAGGTGGTGTCAATAATGGATGATTGTCCTATAGAGCATTATCGTCAGATTATTACTCATTGGATGACTACCTAGTTTAAGGTATTAATTAAATATGAGGTATTTAAATAATAAAATTCATGTTTTTCATTAATACGATGTTTTTCAATTTCAAATTTTATTTAGGAATCGTATAAAAAAACAAAAAAACATTGATATAAAAAAATACATCCACACACTGGGACGTACTATGATGCCAGATCATGAGAGGAAGCAAGTATGAAAATTATTTATAAGATTTCATTAAGACTTACACTTTATTTTTTTTACTAAATTATTTAATAATTTTATAATGTTTTCATATAACATTAGTTTTCAATTTCATTATAGAGGAATATACATAATATTGAAGGATGTGTGCCTCGAGCAAAACTGTTTTGTTTGAGTAGATGGAAAAAGGATGGAAGTGCTATCAATGAGGTGACTCAGCAGCAGATTGTAAGTTTCAATATATTGATTTTATATTTTAATATCTATTTAGTAACATAATAATATATTTAAATTTGTAATAAGCTACTTTAGAGGCCCTCAATGCCCATGAACCGGTCAATTTTGGTCCAACTGATCACTTACATCTGGTGTTGGGAGGGGAGAATCCTGGTAGAGTATGCTGCCAACCAAGGATATCCCCGAAGAGGTATTGACCTTCATCAGGTACGAGTTTTAGTTACACCAAGCTGCAGTGAGTTAGGGAAAAGGCAGAAAATTCTGAAAAATGGGCCACAAATATGGCAGAACAGTCTGCTAGGGAAAACAATGAATTTGTGAAATTTATTGATGTTCTACATCCAACACTTCCACCAGAGGCGAGCCCAGATTTTGATGAATATATGTCTTCGATACGTTCTATATATGGTGCACCAAGTGTCAGTTCTAGTGGTGGTCAAGATGATGTCCAGCCTGACGATGATGATGGAGAGGAGTCCAATGAGGAAGAGGAGGGAGAGGAGGAGGACGAGGCGGATGGCAAGGGTGAGGAGGAGGGCGTTGAGGAGGGAGAGGATGAGGGATATGGTGATGATGGTGGTGATGATGGTGATGGTGATGTGGGACAAGTTGATCTATTACATTTTTTACTAATATTACTAAGATTTTATGTTTAATCTATTCTTGTTGTAGGTTTTATCTAGACCCATAGTATAGTATTGGAGTTCAGTTATTTTTATATATTGTCTGTTTTCATGGCTGTTGATATCTTTTAGTGGTTTCAGTGTGTGTTGGGCATGTTTATAGAGTTTTGTGTGTTTGGGAACACCCTGGATAGTCCCCCTCCTTCCTGGACCCTGGGCAACCCCCCACTGTCCTCCATGGACCCCAGACAGCCCCCCGGACAGCCCCCCAGACAGCCCCATAGATAGCCTCCCAACCCTCCTCCTTTGTCCCCAGACATCCCCCAGACACCCCCCAAACATCACCCCAAACATCACCCCAGATACCCCCCCCCCCCCGGACAGCCCCCCAAACTCCTTCTTGATTTCACATGTTTTTTTGTATTTCTCTGATTATGCAATGTTATTTAGTATTATTCCATTTTTGTATGTCTTGAATTATATGAATGTCTTGGTAAGCTTATTATCTCAATCTCATCCAATGCATGTGATGATATGCTTTAATTTGAATACAATCCCTTGTTTTACGTTCTCCATGTTATGTTAATTATGCCTTGTTTGATTTGGTTTACTTGTCAATTGTTAGGATAAGACATGGGTTACATGTTAAGGACTCATGGACGGACTCATCATGCTCAGGGAATTTAGACTTGAAATTCCTAGATTTATTCTTTGTTTTCTAGGTGAGGGATAACAGGATTGTGTTGATACATTATGAAAATGATCCATGGGTCATTTGTGATGTGTACAAGGTATCCCCGTCTAATTTCAACGTGCGGTGTGGCCGGTAGCACTCTAACTATGTCTCTTTTGTTTAAAATGAATGGAATTTTAAGGGAAAAGAACAACTCACATATTGAAAACTGATCAAAAGCAGTAAGATTATATTGCTACTTTATCACAATGATCCATGGGTCATATGTGACGTGTACGAGTCATCCCCGACTCAATCCGAGTCGCGGTGTGGTTGGGATCACTGTAAGTGTCTCTCTTATGTTTAAAATGGACAACATTTTAATTATATATGTAAACCCGACCAAATGAATTATGATTGTGTTGATACTTTAGAAAAATGATCCATGGGTCATATGTGACATGTACAAGTCAACCCCACCTCAATCCGAGGCGCGGTGTGGCCGGCACCATTCGAAGTGTCTCACTTTTGTTTGAGACGGATAACATTTTAAGTGAAAAGTACAACTGACATACGGAAAACTGACCAGACACATACAGATTGTGTTGATACTTTAGATAAATGATCCTTGGGTCATTTTTGATGTGTAATAATCAATCCAGCCTCAATATAAGGTTCGGAGTGGCTGGAACCACTTGAAGTGTCTCTCTATAGTTTAAAATGGAATTCATTTTAATTGAAAACAACAACTGACATACAGAAAACCATCCAAATGCATTCAGATTCTATTGAAGTATTAGTAAAACTATCCATGAGTCATTTATGACGTGTACGAGTCATCCCCGCCTCAATCCTTGGCTAGGTGTGGCCGGTACCACTCAATGTGTCTCAGGTTTATTTGAAATAGACAAAATTTTAAATGAAAACAACAACTGACATACAAGAAACTGACCAAACAGATTCTGATTATGTTGACACTTTAGAACAACTATCCATGGGTTATATGTGACATGTATGAGTCAACCCCACCTCAATCCGAGGTGCCGCGTGGCCGAAACCATTCGAAGTGTTTCACCTTTGTTTGAAATGGATAACATTTTAAGTAAAAAGTACAACTGACATACGGAAAACCGATGAAACACATTTGGATTGTATTGATAATTTAGGAAAATAATCCTCGGGACATTTTTTATGTGTATCAGTCAACCCAGCCTCAATCCGAGGTGCAGAGTGTCCGGCACCACTCGATGTGTCTCTCTATAATTTAAAATGGACTTCATTTTAATTGAAAACAACAACTGACATACGGAAAACTTACCAAACACATTAATATTTTGTTGAAACTTTAGTAAAACATTCCATGAGTCATTTATGATGTGTACGAGTCAAACCCACCTCAATCAAAGGCTAGGTGCAGCCAGCACCATGCAATGTGTCTCAGGTTTATTTGAAATAGACAACATTTTAAATGAAAACAACAACTGACATACAGAAAACTGACCAAATGAATTCTGATTGTATTGATACTTTAGCACAACAATTCATGGGTCATATGTAATGTGTAAGAGTCAACCTCGCATTAATATGAGGTGCGGTGTGGCTTGAACCATTCGATGTTTCTAACTTTTGTTTTAAATGGATAACATTTTAAGTGAAAAGTACAACTGACATACGGAAAACTGACCAAATGCATTTGGATTGTGTTGATACATTAGAAAAATGATCCTTGGGTCATTTGTGACATTTACTAGTCAACACAGGCTCAATCTGATGTGTGGAGTGGCTGGAACCACTCGAAGTGTCTCTCTATAGTTTAAAATGGACTTCATTTTAATTGAAAACAAAAATTGACATACAGAAAACCAACCAAAGACATTAAGATTCTATTTAAACTTTAGTAAAACATTACAGGATTCATATTTGACGTGTACGTGTCATACCTGCCTCAATACGAGTCTAGGTGTGGTCGGTACCACTCAAAGTGTCTCAGGTTTATTTGAAATAGACATCATTTTAAATGAAAACAACAACTGACAGACGGAAAACTGACCAAACAGATTCTGATTGTGTTGATACTTTAGCACAATGATCCATGGGTCATATGTGATATGAACGAGTCAAAGAATCCTCAATATGAGGCTCGGTGTGGCTGGCACCATTCAAAGTGTCTCACTTTTGTTTGAAATGGATAACATTTTAAGTGAAAGTTACAACTGACATACGTAAAACCGATCAAACCTATTCGGATTGTGTTGATACTTTAGGAAAATGATCCTTGGGTAATTTGGGATGTGTACGAGTCAACCCGGCCTCAATCCAAGGCACAAAGTGGCTGGAACCACTCGAAGTGTCTCTCTATTGTTTAAAATAGACTTCATTTTAATTGAAAACAACAACTGACATACGGAAAACTGACCAAACGCACTCAAGATTCTATTGAAACATTAGGAAAATGTTCCATGAGTCATTTTTGACATGACCGACTAAATCCCGCCTCAATACAAGGCTAGGTGTGGCCAGAACACTCAAAGTGTCTCAGGTTTATTTTACATAGACAACATTTTAAATGAAAACAACAACTGAAATACAGAAAACCGGCCAAACGGATATTGATTGTGTTGATACTTTAGAAAAATGATCCATGTTTAATATTTGATGTGTACAAGTCAACCTTGTCTCAATATGAGGCGCGGTGTGGCCATCACCATTCGAAGAGTCTCACTTTTTTTTTTGAAATGGATAACATTTTAAGTGAAAAGTACAACTGACAAACAGAAAACAAACCAAACAGATTCAGATTGTGTTGATACTTTAGTAAAATGATCCTTGGGTCATTTTTGACGTGTACAAGTCAACCCAGCCCCAATCCGAGGCACTGAGTGGCTGGAACCACTCAACGTCTCTGTCTATAGTTTAAAATGGACATCATTTTAATTGAAAACAACAACTGACATACAGAAAACCGACCAAATGCATTCATATTCTGTTGAAAATTTAGGACAACGTTCCATGAGTCATTTTTGACATGTACGAGTCATCCCCTCCTCAATCTGAGGCTAGGTGTGGCCGGCACCACTCAAAGCGTCTATGGTTTATTTGAAATAGAAAACATTTTAAATAAAAACTACAACTGACATATGGTAAACTGACCAAACAGATTCTGATTGTGTTGATACTTTAGAAAAATGATCCATGGGTCATATGTGACGTGTAAGAGTCAACCATGCCTCAATCCAAGCTACAGTGTGTCCAAAACCATTCAAAGTGTTCCACTTTTGTTTGAAATGGATATCATTTTATGTGGAAAGTACAACTGACATACAGAAAACTGACAAAAAACATTAGGATTGTGTTGATAGTTTAAGAAAATGATCCTTGGGTCATTTATTACTCTTAAGAGTCAACCCTGCCTTAATCCGAGTTGTATAGTGTCCGACACCACTCGAAGTGTCTCTCTGTAGTTAAGATAGACATAATTTTAATTGAAAACAACAACTGACATATGGAAAACCAACCAAACGCATTTATATTCGGTTGAAAAATTAGAAAAACGTTTCATGAGTCATTTGTGACCTGTACGAGTCAACCCCACCTCAATACAAGGCCAGTTATGGCCAAAACCACTCAAAGTGTCTCCGGTATATTTGAAATAGACAACATTTTAAATGAAAACAACAACCGACATAAGGAAAACCCACTAAATGCATTCGGATTTAGTTTAAACGTTAGGAAAACTATCCATGGGTTATATGTGATGTGTATGTGTCATCTAAGCCTTAACCCAATGCGTATAGTGGCTTCCACCACTCAAAGTGTCTCTCTATGGTTTAAAATGAACTTCATTTTAATTGAAAACAACAACTAACATACGGTAAACTAACCAAATGAATTCGGGTTCTATTGAAACATTAGAAAAAATATACATGATTCATATGTGATTTGTACGAGTCAATCACGCCTCAATGAGAGTCACAGTGTGGCCGAGATCACTCTAACTGTCTCTCTTTTGATTAAAATGGACAACATTTTTAGTACATACAGAAAACCAACCAAACGGATTCTGATTGTGTTGATACTTTACCACAATGATTCATAGGTAATATATGATGTGCACGATTCAACCCCGCCTCAATGTGAGGAACGCTGTGGCTGACACCACTCAAAGTTTCGTTCTTTAGTTCAAAATAGACTTCATTTTATGTGAAAACAACAACTGACATACGGAAAATTGACCAAATGCATTTGGATTCTGTTTAACTTTTATTAAAACAATCCATTTGAAATTTTTAATTTCTACGAGACAAGACCACATCAATACGAGGAACGGTGTGTCTGGAACAAATCAAATTGTCATACTTTCGTTTAAAAAAGACTTCATTTTTAGTGAAAACTATAAATTACATACGAAAAACTGACCAAATGCATGTGGATTCCATTTAAACATTAGGATAACGATACATGGATCATATGTGATGTGTATGAGTCAACCCCGACTCAATAAAAGGCCTAGTGTGGCAAACACTACTCAATGTGTCTCACATTTATTTGAAATGGACAACTTTTTAATTGAAAAAAACTACTGGCATACCGAAAACCGACCAAACTCATTCGGAATGTGTTGAAAGTTTAGAAAAATGATCAATGGGTCATATTTGATATTTAAAAGTCAACCATACTTTAATCCAAGTCATGGTGTGATCGAAACCACTCAAAGTGTCTTATTTTATTAAATGAACACCATTTTAAGTGAAAACAACAACTGACATATGAAAAACTAACCAAACACATTATAAATGTGTTGATTCTTCATTAAAATTATTCATGGGTCATATGTGACGTGTTAAAGTCAACCCCAACATAATATGAGGTGTGGTGTGGCCAGCACCACACAAAGAGTCTCTCTTTTGAGTAAAATGGACATCATATTAAGTGAAAACAACAACTGATATATGGAAAACTGACCAAACACATTCTGTTTCCATTAAAACCTTAGGAAGAAAATCCATGGGTTATATGTGATATTTACGAGTCATCCCTACCTAAATATAAGGCATAGCATGTCCGTCACAACTCAATGTGTCTCAGTTTTATTTGAAATGGATAACATTTTAAGTGATAAGTACAACTAGCATAAGGAAAACTGACAAAATCCATTCATATTCGGTTGAAACTTTTGGAAAACTATACATGGGTCATATGTGATGCTTGTGATTCAACCTCGCCTAAATCTTTGGCGTGGTGTGGCCGGAACCACTCAATGTGTATCTGTTTTGTTTCAAAAGGACATCATTTTAAGTGAAAACAACAACTGACATACGGAAAACTGACTAAACGAATTCAAATTCTATTGAAACTTTAGGAAAACAATCCATGAGTCATTTGTGACATGTAAGAGTCATCTCAGCCTCAATCTGAGTCATGGTGTGGCCGACACCTTTCAAAGTTTCTCACGTTTATTTAAAATGGACAACATTATAATTGAAAACAACTACCGACATACAGAAAACTGACCAAACGCATTCTGAATTTATTGAAACTTTAAAAAAATGATCAATGAGTCATATGTGACATATACGAGTTAACCTTGCCTGAATCTGAGGCATGTTGTGGCCATCACCACTCAAAGTGTCTCATTTTTTTTAAATGAACAACATTTTACGTGAAAACAATAACTGGCATACGGAAAACTGACCAAATGAATTTAGAATATGTTGATATTTTAGGACTATGATCCATGGGTCATATGTAACGTTTATTAGTCAACCCCACCTCAATTCGAGTCATGGTGTGTCTGGTATCACTCCAATTTTATGTATTTTGTTTAAAATTTTCATAATTTTTAGTAAAAACAACTGGTATACGAAAAACTAAACGAACGTATTCCGATTCTGTTGATACTTATTAATTTTTTTATGTATTTTATTCATAATGGATAATTAAATTATGTATGTATTCAATTATGAATTGAATTCTGGATTCCACATATAATTGTCATCTAAATTTTAAATTGAATTCTAAATCAATTATGTATGTTTATAATTACATTATGAATTAGGATTTAATTTTGGATGTGTATAGTTTAAGAATGAATTATATGTTAAATGTGTATGAATATGTTCTCTATATGTATTTATTAGTTTGTTATTGCAGGTATAGTAATTGGAAAGAAGGATAATGGAAATCATTACGGGCTGCTATGTAAATTGCAGGTTGTTGTGCAATTTGCACAGCCTAGCCTATGACAATGGTTTCAAACCGTTGGCATAAGTTTTTAATAACCCTTTCCCAAGGGTTTAAAAACCATTGGGAGTGGTTTGTAGGGTTTTTTTCCAACGGTTCAATATGAACCATTGGAAAAAACCATTCTCAGTGGTTTCTAAACCCTTGGGAAAGAGTTGATTTCCTTATTTTTACCAATGGTTTTGTGTAAACCATTGGTAAAACTTATTCCAAAGGTTTGGCCAAACCATTGGCATAGGTTAATTTTACTAACCTATACCAATGGTTCTTTGTATACCATTGGGATATGTTTTCCAAATGGCTTACTTCCACATGGTTTGAAAAACCGTTGGTACAACATATACCGTTTGTACAACATATACCGATGGTTCAGAACCGTTGGGAAATGCCCCATTTCCAGTAGTGTATTAAAATAATTGATATTATAAATATCTAAATAAATGTAATGTGAGGCATTTTATAAATTAAACTAATTTTCTAGGTTAATATGATATGTTAGGTTTTATTAAATGAATTTATTTCAATGTAATAATGCTGTTATGAATTTGAGAAAAACAAAATATCAAATAGTGTTGAAATTGAAATAAAATATTTTTTAAAATAAATATTATATTATTAATGGATATAATACTATTAAAAATCTAAGGTTAGACCAAAATAATTATATAATGATAGTTTTATCATTAGTTAACCACTTAGGGTTCTCTTGGATATTTATTGTAGGTTTATTAACCATATAATATAAAAATACAAAGAGACATGGTAAATGTCAAACTATTTAACTAAGAGTTAAATCTAAAAGATATAGTTAATGTAGTGACCTAAACCAATCTAAAACCTAATGGTTGAGTGGTTTGAGACCCATACCCAAATTATCCTTTAAATAATTCATTTTTGATCCATTAGAACCCAAGAATGATTTTATTATAAAATAATATTTCTAGATTTTCCTAAGGTGCCCCTCACCCCTATTATAAAAGGGCACTCACCCTTCTCTCTAATTTGCACCTTCAAATATATTTGGATTGGAAAACCCCTACCCAAATATCCTCTCAAATTTCCTCACTTCATATTATAGGCCTTACTTTTGTCAGAAAGCCATCCTATGGAGCCCTTTTGATCAAATCCTAAGGAAGAACCCAAAGAAGAGGTAAATATTTCATCACCTCATTAAAGTTCTTTTCTTCTTCCACTTCCACTTTGTTTATTGTTTACTTTATAAAATAATAACTCCATTATATTCTATATACTATGATGTTATAATAAATATGGCACAAACAGAATCATTATTTTATCCATACTATGAATGATAATGTCACCAAGTGTGCATACATACGAATTACCGTCTTTACGTCGTGGTGTAATTTATTATTCAAAACTATGTTATTTGGATGGATATAATGATGATAAATATGTATATAAATAATGAAAATAAAATGTTTATTTCTCTTTAAAATTATTATACAATCCAATTCCACACCATTTATTCATTAAGTAAATGATATTATCTCTTGTGCGTACGTACATATTACCTTTTCCACGACACGATGAGATTCATTTCCACGTTCACCATTCATCGATGATTATAAAAATTTATATTATTAATAATCTTGTAATATATGACATAATAATTCTACTATATATATATATGTATATATTTATATGTTTTTATGTGATTACATATATCTTATTCATTTACTTTCATTCAATATGATATGAAAATAGAAACAACGTTTATGCGTACGTACGACCTACCATCTCCATAAATGGTGTTTTCCATTTAATATATCCATATATTATACATATTTATAATCTAAATAAATTTTATATATAATTTCTTTTATATTCTGGAAGTATTTAAATCATTATTTAAATGATATCATCAAGAATAACAAGTTAAAACATGTAAGATAAAGAAAGCGATTATTACCTGAAATATTAATTTAACATGGAAGTCATTATTAAATGGGTAGTATAAAGTAATAAATTAATCATTTATAATAAATATGAATATGTTTCTATTATAATTTAAAAACATACTATGGTCATTATATAGGAAGTTAAACGTACCCCCGAACAAAGGAAAGTGCAAGGTAAGTGGTTTCTTATCTCACTTATAATTTTGTGAGATTTCCCTTGTTGACCACTTATTTATTGCATTTGGTGTATGTATGGACCCATAATTGTATTATTTGTGTAATATATGTTATCTTATGGGTATTTACATCTTCATTTTTTATCCTTCTTTCATAGGGTGTATGTTTCGTAAGTTACCAAATCAGTAAGGGTTAATTTCACAATCTCTTTTTTATCCGAGGTTTTTTTTACGTAAGTATCTAATGGGACAAATTTATTATCCATGTACATGTTTAATAAAATAGTTTTCAAAGGGATTATTCTTAAGGGATATTTTTTACTAAAACATCATTTTAAATGTTTTAAAGATTTAATCTTCTAAACCATTCTCATTAGTGTACATGTTTTCAAAATTATTTTAAGGATTTATTTAACTAGATATGAATGTTTTAAAATGTTAATTACATTCAAAATTTTAAATGTGGAATGGGAAACATTGATTCAAAAATTTCTTTCTTTCTAAATTGTGTGACTTTTATATTTTTCAAGAAAAAGGTATATTTCTATCAATGAATTTTACAATTAATTTCGGTTAACATCAAAATACTTTAATGGATTTTAAAATTGTTTGAAGTTGATTTATTATGATACAAATCATCCATAATATATTGAAGGTTATTTGATATTTTTGAATGTGGATGTGTTATTTTTATACCATTCATTGTTTATGGGTAAAGAATTTCTCATTTCGTATGTCAGTTTCAATACGAATGTTTATGTTATGTTTAAAACATTTCATATAAGGAATGAATTAGACATAGTAAGTGATGGAAGGAGCCCGTTATATCTCCTCGATTCATCGGTAGGTCTCATGAGACAAACTAGTGTCTTTACACAAGTCCTTGACAAAAAATTATTTGTTGTCTTGGAATGAGGCCTTGACTATGTGGTTATGAAAGTCTGACATTATGTATTCCCTCATTATGAAATTAGTTATTACATGTGATTATTCAACTTGTATAATATCCATGTGCATGTTTATATAGTAATGTATGAATTTTTTTAATATTATGTTCAAGATTATGATTAAAAATGATGTTGTTTTTATCACACATCTTGCCTTAAAAGTTTATAGCTTCTGCTAAATTATATACCCTTTCTGGGCATCTGAGCTCACCCCTTTATTATGTATTATTTTCACAGGATTCCAAGAAATGTATTATGATTGATTTGAAGGGTTAAGATTGAATGAATAATGGCGTTCTCTAATAACTATCTATGTTGTGCTTTATGTTTTAAATTGTATTCTAAAGTTAATGTTGGTAATCTATTTTCAAAGACTGTTAAACTGATCGGTCCTTCGAGAGTTGATTCTTTGTAATCATTCCAACGTATTAAAATAATGCACAAGCTCAAGGTAACTGGGGTCAGGGCGTTACAGTTGGTATCAGAGGAATTTTACTACAAACCATGGAAACTAGATTTAGATAAACTCTGATTATAGAACATTATCCTAATATAGAATTTGAGAATTACTATAGAAGAACATCCAATAATTTTGATTATGTAGAGATTTTGTGAGTATTCCAAGATATGCATCCCTGTCTGGATACGAGCAGGTAGAGACTTCTCCGACACAGATGTACCTTGGAGTGAAATGTCCGACAAGGAGTTTCGGGATTGACCCAGGGTATCATGGTACACAAAAACAGTCCATGCTGCACTCTTGGTTATGACACTCCCAGGGGATATTCTTAGGATAATTCAATTTTTCTTTACAAAAAATTATTGAGGATTTATGAGAATATACCTCCTCAAAGAAAACATTTTTTGATTATGGATTATATCCATAAACTATTTTTATTTATGTTATGTGATTTAAATGTTTTTAACTATGTATTTTGGTTGATAAACTAATCTAGTGTATGTCATTGTTTTGAAATGACACCCAGTAGAAGGAATGAGAACTCTTACAATATGCATGATCGAATGATTAAGAAGGATCATATATTTCATGGTATTAAGCCAAAATTTAAAAGGGAAATAGTCTCTCATGTATTCTTATCATATGAAGAAATAGTATCATGTGTAAATAATATATGTAAATTATTCTCTGAGTCCTATGGCTTCAAAGGGAAGAAATAGAAGCAAAGGATGGAAGAGATTAATATGGATAAAGGAAAGAGTGGAAAAAATAATTTTCCCATATGTGATAACTGTAGAAAGAATCACCATGGTAAATGCATGATGAGAATGGGAGTTTGTTATAAGTGGGGATAAAAAGGACACCATGTACATAATTAAAAGGGTAAGAAAAAGGTTTCAAATGTACAATGATGGATCTGCAAGGAGTTGGGACACTATGAGAATCAATATCTCAGTAATCACAGTATACCACAAATGATGCTATTGGAGAATAATAAAGTTATGATACTACCTCAGATGAAGAGTAATGATTAGTTTTCTTATGTTGTTATTAAATAATTATTTCATTTCAGGGTTATATCAATGATGTACCAGTTATATTCATTATGGAAATAAATAATGACTGTACTACTGTACTATTTCATTGATGATTTGAGATTATATGGTACTATGAAAAGTGACTCAATAGAAAGTTAATCTTTTTTGGAGAATGAATGGTTAGAGGACAGATGAACCTTAATATGGTCCTGATACTGAGATAGTAATTTTGGAATAAGAGGTGGTTGATTTGGATAAATTATATTCTATATTATTGACTACTTTGAATCTAATTAATTGTTTGTTTCTTTAATTTTTGGTGGAGTATAAAACATTTATGGATATATGGAGTATATATAGTATTCTATAAGGAATAATGGAGCAAGAATGTAATAAATAAGGTTTTATGGTAATTCAAGGTGTTACCATGTTTTATAATAATACATGATGAAGGTGTTCATGTGTTATTACGTGGAAAAAAGGATATTCATTGTGTTTAAATTCTTTATAAATTTTGGATTGTGAGTTTGGATAGAAGTATTTAGGATATGTCTAAAGGTATGAATGGATTTAGTTTGAAATTTGATACTAGTGTTAATGTTATTTTTGGATTTTTATAAAAATCACAACAAACAGACTGTGTGACAACCCGTCGCGTCGGACAAAGCTGCGGTAATCGAACCAAAAACCATAGTAAGATTTCGATTTATCACCTACCACCAGACTACATGACGTCCCAATATTGTATAATATAGTTTCTTTTTTTAAATGCTCTGATAGGAGAATTATAAATTCATTATTTTTGGAACCCTATACGGTTAGGATAAGTATAATATTTTTAAATTATATTATCTTTTGGCATGAAAGATCATTTAGTGGTAGAAATTTATTAAAGGAAGAATCTATAATAAAAATGTAAGTATAACTATTTATGTTCATAGTCAAAGCTCGTAAATAAATTCCTCATCATTATTAAAATATACTTAAAAAACTTTTTCCATTTAGTTTTCCTACTAGAGTATCAAATACCATTTAACCCATCACAAGTTTATGGGTTCCAAATCGTTTATATTATCCTAATAATATTATCTATCACTCTCCTTCAGAACATAATGGTTAGTTTTCTTTTCCATATCCATGTTTTCCTACATGGAAACCCTGTATGTGTTATTTCTGGTAACCCTCATACTTACATTTAATTATTTTAAAATAGATCCCCATTAATCCATTATATGATGTGGGATTTCAACTAAGATATTTTAAAATGCCAATTCCCTAGTTTTAAACCCCTCATTTAAATTTCCAGGTTTCAATTTATTGAAGGGGAAAAAATGTAACACCCTAAGCTTCCACGTTACGTTTCCTTTTGAATAATGCAACTACTTGCATTGTATGCAACTTTGAGATTTTAACACACCACAACCAATCAAACTAGCTGTTATGAATAGTAATACCGACTATTTGAAATTTTATTAATTTTATCTTTCAAAATGGACTTCATATTTAGATTTGGAATATTTAAATTATCATAGGATGAATTTTTGGTATTTTTCTGAAAACATTCAATTTTTTATGAATAGTGAAAAAAACTGAATTATGGTTTAAAACTGAATCATTATTTAAATAATTATTTATTTTATTTTAATTTATTTTAGGTCAAAATAGATAGATAATACCTATATAAGTTCAATGTAATTCATTAGAGTCATTTTATAATAATTTTAGACATATAAAATTTTTTATTGAACTTTATATTGTCTTTTACCCACCTACTAGGAGCTTTTTCAAATTTACATAAATGTTTATTTTACTGCATCCGTAAATTGAATTTCAAAAATCTGAGAGTCACAGTTGATATCAGTAAGTAAAATGTTGTTCTATGAGATGAAAATAATTTTTGTTGAATAGTGTCTTTTTACATTTATTTACCAGGGTTAAAAGTAAATAGGGTAATTAAAGGTAAAAATGATATTATTTTTATCATAACACATGTCCTAATTCTATTGGATAAGTTTAATTCAACTAAAAACAACCATAGGAAAAATATATGATCCTTTATGTGCACTTGGATTTGATCAGGACATTTATTATTATTTAATTCAAAGAAGAGTTAAAAGTGTTAAATTCAAAGTTTAATAACTACTCTATTTTTAATATAGGGTTACACATAAGATAAATTCGACTATAAATATTAATTATAAATATAAAAATATTTACTACATAATGGTATCTTAATTATAATTTTTAGACATTAAATAATTTAATTTATTTAGGACATAATGATGATGCAGTAATTATATTATTAATGAAATATTAAAATAATTGATATTATAAATATCCAAATAAATTTATTTTGAGAATTTTTAGGAATTTCACTAATTTTCTAGGTTAATATGACATGTTATGTTTTATTAAAATAATTTTTTTCGAAGTAATAATTCTGTTATGAATTTAACAAAAACAAAATATCAAATAGTGTCAAAATTGACATAAAAGAGTTTTTAAAACAAATATTTTATTATTAATTGATATCATATTACTAAAAATATAAGGATAAGCCAAAATACTTATATAATGATAATTGTAGCATTAATTAACCACTTTGGGTTCTCTTGAAATATTATAGAATATTTATTAACCATATAATATAAAAATACAAAGAGACATAGTAAATGTCAAACTATGTAACTAAGAGTTAAATCTAAAAGATAAAGTTAATATAGTGTCCAAACCTGTCTAAAAACTGTTGGTCGAGTGGTTTTAGAACCATCCCCACCTTGTCCTTAAAATAATTCATTTTTTTCCATTATAAACTGAATATTATTTTATTATAAAATAATATTTTCTGCTTTTCCTAAGGTGCCCCTCACCCCTCTTATAAAATGGAACTCCCCCTTCTCTCTAATTTACACCTTCAGAGCCATCTGGCTCAACCAAACCCTGCCCAAATATCCTCCCAACATCCCTCACTACATATTAGAGGCCTTACTTTAGTCATAAATTCATGTTAAGGAGCCCTTTTGATCAAATCAAAAAAGAAGGAACCCAAAGAATAGGTAAATATTTTCATCACATCTTTCAAGATCTTTTCTTCTTACACTTCCACTTTCTTTATTTTTTTTATTTCTAAAATAATAAATCAAGTATATTATATATAATGTGATGTTTTTATAAATATGGCACAACCAGATTCATTATTCTATCCATCCTATAAATGATAATATCACCATGCATGTGTACGTATGGCTTACCGTCTCCACGCCGTGGTGTAATTTATTATTCAACACTATGTCATTTGAATAGATATAATGATCAGTAATATGTATATAAATAATGAAAATAACAAGATAATGTCACTATAAAATTAATTTACCATCCAATTCCACACATCTTAATCATTAAGGAAATGATATTATCGCTCCTGCGTACGTACGGATTACCATCTCCACGACGCGATGAGATTCATTTCCACGTTCACCATTCATCGATGATTATAGAAATATATATTATTTATAGGTATGTAATATATGACATAATAATTCTAATGGATATATATATATATATATGTATGTATTTATATGTATTTATGTACTTACATATATCATGTTCAGTTACTTCCCATCAATACGATATGAAAACAGAAACAGCGTTTATGCGTACGTACGGCCTACTGTCTCCATAAACTGTGTTTTCCATTTAATATATCCATATATTAAACATATTTATATTCTAAATATATAATATATATAAATAATTTTTTATATTCAAGAAGTATTTAAATAATGATCTAAATGATATGATCAAGAATATAATGTTAAAACATGTATGATAAAGAAAGTGATTATTACCTGAAATGTTAATTTAACATGGAAATAATTATTAAATGGGTAGTATAAAGTTGTAAATGAATAATGTATAATAAAAATGAATATTGTTTTAGTATACTTTAATATAATACTATGTTCAATATACAGGAGGTTAAACGTACCCTCGACCAAAGGAAAGTGCAAGGTAAGGGGTTTCTTATCTCACTTCTAATTTCATGAAATATCCATTGTTCATCAATTATTTATTGAATTTGGTGTATTTAATGCCCAATGAATGTATTATTTGTGTAATATACTTTAATTTATAAGTATTTACATCTTCATTTTATGATACTTATTTCATGGGGTGTATGTTTTGTATATTACCAAATCGGTAAGTGTAAATTTTACAATTTCTTTATTATCTGTGGTTGTTTTTACGTAAGAATCTACTGGGACATATTTATTGTCCATGCCCATGTTTCATAAAATAATTTTCAAAGGGATTATTTGGAAGGGAATTTTTTTACAAAAACATCATTTTAAATGTTTTAATGATTTATTCTCTTAAACTATTCTCATTAATGTCCATGTTTTCAAAATGGTTTTAAGGATTTATTTACAAGGACATGAATGTTCTAAAATGTTAATTACATTCAAAAGATTAAAATTTTTATGGGAGACTTTGATTCAAAAATATCTTTAAATTTATTTCTTTCTAAATTGTGTTACTTTTAAATGTTTTCATGAAAAAGGGATATTTCATTCAAATAATTTTACAAATCATTTTCAACTATATAAAAATATTTTAACATATTATAAACATTCTTGATGTTTATTTATTATGATAAAAATCATCCAAAATTTATTGAATGTTTTGTGATATGTTTGATTGTGGATGTTTTATTTTTTTACCATTTACGGTTTATGGGTAAATTATTAACATTTCGTATGCTAGTTTTAATATGAATGTTTATGTTATGTTAAAACCTTTTAATATGAGGAATGAATTAGACATACTAAGTGACGGGTGGAGACTACTATAGCTCCTCGATGCATCGGTAGGTCTCATGAGACAAACTAGTGTCTTGGCACAAGCCCTTGACAAAAAAAAATTATTTGTAGTCTTGACACGAGGCTTTGATTATGTGGTTATGAAAGTATGGCATTATGCATTCCCTCATTATGAAATTAGTTATTACATGTGATTAATTATCTAGTAAAATATCCATGTGCATGTTTATATGGTAATGTTAGATTTATTTTTTCCATATTATGTTCAAGTTTATGTTTAGAAATGATATTGTTTTTATCACACATCCTGCCTTACAAGATTATAGCTTTCACTAAATTATTTACCCTTATTAGGCATCTGAGCTCAACCGTTTCTTATGTTTTATTTTCCCAGGATTCCAAGAAGTGTATTATGATTGATATGAAGGGTTAATCTAAAAGGAATAATGGAGTTCTCAGAGAACTATCTATGTTTTGTTTAATGTTTAAAATTGTAATGTGATGTTAATGTATGTAATCTATTTACCAAGATAGCTAAACTGGTCCGCCCTTCGGCATTCCTTTTAATCCTGCCAATGTATTAAAATAATGCACCGGATCTAGGTAACTGGGGTTAGGGAGTTACATTATATGAGTTTCACTTCTCTTCCATTATAAAAAGGAAATCACAATCCCACTTTCTCCCACCTCTGGAGACACTTTTTCCCAACCAATAACTTCCCAAATATCTTTTAATCAACCCCAACATCATCCTATAACCCTCCCATTTATATGAAAGCAATCCAAGGAATACCTTTGGTGCAAACCAAAATAAGATACCCAATAAATAATTACTTCATAATTGTATAAAAAAACAAGTATCCCAAATATACTATGAATTTTTATGATAAGGGGTCATCTTAAACTTAATATACTTCAATGTAACTTTTAATTAAATTGATTTTTATGTGTACAACGAACTGAAACCTCACAGAAAGCTGATTGTTCACTATTTTTTTACCACCTATCTTGGTGGAAATTATATTGGAAACATTATTTATTTATAATATATCTAATATAAATAATTTCTATATGATTAAATTATTTTTTATTTATAAGATACCATTATTCTTTCAATCTTGTGTAGATACGATAATTTTGTTTCAAGAATAGTGGGACACCTTCCTCTCAAAGTGATATAAATCATTCACACACTACATAGAATATATTTAGGATGTTTTCAGTTAACATATATGATATACATGATATAATAATACTATTTTATTAATGATATATATAAATATAAGTAAATATATTTCATTTACATTATTTATTTCAATACGACTATAATAGGGAAACAACATTCATTAGTACGTATGGTCTACCATCTCCATGAATGGTGTATTCCATTTGATAATTATATTATATATATAATTATAATAATTATATACTAAATGTAAGTGATATTTATATCACAAATTACATTCTGGAAATCATCATATAAGTATAAGGACCATAAAATATAACAAATTAATACACATGTGAATAAAAAAGGAGATATTACATGAAGTGAAAACTTAACATAGAATTGTCAACAATAGGGTAATATAAAGTAATAATAAATCTAAATGAGAAATTATATATAAGAATATGGTTTTGTGATAGATTTATAATTAACAGATATTTAATATACAGTAGGTTTGTATGAGTATAATGAGAGTTAAGAAACAACATAAAGGGATTTCGTCTCACTTTTTATTTCTGTGAGATAGATTCCATGTTCACCACTCTCTCAATTTGAGTAGTGTATATACTATGTAGGAATGAATTATATGATTCATACTTTTATATTTATTGGTACTTACATATCTAATCTACGATATTCATTTCATGGGGGGTTTTCCTTCAAATGTTACAAAATTACTATGATATTTTTGTATAAATTTACAATATTTGAGACACATTCCATCATATTCACCATTATTTTTATATGAGGAATACATACTGACATTGACATGTTATATAAATAGTCACCATAATTTCATTATTATTTAAGCTTTATGGTATTTCACATTATTACATGTGGAGTATATTTCAATGTTTCTAAGTGATACGAGTTATTCTAAATAATGTCATCACTTTTCGAGATAGTTTATTATTATGATTCCTTTGTTCAAATATTACAATCCATATCTCAAGAACATTCATGAATTTTCTTCTCCACTAGTTATTAATTATATATTCCTATATTGGTTCCATTTTTCTAATATTTGTACATAAGATAGTTAGGGGAGTGTTTTTAATAAATCCCGACATTACCCAATCTTCGGTCAAAAATATATACTCCTTAAAAATCAAGTTTTCTAAAAAATGGATTCCAAGGATATTATACTATTATCTTAAAATATATAAGATACATTTTTTTATTTTTTCTTTTACCAATTTTTTGAAAGGAGTCTTCTTATCTCTTTCTGGAAAAGGAATTTCCCTTACCTTTTACCATTCAAAAAATAATAATTTCTTACCTCTTATGACATATATGAATTTACCAACAATCATTTAAATGAAGAAACCTTTTCATGATTAATAGTTTAATTTTTAAGAAAATTATGATTATTTATTATTTCAATGTAGTGGTTTTGGAAACAATTTCATTATTTCTTAATAATTTCTTATATAATTTATTATGTATAGTGTTTTTCATAAGGTTTTTAAGATTACTTTATAAATGTTTATGGAAAATGGGTTTCAATATATTTTCAAATTTCCTTTATAAATTTCATGGAAAATTATTTTTAGATTTCATTCAAATATTCCTTAATATGTTTTCACGTAAATTGTTTTCAAAATGTTTTTGAATATTACTTTATATGATTTCAAGGAAAATTTCTTTTAAAATTATTTAAAGATTCATTTTTATACTTTCAATGTATATTATTTTCAAAATGTTTTCAAGGTTCATTTTTATGTTTTTACGGAAAATTATTTAGAAAATATTTTCAATCTTATTTTATATGTGTTCGCGTAAAATTATTTCCAATAAAATTAAATAATTTTTTATATGTTTTTTAGGTCCATTAGGTCTAATACACATAGATGGGGGTGAATTTTGGTATGAAATATAAAAATTTCTCCATTTCGGATGTTGTTTTGTTGTTAGAAATAACTCAATTCTCTCTTCCTCCTGTAGAAATATAGGAATAGATATGAAATTGTACAAATGACACAATTATTTTTAATGGTTCGCTCCCACCAGGATACATATAATGAGAAAAAAAAGATAATGTGTTGATATATGAAATTCACTAAGTATCACTACCAATAATGAGTACAATGATTGGGCTTGATCTTCTATGCCCAGGCTCACTACCATTACAATGTTTAGGGTCTGCTCACTATATTCCCAAGGGTCACTCCCTATTCCTCTTTCTCTGGCCCAATACTGGTGGAAAGGGTCATCGTATTCCTCATCCTTCGCTCACTACTCCTAGAAATGAATCCATATACAGTTTTGGGACTTCAATGTCAAACGCAGTTTATGGACATGTAGGGCCCTTCGTTTATATGAATTCATGCATTCTAAACTATAGGTAGATGCTCTGTTGAAGTTCCATTTTCACCCGTAGATGAAGTTCACCATCCTAGGTACATCTAACTATAAATAAATACTTTTTCAAACTGATTTGAATCTTTTACAAGCTTCCTTTTGAAAATCGCGAACCACTTATCCCTTCTACGTACATAGTACTAGGCTTGGAATGCATATTACCTCTCCACGTACCGCTTCAACCTTCTGCAAACTGTTATCACCTCCATGTACTGCATCCTCCATTCTTCCAATGTGAACTACCCCCTATCTATGTATTTTTCTCTATTCATGGACCGTCTTTTCCTCTACAGACCTGAGCTCCTCCTATATATACCACTTGCACAATCATTCCTCTGGTATACTAAAGATTCCTCCTCCGTATACCGAGAAAAATCCTTACATGTAGTAGAATTCCTCCTCCATGTACCAGACTTCCTTTGTGGGTTAAAAATCCCCAAAAACACCTTCAGCTGGATTGTCTCTACGAGAACCAATTCTGTATTCACGAACTTCCCTTCATGAACTACCTTCAGCCTTTTCCAAAATCACGGAGCAAAATTTTTTTCTCTAATTATATTCAATCTCTCGAGTAATCGGTGGGGTTAGACACTCTTATATAGGCAATTATATCCAATTAATCTATTAAATCTTGATTTACTAAATCTTCAATCCAACATCACTACTTATCGATCCTTCTGCCGCCGCGAAACAGAAGCCATCCACAAACTGTTTTCCTACGCGATCCACATACCAACTTTGCTCCAACATGGTCGATATCCTCCATTGACATCATCCCATCAATCTACCACATCACGTTCCACCACAAACCATTTCTATTTTCACAAACTGCTTCATCCTAACTTCTCTGTTTCTCCACATACTGTTCTCAGAACATTGTATGCGGTCCATGCATTATTATTCGTGATTCTCATCCTTTTCTAATTTTCATCAATGTTATT
The DNA here is from genome assembly GCA_963277665.1 of Viscum album. Taxonomy (NCBI): domain Eukaryota; kingdom Viridiplantae; phylum Streptophyta; class Magnoliopsida; order Santalales; family Viscaceae; genus Viscum; species Viscum album. The sequence continues at coordinate 45,084,614 of OY728153.1, forward strand.
CATATAGTTCTCTCCTATGAAGAAATAATTCTTTTATCAATATTAAACTCTCGATTTTGAGGGCCCATAAACTTAGAAAACACTTGTTATCTATTCCACTTTCAAAACCATTCTTCGCAAAACACCAAACATTCTCATTTGCGGTCATCTGGATTTGTCAAAAAACACACCCAATCCAAAAAAAATACAGAGAGGATGCCATGATGGATTTTTCCCAACAATATCCCCCTGTGGGTTTTTTTAAAACACTTCTTAAAATATTTCCCTATATTTTGATATCTCGTTAAATCTCATTCTAACTTCTACAACCATTCACGTCACATGATTAAAATAATGATCAAGGATTTACTCAACACATACTATAAGACCACATGAACCTTTCTTGACATGAGAATCAAGAGTATAATGAAGTGTTAAACAACAAATCAATTCATTGATAATAAAAATTTGTTGATACCATACTGATATACTGATGCCAATGAACTACTTTAATTAAAAACATCAGCCATCAAGATATCTAATAACCAATTGACCACTTCTACCATCATTAGATTTCATGTCCACCTATGTTATAGCTCCTCTAATGGCTTCAGCGCATTTTAAACTCTCCCTACCGCACGCCTCTAGTTAACAGCTTCTACCCATGTAATTTCTTCCCCTAGAAGTCACACTTTCTCTCCATTTGTAAATGAACCCAAATTTCACTTCAAGGATGTCTACAATAGGGCAATGAACACATATCAGCACAATAGGGAATGAAAAATCATACCTCGGAGAGAGGGAATCCCACAACCACACTTTTTCATGTGTGGGAAGTCACTGAGATCTGAGATCCAGTCAATTCATTTCAAACACTTATTTGGGTAAATCCTTTGTAAGAATATATGTAACAGGTTGTTCTGTAGGCACATACTCCAATTTCACAATCCCTTTTTCCACTTTTTCCTTGATTAATTGATATTTGATTTCAATGCGATTTGTACATGAGTGATGGACTATATTTTTTCTTTTATTTATAACACTTGAATTATCACAATGGATTCTGATTTTATATTTCACTTGAATTCTAATATCATCAAGTTATTGCTTCAACCACAATAGTTGCATGTAATCTTGAGTTGATGTAATGTATTTAGCTTCTGCGGTAATCAACGGAATGCAATCTTGTTTCTCGCTTAACCAAGAAATACACAACCCTATAAGATAAGAGGCACCTCCTGATGTTGATTTCCTATCATCTATTGAACCAACACAATCCACATCTATATACCCCCAATAACTCATGATGAGATTTATCATTGTACATTAAGCCAAAATCAACTATTCCCATGATATACTGAAAAATTATCATTACTACAATTGTGTGGCTCTCCATGGGATTTCCTTGAAACCTCACTACTTGGCGTGTGGAAAATAAAATATATGGCTTTATCGCTATTAGGTACAACATAATTCCAATGATTTTCTAATATTATTTTATATTTACTTCATTTCCTTTATCATCCTGTGAAAATTTCAACTAAGTAGCATCTAGACTCTTCATCTCCTTCAAATTTTCCATTTAAAATCTCTAAAGAACATCCTTGGTGTATTTATATTAAGAGATGAATGTTTTGTTCCTACTTTGTGTCATAGATTGCAATCAATTCTTTCTTGCTGAAATATGAGATTCTTCAAAAACTGATCCAGCATTGAATACCATGCTCTTCTGGCTGCATAATATCTAATAATTATTTTATAACCCCATTTAAAAATGAAAACATGGCATGCATATGGAACAATATTAACTTCTGTTGCACTACAATGCCAAGAATAAGTTGATTATCTCATGCCTTGTCACAGATGAAAATATCTCATCGACATCGATATCCCCTATATAGGAGTATATTTTCACACTACTCGTGATTTGTTTCAAATCACTACGCCATCTTATCTATGGACCAGAAAAAAATCTCTTATGTTTAATTATTCTCACCCTATTAATGACCTTTTTTCATTTCTTGAACCAAATTATCATCATCATTTCGTTCTTCGAAACATTTATGCTCTACAAGGGATAAGTATCATTCTTGTTGTAGAGTTCCCATATTCTTCATCTGGACTGGCACCATATGATCACCAATGACACTCTTCCTGTCAATTTTGGCTCAAATAATTAGGTTCATTGGAGATATATATTTGACTTCCTCATGCCCATTATATGTATCTGCATCTAAAGCAGAATATTCCTCTTATGATCCCCCTTAGTCTCTTACCACTTCATCACATTCATTATGAATTTTGTCAATGTGTCATTGTACAATGAAATCATTTCATTCAATTTGTTCTCAGTTTATTGTTGAAATATTATTGATATTCTATCCCAGCTTCTTGGTATCCTGAAAATAGTCATTTGATACCACATTTTTAAATCAAAATAAGTAATCAGTAAAAGCATGATTTTTTCCGCCTCACCGCAATCCACTTATAAAAATGGAACACCCATTTATTGAATTTAATTCCCTCCAATTTCAATTTAAAATCATCATCATATCATCTATTCTTTCCACAACACATATCCTTGTGATACATAATGAATAATAGAACCATTTTGTGACATCACTTGTTGAATATGATTTCACATGTGAACATCAAATATTCTGATTGTTCTCTTCTCATGAAATTTCATATTATTAAGAGAAGGAATTATCCCCCTATGATTTCCAACCCTTCCTATTGTCGAGCCCACTATTTAAACCCATAAACATTTTTCTTGTAGTGTATCATATATTCATATCTGTCACTTGGCATTGAGAAATCAATAAATCTCTTAGCCTGATTTTACTCAATTGAAAATTTGAAGCATATCACTTCATCACTTTGTATCTTTAGATTCCACTTACACATGGATCGTATCTCCCTAAAACATAAAACAATTGAATCATCAGTTAACATAATTTATATATATAGGGATAGGGGTTCTTCGAGAATCCTCATGATGTGGATTGTGGTTGATCTTGATGGGTAAACCTTTTGATTTATCCTTGAAGAGAATCACACTGCTTCCTTGCATGCTCCAACTTCCTATCCAACATCAACTGTTCTAGCCATATGAATAAGCATTCATTACACACATGCTGAGTCTTTTTCTAATATTTAGATTCTACAAGATTGTATTTTTTTTCATAATTTGGGTTTTAATCCCATTTGTACACAATTTTTTCTTTGATGTTCCACTGATCTTCCACTTCCCATGTTTATTCTCTATTAGGAAACTCTCTTCTTGTCATCTTCCATTCCTCCTTCCTCCAATGCATGGGTCTTCTTATTTAATCCACTTCTCATTTAGGAATATGACATGTTTATTTTTCAATGCATTATTTTTTCATTTTTCTTTTATCAGATATTTGATTCACCACAATGTTTCGTGCTATTGGTGGGTCCTCCAATGAACGCACATTCTTCTTACTAAAATCTGAAGCATCTCCTATATTTTTCTTCCAAATTTGTATATGATTTTGTGATTACTTTTAATCTATAAGTATTTTATTCAATATACCACATTTTCCTCTAGTGTATGATTCTTCATTATACATCACTGGAGTTGGGAAACTCCTTTTCCGTTACTTTTCTATTCTTTCTTTCTTTGGGCTGTAATGTCCTACCAAATGTACATAATGTTAACATATAAAAAATCTTCCATCAATAGAATAACTCATTTCATCATTTCTTAACCGAGATGATGGTGCAACCTGATTTCTTCTTCTGATATTGAGATCCCGAGCTTCCTGACACACACTCATAGTGTGTCCCATTGTTCCATAGTAATAGCATCTAGTGAATGATTTCTTTTGAGATACTCTTCTTTCTAAATTATCATGACGCTTATTTTTAATCTTCCATTTAGTAAAATTTCTATCTGCACAACATGAAATGTATTCCAACACCTCAAATAGAATTCTTGAAGTATTACCATGCATTCCCCATAAATAGAAAACACGTTTATTACATCATATAAAATTATTTTTAGGTATGTCCCTAGAACCAACATGATTTTTTTATCTTTATATCTTTTTACATATTTCATATTCGCATCCACGGAAGGGGATTCATCAAATCCAATGCCTTCTTTTCCCAAAATGTGTATCCATTGAGAAGAAATTATATGTTTTTGTTTCTCTTTATAAATTGAATATTTTCTTTTCATTTCATCATCACATGCCAAATGATAATCATATAATAAGTGCAAGGCATATATCATTGTAGGATTTATGACATTGGATCTCTTTATTTTCTTCATTAATTCTAACACTTCATCCAATTGTTGAATATTCAAATCCCTTGATTCAACTTGAGCATTATGTTCTCTCATGAAACTCTTCCCTCTACTCATCTCATCTTCTGATTCACGTGCGATCTTATCCACCATGTCACTTTGCTACTTTACATTTAATTTTTCATCAGAAATAGAATAAAAATGCATGTATTTTTCAAATGTAGAATTTTCATATCATGATCTTGTTTAGATTGTGGTGTGGTAAGATCTTCATTTTCTAGCATTCTGATTCTGAATTTCGTCATAGTTCATATTCTTTCCCTTTTCATCACCTTTTAGTTTTTCAATCTTTGAACAAAACTTTTTTAACTCTTCACCTTGAGAGTCATTCTTCTCCCTATGGTTTTTGGCCACTTAAATAAACCATTATTTTAGGCCTCTTAACTTGATGTTCTCAATATCCAATTATTGGATCTGGATATAATTAGATTTAATTTCATCACCAAATTTCTTATCCAATTTATTTGTTTCATGGAGTGATTCATCTTCCAGCCTTCTTGTAGTATCTTCATCATTTGTAGATTCATCATCACTTAGTATGTTAGGTTAATCACTCATTACTAAAACATAGTTGAGAGTGTCTATCATTTCTATGTCTGATTCATCCAAAACATTCTTTAGTAAACTGTTTGATTCCTCAAACTCAATCATACTTTTTCTATAGACACTTCTACAATGAGGAATACCACCTAACATCTACTTCTTCCTTATAGTTTATCTCTTTATTATGAAACACAAATATAAGAGTAGACTGAATATTTAACCTAATAAATTTAATGAACCAAGTTAGTCTACACAAATCCTAATAAAAGAAACCATCCTTTGAAAAAATAATCCTTCCCTCTGATACCAATTGTTAGGTCCACTAGATCGCATACCATGAGAGTGGGGGTGAATCAGGGTATCACCGATTAAATCTCTATCCAGTTCAGATATTGTTTCTTTGTTAAAATAAACTCCACTATCTCTTCCTATCCTGGAAATATATGAATAGATTTGAAATCATGCACATGAATCATCAATTTTTACATGGTTTACCCCCATTGGGCTACATCCAAGGATTATACAACAACAATGTGCCAATGTAGAGAATTCACTGAGGCTCACTGCCAATAATGAGTCCAATGTTTGCGCTTTATATTCTGTTCCTAGGCTCACTTCCTTTACAATGATTAGGGTCTACTCACTGCATTCCCAAGGGTCACTCCCTGCGCCTCTTTCTCTGGCTCACTGTCAGTGGAAAGGGTCACCGTCTTCCTCTTCCTTCTCTCACTACTCATGAAAAAGAATCCCCTAATAGTTTAGGGACTTATATGTCAATCATAGTTTATAGACATGTTTGTCCCTTCATTTTCATTAATTCCAACATCCTCAACTATAGGTAGATGCTCTGATGAAGTTTTGTTTTCACTAATAGATGATGTCCACCTTCCCGTGTAACACCCCGAGATTTTATGAGATATATTATTAATTTATTTTATGTCTCATGTTGTACGCTACACCAAGATTATCATGCACTATATGCAACACCATATTAGCTTGCAGTATACGCAACACTATTATTGTCTTGTGTTACACGCAAGAGCAACCTTCATTAATAGAGTGTGTTGTACACAATACCGAGTTTCACTAATCAATGATATGTTATTAAAATATTATATAATCTTGCCATTATGAATAGTAATACAAATTTTTGAAATTTAATATATTTTATTTTTTAAAATGGACTTAATTTTTGAATTCAGAATATCGAAATTAGCCTCGGGTGAATTTTTCTTATTTTTCTGAAAACATTCAATTTTTGTTGAATAGTGAAAACACTGAGTTATTGGTTAAGACCCACTATTTATTTAAATATTAATTCATTTTATTTAAATTTATTTTAGGTCAAAATAGATACATAATACCTATATAAGTTCATTTTAATTCATTTGAGACATTTTATAATAATTTTAGACTCATAAAAATTTTATTGAACTTTTTACCGTCTTTTACCCACCTCCTAGGAGTATTTTCAAATTTATATAAAACATAATTTTACCGCTTCTTGAGTTGAATTTCAAAAATAAAAGATACATGGTTGATATGAGTATGTAAAATGTTGTTCAATGAGATGAATTTTGTTTGGGTGAGTAGTAACTTTTAACTTTTATTTACCACTGTTAAAAGTAAACAGAATTAGTAAGGGTTAAAATGATATTATTATTAACCTAAAACGTGTCCTAAATCTAGAGGATAAGTGTAATTAGACCAAAAAACATTAGGAATAAAATATTACCCTTTATTTCCAATTGGATTATATTAGGTCTTTTATAATTATTTAATTCAAAGAAGAGTTAAAAGAGTTAAAAATCAATTTTTAATAACTATAACATTTTTAATATAGGGTTATACATATGATAAATTAGACAACAAATATTCATAATAAATATAAATATATTTACTAAATAATGGTAGTTTATTTATAATTTTAGACATTAAATAATTTAATTTATTTATGACACAATGATGATGTATTAATTACCTTATTAAAGAAATATTGACATAATTGATATTATAAATACCCAAATAAATGTAATTTGAGACTTTTTATGAATTACACTAATTTTATAGGTCAATATAACATATTATAGTTTGTTATATGAATTTGTTTCAATGTAGTAATGCTTTTATGAATTCATAAAAAACAAAATACAAAATAGTGTCAAAATTGACATAAAAACGTGTTTAAAACAAATATTATATTATTAATTGATATAATGGTCCTAAAAATCTATAGATGGGAAAAATGACTTATATGATAATATATAAGATATTAATGAACCAATTGGGGTTCTATTTGCAGTTTATAGTAAGTTTAATAAATATATAGTGTAAGAATACAAGAAGACACGGTAAAAGTTAAATTATTAAACATAGAGTTAAATCTAAATGATAAGGTTAAAATGGTAACCTAAACATGGATAAAACCTATTATTTGAATGGATTTCGACCCATTCCCCCCCATTCTAGAAATAATTCACTTTGTAGACAATATAAACCGAATATGAATTTATTATAAAATAATATTTTATGTTTTTCCTAAGGTGTCCCTCACCTCTCTTATAAAAGGGAACTCCCCCTTCTCTCTAATTCACACCGCAAAATCTATTTGGATTGGAAAATCCCTGCCAAATACCCTCTCAACTTTTCTCCCTTCATCCTAGAGGCCTTATGTTAGCCATAAATCCAACATATGAAGCCCTTTTGATCAAATCAAATGGAAGAACCCGAAGAAACGGTAAATATCTCACGACCTATTTCAAGTTACTTTTTTCTTCCACTTCCTCCATTTTTGTTGATTACATTATAAAATAATAAATCCAGTATATTATATATACATTGATGTTATTATAATAATTTCACAACCATATTAGTTATTTTATCCATCCTATGAATGAAAAAGTCTCCACACGTGCGTACGTACGGCTTACCTTCTCCACGACGTGGTGTAGTTTGTTATTCAAACATTTCATCATTTGGATGGGTATAATAATGAGTATAAATGATATAAATAATAAATATAACATTATTATGATTCTTTATATATGATATACCATCCAATTATATACTATTCTAGTATCAAAAGAATGAGTTTGTCGCTTGTGCGTACGTACGGACTACCGTCTCCATGAATGTGATGACATTCATTTTGCTTAATTAACCATTCAAATATGATTATAAAGTATATATAATAAAAAATAATAAATGATATTATATAATAATGATACTGGGTTTATTTACATATATATTGCATTTACTTAATTCCATTCAATTCAATAGGGAAAGGAAAACAGTGTCCATGCATACGTACGGCCTACAGTCTCCGTGAACAGTGTATTTCATTCCATTTATTAATCTATCATATATATATTTATGCTGAATATATGTTATATATAAATCATGTGTTATATTCTGGAATTATGTAAATCAGGATATTAGTAATAATATTAGGAACAACAAGTCCAAACACGTACGATAAATGAAATGATTTTAACCAAAACACTGATTTAACATGGAATTAACAAAATAACGGGTAATATAAAGTAATAAATGAATCATATATGATATCATAAATATTATTATGGTTCTATTACAAGTTAATAATTTTTTTAAACCTACTATACATGAGTTTCAGACAAGTATGGAATAAATTGGACCTAAGGTAAGGGACAATTTTTCAAATCACATTTTTATCTGATATTACTTATACGTAAGTATTTAAAAGGGTTATATTTTTCATCCATGTCCATAAAAATGTTTTTTATAAATTGTTTAATATTATTAATTATATTTTTAACTTCATATTTAACCCTCTTTGACTTTTACATTGTGTTATAGAATAAATCTTTCTTTTTTACCATAAGAGGAACTTTTTTACTTTTCCAGCAAAAGTGTGAGGAGAATGTTTTTTTAACTTATACGGCATGAACAGATTTTTATGGTTTCATAAAGACTAATATTTATGAAGCTTAATATACATTATTTCATGATTATTTTCAACAAAATCCTTTTTTGAATAGAATTTTGTGAAAATAAAATTATATTGAAGAAAAAAAGATATTTTACTCAAGAATTAATTTCAAGTGTTTTATCCAAACTATTTTCCATCTGAAATGAAAGTATTTAATATATTTATGTTTCAAGTATAATGTATCTATTATTTACATGGTGTTATTTCTCTTATGATGAAATTATATCCATTTATTTTATATGGATTATGTTATGATGGGATGATGTTTATGAAATCCATTTTACTCTTTGGGTTGTGATGATGGATTTATGTTTATTTTGTGGCACACATGAGAATGATTTTATTATGAGATGGGTGGGACCCAAATCTCCCACCAATTCATTGGGTAAAGATTTATATATAATGAGATAGACATGTATGGAAAGGAATGTGAATATGGTTCAATAATACAAGGCTGGAACAGCAAGTAAACCCAGATCAGTAATGGACATTGTCCACATTGATGGTGTTGGCAGCAATGCCTTGGTTACTATGGAAATCATAACATGTGCTTAATGGTTTTACAAAATTATGTGTTTTATTCCCATGATATTTTATCATGATTAATGTTCCATTATTATATATTCCTTATGTAATTCCAAGATTTATGTCATTGGTCGAGATTTTGATATTTAGATTTTATGTTCACATTTGTGCATTCAAATTTTTATGGATTGTTTTATGTTCTCTATGTTTACCCTTACTGAGGATTTGAGATCAACCTTTTTATGTTTTCTTTTCCCCAGGATATAATGAATGTTTTTAGGTAATGAAACAAAAGGGGAAGATCTTTATGGGAGATGTTAATGATATTTCACCATGATTAGAAGATTATGTTCTGAGTTTGAAAAGATGCTATTCTATTATAGTCCTTAGGTGTCTGTTTTTGTTATATATTAAGTATTCTGCAAATGTAATGTAATGTATATGTACATCAAGTGTGGGTCTCTACCATTTGTATCATAAGAATGGTGTATATAACCTTTGGAAACTAGTATGCGAAAACTTTAGTGAGATCCCTAGAGATATTTCTATGGTATGTCTACGGATGTCCCTAAGGTTTAGTATAATTATAGGCTACTATCCTAGAATTATGTTGACGATCATTAATAATCTAGGGTGAACCTAAGGTGTCATGAATTAAATAATTTTTCATTAGTTAGACATCCCATAAGTGACTTTTTTTTGATCATGTGGTTCCTTATTATTTTTACTATTTCTTACACTATGGTTTTTTGTTTTAGTCCATAGAGGGAACGAGAAGGAATTTGGTTAACTATGATTCCAATGGAAAAATTGGTGTCTATGATCAACAAAATTCTGTAATGCCTTGAAATAAAGATATTATGATTTATCTGAATCAGTAATCACGATATAATATTGACAAGGTGAACATTAGTTGTATTCTTAAGGAATCAAATAAGAGGAATATGGAATTTTATGCACGTTCGCATGGTGAGGAACACAGAGGAGGGAAGATGAAGCTTTCTACATGTCAAGAATAATGGAAGAAGAAACTTGAGGAATACCTCAAATGGAGGGGAAGTTGTTACTTGTGTGGGGAAAAGGGTTATAGAGTGACAGACTATTACGAAGATTAATGTCTTAACTGTGGAAAACATGGGAATTACCCAAGTCAATGCCCTGACCCAAGAGGTTACTTCTAAATCTAGGAAGGACTTATTCTATGACAATCATTGAAGTGTATGGATTGAAGTGTTTATATATTTGTATTCAATAATAATGTTGATGAGGAAATTTTATGGTATATTGGAATAACTATGTATTAGTTTGTTGTGGTTTTCAAAAATTATACGGTACTGGTAACCATGAGAAGTAATTGAAATATTTTTGAAAAGTAGATGATATGTTCATAATGAAGGGATAAAGAAATAATTAAATGTTTGATAGTATTAATATGATCATGACTGATATAAGGACAATGTGATATCATGGATTGAGTATATAGAAATTTTGAGCATTTGGTATGTGGAAAGAGTTGACATTTGATAGAATTCATGTTTAAAAAAAGATTCAATAGTAATTCATGTTTCAATAGAATACATGATTAAGGTATTCACATGTTTTTAATGTGACCAACAAGATATATCTTATGATATACGGGGGTAAATGATGGTATTCATATGATCGGTAGATGAACTATATAGTAATCATTTTCTTTTACTATGAGCTTAGACAGAAGTATTTGGGATAAGCCTAAAGATTGGAATGAATTAGGTTAGACATCATATAATATTGTTTATGGATAGAACTTTTTTGATATTATTTCTTGAATGTTATAATAGTATAGTTTTAGAAAAAGGACAACCCGTAGGACGGGCGACAACCCATCATGTCAGATAAGGATGCCAGATTCGAACCCAAAAACAATGTGAGACATGCCTTTATCGCCTATCACTGGCCTACAGGAAGTCACTGGTTAGTAGAAATTAGTTTTGTTTTATTAAGTAGTATGATAGATGAAGTTTAAGTCCATTTTAGGAACTATATACAATTAAAATCAACATAGATGGACTTATGTATATTTAATAACTTTTTCTAACCTTTTCTTTTTGATAGATGGAATGACTGATCATTCTATCGCATGATCTTCTAACACCTCACGAATGAAAAATTCAACTTAATTTCTTTAAGAGATGAAGTGTATATTGTTCAAGGAATGACCAATGGTGAGATTTTACCAAAATCAATTAAGTATTTCTTCATATTCATATTTTTTTCAACATTAGGGAAATAATCTTGGAAACCAAAAACGTTGTCCAAGATGGTACCTTAGATCATCACAAATTTATGGATTTGTGATTGTTGTCCTTTTAATAACCATGTTCTATATCACTCTCCATCAGAACTTCCTGGTTGTATTTCTCTTCCAAATCCATATTTTCACCTATGTTCTCATATATAGAATCCCAGTGATGAGTTAAATTGGGTAACCATTACGTTTCATAAAATAGTTTTTTAAAATTGAATTTTAGTATTCATTTTTATGATGTGGGTTTCTATGAATGAAACATTCAAGTAGTAAACCATTTAAACCCTGATGAATTTCGAGGGCGAAATTCATTTTAAGGAGGCTAGAATGTGAAACCCTGATATTTTATAAGAAATATTATTAATTTCTTTAATGTCTCGTGTTTTACCCTACACCAATATTAGCTTGCGCTATACGCAACACCATACTAGCTTGTGTTATATGCAACACTATTCTTGGCTTGCGTTACACGTAAGATCAACCATCCTCGATAGCATGTGTTGTATGTAATACCGAGTTTCACTAAACAACGATATGTTATTAAAATATTATATAAACGAGTCGTTATGAATACTAATACCCACTTTTTGAAATTTTATAAATTTTATCTTTCTAAAGTGACTTCATTTTTGGATTCTGAATATAGAAATTAGCCTAGGGTGAATTTTTGGTATATTTCTGAAAACATTGAATATTTGATGAGTAGTGAAAACACTGAGTTATTAGTTAAAATCGACTTTTTATTTAAATAACAATTTATTTAATTTAAATTTATTTTATGTAAAAATAGATACATAATACATATATATGTTCAATTTAATTCATTGGATATATTTTATAATAATTTTAGATATATATAAATTTTATTGACCTTTTTACTGCCTTTTACCCACCTCCTAGGAGTATTTGAAAATTTATATAAAACTTAATTTTACAACTTCGGTGAGATTAATTTCAAAAATTTGAGATACATAGTTGATATTAGTAAGTAAAATTTGTTTCAATGTGATGAAAATAATTTTTGATGAATAGTAACTTTTATCTTTTATTTACAACGGTTAAAAGTAAACATGGTAATTAAGGGTAAAAATTATATTATTATTACCCTAACACATGTCCTAATTCTATTGTATAAGTTTAATTAGACAAAAAAACCTTAGGAAAAAATTATTACCCTTTAGGTCCACTTGGATTAGATTAGTACTTTTATTATTATTTAAATCAAAGAAGAGTTAAAAGAGTTAAAAATCAATGTTTAATAACTAAATAATTTTTAATATAGGAATATAAATAAGATAAATTCTTTTATAAATATTCATTATAAAGATAAAAATATTTACTACATAATTTTATTTTATTTATAATTTTTTGAAATTAAATGGTTCTAATTTATTTATGACATAATGATGATGAAGTAATTTCCTCATTAAAGAAATATTGACATAATTGATAATATAAATTCCCAATAAATGTAATTTGACTCTTTTAATGAATTAAAATAATTTAATAGGTTAATAAAACATATTATTGTTGGTTAGATTAATATTTTATGATGTAATAATGCTGTTATGAATTTAGAATAAACCAAATGCCAAATAGTGTCAAAATTGACATAAAAAGTGTTTAAAACAAATATAATATTATTAATTGATATAATGGTCCTAAAAATCTATGGTTCAGAAAAAAGACTTAAATAATAGTATATATGACATTAATGAAGCAATGGGGGTTCGATTGCTAGTTTATAGTAATTTTATTAACCATTTAGTGTTAGAATACAGGAAGACAGGGTAAAAGTTAAATTATCTAACATAGAGTTAAATCTAAATGATAAGGATAAAATGGTAACCTAAAATTGTATAAAACTTATTTTTTTAGATTAGTTCGACCCATCCCCTCCATAGAATTGAAATAAGTCACTTTGGAGCCATTATAAACATAATATGAATTTATTATAAAATAATATTTTATGTTTTTTCTATGGTTCCCCTCACCCCTCTGATAAAATGCCACTCCCCCTTCTCTCTAATTAACACCTATAAAGCCATTTTACTTTGAAAAAACCTACCCAAATACCCACTAAACTATCTTCTATTCATCATATATGCCTTAATTTAGTGAGAAACCCAACCTAATGAGCCCTTTTGATCAAATCAAAAGGACGAACCCGAAGAAGAGGTAAATATCTCACCACCTATTTTAAGTTCCTTTCTTCTTCCACTTCCTCATTATTTGTTTTTTCCATTATAAAATAAAAACTCCTGTATCTTCTATATATTTTGATGTTATTATAAAAATTATACAACCATATTAGTTATTTTATCCATCCTATGAATGAAAAAGTCACCACACGTGCGTACATACTACTTACCGTCTCCACGTCATGGTGTAGTTTGTTATTCAAACATTTCATTATTTCGATGGGTATAATAATGAGTATAAATGATATAAATAATAAATAAAACATTATTATTATGATTTATATATGATATACCATCCAATTATATTCAATTTTAATATCAAAAGAATGATATTTTCGCTCGTGCGTACGTACGGACTATCGTCTCCACGAAGGCGATGAGATTCATATTCCATAATTAACCATTAAAGTACAATTATAATGTATATATAATAAATAATCAGGAAATATATTACATAATAATAATACGGTATTTATGTACATATATTTTGGATTTACTTAATTCCATTCAATTCAAAAAGGAAACGAAAACAGCGTTAATCCGTACGTACAGCCTACCGTCTCCATGAATGGTGTATTTCATTCCATTTATCAATCAATCATAAATATTTATAAGCTGAATATATATTATATATAAATAATTTTTTACATTCTGGAATTAAGTAAATCAGTATATGAGTAATAATATCAATATCAAAAAGTCCAAACACGTATAATAAATGAAACGATTTTACCCAAAACGCTGCTTTAACATGGAATTGACAAAAGAACGTGTAATATAAAGTCATAAGTGAATAATATATGATATCATAAATATTATTATGTTCTTTTTAGAAGATAATAATATGTTTAAACCCACTATATAGGAGTTTTGGACACATACAGAAGAAATTGGACCTATGATAAGGAAAAAAATTCAAATCTCATTTTTATCTGAGATTGCATATACGTATGTATTTACTAGGGTTATTTTTTCATCCATGTCCATAAAAATGTTTTTCATAAATTGTTTATTCTTCTCCCTTTTATGTTTAATGTCATCTTAACCCCTCTTTGACTTTTACTTTGTGTTATGGAAGGCGTATTTCTTTTGTTTACCTTACGAGGAAATTTTTTACTTTTCTGGAAATAGTACGAGGAAAATGTTTTTTTAACTTATATGGAATGAACGGATTTTTACATTTTCATAATGCCTAATTTTTATGAAACATACTCTACAAGATTTCATGATTATTTTCAACAAAATTATTTTATTTATTTTTTTGAATGGAATTTTGTGAAAAGACAATGATTTTGATGATGAAAGGATATTTTCCTCAAGAATTCATTTCAAGTGTTTTATCAAAACTATTTTCCATCTAAAATGATAGTATTTAATATGTTTATGCTTCAAGAATAATGTCAATATTATTTCATGGTGTGATTTTTCTTATGATGAAATGATATCAATTTTTTTATATGGATTATGTTATGATGGGATGATGTTTATGAAACCCATTTTATTCTCTAGGTTTTGATGAATGATTTATGTTTATTTTGTGGCACATGTAAGAATGATTTCATTATGATATGGGTTGGACCTATATCTCCATCCAATTAATTGGGAAAATATTTAAATGTCATGAGAAAAACATGGCTGGAATGTAAAGTAAATCCGGTTCAGTAATACAGGGATGGAACGACATGTAAACTTGGTTCAGTAATGGACTTTGTCCACTATGATTGTCTTGGAAGCAATTATTTGGCTACTATGGAAATAATAACATGTTCATAATGGTTTTCCACAATTACATGCTTTATTTCCATGCTATTTTATCATGATTATTATTCCTTTATGATATATGCCTTACGTACTTCCATGATTTATGTCATTGCTCATGATTCTGATGTTTAGATTTTATGTTCATGTTTTTGCATTCAAATGTTTATGTATTGTTTTATGTTCTCTATGTTTAACCTTAATAAGCATTTTATGTCACCTTTTTTATGTTTTCTTTTCCACTTAATATCTAGAAACATTTTAGGTAAGAAAACAAAAGGGGAAGAACATTATGGGAGATGTTGAAGATCTTTCACCATGATTAGAAGATTATGTTCCGATTTTCCAAAGACACAAAACTATTACGTTCCTTGGGTGTTCGCTGTTGTTATATATTAAGAATTCCTCAAAAGTAATTTAATTAGTATGTACGTAAAGTGTGGGACTCTACATCCTGGGTACTGCTAGGTACCAAGAAATACTTTCACAAAATAATTTGAAGCTTTTTCTAGCTTCCTTGTGTAAATCACGAACCACTTCAGCTGTCCGTGTACTAAGTATTGGGTTTGGTACGCAAATTACCTCTCTACGGACTGCTTCAACCTTTCGCAAACCTTTATCACCTATACGTACCACTACCTCCATTATACCTCTGTGATGTACCCTCTGTTCACAAACTGTTCTCTATTCATGGACCGTCTTCGCCTATGCGTACTTGAGATCCTCTTTCGTGTACCACTTTCGTAATCCTTCCTCTCACGTAATGTATAATCCTCCTCCGCATACAGAAAAAAATCCTTCCACACACCATACTTCCTCCTCCCTCTATCAGACTTCTATTGTGGGTTAAGAATACCTGCAAACACCTTCAGTAGAATTGATAATTTGTGAACCACTTCACCCTTCGCGAACCTCCCTTATCTAACTAATGTTGGCCTTTTCCAAAATCCCTGATTAAAAATATGTTCTCTTATTATATTAGATATCTCACATAATTGGTAGGTTTATAGATTCTTATATAGGAAACGATATCTGCTTAATCAGCTAAATCTAGATTTACTAATTCATCAATCCATCCTCAACGCTTACCAATACTTCGGCCACTACGAAACAAATGCCATCCGCAAACTATTTTCCTACATGATCCATGTACCATCATTTCTCATACGCAGTCGATATCCTCCGTCAATATCATCCCATCCATGTATCACATCACCTTCCACTAGAAATTATTTCTTGTTTCGCGAACCACTTTGGTATACCATATCCCCTGCTATGCATACTGTTCCTGGAACATGGTATACAGTCCATGCATTATGGTACACGATTCTCATCCTATGATAATTTATTTAAAACCAATCTTTTGGAAACACCATCCATTCTCATTTGTGATTATCTATATTGATCAAAAAAACACAACCACACCCAAAAAATACTGAGAGGATACCATGATGGATTTTTTCCCAATATATTTCATGGGAAATGGGCTTCAATATAAATTCAGTATCTCTTTATTTGTTTTCAAAGAAATATGTTTCCAAAAGGTTTTTAAAAATATATCTATAATATTTCTTGTTTATTTTCATGATAAATGGTTTTCAAAATGTTTTTATATTTTAAATAAACAATTTTAATGATGAAAAGATATTTTCCATGATAATTTTTTTCAAAAAATCATTCCATGTTATTTTCCATCAAATATGAAAGATGATGATGTTATACATTCTCTTCTAGGATCGCATTAAATAGTTCCTTTCATATTATATATTGAATGATTTAGGTTTTTCTGGAAAGATTCTTGTAAAACTAGTTTATACTCTATGGGTTAGATGATTTTGAATCATGATTCCATTCACAAGATATTCTATGGTGAAATTAATATAAAACCTATATTTTTATTCACAGGATAAAATATTATTACATGTTTATGACACCCATTTCATTTCATGGGTTATGATATGATTGATTATGAATTTATGGAATATTTATGTACGATTTCATTTTGATATGTGTGAGACATATATCTCCCTCAAATGCATTGAGTAATGATTTATAACTCATGAGATACACATGGACGAAATGAGAGTTGAACTTGATTCAATAATAAATGGATGGATCACGAAATCACCGTAGTTCAATATTATAGGGTTTGAATGTGGAGAGAAATCGTTTCAGTAATATAGGGCTAGAAAGAGGTGTGAAACTCGTTTAGTAAAGGGTTTCATTCAATAATATGGCATTGGAAACATTTCCTTAACTACTATATAATCATTATATATACATCTATGTCTCCCATTATTCCTTGGAATATTCATATGTTATAATTTCATGGATTATTTTATTTATTTCCTTACGTTTCATGTCATATAAAAGTAAAAGTTTTACACCATGGATTATTTTCATGATCATTTATATGTGGGGTATGATATTCTATTTTAATGATCATATTCTCATACCACTATTCTCACGATTATGCATAAATATCTTCCTTGTTTACCATTAATGAGCATTTTAACTCCCCCTTTTTATGTTTCCTTCCCCTAGGTTATGAAGATATGTAATCTGTTTTATCTGTATAATAAGGGTGTTAGTAATTATGAACATATTTGGAGATGATTTAGCCCATATGTGCACCATTGTTTATGTTTCTACATTTCTAGAGGCACTATACTAGTACGATCTTTGGGTGTCTATTTGTATATTGTTTAATATATTAAAAAAATTATTTAATTGTAATGTATAAAACATTAGGGTCTCTATATTTGGTATCAGAGAAAAGGATTGGTTATCCTTTGGAGGATATGATGAGAATTCCATAGTAAGAACCCTAAGTACATATCAATGGATAATTCTCAGGACTAGAAAAGCTATAATAAAATGTCTTGGATTTTTTGTTAGAGGGTTGAGTGAGTGGTTTCCTAGAAATACATATATATTGGGATACCACAAGATGTTATGGATCCAAAACATTTGTACATAAGGGTATAAAATATGATAAGATATTTCATGCCTGAGTCGAGGTAATTGGGTACATGAAAATTGACCTTACTAGACACCTACTATGTCACTCCCTGGGTATATTCTTTGAGAATTAAAAACTCAAAAATAACCATCATGAAGTATTTAAATATAATTTGGCTATGAATAACGTTATAAGAACATAGGGTGTCATATATTAAGAAAGGTCGCATGATTTAGACATACTATAAGTAATTATTTCCATGACTCAGTGGTTTTCTACTATTATAAGTAATACTCACACTGTACTTATAGTTTTAGTCAATGGTGCGATTGATGGAACTAGATTTACATTGAATGTGATGGATGATTTCATAATATGAAATCATGTGGAGTGATCATTAAATTAAAATATGTTAGGATAAATCCTTATTACTTTTCACGTAACAAATGTGTACCTTAACCGACTCCTTGACAAACTATAGAAAATAATGAAGGAGGTTACTGAGAGTTATGGTAATGGAGAACAAGTATGAGTAATGATTCAGTTTCTTTTGTGTCAAGAATGTTGAAAAAATCACCTAAGTGAATTTCATAGAGGAAAAAGAAGATGTCTTGGCTATAGAAATGAGTGTCATTAAGAAAGTGACTACAATCAAAAAATGAAGAGTCATGTTAATGAAATGGCTGAGAATATTGACCTCCCTAAGGAATCATTAAAGGGTAAGTGTTTAAAGAGTGTAATAAATCTTTCTTATGAGTCTCAATGTCTCAATAGGAATTCTAATAAATAGATTAGAATGGTGGGGTGAGTAATGGTCATATTGCAAATGATGATGAGACTACATATGAAATGAGAATGGGAAGGGGTATTAATTAATATGATGAGGTGGACTCTAATGATTTATATATTAAGTTGAGTAATACAAGTATTTATATATTTGGGATTATATAATTATTTTATATAAATAGTGAAATAAACAAGGATTCTCCAGTTTATGTATTTCATTATGTTTTTAAAAGGTTATGATGAATGTTTCTGATGGACTAGAAAAGATATTCAATGTCAATGTGATAATTTTAATAAGGGAAGATAATATCTAATTTATTACATATGTGATGCACGCCTATCGTAGGGCATGGAAAAACAATATTTTATTTACCTAAGTATTTTATAGCAGTTGATCCTTGGTAGTCCCCCGAAGAGGAGTGCACACAAAAAAAGGTTGTCACTTTTTGTTGGTTTTCATAAAAAGTTTGGTTTTAATTAATTTGAATGACTATGAGAGAAAAAAACAACAATAAATTGATTGATTTTAACAAATTATAAAGACGGTGATCGGATTCAGTTCGGCTAGACCTAGTGTTGTGCCATCATGGTTTCCAAATTTTTCTTTTCTTCTTCCTTAAACTAGAAAGAGAGATGTGATGAGAATTTTCCTTTCAAAAACCTTAGATTGGTCTATCCTCATTTCAATGTGTTTAGGGTTGTAGAAGGTCTATTGATTAATTAGAGAAATCCCAGACCTGTAATTGTTGTTCCCTTATAAACCAAGATTTCGATATACAATCTTACACACGTGCTTGACAACCGTCAAGCAATCACCCCCCAACCCTAATCATGTTCCACCGTATACAGATTAGAAATTGGGTGGAGCGAGATGTGATCATCGACCAAAGAAATTTATAGTTTCATAATCAAAACCTTAACACAACCACATTCATAATTTAATACCGAATTAATAATTGGAACCAGAAGAAGAATGAAGAACAAATTTTATTCATTTCATGCACAAAAACTCAAACACTACACATAGGTCCAGCCTCCTCTCATTTCGATCACTCAAATGAAACTACCCCTCCATGGATGGGGTAAGCGAGATAATGCTATAGAGGAGAGAAATTCTAAAGTAAAGAAAAATAAATGAAATAAAATGTAAAGATTATAAGTTCTTCTCCTCGGTGTCCCAGATGGAATGGGATGGAGAATGAGATGTTTTAAGGAGGGGGAGCTCTCCTCCTTTTATAGCCAGATTTCCGTCCTCCGAATGCTGTCGTGCTTTTGACCCAATAACTGACCTCTTCACGCATTAAGCCCTTCTTCAATACTGTTTATAATTGTCTTGGTCATGTACCCTAAATATATCATCGGATTTGGATAGGTATTATGAGTGTTATGGTCTTTTTACTTTGATCATTTATTTTGTCCATTCAGACTCTCCAAAACGCCAACCCCTGGATTACGAAGCTTTAATGGACCCTCAAACAGCCGCATCCCATGGCCTTCCCTTGATAAAAGATGTGCTAAAACTACTTGTACGTATACCCACTGACTATCACAACATTCGGACCCACCATGAATGAGTTATAGATCCCACACCAAAACAAAGAAGAACTGAAAACATTTTTCTTTCTCCCACTTGTGAGCTTCTTTTGAGATTCCATATGGCCGATTCAACTTTTTTTCCAAAAATATTAAATGAATCCCTAGATGTGTAAAATATGGAAAAGAATAAAATTTTCAATTTGGATTAGTGTAGATAATGTTATGGCCAAAATACAGAAATAATTTAAAACTTTTAAAAATCCAAAATGGCCAATTTTTACAATTCAGCTCAAAATAACACCGAAATCATAAAAATGAAACAATTCATCTTAGAGGAACACTTTTGTGAGTTTAAAAAATTATATTCAATATAAATTAATTGAAAATATTTGCTCTTTCAATTCCCCCACACTCAAACATTAATTACCATGCAAAAATACTATAAGTTTGGGTAGGTAAGGAAATATCAGCAAGTATTGTGGCTTAAACCTATAAGGAAACTCATGGATTCTATGGGACAACGAAGGATAAATGTAAGGTTGGGTATCAGGTAAATATGTGTCTAGCCAATTTAGTGCCTCAATCATTTTAAATGTTGTTTTGTACAGTCATATCTTTGACAAGTTTCAATACAAGTTCTAGCAGGTGGCACGTCCCATGATTACTCAAGAAATATGCTCAAGATAAAATAGGAAATATTTTGTCGAGGAATCCTATCTGGAATGAGAATATGATATTGGACAATCACTCATGGCATGATAAATAATAACAAATTAATTCACATGAATTTTAGAAATTCCAAGAATGAAAAATGAAAGGGAAATTTAATTTACATGAATCAAATAATTCCCTCAAATCATGAGTCCTTATTTCAATATCCTTGATTCACTTTAATCATCCAATTATCCATTTTAATCATTCAATCTCATTAACATTGAAATATAAAACATAGAATCACTGGATTTCTATGAAACTCATGTCTCCTAGAGATATCATCTAAAACATGAATTCAAGCGTGGGCATGCCTTTTTTGATTAATTCTTTAAAAGACTAAAAATGTAGGGAATAAAGTTGGATAATATAGAATTGAAACTCTTACTCCCCAGTCAAATGGATTCTTTTCATCACGACGTATAATCCCACTACAACCTCTTCATTAATGGAGCTGACATTAAAAAAATGTAAATATTTGATAGTGAAGGCATGTTCAATCATGCAGGTAAAGGACTAAGAAGTCAAGTGGGCAATGGGGGAAAATGCGGGTTGCCTCCTGGTAGCACCTTTGTTTAATGTTGTTGGATCAACAAAACAAAACAAAACAAAAATTAAATTTTTTGAAAAATCTCCTGGACTGCAAGATTCCCTCCCCCACACATAATTGATGTAGTGTCCTCAATGCATGTAAATGGAATTTTTTATGTATATTTCAAAAATATGGAGTTACTGAATTTAATCAAGTGTAAAGGAATGATGTGACCTGGTAGGTTTTCATTTGTATTCAGGGTGAAGGAGTGTGATCTCCTCCAATGGTTCTTGAGGTATGGCCCCATGGAACTTCTTCAGCCTCTTCCCATTTATAGTGAATGGGTTTCCTCCTCCTTCATTTTGAATCTGCACAGAACCAAAGGGATATACATGAATAATAGTAAAGGGGCCATCCCATCTAGAACGAAGTTTACCTGGCATAAGCATAAGTCTATATTTGAAGAGTAACATGTGATCTCCAGGGTTGAAGGTTCTTGGTTGAATTATCCTGTCATGAACCATCCTTGTTCTCTCTTTATAGATCATTGAGTTTTCAAAAGATTCCCTTATAATTTCCTCTAAATCCTAAAATTGCAATCTTCTTTCTTTCCCATCTTTCACAAGGTCTAGATTCATCTCTCTGACTGCCTAGTAGGCTCTATTATCCAACTCCACAGGAAGGGGGAAACTCCTTCCATAGATCAACCTATAGGGACTCATCCCTATTAGTGTTTTTAGGCCGTTCTGTATGCCCATAATGTATCATATATCATTTGGCTCCAGTCCTTCTGGTTGGGTTTAACAGTCTTCTCCAGAATGGCTTTGATTTCTCTATTGGAGGCTTCTGCTTGGCCATTTGTTTGGGGATGGTATGGGGTAGATGATCTATGATGCACCCCATACTTATTCAGCAATGCATCCATTTTCCTGTTGCAGAAATGAGTTCCTTGATCACTGATGATTGCTCATGGCACGCCAAACCTATAGAAAATGTCCGCCCTAACAAAATCACAAACAACTTTTTCATCATCAGTTCTGATTTCTTTTTCTTCCACCCATTTTGAAACATAGTCTATAGCCAAAAGAATATATGAATTTCCAAATGACATTATAAATGGTCCCATGAAATCTATTCCCCAAACTTCAAAAATTTCACAAAATGATATTGTTTTTTGTGGCATTTCATGTCGTTTGGATATGTTACCAGAAAATTGGAATTTTTCACATCTTTTACAAAATTCATATGCATCCTTGAATAAGGTGGGACAGTAGAGTCCAGATTCTAAAACTTTTCAGGCAGTCCTCTGAGGTCCAAAGTGGCCTCCACAAGATAATTTATGACAAAATTCAAACACTGATTCAATTTCACTTCTTGGCAAGCATCTTCTTATGATTTGATCATTACAAATTTTCCACAGAAACATATCTTCCCAAATGTAAAATCTTGATTCTGATTTAAGCTTATGTTGTTGAATAGAGCTTAGATGAGAGGGTACCTGAGATGTTACCAAATAGTTGACAATGCTGGCATACCATGGTACTTCACTGTTGATGATGTAGAGTTGTTCTCCATGAAGCTCATCATTAAGTGGGTTCTGCTTTAGTATTTCTATTTTGTAAGAGTAGCATCCATCTCACCAACCATGGTTTAGCATCCGCCTTTTTTATTAAGTACCTAAGAGGTTCATGTTCAGAAAAAACTACAACTTTAGTGCCCAGAAGATATGATTGGAATTTATCTAGTGGAAAAACGACTGCAAGAAACTCCTTCTCTATGGTTGTGTAATTTATTTGTGTTTCATCCAAGGACCTTGATATGTAGGAGATGACTTGAGGCTTGCCGTCAATTCTCTGTGATAGAGCGGCTCCCACATCATTGTTGGATGCATCACAAAGTATCTCGAAAGGGTAGTCCCAATTGGGTGGATGCATTATTGGTGGTGTTATCAGCCTTTCCTTTAATTCATCAAATGATTCCCTATATGCATAATAAAAATTAAAGTTAGCATACTTTAAAAGTAATCTTGAGTGAGGGAGAGAAATCTTACTGAAATCCTTGATGAATCATTTGTAAAATCCTGAATTCCATAAAAAGGATCTAACATATTTGAAACAAGTTTGACATGGCAAGGAATTTATTACATCACCTTTTTATTTATCAAACTCAATCCCATTTTGTGAAATTATGTGCCCCAAAAGTATCCCTTTTTCAACCATGAAATGAAATTTTTCGAAATTTAATACAAGGTTCTTTTCAATGCATGTTTTCAAAACATTTTCCAAAATTACCAAACAATGATCAAATGAATTTCCAAAAACTATGAAATCATCAAGAAACACCTCCAAGAAATCCTCAATGTGGTCCTAGAAAATACTCACCATACACCGTTGAAATGTACCTGGGGCATTGAATAACCCTAAAGGCATCCTTTTGTAGGAGAATGTTCCAAAAGGGCAGGTGAACGTTGTCTTCTATTGGTCTTCTGATGCAATTGGTACCTGAAAATATCCTGAGAATCCATCTAAAAAACACTAATGAGTTTTTACAGCTAACCTTTCAAGCATCTGGTCAATGAATGGAATAGAAAAGTGTTCTTTTCTGGTAACTTGAATTAGATTCCTGTAATCTATACACACTCTCCTGCTGTTTTGTGTTCTAATGGGGATCAGTTCATTTCTTTCATTTGTAACAGTGGTAAGGCCTATTTTCTTGGGGACTACATGAATTGGGCTGACCCATTGAGAATCAGAGATTGGGTAAATGATATCAGCTGCTAACAGTTTCTCAATCTCTTTTTTAACGACCTCTATGATTGTGGGATTGAGTCTTCTTTGAGTTTGTCTTACTGGTCGAGATTCACATTCTAAAAATATCATGTGAGAGCATACCATAGGGTTGATTCCCGGAATATCACCTAAACTCCATCTAATAGCTTTGACATTCCTTTTGAGAAGGTCAATCAATGTTTGTTCTTGTGAATGGGATAGGTTATTGGCAATGATTACTGGCAATTTCTCTCCTTCCATTAGGTAAGAATACTTCAAGTCACATGGCAAAGGCTTCAGCTCTAAACATGGGGGTTGTTCAACGGATGATATTGCATTTAGGTTTCCTACTTCTAGTGCTGAATTCTCGGGAATAATCTCAATTCCTTTTAACAAATCATCGAAAAAATCATATTTTACCTCATCCTCCAACATGATATCAGAATTTTCAGGTTCATGGGAGTTATAAAATTCAAATGAAGAGTGTTCTCCCATAGATAAAAAGTCATGAAGCATACCTGAGTCTTCAATTGGTTTTATACTTTCATCATGGGAGATTGCATAAAGTGAGTGACTGCTGGACGGGTGTTTCGTCGTATCAAGAATATTGAAGTGTATCGTACTATCTCTGAGCTCCATGGTGAGTGTTCCTTCATGCACGTTGATGACTGTCCTTGCTGTTTTCAGGAATGGTCTCCCTAGGATGATGGGAGATTGGGATGGTTATCGGTCTTCTTATGTGGTAAGGACATAAAAGTCTCCTGGAAATATTAATCCTCTCACTCCTACAAGAACATCTTCAATGACTCCAGCTGGGAAAATGGTGGATCTGTTTGCTAATTGTACCACCACCCGAGTTGATTTTAGTTCTCCAATCTGCAAAGATGAAAACACAGAGTGAGGCATCACATTTATCAAAGCTCCAAGATCACATAGTGCACCAATAAAATTTAATGAACTGATAGTGCAGGGAATAGAGATAGTCCCTGGATCTTGACATTTTTATGGTATCGGTGGTGTGATCAATGCTGAGATGCTTCTTCCTAAGTTGATTCTTTCATTTCCATCCAGCCTCTTTCTTTTAGTACATATCTCTGTCAGAATTTTTTCATATTTATGGATTTTTCTGATTGCATCCAGCAGTGGAATGTTAATCTCACCTTTTCGGAATGTTTCATGAATTTCCCGTTGAAGTCATTCTTCTTCGCCCTTCTTTGACTCAACCAATGCTAATGGGAATGGTTCTGGAATATCCTTTTTCTCCCTTTATTGTTTCTGCAATGGTGTTTCTAGTATTTCTTTCTTGATCCTTGTTCTTTCTACTTTGTTGTTGACTCCATCTCTTGGTTGGACAGGACGAGCTTCAGCAGGTTCCGTAGATTCAACCTCCTCATATTGTGATGGTGGTTTGATCTCCTTCCTACTTCTAGTTGTGATTGCACTAACATTCTCCTTTGGATTGAGAATTGTTTGTGTAGGAAGCTTACCATGGTTTTTGGTGAGAGCATCCATAATGCTTGCAAATTGATCAGCTATCTTGTCCATATTATCTTATATTCCCACAACTCTTGTCTTCAGTTGTTGATCTTCATTTGTCGGTGAACTTGTGGATGGATGCTCATAATTATTCTGCTGGAAAGGTGGTGGTTGAAAAGTTTGTTGTTGTTAGAAGGGCTTCTGATAAGGTTGTTGGAATGCTATCAGGTTCTGATATTTCTGCTAAAAAGGTGCTTTGTCTTGGTTCTGTTGAAACCCATACCCTGGTTGGGTTTTCGGTAGGTATTTCCATTGTTGATAGGCTGCAGCACAACTTTCTGTCCCCTGCACTTCTGGTCATTGATCAGTGTAATGAGAATTAGAAGAGCATAAACCACACACCTGATTCAGTTCTTGTTGTTCCTTCACATGGTTCACAGTTATTTGTCACACCAACCTGGTGAGTTCACCCATTTCATTCCTAATTAAATCTACTGAATCAGATGTTCTTAACTCATGGATTCCTCTGGTGATCGTACCTCGAGTGCCAAACTGCAGTGAATTTTTTGCAATCTTTTCAATCATGAATTCGTATATCTGAAGGTGATTTATCAATGAGATCTTTACCCAATGAGGCATCTAGTAGATTCCTGTCATTTTCAAGCAATCCTCAGTAGAATCACACAAGGAATTGGTCCTCTTTTATTTCTTGGTGTGGACAACTTGCACAAAGCTTCTTGAAACTTTCCTAGTATTCGTAGAGTGTTTCTCCAGTTGATTGATGGATGACATAAATCTCCTTATTTATTTCATTGCTCGTAGATGTTGGGAAGAATCTTTGTAGAAATCATTTTATTAGATCTTCCCATCAATGATCTCCCCCGGTTGCAGATTGTACAACCATTCCTTTGCTGATCCCTCTAGTGAGAAGTAGAACGCCCTGCACTTCACATGCTCTTCCGTGACTGCTCGAGGTTTGAAGATGGAGAAAACATATGTGAATTATTGAATATGTCGATTTGGGTCTTCACCTGCAAGACCATGAAATTTAGGAAGCACTTGGATCATGTTAATTCGCAATTCAAAATCATTTTCTAAGGCAGGAATTGCAAGTTGATAATTTTGATTGACAAATTGAGGTGCACATAAGTCACGTAGGGTTCAGTTGGGATTTGCAGCCATTATTAAAGGCTCGAAGTCTTCACTCAAGGTATCACTTGAATCAGTGAGATTGATTTCGTCAAAATCTTTGGGAAGATTTTGATTTTTCAATTTGGTTATTGTGTGCTCAATTTCTTGATCGAATTCTAATAAATTGATATTTGAACTATGGGTCATTCAAAAGATATTTTTTGAAAAAATCTTTGAGGAACTTCCTCCACGGCAACGACGCCATGTTTGACGCACGCCTGTCGTGGGGTGTGGAAAAACAATATTTTATTTACCTAAGTATAGTATTGTCGTTGATCCTAGGTAGTCTCCCGAAGAGGAGTGCATAGAAAACAAGGTTGTCACTTTTTGTTGGTTTTCGTAAAAATATTGGTTTTAATTAATTTGAATGACTATTAGAGAAACAAAAAACAGAAATTGATTGATTTTAACAAATGATAAAGATGGTGATCGGATTGGGTTCGGCTAGACCTAGTGTTGTGTCATCATGGTTTCTAAAGTTTATCTCTTCTTCTTCCTTAAACTGCTAAGAGAGATGTGATGAGAATTTTCCTTTCTAAAACCTTAGATTGGTCTATCCTCCTTCCAATGTGTTTAGGGTTGTAGAAGGTCTCTTGATTAATCAGAGCAATCCCAGACCTGGAATTGTTGTTCCCTAATAAACCAAGATTTCGGCATAAAATCCTACACACATTCTTGACAACCGTCGAGCAATCACCACCCAACCCTAATCATGTTCCACAGTATACAGATTAGAATTGGGTGGAGGGAGATGTGATCATCGACCAAAGAAATTTATAATTTCAGAATCAAAACCATTACACAACCACATTCGAAATTTAATACTGAATTAAGAATTGGAACCATAAGAAGAAAGAAGAACAAATTTTATTCATTTCAAGCAGAAAAATCAAACACAACACATAGGTCCAGCCTCCCCTCATTCTGATCACCCAAATGAAACTACCCATCCATGGATGGGGTAAGTGAGATAATGTGGTAGAGGAGAGACATTTAAAAGTAATGAAAAATAAAAGAAATAAAATGGAAAGTTGAGATGTTCCTCTGCTTGGTGTCCCAGAAGGAATGGGATGGAGAATGAGATGTTTTGGGTAGGAGGAGCTCTCCTCCTTTTATATCCAGATCTCTGTCCTACGAATGTTGTCGCGTTGTTTACCTAATAAATTACCTCTTCACCCGTTGATCCCTTCTTCAATGTTGTTCATAATTTTCTTGGACGTGTCCCCTAAAAAGATCATCGTATTTGGACAGTTATTCCAAGAGTTATGGCCCTTTTACTATGATCATTTATTCTGTCCAATCAGACTCTTCAAAACACCAACCCCCGCATTAGGAAGCTTTAAGGGACACTCAAATGGCCGAATCCCGTGGCCTTACTTTCATAAATGATGTGAAAAAACACCTTTCGCGTCTACCCACCGAATATCACAACATTTTGACCCACCATGAATGAGTAATGGATCCCACACCAAAAAAAGGCAGAACTGAAAACATTTTTCTTTCTCCCACTTGTGAGCTTCTTTTGAGCTTCCATATAGCTGATTCAACTTTTTGTCCAAATATAGTAAATGAATCCCTAGATGTGTACAATATGGGAAAAAATAATTTCTCAATTTCGATTAGTGTAGATAATGTTATGGCCAAAATACAGAAATAATTTAAAACTGTTAAAAATCCAAAATGGCCAATTTTTACTATTCAGCTCAAAATAACACCAAAATCATAAAAATGAAACAATTCATCTTAGAGGAACACTTTTGTGAGTTTAAAACAATGATGTTAAATATAAATTAATTGAAAATATTTTATTTATCAATATGTTATGATACGGTTTATTTGATAATGCTATGTTGTATATGAATAAGTAAATTGGATGGTATTATTACCTTGGTACTAACCAAGGACTTGTTGACAAGTAGTTCATGATATCATGGGTGAATTTTACAAAATAATAGATTCACAGAATATATCTAGTAATCTATATAATAAGGGAACATTAATGTTTTCCAAATGTATTTATGGTAATTGAGGATTTTACCATGTTCCAATAGAATTTTCAATGATGCTTTTCACATTTTTAGAGCTTGATAACTAAGAGATATTTTTTGATATATGGGGGATCAATACTATTTAGATTTCATGAACCAATTTCTATTGTTTTGGATTTTTATCTTTAAGAATGGTTATAAGGTTAAGCATATATGGAATGATTAATTTGAACTTATGATACAATTTAGATATTAATGTATAATATCACCATATGGGGATTTATGTATACTGGATGACCATTTATAACCACATTTTCTAGATGGTAGTTGAAGATGGATGGGTCGAATTATCATAGATCACATGATATTTCAATGCTTCAAGAATTACAGATGCACCGTCATTTCATGGAATGAGAGATTAAGTGGAAGTTGACCATGGTTAAACTGTGGGTGAGGTGGTACTAAAATCATGTAATTATACCTTTCCATTAAATTTCTTCAACATTCTAGAAATTTATCTTGAAACCAAAAATGTTATCATAGTACCTTTGTTTCTATTAAATCAGAAGGCCCCCTAGAACATCACAGATTTATGGTTTTTTGATAGTTAGATCTCTCTGTAACATAACCTATTTTACTCTCCATCCAAACTAGATGGTTATATTTCCCGTTATCACCATGTTTTCTCTTTCCCCTTATATTCCCCAATGTGGGAAGCTAGTTATAGTTACATTGGGTAACTGTTAAAGTTCCATCATTCTTTTTAAAAGGAATATATACTATTTCTTTTTATAATGTGTGTTTATATGAAAGTTAATAACATGTATTAAAACTTTGATAACAATTAATAATTATAAAGGTGAAATTCATTTTACGAGGGGTAAAAGGGAACACACTGAGATTTTGTGAAAAAAATCAAATCAAATTAATCTTTCTGGTATATATCATTTCAAATAACACTTTGAATAGAATTTCAATTATATATATATATAATGGATATAATATTTTCATTTTTTATACACAAAACTATTTTTGTCACTCACTACACACAAAACATATATTATCTTGTAGTACATGCAACACTGAGTAAGCTGTTGTTACATGGAAAACCATGTTTAACAGCATTTTAATGGTGAACATATCATAAATAAAAATTTTAACACTATTATAAATTTTATTTTTTTAAAAATAATTGTATGATTTTTAATTCATAATAGTGAAATTTTATTATGGTGAATATTTGTGATTTTTAAGCAAAAAATCATTTTTTTGATAAATAGTGAATAATGTTGTATTTTAGTTTAAAACAAACTATTAACTTAAATAATTGTTAATAATATTTTAAATTGGTTTATAAATTCACAATAGAAAAAGTATACATATATTAATCCAATTTTTCTCATTTGAAATATTTTTATAATGAAATTGTAAATAAACACATTTTGATCTTTTGAACATTTTAACATTCAAAAACCACTTTCTCACCAGTCTGTGGGAATACATTAAACATAATGTTGCCACTTCTAGGATTTGAATCCGGGAACAATGACATACAGAGTTATAATAAGAATTATTTTTTAATAATATCTACATAATTTTCATCCAAAAATACTAGTGAAAGTGATTAAAATTAATTATGGTGATTAACGTAAAATTCGGCTTAATAGGGGTCTAAAACATAATATTAAGGACTTAAATGACTTGGAAACATGTCTAAAAGATATTTTATTACAATAAGTGGTCTATATAACCTATTTATACAAATTTTATAGGTTATTCCGATATTACTAAAGGGAATTTACCTATATAAAATTTTAGGCAAGTAAAAATCAAAAATGGATCTCTCATTAAATTTAACATTAATAAAACATTGATATATGCAAACAATGCCACATTTTCGGTTATATATATCCTTTTGAATGATACTTGTTATTTTTAAACATAGTAATTTATAGGTCATTTTTAGAGATGATTTAGTTGCTAAAAATGCTTAGGAAATGCCAATGTAGTAATTATTTAGTAAATAATTAACGAAAATAAATGATACTATAAATATTAAAAGTCAACAAAATTGACAGAATTTTTTCTGTAATTATTTTTATAGATGAATATATAATTTTACACACCTTATAACATAATATATTTTAATTCCAATATTTTTATGATATTTTAAAATTAAAATTATATAAGTAAGGTCAAAATTAGAATTAATGTAATTTTACAATAAATTATATTTTATTAAATAATTTAAAATTATCCTAAATACTATATTTTTTCAAACAAATTATAATTGTTAATAAATATTAAATATGATCTATTAATGGGTCAATTTATCATTTATAATTAACCTATCTGACCCATAGATTGTAAAATTGTTTGTACCGTGGTCTGTGTTTAGACTGTGTTTTTTGTGTCAGATGCGAATGTTTTAAAATTATTTTCCAAAAAAATGATATTTTTATTATATAAAATTTGTATCATATTTATAAATATATGGATCGGAGGTTTCAGAAAAAAAATTAGTTCAATCATGTCTTAGTTGTTTAACTCCATAGGTTATAAAACTATCGTCTATAATAAGAATCAAAAGGATAAAATTGAGGAAACATAGTAGTTAAAGAACCAAATTACTAAAATTAACAAACTATTCTATGGTGGAGGTTTTTCTCAATCATTAAATTCCATTAATCCATTTTTTCCATTCTGGAGTTACATTAGATATGGTATAAACCCCATTAATGAATACATTTTGGTATTTCAATAATTTCGACTCCCCATCCCCAATAAAATGGGATGCACTCTACCATATACTCAATCCTATCAAGGCACTTTTTATTGATCAATATTTGAAAAATTAGCTCCTTAACATCCTTACCCTCATTTTATAATCCTCCCCTTGGTATAAAATAGATCCACAGAATCCCATTGGTGGAAACCAAAATAGGTTACACTAACGAACCAAACTTGATGTACAAGGACATTACATTTCTCTTATACATTACATAATACATTACAACAATAGATTCCCAAAGAACATGTTATTTTAGTCTATTTGGAAACCTGGAACACATTATTGAAGATTAGTGAATGATCTTCAACATCTCATATAAAGATCTTCCCCATTAGCTTTCCTACCTAAACCCATTATTTATACCTTTTGAAAAAACATAAAAATGGTGACATTAAATGATCAGTAAGGGTAAAAAATGAACATCAAAAAATCATTAACATAAGACTATGAAAACATGAACATGAATTTTGAATATCAAAATCGTGAGTCATGAAATATGTCTTGGTTGTTCGTAAGGCATAAATCATAAATGAACATAAACCATGATAAAATATCGTTGACATAAAACACATATTTTTGGTAAACTAATAATCCTATAATATGATTTCTATAGTAGCCAAGGAATTTCTTACAAGACCATCATAGTAGACAATGTCCATTTTTGAACCGAGTTCAGTTGTCGTTCCAATCATGTATTACTAAACCAGATTTACATTCTATTCCATCCTGTATTTTTTATCCATATTTACTTACTGTTTTAGTCATGGCTATCTCATGAAATATGAATCATTTCCCAATAATTTTGAGGGAGATATTAGTCCCACTCATCTTATAATGAAATCACTCATACATGCTCCACAAAAATATAAATCATTAATCATAGCATACCCCAATAAATAAAATGGGTGTTCTTAAAATTCATCGCATAATATCATAATCAATATATAATATCATTCTATCATTAACATAATCAAATAATAGTAATAGTAGGGTTTGAAACATAACCCTATTTATGGAGTGTTATCTTAGATGGAAAATAATTTTTATATAACACTTGAAATTAATTCTTGAGGAAAGTATCCTTTTTTCTTCAAAAAAGTTTTCTTTTAACAAAATTACACGCAATTTTAAAATAAAATGATTTATTTGAAAATAAACTTGAAATTAGGTAAATAATGTTTAATGTAAATAAGTTTTTATGATGTCTTAAAAATCCATTCATGTTGTATAAGCAAAAAAACATTATCCTCATAATTTTATCAGAAAAGTCTAAATGTACATTTTATTGAAAAAAAAGAATAATTCACCAATGGGTAAAATTGAATTTGAATAATAGTATAAGTATATATATAATATTATATATTAAGAAAAATGGATGTGAATGATAAATATACCCTAGTAAATACTTACGAATAATCAATCTCATATAATAATGTGATTGTAATATTATCCCTTACCATCGGTTAGATTTATCTTCTATGTGTTTGGAGATCATTTATAGTGGGTTTAACCATATTCTTAACATGTTACAGAACCATAATAATATTTTTGATATCATATATGATTCATTTATGACTTTATATTAGCTGTTTATTTATCAATTACATGTTAAAGCAACATTTTGGGTAATAATCATTTTATTTATCATAAATGATATGAAATCTTATTCAAGAATCTTTTTACTTAGATCATGATTTACATAATTACAGAATTTAAAACATGATTTATATTTCATTATATATATATATATATAATATATATATAAATGGAATGGAATACACTATTCATGGAGACGGTAGGTTGTACGTACGTATGAACGTTGTTTTCATTTCCTTATTGAATTGGATTGAAGCTTGTAAATGAAACACACACACACATATATATAAATAAATTCTGTAGAATTATTATGTCATATATTTCATTGTTATTTATTATATATACTTTATAATCATTTATTAATGATTAATTTGGTTAACTAATCTCATACCATTGTGGAAACAATAGACCGTACGTACGCAATATCGACGATATCATTCACTTAATGGTTAAATGGTATAGAATTTAATGATATATTAAATAAATAGATTAATTATCATGTTATATTAATTATTAACATCCATTATACTCATCATTATACCCATACAATTTATGTATTGTTGAATAACAAATTACACCACTGTGTGGAGACGGTAAGTCAAACGTATGCGAGCATAGTGATATTGTTATTCGTAGAATGAATAAAAGGAGGTATAAGGTTGTACTATAATTATAATAAGATATATTAATGTAAAGGATACTTTATTTATTATTATTGTATAAAAAAATATAAAAATAGGAAGTTTAATAAGAAATTAATTTTGAAAGAGGTGATAAAACCATTACCTCATTTTCGAGTATCTCCTTTTGATTTGCACAAAAGGTATTATTAGGATAGACTTCATTCCAAATTTTAACCTCTAGGATAATTTTAGGGAATCTTGGAGGATATTTGTTCAGTGGATGGACGAGCCAAAGGGCATTATAATCATGATAAATCATATGGAAAAGTTCCCTTTTATAGGAGTGGTGATGGGAACTTTAGGAAAGTCTTTAAATATTAATTTATTATAAATTAATTTTTTATTGGTAATACTTCCCAACTAATTTAATTTGAATATAATATGGCTCTGGGAGGAAATACTCTCAACCAATAGATTTTAGACATGTTAGGTAACAAAAATAACCATATCATTTCTCTTTAACCCTTAGTTAAATAATTTAACTCTTACCATGTCTTCTATATTTTTATACATTATGGTTAATGTAATTAATATTGAATGCCAAGAAAACCTAAAGTGGATAATTAATGACATTTATAAAATTTTCTATGTCATTTGAATGAATCTTGGATTTTTATGACTATTATATCATTTAATAAAATAGTATTTGTTTTAAAAACTAAATTATTTCAATTTTCACACTATTTAGTAATTTTTTTTAAGTCATAAAAATTTTATTCTCTCATGAAAAAATCCATTAACTAATACCTCACATGTCAATGTCATATAATAATTTCATGGATGGAATAAAATTTTTCAAATATTTATATTAAAATATTTATAAGATCATTTAATTCAATGTTTCATTAATAAAGTAATCATAGTATCATTGTTGTGTCATAAATATATTTATATATATAATGTCTAAAAATAATAAATAAAATAACATGGTGCAGGAAATACATTTTTATTTATAATGACTATTTATAGTCAAAGATATAATCAATATAAACTGAATAAAACATGTTTTAATAAAAAGATACATGTTTATGTTATATTTCATTTTACATTAAATTAATTATTATAACATGTCATTTTTACACCCAATTGGTTCTAAAATGCCAAAATTTATGCCTTTGGATTTATTTAGTCTCCCACGACTCATCCAATAATTTATGTACACGTGTTGTGGTAGTTTTATGGTATTATAAAGTTATTTTTCCACTTATTTACCTAATATACCCTTTATCCACGGTAAATAAAATTAATTACAGAAGTTACTATTCATAATGTTCAGAAATAAAATATAGCTATCTAAAAAAATTGGACCTTCTGATTCCAAAATATTGAATCCATTTTTCAAAATTAAATACAAATAATTTGAAGAAATCAATTTAAAAAAAATCTCATTGTCCAAATCAGAATGCGTGTTTTTAAGATATAAAAACTACTACATGACTAAATTTTTTTTATGTCCAATTTAGAGGTGAAATTAATTTAAATGACCATCATTGTATTAAATTATATAATAAATGATCGAATTACAAATTATAGCCAATTAAAAATATAATTTAATAGTATAAAAAATTAGATAAAAAGGAAGTTTTTAATTAAAATGCATTATATTTAATTATTCAATAAAATTTTATTTTTATAAGAAAAATACAAAAAATTCAACCAAAAAATTTTTTGATTTAATTCTTCCAAAGAAGAATTTTATTTTTTCAATAATAAAATATAAAACTATTAAAAACTAGATTTAAATTGAGAGTGCTATCAAAATGCCGCAAATCGATATTTTTTAAATAATACTTCTTTTATCAGAAAATTTGTATTTGTTCATATATCATGTCTACAAAATAAATTAGATGAATGATAATGTTATAGAAAAATAAAATATATTTTAATAATATTTATAATTTTTATTTTATATCCCATAAAATAATCATATTTTAATAATATATTATTTTTTAGTGAAACTCTCTATTGCGTACAACGCAAGCTATCATGGAAGGTTGATTTTGCATGTTACTCAAGCCCAGTCAATGTTTGGTGGTGCTCTGGATTCCATTGGTGTTTCATATAAATAATCCAAACATAATTCTTTTATACATTGAATAAAATCTATACTCAATGTAATGTATATCATATGGAAAATCGGGGTTGCGTGTAGTATAATCTATGTTTGTTTCGTGTGAATGGAAGGTTTGAAATAGTGCATTGAAAAATATAGATGAAATTTTTATTTTATTTTAAAAATAATGTTCCATAAAAACTCAGGTATTTACCATTACACTAATAAGTAGTAACATTCATTCTCATGTTATTTTATATTATCTCAATTGTTCACACCCTAAAATCTTCTTATTCAATGATTGTATGAAAAATAGTATCCTTAATATACTATGATTTTATTATGCTAGTGGTTATAACTAAAAATACGAAATAATCTATATAATGGGTAACATATGAACTCTATATATGTACGATGAACTATATCCTCACACAATGATGATTGTTCATTTTTCCTTTACCTCCCCTCACGATGGACATTATGATGGACAATATATTTATATATGGTATTTATGATATTTAAAATTTCTTTATTCTTATGTTATTTTTACTAATAACATACCCTTATTCTATCCATCTCATGTGAATGTGATTATTTCATTTGAGGAAGTGTGGACTACTGCCCCTCAAAGCAATGTGAATCATTCACACACTATATGGATTGTGTGAAGGTTGGTTTGAGTAAAAATATATGATATATATGATATAATAGTTTCACTAGAATAATTATATATATACATATATGTCATATACTTACGTTCTTTCAATTCAACTATTAATGGGAAACAACTTTCACGGGTACGTACGACCCATTGTCTCCTTGAAGGGTTTATTCTAGTTCATAATTCTATATTCTATATATTATTATAATAAAAATATACTGATTGTACGTGATATTTATATCATTTTTTAGTTTAAATAAATTTTTATAAAAGCATTAGGACCAAAGAGATAACAAATTATGACACATATGAAGAAGCAAGAAGATATTACATGAAGTGATAACATAACGTCAAATTGTAAAATGTGGAAAATATAAATCCATAATAATACAGTATGAGGTATTAGATAAATTAATATGGTTTTTTGATGATTTTATAATAAATTTATTCATATTATACAGGAGGTTTGTATGAGTATGATGAGATTCAAGACACAAGGTATGGGGATTTCAGGTCACTTTTAATTTCCGTGAGATACATGCCATGTTCACCACTCTTTCCTTTTGTGTGGAATATATATTACCCATGAATGTATTGTATGATTATTATTATTATTAAATAAGTATTTAATTAAATTAGTATTCTATAATATTCCTTTCATTGGTTTATGTTTCAAAAGATAAAAAATTAGTAAGATAGTTTTCTCTCAATTTACCTTTTTTGAGACGCATTCCACATTATGCACCTATATTTTTTATGAGATGTACAGACTAACATTTTCATGTTATATCATGAATAAAATTCCTTCATGATATTTTAAGAATCATGTCATTTATCTTTCTTAAGTGGGGATTATAATTCAATATTACTATGTGATAAGTGTCGATTGAAATAATCTCATCACTTTTCGATATTGTTTATGATTATGATTATATTATTGAAATTTTATAATCTATATCTCAAGAGAATTCATGAATTTTCTTCTCCTTTAGTCATTCCATATATATTAATTTATTAGTACCATTTTACCACACATTGGTACTTAATCTAGTTAAAAATTTATTTTTAATAAATTTTGAATGTACACTTTCTTTGGTCAGAAATACGTGTTACATCAAAACCATGTTTTCTGAATATGGTTTTGAAGAATATTATACAATTCTTTTAAAATATTTAACATAAAATTGTCCTTTTTTTCTTTAAATAGTGAATAATGTTGTATTTTAGTTTAAAACAAACTATTCACTTAAATAATTATTAATTATATTTTAAATCGGTTTATAAATTCACAGTAGATAAAGTATACATATATTAATCCAATTTTTCTCATTTGAAATATTTTTATAATGAAATTATAAATAAGCACATTTTGAAATTTCAAAAATTTTAACATTCAAAAACTGATTTCTCACCAGTCTACGGGAATACATTAAACATAATGTTGCCACTTCTAATATTTGAATTTGGGAACAATGACATACCGAGTTATAATAAATATTATTTGTTTTAATAAGATCTACATAATTTTCATCCACCAATAATATAAAAAGTGATTAAAATTAATTATGGTGATTAACGTAAAATTCAGCTTAATAAGGGTCTAAAACATAATTTTAAGGACTAAAATGACTTGGAAACTTGTCCCAAAGATAGTTTATTACAATAAGTTGAATATATACCTTATTTATCCAAATATTATATGTTATTCCGATATTACTAATGGGAATTTCCCTATATAAATTTTTAGGCAAGTAAAAATAAAAAATGGATCTCTCATTACATTTAACATTTATAAAACATTGATATATTTAAACAAAGCCACATTTTCTATAATACATTTCCTTTTGAATGATACATGTTATTTTTAAACATAGTAATTTATAGTTAAATTTTAAAGATGATTCTGTGGCTAAAAATGATTAGGAAATGCCAATGTAGTAATTATTTAGAATATAATTATCTAAAATAAATGATACTATAAATATTAAAAGTCAACAAAATTGACATAATTTTCTTCTGTAATTATTTTTATAGATGAATATATAATTATACACACCTTTTAACTTAATATATTTTAATTCCAATATTTTTATGATGTTTCCAAATTAAAATTTTATAAGTAAGGTCAAAATTAAAATTAATGTAATTTTACAATAAATTATATTTTATTAAATTATTTAAATGTAACCTAAATAATATATTTTTCCAAACACATTATAATTTTTAATAAATAATAAATATGGTCTATTAATGGGCCAATTTATCATTTATAATTAACCTATTCGACCCATTGATTGTAAAATTATTTTTACCATGGTCCGTGTTTAAACAGTGTTTTTTGTGTCAGATGTGATTGTTTTAAAATTAACTTCGAAAAAAATGAAATTTTTATTATATAAAATGTGTATGATATTTATAATTATATGGATCAGTGGATTAAAAAAATAAGTTCAATCATGTCTTAGTTTTTTAACTACATAGGTTATAAAACTATCGTCTATAATAAGAATCAAAATGATAAAATTTGGGAAACATAGTAGTTATAGAAACCAAATTACAAAAATTAACAAATTATTGCGTGGTGGAAGTTTTTCTCAATCATTAGATTCCATTAATCCATTTTTTCAATTCTGGAGTTACATTAGGTATGGTATACCCCAGATTAATGAATACATTTTGGTATTTCAAAAATTTTCACTCCCCATCCACAATAAAATGGGATGCACTCTCCCACATATTCAATCCTATCAAGGCACATTTTATTGATCAATTTTTGAAAAATTAGCTCCTTAACATCCTTACCCTCATTTTATAATCATCTCGTTGGTATATAATAGATCCACAGAATCCCAATGGTGCCAACCAAAAGAGGTTACACTAATGAACTACACTTGATGTACAAGGAAATTATATTTCTCTTAAACACTACATAATACATTACACCAATAGACGCCCAGAGAACGTATTAGTTTAGTATATTTGGAATCCTAGAACATATTGTTGAATATTAGTGAAAGGTCTTCAACATCTCATATAAGGATTTTCCCCATTATATTTCCTACCTAAAACCATTCTTTATACCTATGGAAAAAACATAAAAATGGTGAGCTCAAATTATCAGTAAGGTTAAACATAAAGAACATCAAAAAATCATTATCATAAGACTATGAAAACATGGACATGAATTTTGAATATCAAAATCGTGAGTCATGAAATATGTCTTGGTTGTTCGGAAGGAATAAATCATAAAAGAAAATAAACCATGATAAAATAAATTTGACATAAAACAAATATTTTTGGTAAACTAATAATAACATAATATGATTTCTATATTATTCAAGTAATTGCTTCCAAGACAATCATAGTAGACAAAGTCCATTTTTTAACCGAGCTTAGTGGTCGTTCCAATCATGTATTACTAAACCAGATTTACTTTCTGTTCCATCCTGTATTTTTGATCCATATTTACTTACTCTTTTAGTCATGGCTATCTCATGAGATATAATTCATTACCCAATAATTTTTAGGGAGATATTGGTCCCACTCATCTTATAATGAAATCATTTATACATGCTCCACAAAAATATAAATCATTCATCATAGCATACTGCAATAAATAAAATGGGTTTTCTTAAAAATCACTGCATAATATAATAATCAATATAAAATATCATTCTATCATTAACAAAATCAAATAATAGTAATAATAGGGTTTCAAACATAACCCTAGTTATAGAGTGTTATCTTAGATGGAAAATAATTTTTATATAACACTTGAAATTAATTCGTGAAGAAAGTAGCCATTTTTCATCAAAAAATTTTATTTTAAAAAAATTCCACGCAATTTTAGAATAAAATTTTTTAGTTGAAAATAAACTTGAAATTAGGTAAATAATGTTTCATGTAAATATGTTTTTATGAAGACGTAAAAATCCATTCATGATGTATAAGTTAAAAAACATTCTCCTCGTTCTTTTATCGAAAAAGTCTAAATGTACTTTTTTGGAAAACAAAAGAATGATTTAATAATGGGTAAAATTGAATTTGAATAATAGTATAAGTGTATATATATAATATTATATATTTAGAATACATGTATATGAATGATAAATATACCCTAGTAAATACTTATGAATAATCAATCTTGGATAATAATCTGATTGTAATATTATCCCTTACCGTCGGTCTGATTTCTCTTGTATGTGCATAAAGATCATTTATAGTGGGTTTAAACATATTATTAACATGTTAAAGAACCATAATAATATTTTTGATATCATATATGATTAACTTATGACTTTATATTAGCTGTTTATTTATCAATTCCATGTTAAAGAAACATTTTGTGTAATAATCATTTTATTTTTCGTAAATGATCAGACTTTTTATTCATGATCTTATTACTTAGATCACGATTTAAATACTTACAAAATTTAAATGATGATTTATATTTCATTTTAAAAATACATAAAATATATATATAAATGGAATGGAATACCCCATTCATGGAGACGGTAGGTCGTACGTACGTATGAACATTGTTTTCATTTCCTTATTGAATTGGATTGAAGCTTGAAAATGACACACACACACAGAGATATATAAATAAATACTATATAATTGTTATTTAATATATTTAATTGTTACGTATTATATATACTTTATAATAATTTCTTAATGATTAACGTGGATAATGAATCTCGTAGCATTGTGGACACGGTAGACCGTACGTACGCAACATCGATGATATCATTCACTTAATGGTTACATGGTATAGAATTTGAAGATATATTAAAGAAATTGAGTAATTATCATGTTATATTAATTATTTACATCCATTATACTCATCATTATACCCATACAATTTATGTATTGTTGAATAAAAAATTACCCCACTATGTGGAGACGGTAAGCCATATGTATGCCCGCATAATGATATTGTTATTCGTAGAATGGATAA
Organism: Viscum album; assembly: GCA_963277665.1. Classification (NCBI taxonomy): domain Eukaryota; kingdom Viridiplantae; phylum Streptophyta; class Magnoliopsida; order Santalales; family Viscaceae; genus Viscum; species Viscum album. The sequence continues at coordinate 45,126,907 of OY728153.1, forward strand.
AAGGATGTATAAGGTTGTACTATAATTATAATAACATATAATAATGTATAAGATACTGTATTTTTTTATTTTATAAAAACAATATAAAAATAGGAAGTATAATAAGAAATTAATTTTGAAAGTGGTGATGAAACCATTACCTGGTTTTCGAGTATCTCCTTTTGATTTGCCCAAAAGGTATCATTAGGATGTACTTAATCCCAAATTTTAACCTCTAGGATAATGTTAGGGAATATTGGAGGATATGTTTTCAGAATATGACCGAGAAAAAGGGCATTAGAAGCATGATAAAACATATGGAAAAGTTCCCATTTATAGGAGTGGTGAGGGGAACTTTAGGAAAGTATTTAAATATTAATTTATTATAAATTGATTTTTTGTTTGTAATAGTTCCCAACTGATTTCATTAAGATATTAGATGGGTCAGGGTGGAAATACTCTCAACCAATAGATTTTAAACATGTGAGGTAACAAAAATGACCTTGTCATTTCTCTTTAACCCTTAGTTAAGTAATTTATCTCTTACCATGTCATCAATATTTTTCTACTATATGGTTAATGTACATAATATTGAATGCCAAAAAAACACAAATTGGATAATTAATGACATTTATATAATTTTCTATGTCATTTGGATAAATCTTGGATTTTTTTGACTATTATATCATTTAATAAAATAGTATTTGTTTTAAAAACTAAATTTTGTAAATTTTGACACTATTTACTAATTTATTTTTTTAAAGTCATAAAAAGTTTATTCTCTCAGAGAAAATACATTTGCTAATACCTCACATGGCTATTTCATAAAAAAAATCATGGATGGAATAAAATGTTTCAAATATTTTTAAAAAAAATTAGAATATCATTTATTTGAATATTTCGTTAATAATGTAATCATAGTATCATTGTTGTGTCATAAATATATTTATTTATATAATGTATAAAAATAATAAATAAAATACCACGGTGTAGGAAATAATTTTTTATTTTTAATTAATATTTATAGTGAAAGATATAATCTATATAAACTGAATAAAAAGTGTTTTAATAAAAAGATACATGTTTATGTTATATTTCATTTTACATTAAATTAATTATTATAACATGTCATTTTTAAACCCAATTGGTTCTAAAATGCCAAAATTTATTCCTTAGGATTTCATTAGTCTCACACAACTCATCCAATAAGATTTGGACACGTGTTAGGGTAGTTTTATATTATTATAATGTTATTATTTCCCCTTATTTACATAATATACCCTTTATCCATGGTAAATAAAATTAATTACTGAAGTTACTATTCATAATGTTCAGAAATAAAATGTAGCTATCTAAAAAATTTGGGCATTTTGATTCAAAATATTGAATCCATTTCTCAATATTAAAAACAAATAATTAGAAGAAATAAAATTTAAAAAAAATCTCATTGTCAAAATCATAATGTGTGTTTTTAAGAATTAAAAAATACTACAGGACTGAAATCTATTTATGTCCAATTTAGAGGTGAAATTAATTTAAATGACCATCATTTTATTAAATGATATAATAAATAATCCAATTACAATTTATAACCAATTAAAAATTTATGTTAACTATATTAGAAAATTTGATAAAAAGTAAATTTTGGATTAAAATTCATTATTTTTAAATATTTAATAAAATTTCAATTTTATAAAAAAAATACCAAAAATTCAACCAAAATTTTTTTTGATGTCATTCTTCCATAGAATAATTTTATTTTTTCAATAATAAAATATAAAACTATTAAAAACTAGATTTAATTTGGTTGTCCTATCAAAATGCTACAAATCTGTATTTTTTGAGAAATACTTCTTTTATCTGAAAATTTGACTTTGTTCATATATCATGTCTACAAAATAAATTACATGAATATTAATGTTATAAAAAATTATAAAATATTTTAAAACTATTTAAATTTTTTATTTTATATCCCATCAAATAATCATATTTTAATAATATATTTTTTTAGTGAAACTCTCTATTGCGTACAATGCAAGCTATCGAGGAAGGTCGATGTTGCATGTAACTCAAGAATAGTCACTGTTGTGTGTAGTTCAAGATTCCATTGGTGTTTCATATAAATAATCCAAATGTAGTTCTTTTATACATTGAATAAAATATATACTCAGTGTAATGTATATCATATGGAAAATTGATGTTGCGTGTAGTATAAGCTAAGTTTGTTTCATGTGAATGGAAGGTTTGACTTAGTGCATTGAAAAACATAGATGAAATTTTTATTTTATTTGAAAAATAATGTTCCATAAAAACTTGGGTATTTACCATTACACTAATATGCGGTAACATTCATTCTCATGTTCATTTATATTATCTCAATTGTTCACCCCCTAAAATATTCTTATTCAATGATTGTATAAAAAATAGAATCCTTAATATAGTATGATTTTGTTATTCTAGTGGTTATAACCAAACATACAAAATAATCTATATAATGTGTAACATATGAACTATTTACATGTACGATGAACTGTAGCCTCACATAATGATGCTTGTTCATTTTTCCTTTACCTCCTCTCATGGTGCACATTATGATGGAAAATCTATTTATATATGGTTTTTATGATATTTACAATTTATTTATTCTTATGTTATTTTTTCTAATAATATACAGTTATTCTATCCATCTCGTGTGAATGCGATACTTTCATTTGAGGAAGTGTGGACTACTGCCCCTCAAAGCAATGTGAATCATTCACACACTATATTGATTGTGTGAAGGTAGGGTTGAGTAAAATTATATGATATATATGATATAATAATTGTACTAGAATAATTATATAAATATAATATATGTCATATACTTACGTTCTTTCAATTCAACTATTAAATGGAAACAACGTTCATGCGTACGTACAACCTATTGTCTCCATGAAGGGTGTATTCCAGTTCATAATTCTATATTCTATATATTATTATACTGAAAATATACTGATAATACATGATATTTATATCATTTTTTAGTTTCTATGAATTTTTCTAAAATCATTATGACAAAAGAGATAACAAATTAAGACCCATATGAAGAAGAAAGCAGATATTACATAAAGTGATAACTTAAAGTCAAATTGTAAGCATGTGGAAAATATAAAGCCATAATAAAATAGTATAAGATATTAGATAAATGAATATGGTTCTTTGATAGATGTATAATAAATTTATTCACATTATAGAAGACGTTTTATGAGTATAATGAGATTCAAGACACAAGGTATGGGGATTTCATCTCACTTTTTATTTCTGTGAGGTATATGCCATGTTCACCAGTCTTTCCTTTTGTGTGGAAGATATATTACCCATGAATGTATCATATGATTATTATTATTAAATAAATGTTTAATTAAATGACTATTCTATAATATTCCTTTCACAGGTTTATGTTTCAAAAGATAAAAAAGTGGTAAGATAGTTTTCTCTCAATTTAACTTCTTTGAGATGCATTCCACATTATGAACCTATATTTTATATGAGATGTACAGACTGACATTAGCATGTTATATCATGAATAAACTTACATCATGATATTTTAAGAATCATGTAATTTATCTTTCTTACGTGGGGAATATAATTCAATTTACTATGTGATAATTTTTGATTTAAATAATCTCATCACTTTTCGAGAATTTTTATGATTATGATTCCATTATTGAAATTTCATAATCTATATCTCAAGAAAATTCATGACTTTTCTTCTCCTTTAGTCATTCTAGATATATTAATTTATTAGTACCATTTTACCACACATTGGTACTTAATATAGTTATGAATTTATTTTCAATAAATTTTTAAAGCACCCTTTCTTTGGTTAGAAATACGTGTTACATCAAAACCATGTTTTCTGAATATGGTTTTGATGAATATTATACTATTCTCTTAAAATATTTAAAATAATATTTTCCCTTTTAAAAAAAAATTGTTTTCATTAAAATATTATTTTCACTTTTTGAACAAAGAATATTTCTATCCTCTGGGTATTTAAAAGGTATGTTCTTCTTACCACATACAGCATGTACGTGTTTACCCGCTCTCATTTAGGTGAATATTCTTTTGCATGTTTAAAAGTGTAATTTTTATGAAAATATTTTTAAATGCAATTTTAACATAAATTAATTTTCAAATCATTTTCAGGATTTATTAATATGTTCTGAAATTATTTTTCAATGAAAGTATTTCTAAAATGATTTTTAGATTATTTTATATTTTTTTCTATGAATAATATTTTTAAAAAATTTTCAATCTTCCTTTAAAATTGTTCTTTTAAATATGATTTTGAAAAAAATTTCGAAGCGTTATATGTACTTTATTGAGGAATATTTTATTCAAAATGTTTTCGAGCATCGTTTATTATATTTTAAAGAAATTGTTTTTCTAAATATAATCATGCTTATTTTGTAAATTTTCAAGGAAAACTTTTTACCAAAAGTATTAAATATTTTCTTAATGTTTGAAGGGAATTTTTTTCCAAAATGTTTTCAATATTATTTTTTATCTTTTTCAGGAAAACTATTTTCAAAATGATTTCAATATTATTTATATTTTTTCAAATTATTTTCAAAGCGATGGTTTTAAAAGAGTTATCAAGAATGTTTTATAAGTTTTCAATGAAAATGGTTTTCAAAATATTTGCAAGATATATTTATATAATTTAAAATAAAAATTTTTCCAAATGGTTTTCAAATATTTCTCTATACTCATTCATTTTATTTTAAAAAAATTGAAAATATTTTTTATTTTATAAGGACTTTTTTCAAATAAGAAATGGTATTTTCCTCAAGAAATTTTTTCAAAACATCTTTCCAAGTTATTTTCCATCTATGATGAAATATTTTTATATCACTCATGCCCTTTTAGGAAATTATCCCATGGTTCCATTCATTTTATTTCTTGAATGGTTTATGTTTTGATGTAATTACTCTTATTAAAGTCATTTCTCTTCCACATGTTATATGATTTTGGAACTCGCATTCTTTTACAGGTTCTTATTTGATGAAATTATTATGAAACCTATATTTTTATATAGATTAAGATAAGATTACATGTTTACAAAACCCATTTTATTTCTTGGGTTATGATATTATTTTTTATGAATTCATGACACATGTATGTATGATCTCATTATGAGATTAGGGGAACCTATACCTCCCTCCATTGAATTGGGTAATGATTTATATTTCAAGACATATATATGAATAGAATAATAAATACACTAAGTTCAATATTATAGGTATTTAATTAGAAAATAAATATGTTTAGTATTATAGAGTTGGAATGACGAGTGAACCTAGTTTAGTAATATAGGGAAAGAAATTAGTGTGAAACCGATTCAGTTAAGGACTTTGTCCCCTAAGATGGCCTTGGAGACGATTCATTGAATACTATTGAAGTCATTATATATTATTTTTTGTATGGAATAGATCAATGTATTATTCATATGTCATTTTTTATAGATTATGTTCTTTATTTCCGTACGATTCAGGTCTTATGAAAAAACAATATTTATTCCCTGATTCTTGTTTATGATCATTGATATTCTTTATATGATCTTATTTTTTCATGATCATTTTCTCATACCCTTATTCTCAATATTATTCTTACTTATCTCCCTAGTTTACCCATATAAAAAATTTGAACTATCCCATTTTTATGTTTTCTTCCGCTATGTCATGAATATATGTTTTATGTTTGTCGTTTACAAAAAGGCATCTAGTCAACATGAACCTAGTGGGAGATGATGTATCTCATTTATATACTTCTGTTTAAGTTTCAATTTTTTTAACACCATTGTACCGGTACATCCTTTATGTGTCTGTATGTATAATTTCTTAAATATTCTGAAAAATTTATTTAATGTTAACTTATGATGAGTGAGGGTTTCTATATTTCCCCTCCTCCTTCCACTTTCTTAAACCATCGGTCATCCAAAGGGACTTTCTTTTATTAAGAAAACTTAATTTCTATCTGATTATCACATCTATCATGTTTTGTCATATTTATCTCATTATATTGTTTCTAGGAAATTAAAGTTTTTATTTCACCAATTTTTGGTGATACCACAACATGACCAAGGACCCTTAGTTGTCTTATTTAAACGATGTCCTAAGGTGGGATTCACTCTCCCTTCATTTTTATTTTCAATTGATATATTTTTTTAAGGTTCCACCTAGGGTTTTATGGTATCAAGGTAGAATTAGATTATAAATTAGTAGTTTTAATTAGAGATTATTACCATAAAGATCATGGATAAATTTTTTGAATGATATTCCTAGTTACCCATTATTGTTTAGCCATTATTTATTATAATAGAAGTTTGTTTTCAGGTCCATATTTACACAATATTTTCCTAGGGTTGATAGGGTACATTTTGTAATAACTAGAACATTCCATGAGGTTTATTATATATTTAAATATCAATGATTATTATGTTAGGAAGTTACAAACCATTCAGTCAACTTATTATCTATTATTAGGGCATCCTTGCACTAGTTTTTCGAATTATAGTATAAAATAAAAAAATTATAATTTGGAATTATAAATTGATTTTTTCATTATATTTAACAAAATAATGTGTAAAAAATTCTTATAGATCCTAGAATTAGTATTCTATATATTATTTCCAATCATAAGATACATGGATTAATATCCCGAATGACTAAATAGTTATTTAGTCTTGAAAAAATGAATACTTTTTTGAGTCTTGAATTACATTTGAAAACAAAAAATGCCACATATTTTTTTTTCATTATATCATTATTAACATTATTATATCCTTTTATATAAACAATAATAAACATACAGGATTCATTATAATGTAATAAATATAAGGGTGATATTAAATTCACAATAACGGTTAAACACAATGGAATCTATAATGAATCAATAAAAATATCCAACATAGAACGGTAAACAATTAGACAAACAATACATATAATAATTTTTTTGACAATAATAACTGTATAAGGAATAATAAATAGTAAATGTTAAATAACATTAAAAAATTATCTGTAAATTAAAAATTATGTGCATCAAGAGAAAATATCTTTGTGAAAATGACAAGAATGATAATAGCTGAATTCTTTGAGAATGAAATATTTAATTACTAGATTACATATATAAGGTATTAGATAACTCTAAATTCAAGACCATTAATACTATAGTATAAAAATACATGGCATAAATCAATTTGATTAGGTCAACTGTAGTTTTACAATAAATACCATTTATATGAAATTTTAAAACTAATGAGTAAAAACTCATACTGTCTGGAAAAATGATTTGTCTCAGGAGACATTTTGATGCATCATGGGGAATTATATAAATGGTTACCCACCCGTAAATTCATTTTCATTTCATTCTACATATATTGAATAAAAAATTTATTTTTCAAATAATGTTTTTTATAAAAACATATCTATAGTGAGTAACAAACACATATTTATCAATATTTCACTAGTAAATAAAATAAATCTCAAATTTGAACACCATATATAGAGTTGATATAAGATTCAGTTAATAAAGATATCCCTGATAAATACTATGGATATTTTGGATAAATCTAATTTCTTATGGTAATAATAATTTTAATAATTCATGGGGAATGTATTTAATACAGTAATAAAACAATCAAGTGAATTTAATTACTATCTATTATCAAAATAATCATAAAAAATCCAAAGGAAGAATAAGGATTGTATCAATACAACAAATTACTAGTGGAGTATATATAAAATAAAGGATTGGTGTTGTAGATGAATAAAAATATCATGAACTTCATTCTTGATGATAATATAATTTTCATTGTGAAAATATATCGTTAAAACAGAAAACATTTTAAAAATATTTTTGTTTAAAAACATCTTTTAAAAACCAAGAATTTAAAGAATATTAGCAAAAAAATTTCTTCGAAAATAACCTTTTAAACCTAAAAAGATTCAAAAAATGATGGTCTTGATGTAAATTAATTCTTTAAATTCCATTCAAGTTAAGGGGAACATTAATTTTTCACTATAAAAAAGATATAAAAAGGATTTTCTCGGAAAACAACAAGAATATTTCATTCATATTTCTAGTAAAACCTAAACAAGTACTGTTTAAATAAGGACATGAATATTCATTTCAAAAAACTCTATAAGAATTTTAAAAATAAGAAAATTTTATTGAATAAAAAACTATGCAAAGTATAAAAAACATGAAAATATTTCTTTAATAAACTATTTTGGATGAAGATATATTTTTAACCGAAGAGATAAAAGAATTAATATTTTCTTTACATTAAATTCTAAAATCATTTATATGAAAGTACTATAAAATTTTACAATTACATTAAAATTTTATGAATAATGATAGTATAAGAAAATTAAATGTTATTATTTAGAAAATGATGAAATAAATTCCTTTAAACAAAATTCAATAACAAATAATATCGATTAGAATGAGATTGTGAAGTAAACCCTTACAATGATCATTGTGTTGAATCGAGAATTAGTCAATGAATTGACTCATTGTGTCAAAAATAAACACACAGAAAACAAGTGTAATTACACTATCAAATAATAAAAATCCATTATAAACATAATCTAACAATATAAATGATAAATAAGTTGTGATATATCCTAATGATAATAAATTTACTTATAATATTCCTTGCCACTTGGTAGTTTACATGTAAAATACTATTGGATTGAATAATTAAAATTAAGATATAAAATTACATGAATAATTAATTATTCGTGATATTATATTTCAAATGGGTTGTATATACACCATATAAAATAAATTGCTTCCTATCATATATATGTTTAAAAATGAAGTGAAATTATGATGAATACCATAACATCATGCATAATTTTCAGTTTAATTTTCATTAACCTCAGTTATAGTATTTTTAAAAATTTTATTAACTTAAAATATAATAATAAGAACATTTATAATAACATATATCATCATTTAAAAACATTTTATCACCGGTTTATTTATAATATTTCATTCCTTTTATTATTTCATGAGTTAATTTCCTTGTTTTTACATTCATTGTTTTTCATGAATTTTCTAGTTCATGGGAATATTATATAGTTTCATAATCACTAAAATTATATTCATGAAAAAACTATACAATTTTTTCATCAATTTTACTTTTAAAAATCCTCATTGATGGTTATACAAAATGATGTATATCACGATCATAGAGATGGTAGGTTTTATGTATGCATGAGTAATGTTTCCATTTTTTAAAAAATTAGGGGCACAAAGGACCCTTATTATTAAAAAATACAAACAACGTACAAAGAAAGATTTAAAAACAATAAAAAATGACCACAAAAACACAAGGGCAACAATATAAACACCAAGAACCTTGAGAATGAGTGGTCATGCTATGACAAGGGGAGTTTCCACCGCTTCCATGAGGATTGCATCCCCTCTTTCCAGTGGGCACTAGCGTACATGGACCATCTCTTTCATATGGAGGCCCAGTGTCAACATATTATTGTGTATCATCTGCTTCAGGTGTGCAATCTCCATACTGTCTCTCATCATCACTACCTGCATATGCAAGTAGTGAAAACAAATTGTGTGTATTTACCTTTAGTTCATCTCTCTCCTTGACAGCTTCAGCAATAACATTAGTCTTAGGAGAAAAACTTTTCAATGTGTCTTCCCCCTTTCCTATTGAATTTTGGGTAAAAGCAATTGGAATACATTCCCCTGGTCTAGAAACCATAACCCTATTCTCAGAAAATTCAACAAATGGATCATCCAAAACCTAGATGAAGGAATCATGCATCAAACCAGGATTTATAGCCCTGCTTAACATTTCATTAGAACCCTCTAGAGGGGGCTATACAGTTTCCCCCACATGTCGATTCGATCCATTCCAAATTTACCACAATTTCATATATAAAATAATATATAAATATAAATATTATCCATCTCGTGTTGTTATTCAAATAGAGTTGCATCACTTTTTGAAGGTGGTAGTCCACACATACAGAAACAATGTTAGCATCATTATGTGAGTGAAATAGAAAAAAAGAAAATGATTTATTATATTTAAATTATTATAGATAAGAAATTAATATCATAATTATGTAATTTATATTTAAAATTAAAACTATATTTATTATTATCACCTTCTAAGTAAACTATTTGTGAAACTAAAATCATGTCCCTTTATGAGGCAATAGTCCACAGTACACGCGATCAATGATTCTGTATCTACTAGGGAATGGAATGTAAAAAAATTATATATGATATAATGATTCCATATTTATAATTATGTTATAAATATAATTTATATATAATTTATATCTTTCAGAATACCCCACCATGTGAGGTGGGAATGGGAAAAATAAATGACATTTGTTCATGAGGTGGTAGTTCATCATACACATACACGATGATTTCATAATTATTTTGATGGTATTTGAGATTTATAGCAGTCATTTAATTATTATAAAAACATCCCAATATATTTATGATGTTTATGTTAGTATATAATAATATTTTAGCAATAATTTAATGATCTGTATAATGAAATAAAATATATATGCTCATTGAAGACCATTACCTCTTCTATGGGTATCTTTCTTATGTTTGTACATAATCCATCCATAGATGTATTTTTTACAAAATAATTACTCTAGGAATTATAATAGAGAAGTTGGGTAGTGGGGTTTTTCATGGATTTTCTAAACCAAATTGGGTTTATGGTGGGAAGAACATAGGAGAGAGAGTGGAATTTTATAAGTGAGGTGAGTGTCACACATGTAATGTTTTAAAAAGATTCAATCATACCTACGTTTTAGTCATTAAAAACAATAATAATTGTGCAGGTCAAAAAATAAGTGATATAATGTGTAAATACGTCCATTAAATGTATTTTCAACAAAAAAAGACGTTTTAACACTTTTCAGCTTTTTTTAACCCGCAACAAACCCTTTTAAACCTTCAACGTTGTAATTAATTTTTACCATTTTCAAAATTCATTTTTTATTTAAAAAATTTAATTTAACTAATTTTAAATTAAAAATTATTTTGATTAAAAATATGGAATCCATTTTTATAAAATCAATTCATATAAGTGTAAAAAAATTATTTGAAAAATTTTCCATAGAATGGAAAAATGATTATTTTAGAAAAATACCATAAATTCAACCTATAATAATTTTGGTCTAATAATTTAGAAAATTAGGCATTTTTTCAATTAAATATTCTAAAATTTGTGAGAACTAATATTAAATTATATTTGAAAAGCTTGATTAAACTTCCGCATAGAAAAATATGTTTTTCGTAGAAAACATTTCTTTTTCTTATAAATGATTATTATTTTATTTATAGTTGATGAATAAAAAATAATCCATGTAAGCAATATATTTTTATAATTTATTTATTCAAATTCATAACTTCTATTAAAATGGTGAGGTAATTACTATCAAATTAAAAAATAATATTTGAATAATATTTAGTCTTTTATTTAAACTTGTTGTTGCGTGTAATGCAACATAAACTCATTATTATGTGTTTTGAAATATTACCTCAACATTACATGTATCTAAATATAAACTCAGTGTTTCATGTAATTCAAGATATTTAATAAATTTAATTTATTTAAAAATATCTAAATCATACAGTCTTAGGGTGTAATTTTTTTTATTATCTTGGTGATGTGTGTCACATACACTATAAAATGAAATGATATTAGTTTATATTTTTTGGGTGTTACATTATACCCAACATAAAAAAAATAGACTTCACAATTTGAAAATGATCTAAGTAATCAATATTTTATATTTGAAAAATATGTTGTTTAAATCCCACATCATCAAAAGTGTTAGTAAAATATCAACTTAATAAGATATTAAGGGGAGTACAAGGACAAACTGGAATAACATGTAACAAGGTCTCAACTAGAACATCCCAACCTAGGATCTACTAAATAGTTCCCCGAACTGGTGTCCCAAATGGCCATAGGAATGCCTCCGCATTTTCTAGAGTCTTTCGACTAAGAGAAATGGTATAAGGTGATTTAGTGGGGAGGACTATACTCTCATGATCAGAGTAATTCTTCCATATCACAAGTGAACAAATAATAGGAAGCCTAATATAAATAAATCCATACGATAAGCATATAAATGATAGTAATAATAACTAAGTCAAATGTATTGTCATATAAAATATATTGAAAATTTCATGTCTCTATAGAAAATGGAATGATGTACATGAAAATAGGAATCCAATACAATACATTTATCAATATACAAAAGAAAAAACCATGAACTATCTATAGCTAGAATCACAAGCATAACACGGTCTTAGTATCTCATACTCTTAAGTAATAAATAAAGTCAAGAATCATATTGTGGGAACATTCCACAATCCGTACCTATATCAACAATGTTTCTCTGGGTACCCAATGGCGGCTCAAATAGGGTGTAAGATAACACTCTATAATCCACCACCAATTGTGTCTATAACATATCTTCTATGTGTATAAATATTTAATTAGGGTGTAGGATACCCCATGTATAATCGTAATAAATGTATATGTGTCAAATGTAGAAAGAATTTAATCCCAAATAACATGGATCCTTTTGAAAAATAACTAGGGAACTATAATCAAGGAATAATATGAAGCATAATAAAGTAGGTGTGACATTGTCCAATATAACAAATTTAATCAAATACCTATACTATGGTTACTGATAACACATGGATGAAAATAACCAAAACTATCATGTCATATATGTAACACCCCAAGCTTCAATGGTACGCTTCTCTTTGAATAATAGAGTAGCGTGTGTTGTATGCATCCTCGAGCTCTAACACACCGCGACCAATCAAAGTAGCTGTTATGAATAGTATTACCCACTTTTTGAAATTATATAAATTTTCGATTTCAGAATGGACTTTATTTTTGGATTCATAATATCGAAATTAGCCTATGTTGAATTTTTGGTATTTTTCTGAGAACTTCCAATTTTCGATGAATACTGAAAAATACTTAAAAACAACATTTTTAATCAAAATAATTTATAGTGATAAATAATACTATTGTGTGTTTTTAAAGTATAATTAGAATAAAATTTTACCATTTTATCCAATGGTGGACATTAGAATTAATTTCACTTTGAAATTGGACATAAACAACTCTCAATCTTTTGATTGATATTGTTTCTTAAAATCCCGCTATTTGTTTTAACAACGAGAATTAATTATAAAATTAATTAATGCAACATATATAATTCAAATTTTTTCAAATAGTCAAAAAAAATTAATTCGAAATATCAATTAAAGCTTAGGGTGAATTTTTGTTATTGTTCTGAGAAACTTAAATTTTTGATGAATAGTGAAACCACTAAGTGGAAGTTAAAAAACTAATTTTTCGTTTAAATGAAACTTTACCACATCAGTGAATTGAATTTCAAAAATCTGACATACATGGTTTTAATTAGTAATTAAAATGTTGTTCAATGAGATGAAAATAATTTTTGGTGAAAAGTAACTTTCAAGTTCTATTAATCGCGATTAATGGTAATTAGTGTAATTTACGGTAAATATAATGTTATAATAATATCAAATTATCTTTAAACTTGTACTAACCTTATTGGATGAGTCATGGAAGACCAATACAATCCATGGTCATCTTGGGGACCCCATGGAGCCACTTGGGTATGAAAATGACATTAATAACTTTTTATTTAAAGTAAAAATAAAATTGTCACAAACATGTATTTGTTTACTAAAAAATATATTAAATGGGGTAATATAAGTTAACTTTTCGACTATAAATATTCATTGGAAATCTAAAACGATTGCATACATCATGGTAATTTTTTTATAATTTTTAGGCATTAAATTAATAAATTTATTTATGATACCATGATGATGTCGCGGTTATGTCATTAATGAACAATTTAAATAAAATGAAATGATAAGGTAAAATATAAGACTTACACTTGTATAAAACCTATTTTATGGGTATATATAAAACCCTTATCACTGTAGCCTAGAAATATATCATTGTGGGACCTTTAAAATTCTAAAATCATTTCATAATAAAGTAACATTTCACGACTTTCCAAAAGTGCCCTGCCTCTCCTCTTATAAAAGGCCCCCACATCTACCACCTTATTCACACCTTCAAGACATATGACTTGGCCAAAATATGCCCAAATACTCTCTCAACTTCCCTCTCTTACTCCTAGAAGCCTCACATTGGGCAGAAGTCTTCCCAATGAATCCTTTGTCTCAAATCAGAAAAAGTTACTTGATTTTAAGGTAATGTCTTCTGTTATGTTCTTTTGTTTTATTTTGCTTCTCCAACCCATTAAACTCTTTTTATTCCATTATTTTGTAACAAAACAAGTATATTAAATATAATAGGATGTTTTTATGGGAAGGATTTGTTTTAAACTTACACACACCTTCATTTAATGGTTAATGAACATACTGTTTCTATGGGTGGTGAATTACTGTCTCACGAAACGATGATTGTTCAATCTTATTTTAACACCGTTCATGGTGCCCATTAATATGTCACTATATTTATATATGATATATATTATGTTTTTTTTCTTATACTTCTGTATTTTTCATTTATGTCATACCTTTATGATTTCCATTATGGGTAAACGAGATAATTTCATTTTAGGAAGTGTCGACTACCGCCCTCTCAAAGTGATTTGAATCGTTAATTCCATATGTGTGACGTATAAAGGATGGAGTAAATGATATTATATATGATATTATAATTGAGTTATAATATACCTTTATATCATTATGATTTCATTCCATTAAATATGAAATAGAAATGAATGTAGCATTTATGTGTACGTACGGCTTACCGTCTCCATGAACGGGGAATTTCATCTCTTACCTATAAATGTTATGTAATATTATAAATGAATGTATATACTGGATATATATGATATATATGATATCTACATCCTGAATATAATTCTGGATATTTTACCACATGAAAAATATGTAATTATAAGAATTTTATTTTTGACTCAAGTACCAAAGATCGAAAAAACAACCGTTATTAACTTAAATAATTAAATAATGTTCATAACATGGTAATAAGTGATATAAAATTAATAATTAACTTGAAAAATGTTCTTAAGAAAGTAGAAATTAACTATAGTTTATTATTCAAGAGGATAAAGAATGATCGAGTCATGTCGGACACGAGGTAAGGGACTTCGTCTCAATCTATTTTCATTGAGGAATATTTTGTTTTATACACAACTATCTTTTATACGGTGTATAAACCCCTTTGACTTTTAAATTTATTCAAACATAATCATTTTATAATATGTGTTTTAATAAATGAAAAAAAGTAATGTTTTTGTGTCATGCGTATGTGGCGACAACGACTTCTCTGCCGCCTTGACCATTATTTGAGTTTCGGCTTCTTCTACATGCCATAACTTTTTTTTAAAATGAAAAATAAATACCAAGTTTTACTATTCTTCTATTTTGGTATTCAAAATGGTTTTATCATATCAATGTGTTGTATTAATATCTTGTGATTCAAATGTGGAAATGTTATGTTTCCATTATGCATGCTTTATGTGATTTGATTATGTTATGGTTTATGATATGTGTAAACCTTTTTATATAAGGAATTCATTGGACTAGTATGTGACGGGTCGAGCCGGTTATAGCTCCTCAATGCATCGGTATGTCTCATGAGACAAACTACTGTCTTAGAATAAGGTGTTGAAAAAATCATATTTGTAGTCTTGGCACAAGGCCTTGACTATGTGGTTATGATAGTCTGGCATTATGAATTCCATCATTATGAAAGTTGTTATTGATATTGCATGTGATTATTCGACTAGTTGAATATCCATGTGAATAAGTAAATGGAATTATTTCATTTTATTTTTTCTATATTATGCTGAATTTCAAGTTTAAAAGGCTTTTGTTTTAATTATACATTGCCTTAAATGCTTATGTGTATTTATGAAAGTTTCTGTTATATTGTTATCCTTACTGAGCATCTGAGCTCACCCCTTTCAATGTTTTAATTTTTCCAGGATGTGAAGAAGTATTTTATGACTGACCTGCAGGAATAGTCTAAAGGGGATATGAGTGTGGACTATGGAGACTATGTTATTGTAGTTTTTCACTTTATGATGTAATGTAACATTTCTGAATGTATCTAGTGTTTCCAAGGTTATTAAACTAATCGGTCATTCAAGACTTGATATTTTGTGATCATGCCAATGTTATGTAATAATGCACCAACTCTGGGTAACTGGGGTCGGGGCGTTACAGTTGGTATCATAGGTAGTTTAGTACTAATCGTGGAAGCTAGATTTAGAAAAACTCTTATTAGATCACATAGCTCTAAGATTGACTTTGTGGATTAGTATAGAATAACATCCTAGAATTTTGGTATTATAGAGTTTTTTTGAGTTTTCCTAGCAATAAATCCTTGTCTGGATACGAGAAGGTAGAGGTGGCTCTGGCAAAAATGTACCTAAGTGTAAAACCCCAAAACATCACTTTGAGCTAGACTCGAACGTGAACTGGTGCATGATAACGGGCCTTGCTGCACTCTTGGTTACGACACTCCAGGGGTACATGCTTAGGATAATTCTCATTTTCATTACAAACCATTATGAAGGGTTTATGATTATATACTTCTTCAAAGAAAACATTTTTATGATTATGGACTATATCCATAAACTGTTCAATTTATGTTAAGTGTTATACAAGTATGGATTATGTATTTTGATTAATAAACTGATCTAGTTTATACCATTGTTTAGAAATGGTTCCTAGTGGAAGGAATGGAAATCGTATCAATGCACGCACTCCATATAGGTATTTCCCTCCTACTCAAGATAATTATAGTGGAGATGGTGATACAACAGGTGCTGATCAACTTATCACCATACTACGACAACTCACTCAGGTTATGAATAACAACCTTACTTGTATGGAGCACCCTGATCCGCAATGTGGAGGATCAATGTTAGACCTCTTCATGAAGAAAAACCTGTCAATATTCAATGGGAGTACAAATCCCATAGTAGCTGAGCAATTGACAAATTCCTCAGAGAAAATATTCCATTCCTTGGGGAGTAGTGAAAGGGAAAATTTTATCATGGCAGTTTACCACCTCACTGGAGATGCTGATCAATGGTTGTCATTGATTCCAAACACAAAGGAAGATGGTGATGTATCAAATATGTAATAGATGGAGTTCAAAGATATTTTCTTAGAAAAACACTTTCCTCGTGACCATCGATCAGATATGGAAAAAAAATTCTGAGTCTGAGACAAAAGGAGGATGAGAATGTCACAAAGTATGAGGCCAACATTACAAGGTTAGCGAGGTGTATTGTAGATTATGTACATAACCCAAGAAGTAAGATTGATCGTTTATTTGATGGGTTAAAATGGTTTCTCCGTCGAGCCTTAGTCTCATAATCTTTCTTGTTGTACGAAGATATTGTCTCATGTGTTATCAAGACATAAAAGGAATTCTCTAAATCTTATGACAATAAAGTAAAGCAAGAGATGAAAATAACGGTGGAACAAGGGACAAGGAAATGGAAAAATGGAAATATGGATTTTCCATTATCTGATAATTGTGTGAATAATCACCCTGATACTTTCCTAAATGGAATGGGAGTTTGTTCTAAATGTGGAGAAAAAGTTCATGAGGCTCCTAATTGTAAGGGAAAGAAAGAGGCTATCAATGTTGAATGCTACAATTGTAGGGAAATGGGGCATTATACGAATGAATTTCCTAAGCATCAGGGAAACTTACTTCAAAAAGGTTAAGGGATCAAGGCCAATCTTATGATGTTACTATAGTTGAAGTGGAATAATTAATGTATTGGAGCTTTTGGAATCAAGGATTATATTCTGGTTATAAGATTAATGTTATATATCTAAGGATTGTACTGCAGTACTTGTTGTTTTCATTAAGGTTTTAATATGATTATGGTAATTATAATTTTATTATGTGACAATAATAGAAACATTACTTTGTTTGGGGAATCTGATGTTACAGTTGATTTTGGAATTTAGATACCTTTTAGAGAAAGTCTGGATAGAGGTATTTGGATAACTATAAAGGTTGGAATGGATCAAGTTGAACTTTGGATAGTATTGTTTAAGGTTAAATCATTTCTAAATATTATTTTTGGAATATTATAATACTATGGTTTTAGGAAAAGGACAACCTTCAGGTCAGTGGATAACTCGTCACGTCGGACAAAGCTATAGGAATCAAACCCACAACCATAGTGCGACATGCCTTTATTACCTACCACTATCCTACAGGAAGACCCTTGTTATTACAAAATATTTTTCCTAATCTAAATTGTATGTGTTAATATTTAGAACCTTGTACGATTAGGATAAATATAATATTTATGAGTTCTATTACCTTTTGGAGTGAAAGATGGGTTTGTGGTAAAAAATTATTAAAGAATGAATGTCTAAATGACAAGTAAGTATATTTCATTATGTTCTTAGTAAATCTCTTTAGAAAATTCTTCAATTTATGAAAGGTAACTTAAAACAAAAACGTTGTCGGTATTCTTTTCCAAATGGGGAATCAATAACTGTTTAACCAATCACAAGTTTGTGATTTTCTTGTAGTTAACTTTCTCTTAATCAGGTTTTCTACAACTCTCTATCAGACCTTGATGGTTTGTTTCTCCTCCATATCCATGATTTCATAGAATCCTAGTATGGTCTATCTCGGGTGACCATTGTACTTCTCTTTCATTCTTTTAAAGTTATATTTTTATTAACCCTATTTCCGATATGGGTTTTCCACAAAGGTATTTTCTATTTGAAACCTTTAATTTTCGATGAACAATTTAAAATTGTGAGGACACAATTTATTGAAGTATGGGAGAATGTTACACCCCAAGCTTCCATGGTATGCTTCTTTTTGAATAATAGAGCAGCGTGGGTTGTACATAGCCTCGAGTTCTAACACACCGCGACCAAGCAAAGTATCTGTTATGAATAGTAAATCCCACTTTTTGAAATTATATAAATTTTATATTTCATAATGGACTTCATTTTTAGATTCGGAATATCGAAATTATTCTATGTTCAATGTTTGGTATTCTTCTGAGAACATCCAATTTTCAATGAATAGTGAAAAATACTTAAAAACAACATTTTTAATCAAAATAATTTATAGTGATAAATTAAACTATTGAGTGGTTTTAAAGTATAATTATAATATAATTTTACCATTTTATCCAATGGTGGGCATTATAATTAATTTCACTTTGAAATTGGATATAAACAATTGTCAATCTTTTGATTGAAATTATTTCTTAAAAACACACTATTTGTTTTGACAACGGGAATTAATTTTAAAATTAATTAATACAACATATATCTTTTGAATTTTTTAAAATAGACATCATTTTTTAATTCGGAATATCAATTATATCTTAGGGTGAATTTTTGGTATTGTTCTGAGAAACTTCAATTTTTGATGAATAGTGAAACCACTAAGTGGTAGTTAAAAAACTAAATCGTTGTTTAAATGAAACTTTACCACTTCTATGAATTGAATTTCAAAAATTCAACATACATGGTTGTCATTAGTAAGTAAAATTTGTTTTAATGAGATGAAAATAATTTTTGGTGAATAGTAACTTTTAAGTTTTATTAATCGTGATTAAAGGTAATTATTGTAATTTAAGGTAAATATAATGTTATTATAATATGAAATTACCTTTACACTTGTCCTTCACTTATTGGATGAGTCATGTCCGACCAAGTAAATTCATGGGTCAACTTGGGGACCCCATGGAGCCACTTGGGTAAGAAAATGACATTAATTACTTTTTATTTAAAGTAAAAAATAAAATTGTCACAAACATGTATTATTTTAATAAAACAATTATTACATGGGGTTATATAAGTTAACTTTTCGACAATAAATATTCATTGGAAATATGAAAAGATTTCCTACATCATGGTAATTTTCTTATATTTTTTGGGAATTAAATAAATAAATATATTTATGACCCCATGGTGATGTAGCGATTACGTCATTAATGAAATATTTAAATAAAATGAAAAGATATGGTAAACTATAAGACTTACACTTGTCTAAAACCTATTTTATGGGTATATTTCGAACCCTTATCACCTTATCCTAGAAATATATCATTCTGGGACCTTTAAAATATGAAAATCATTTCATAATAAAGTATCATTTCATGACTTTCCAAAAGTGCCCCTCCTCTCCTCTAATAAAAGGCCCCCACCTCCACCACCTTATTCACACCTTCAATCCATTTTGCTCGGCCAAACTATGCCCAAATACTCTCTCAACTTCTCTATCTTACTCCTAGAATCCTCACTCTGGGCAGAAGTCTTCCCAAGGAAGCCTTTGGCTCAAATCAAATCAAAAAGAGTTACCCCATTTTAAGGTAATGTCTTCTCTTATGTTATTTTGTTTTATTATGCTTCTCCAACCCCGTAAACTCTTTTTATTCCTTAATTTTGTAACAAAACCAGTATATTAAATATACTAGGATGTTGTTATGAGAAGTATTTGATTCATAATTACACACACATTCGTCTAATGGTTAAAGAGCATACTGTTTCTGTGGGTGGCGAATTACTGCCTCACGAAACGACGATTGTTCAATATTCTTTTAACACCTTTCATGGTGGCCATTAAGATGTCACCATATTTATATATGATATATATAATTTTTATTTTTTCCTTATTATTCTTTATTTTTCATTTATGTCATACCTTTATGATTTCTATTATCGGTAAACACAATAGTTTCATTTTAGGAAGTGCAGACTACCGCCCCCTCAAAGTGATTTGAATCGTTAATGCCATATATGGGATGTATAAAGGATGGAGTAAATGATATTATATATGATATTATACTGTAGTTATAATATACCTTTATATCACTATTATTTCATTCCATTAAATACGAAATATAAATTAAAGTAGCGTTCATGAGTATGTACGGCTTACCGTCTCCATGAACGGTGCATTTCATTTCCTACCTCTAAATGTTATATAGTATTATAAATGAATGTATATACTAGATATATATTATATATATGATATCTACATCATGAATATAATTATGGATATTTTACCACCTGAACAACTTGTAATTATAAGATGTTTATTTTTGACTCAAGTACCGAAGATTGAAAAAATGACCACTCTTAACTTAAATAATTACATAATGTTCATAACATGGTAATAAGTGATATAAAAGAAATAATGAACATGAAAAAGGTTTCTAAGAAAGTAGAAATTAACTCTAGTTTATTATTCAAGAGGTTAAATAACGATCGAGTCAATATGGACATGAGGTAACTGACTTCGTCTCAATCTCCTTTCATTGAGGAATATTTTGTATTATACACAAATTTCTTTTATACGGTGTATAAACCTCTTTTACTTTTACATTTATTCAAAAGGAATATTTTCATAAGAATAATTTTACTAAACGACAAAATGGAATGTTTTTTTGTCGTACTTATGCGGCGACAACGACTTCTCCACCACTGTGGCCATTATTTAAGGTTCAACTTCCTCTACAAGACATAACTTTTTATAAAAATGAAAAATAAATACCACGTTTTATTTATCTTTTATTTTGGTATTGAAAATGGTTTTATCAAATCAACGTGTTGTATTGATATCTTGTGATTGAAATGTAGAAAATTTTATGTTTCCATTATTCATGTTTTATGTGATACGATTATGTTTTGGTTTATGATATGTTTAAACCATTCCATATAAGGAATGCATTGGAATTAGTATATGATTGGTGGAGCCCGCTATAGCTCCTCGTTGCATCAGTAGGTCTCATGAGACAATCTAGTGTCTTGGAACAAGGCCTTGACAAAATCTTATTTGTATTCTTGGCTCAAGGCCTTGACTATGTGGTTATGATAGTCTAGAATTATGCATTCCATCATTATGAAAGTGCTTATTGATATTGAATATGATTATAATACTAGTATAATATCCATGTGAATAAGTAAATGGCATTATTTCATTTTATTTTTTCCATATTATGCTGAAGTTCATGTTTAAAAGGCTTTTTTATTTATACATTTCCTTAAATGCTTATTTTTTTATGAAAGTTTCCGCTATATTGTTATCCTTACTGAGCATCTGAGCTCACCCTTTCAATGTTTTAATTTTTCCAGGATGTGAAGAAGTATTTTATGACTGGCCTACAGGGATAGTCTAAAGGGTATATGAGTGTGGACTATGGAGACTATGTTATTGTAGTCATTACTTTATGATTTAATGTAACATTTATGAATGTATCTAGTATTTCCAAGGCTAATAATCTAATCCGTTATTCATGACATGATCTTTTGTGATCATGCCAATGTTATGTAATAATGCATCGACTCTAGGTAACTGGGGTCGGGGTGTTACAATATAATCATGTTTGAACCTCAATAATATCTTAATTCATGTAATCTTGAATCATCTCAGGGAGGGCCATATCCAATATACCAAATACAAATGCATCCACATCTATTTGAAGAACAATCCTAATATAAAGTCAACAAACACGTGGGTGGATTCCAAGGATTATTTCACAGTGCATGTCCAATGTTAGGTTAAGCAAGCCATATCAGAGTGGTAGAAATTCAATTATCATCTTATTTAATTTGGAACCATGTAGCATAAATTTCGCAATCATACACTACCATAATCAGTATGGATCCACAAAGGAGAAATTTCCATGGAATCCAACGGATTTAGAATCAGAGGATTTGAAATGTACAAGGCATCCACTAGAATAGTCAGGATCCATGGAGTAAAAAATTCCATGGAATCCAATAGAATCCATATCTAATGATTAGAAATGTCCACGTCATCCAATCACATTATCAATACATCACTCTCATTTCATAATCCAATTCATATTCATTTAGATATCATGAGTACATCCAACCCATTACTACATTTTCCATTCAAAAAATTAATCCTTTTAAACATCATGTAATCACCATTAAAATGGGGAATAAACATTCTCAAAATCAATCAAAAAATTATCATTAAATTAAACATGGATTATATAGTATTTTATAATCTTATAGTCACCCAATTGGTTGGTATAACCGATGGAGGATAGAAAAACTAACCACATGGGTGGTCAAAAAAATATATAAATGGAAGAATGCATCCCATGGTTAGATCATTCTCTGGAGAATATCCTCCAACCAAGTAAAGGAAATAGTGGAAAACCTAGAAATGATATAAAAAAATTAATCAGGTATTTCAATTAATTTTAGTGTAAGAACATTAAATTCTAGAGTGTAACACAACTACAACATAGTACATATGACAGAAGAATTTAAGGAAATGTATAGAACTCATAACATATACTCGTGGTAGAAAACTTATACTATATTATCTCCGAACTCAATCCATATTGGATGAAAATAGAGAAATGTATGAACTCCCTAAAAATAGGGCATAAGACCCTACACAAAAATAACTCTTTTGGGGAGAAGAGAAATAGTGAACAGTGAAAGAGGAATGAAGAAATCACCAGCATGGATCCAATGGGACCAACGACAGGGTAAAAAATGTGCTTATCAACAAATGAATGTAAACACCATATTTAGGCTTAAAAAAGGATTAACTATAATCTGTCTTGTGTGATATATTTTAGGGCTTCTCTCAAATTGAGGACATTCATCATATTTTAACAACTTTCCTCATGAATTTACATGACGTGTAATTGATTTTCACATTGTGTATAGATTGTGTTCTTCCCCCAAGGAAATACCATTTACCCATTTTTAATTGGCCTACAAATTCCCCTAAAATTTTTGTATTGAATGCATGCCATGTATTCAAAATACAGATCCTATAATTGGAAAACATTCAAATTTCATCCATCCTACATATTCCATTCCTAAAAAACAAACAAATTGTCCAATGGTCCTATAATAAGGATCTATGTCAATAAGTGAACATAATAAAGGGTTTTAATAAAAATAAAAGGACTTGTACCTCATTAAAAAAACCCATGATCTTAAAATCATTCCCCATTAAAGGAATTTTCCCCGAATTTCCCTTTAAATGGTGGTTGTGAATTTTCTAATTATATATCGGGACACTATTCATGTACATCAGCCTCCCTATCCTAGGTCTCATCATATAAATGGTCATACTACCAAAAAATTATTACTAGAGGCACTGAATGACCCCGTAGATCCATTGTTTTTCTTTTTCGCAATATAAATATGATGCCCCTCAAAGGATGCATCTACCTATAACTTATCCTCATATAGATGTAGATTGTGAGAAAAAACACAGTGATAATGGTGTAGCTGAGATACATTGAAGATTTCATGCATGGATAGCTTCACATGAGATAATTGAAATAGATAGACTACTGACCCAATGCTCTCTAGAATCATGATGTTCTTGATATATCATAGTGAAATCTTACCCTTTAGCTTAATTCGTAGGTTCACTATCCATAGTGAGATATGTTAAATGCCTCAATCATAGACCACGAACTCGAAAGTTCATCGAAGATGACCACCTTATGATTTATATCTAGACTGTTCAATATCCATACACATACTAACAAACTTGACCTTCTCTAAAGTCTACTAAATGAGATAGAGTCTGACAAATATTACCACTCCTACCCTTATCCATCACGTGGTTAAAAATAATTCCATACCATAAAAATATTAAATGGTTTCCTTCTGTATAGAATCCAGATAGCTATTTTTAGTGGAATTAATATAGAGGTATATGACTCCCCTAATAGCTGTAAAAATCAAGGACACATGATCTATGAATAACCTCAAGAACCTAAATTGTTTCCTCTCACTGAACACCAATATGAGGGTGGTATGTTATGCCCAAAAGCACCTATGTACCCAATTCTATTAGTAAAATTTGACTGAAAAGAGATGTAAACAATGAATTTGTATATGATACCATTGTCTAACAAACCTAGTGAAAGAAAACAATCTCACATATATAATGTCAAATAAGATCATTTCCTAATAAGGACTCCCTTGTTGTAAGTAAATGAGTTACCTTCATGATTCTGTCCAAAAACACACATTCAACATCACTGCCTCAATGAATCCATAGATGAATTGTAATGAAATCCATCATAACATAATCCAATTTACACATAGGAATGTATAAATACTATAAAATCCCAAATGGTTGTTGGTGTTCTTCCTTTTCAAGTTGATAGATAGAACACCTCTTCATAAAACGTTTTGCCTCTTGTTTCATCATCGACCATCGGTATTGATGGTTAATGTCCTGATACATCTTCCTAGCATTGAGAAGAACATACCATGATGGGTCATGAAAATCATGAATTAGCTCCTCACCTATGTCGAATGGAACCTAGGAACAACCATTAATATGTAGAATTTCATCCTCACCTATGGTAAAAACAAGAGGCGGTTCCTTACATGCCACACTCTCCCATAGGACTAATCCCTCATAATATAATAAATGACACATACTCACTCTGTCTAGAAGATTGAATGTCACTATTTGGGATGAGCTAAAATTCTATTTTTGTCCATACATTATATCCAAGTGAATCTCTAACAATAAGTTCATAAGTATCAACTTTCTACTAGCCTCATGGACTTCATGTATTTGATTCCTCTTTCTCAGTGCAATAGAAAATGTATTTACCTTCCCATTCTTGAAGGAAACAATGATGTCAAAAGACTATTGGTACTTAACCAAACATCATTGCCTCAAATTATATTCATTTAGTGAAAATACATACCTGTGGATTTCTTGGATTGTGTACACAAGAAAAAATTCTCATATTAAATAAAGCATCCAACATAAAAATGCATGAACACAATTGGATAACATTATATCTTGAATCAGGATGTTCCTCTCATGTGGCCTCAACTAAAAATACCCATACACCACAAAATTCTCTCCATGCATCATAATTTCTCCCAGCTTGATACCTAATCCATGTACACGTAAAGTGTATATTATTCCTATCAATGTTAGAATCAGGAATAATGCTAAAGGAGGTCTCCAATATATATAATAAAAGGTTGTATCATAAGTATCTAATTATACATACCTCACACAATTCTTATCCATGACATTCAATGGTGATTCTAATCATGAGAGGTCCTATAATAAATTATTTTAGTAACAATCATGACCCATGAAACATTGTATATGAAAGATGTTATTGGCCTTATCCCAAAAACCTATATGTCTCACCTTCTCTTGGTCAGTTTATACTCTTTACTATGAGATTATATAACCATGGAAGTTAATATTATGCATCCATATGTAGAACTTATTGAGATTACCATATAATTAATGATCTGTCAGTATATCCAAAATGATGTAAAGATGTTTAGAATAGGCACGTTGATTGTGAGAACACAAAATTATATCATCAAAAAGTACAACCAAAAAAGAATCTAGATGAGGATGAAAATCATGGTTCATAATCACCATGAAAACAATTGGTGTGTTCTTGATACCCAATTGAAGAACCAGATACCCCTATTGATCATACCAGTTATGAATAGATGTAAGAGGTATTTATTTAGGTTGAACACATACCTGGTGATAACTATAACTAAAATTAGTCATTTAGAAACACTAATATCCTCTAATATAGTCAAATAGATCATCTAACTATGGAAACGAATATCAATTTTTTACCATCAACTGGTTCAATTTTCTATAATCCATGCATTGAATTAGGGTTCAGTTCACCTTCATCATAAATTGGACTATGAACCCCACATTGAAGTATGAGGTTGATCAACACATTTTCCTAGCATCCTCTTTATCTCCTAAAACCCTATGTTATCTATCCAATAAAGAGGAATGGATTATGGTTAAACTTTTAACACTATCTTAATATATACCTCTACCTCTCAAAAATAGAAATGTATTTCAGGAAAACTGCCCTAAAATGATTATCTGTTGGTAACATGATACATGATCATCCATATATATAATTGAATTTTGGGATGTCATTATGAACATCCAGTTAATCGTGGGTCCCACTCTATATGTCAGGACATCCCATTCACCGTTGTGAATGATAAGAGAAAACATGTTGCATGTGACAGTCACCCTTCATACATGACAGTTGACATAGTCATGATATGAAACTGTCCATTCCATCCAAATATTACTCAAAAACCTATTATATTGAGGAAAAAGAGATTCCATTCAAAGTGACATAGTAATGTCGTAATGGAGAAACCCTGAACTAGAATACACCCATCATTCATATCCATAACTATTTATCTAGATTCATAACACCATTTGAAAACTCAAAATCAAGCACAAGGATCTCAAAATTAAGAATAGATATGAGTATATAAAATTTACCTTTAAAGAAGAGAAATGATTATATAATCGTGTCTACTAATATTGTACCCCTCAACTTTGATTGACTGATTTTCTTCTCCTCGGATGTAGGATTTAAATAATATATATGGCCTGAGTCATGGCCCTATGAAAGATCTCCACAACCCAGAGTAAGCCAACTCTAATTTCTGTGTATAACTAGTGCTAGGATCCCTCAACCATGACCACCTCCTTTCCCTGAACAACCATAACTACTCCAGATCCCATCCTTACATGGATCTATAAATCCAGCTCTAGAATCTAGTGATAGATTGTATCCCCTTTCACTGATTTCAAAAGAAAGGGTAATGCAGAATCATTATACTTATCACATCCTATTTCATAATCATCACTTGAATGGTTATCTATCATATCAATTCATCATATGTCATTGTATCCCCCAATGAATTCATAGTAATACATCACTATTATCCCAAATATTTTGGATGGTACTCCCCTCATGAGATATCTCAAAATGGATCTTTCTTTTACGGTCACTGAACCACTCAGTCGAGATTCTCCACTGCCCTGATTTGTTCCCTCGACCTCCCCCTTGCACTATTTAAAAACAACTTACTAATTCACTATCTCACTAATAGTTTACCATTGAAAACCCATGACCGATGTTCAAATGGAATGTCTGATACCTTCCTCAAAACATTTAACCCTTGATAGCTCAACATTAAGATAAATTGTTGAAAAGCATTGAATCTTGAAGAAGCATATCAAACAATCCATAATTTTCATTTCAACAAACTACCAACATTTAAACTCACTAGATGTTTTATATCTAATAAAATTAAAGGAGAATAAGTCACAAAACCGGGATTGGATATCCCTCTAATCCATATCTCAAAACACATTATTTTTGTTAAAAACATCCCACCAGCACTTAGATTCTCCCCAAATAATATATGTTAGGAGATTCACTCTCTGTTCCAGAGGTGTATCCAGAGGCTCAATAATAGAAAAAAAATTATGAAGACACAGATCAACATACTATAGACATAAATCCCTAAAATATGTTCAAGGTTTCTACTTATGAAACACATGTTTCGGCTCTTCCATGGATGAAGTAGGTTGTGGGGTTCCACAAATTGTAAGCATAAATATCATGAAACTCTTGTAGAACAAGAAATGATTACTCATATATAGTAAAATTAATGGTTAATTAGTCAGAAATTTTTGAGTTTATACTTCTATTCTAGGGCACACCACCTTTAGAGCATAGTTTTCACTAACCTCATGCCACCCATCTAGAGGACATTGTGGTTGCATGTCTCTACAATTACAACGCGCATGCCTCAAAAAATATGGATAATGAGAAGACAACTGATTAAAGCATAGGATAGGTCAAAGAATTTCTATTAATAAGATACACCACTTCACATGCTCCTAATGCCAGTATTGGGTAATACGAACAACTATAAAAAGAACCATTGACACATTCTACTACCCACTAAAAAGATGGGTGTAGGTCAA
This sequence comes from Viscum album, assembly GCA_963277665.1. Lineage (NCBI taxonomy): Eukaryota > Viridiplantae > Streptophyta > Magnoliopsida > Santalales > Viscaceae > Viscum > Viscum album. The sequence goes on from OY728153.1 coordinate 45,155,831, forward strand.
GTTCCAAATTTTCAAAATTTTCAACTTCATTTAAATTAAATTTTGTATGAATTACCTTTAAAAGGATCTTACAATTGGGTCCCCACATTCGATACATATGTCCCTATACACCAATTATACCTATGTATGGCATCCACATAATTCAAACCATAACACATTCCCAATCATGAGACCAATGGTCCAGGACATAAAATGTCATTACTGATTACTTATGTTATATTTTATATCCTATAGGAAAACATCATTTAGTTTATAACATTCACTGTATATAACAAATATTTTCCCCAATTACCTATGAAAATAATTTATCAAATAGTAGGTATATCACTCAAGGCACACAAAATAATTTCTTGTACTCGTGAAATTCATCTTAGATGACATGGAATAATCAAGGAATGTGAATCCCATACAGTTCCTAAAATGTAGAATGATATGGAATACCATAATATCATTATTACATGTATAAAAATACTTAATAAAAAGTCATAAAACCCCATGTGTTTTACCCAATAGTGGAATCATATCAACTGTAATTGGAAAAGTCCAAAAAACATTTTGTGTTCTATGAAATTTTTATTTTCTTATATGTGGGTTAGATAATAACATCATTATCTAATTAGAATATCTAACACTTTCTAAAATACAATTTATTGTTTGAAAATAGTAAACCTAGATAAGAAAAATGCACTGACTCCACATTCTAATGTCCCAAACCGGGATCCAGTAAACAGTTCCCTGCACCAATTTTCACACAGGCTCTTGAACGCCTCCTGATATTCTAGACGATGTCATCTACCAGTGTGGGTCTAAGTTGGTATGGTGGGGGGACAGTACCATCATGATTAGTGTAACACAGTGGGATTGTAAGATAAAAAATTGTTGTAAACCTAATATAAATGACTAAATCTAACCTATTTCCATACTTTCAATTCCAAAAATTAAACCATTTGAACAACTTGTAATCACCCTCAAAATCTAGAATAAGACCTCTCCAAATCAATCATTTAATTCTCATTCAATTCAACCGGGATCCCAATGTAAGTTTCTAGCTCAATGTCACCCAAAATGGTGGTATAACATAGGTCAGATATAATGAAACACCTCACAGGTGGTCTAAACAATATAAAAAGTGAGTAATTCACCCAAAGGGTGCATTAGGCAGAGGAAAACGACCAACAACCATACAAAGTCACTAGTGGGAAACTAATACATGTTCTATAAAATTTAATCAAGGGTTTATGTTTATTTTTGTGGGAATGTCATAATTTTCATAATGTTGAAGAATTGTAACTTTGCATATATAAAAACAATCATTAAGGGGAAGGTATAGGGAATCTATTGTATACCATTAGTAGAAAACTCATTTAGTATTGGATCATACCTCAACACAAATAGTTAAAAATAGATAAATGGACAAAGGAAATAAAATAGGGAATAATATCCCACAAATATATAACTTTTTTGAGTAGAATATTAATGGATAAGGGTTTAATTGGAATAAATAACTCATCAGTGCAGATCAAACTATTTTGGTAGTGGAAGAAACTGATTACAGATCACAAAACAGAATCCAAGACTAATATTAGGATTCAAAAGGTCCTCTTGAGTGGCTCGTCTTTACAATTGACGTGATGGATTATTTCCTAATTTGGCCATTGAAAATATATTAAAAACTATACTTAGGGATTTACATGACATGTAAATTTCATAGAAATCATGAAAAGATCAGGTTCTTCCCACTTGGAAAACCCCATTACCTGTCGTGAATTTTCCATCCAATTCCATTAGTCATTGTATACTTAATACATTCCATGTATTTTAAATAGAAATCAGGTAGTTGGAATTTAGACACCCTAAATAGCTCTATAATATTTACTTCTTCAAAAAATCCAACTAGAACAAGGGTTCCAATTAAGGGTATATGCCATGAATATATCATAAAAAAGAGTTCATATAAAATAAAAGGATTAGTAAATCATTGAAAAAACAAGTATCCTACATCAAAATTGGAGAACATTGGTGGAAATTGATGATACAAACATGGATGAAAAGAGTATATAAGTCTAGAGAGTTATAGATTTAATTGATCACAATAAAAAGAGTGATAGTTATAATGATAAGGGACTCAACCCCATAAATAAAATATATCTAAAAAATGTAAATATTTTATTACAATATCCATTTTTCTATGGTTGAGGAATTATTTTATAATTTACTCATGTATAGAAATATACCTATTTGATTCCATTCTATTTCACTAAAAAAAATTTGGTTGTACATTGATCCGATTCTAATTTGTTGCTTTCTCTAAAAATTTAATATCCAAATAAAAATATTTTGTTTCTTGATGCACTAAAATTCACATTTATCATTTTATATGTTCATCAATAGAGTGAAAAGTATTTACCTTTTTCTTTATTCATTTTCCAAATATAATATGGTTAGAACTAGTTATCTAATATAATGCATTAGTCTATAAAACTAAATTATATCACCATTGGTTAATCATTAAAATTAATGCATCCAATGTTTTCACTAAAAACAATGACATATTAATCATGACACCACACTTCCATGTATTAGGCATTAAACTATTTTCTTTCCTTAGTTATGGGTATAAGTCTCACAGCCTTGTCGGATGCGCTAGGTTGTCACCCAATAAGTGTGTTTCCCTTTTTATATATTATATTATTATAATTCCTATTACATTCCAAAAAACATTTTGATGGACATCCTTGAGATAAAATTATTCATTAAAAAACATTTTTACTAAGTTTTTCAACACAATAAATTTTCACAAATCCTCATAATCTTATATGATTATTTTTTAAATGGAATTAATTACCATATTGACCCCAATAATTATCTATAACATTAAATATTTATTATAAAATGAAAAGTAATTATTTCATTAATAAATTTTTTAAAAAAACATATAACAAACAAAATGGTTTTATTTTTGTTAATTTTCCCCAATATATCCTCAATCATGGTAGACTCCAATCACATAAAACCCAAATTGATCTGTTTATGGCATTAAATTTATGAATAAACATAAACTCATAATCCAATAATGGTATCCGTAAATATTATTTTAATAAACAAATATATGATTCATAAATTTTAAACAATCCTTACATATACCATGATTCACATACCAATACACCATTTGTAAAAAACTACTTCTATAATATAATATGGAAATCAAAATAAATACATCAACCATTTTATTTAAACCTTATTCTATCATTGGACTAGTAGATTATCTTTAGAGGAGGGAATTGAATTGGATAATTCCTAGGTTCTATATAACTTACATAGTGAACTATAAAAGGATCCCTATAATTTAATTTACTTCCTTTCATTGTACTCTTAATTTCTCCCCATAAATTTATTGTATTATGATTATTATTTCATAAAAGATTTTTTTATTCTATTAAAACAATTTAATTTCAACAATGAAACATTAGGTTTAACGTAGGTCATTTATTTTTATCATCTATTAAAATATCTCATAATTCTTAAATAGTAAAATGTTAATTATGTAATTAATATATAATGGTATTATCAGACCAGGTGTGTAGTAAGTCGTTATTTCATGAACCAAGTGATCATCAGGTCAGGACCAATGTACACATTTAATATTTATTACACCTTGGTAAAAATGTTCTAGAAACGCATCTACTTGTATTATCCAGAGAAAGATTTATTTCAATGAAAATCTTCATAATATCTACCTTATAAAAACAATTGAATATTCTAATACACTTATCCATAAATTATTTCAGAGGGTTATGATCCCTACTCAAGGTCATCACTAATATAGTTCCCAATGTTTTTCCTTCACTTACTCTAAAAACAATTATACTAAACATCACCCTACTATCCATGAGTTCTTGTTTGTTTTATTATATTGGAAAAATATACAGTGAATTTCATCCTGATTGACCCAATAGGTCAGTAGTCCTGGTAAACTTGATACATTCTACAGTCTATCATTACATTTAAAAACAAAAATTACAACACGATTTTTTAGAATACTATTATTCCCTCTAGAATATCCTTATGTAAAACGGATGTTATCAGGAATCAATAAGCATAATCAACATGGAAATTTAAATAAGTGAACACAAATTACATTTAAAGAATATCATGACTATCATAACTGGATAAGGGATAATCAATATTAAATGGTGAATTACTAAAATCACATGCCACTTAATATATAAAATAAAAGTGACAGTCATCTAGAGATAATATCAATGAGATAATCTCGTAGAGAATTATAATTGTATTATTAATGGTGGAAATTATTAAATAATAGACATTATGTGTCATTAAAATTATACTTCTACATTCGACACCTTTCAAAATAAGGTTTAAAACTACTTGTTATTGACCAATATGGTTTGGTCAATCATACTTCTATATTCAAGACCATTCACAATATTGTTAAAAACTACTAGGTAAAAATTCATAGGGTTTGGACAAACTATTTTTCTCATGAGACTAGTTGATTCATTGGTATGGTCCCCACAAATAACTTCAGGAACAGGGAATTTCTAATATATCAAATAATCAATTCAATTCATGAATAATGTTCTTTATAAAAAAAGAACTATGTATTGGGTAACAGATATAAATTTATCAATATTTCCCCAATCAATCAAATAAATCTCTATGAAATACACTATCTTTAGAAACAATATACGATTTATGTAATAAATATATCCATGGTAAATAATATAGATATTTATGAGAAATTTATTCGATAATGATCATGGGAATGAGAATAATTGACGAGGTAGTTAATTACTAAAAATGAATCATGGATTTGAATTTCAATACTATACTTGGTCAAAATAATCTTAAACCATCCATAAGAATAATATGGATGGTATCAATACAACATACCACTAGTGTAGAAAATGTAAAATAATGGTTTAATTTCAATGCTGAATAAATATATAATTAAAACCCATCTAGATGAATTAATAATTTTTTTTGAAATGCAATTTTTAAGAACAAAATATTTTTATATTCCTATTATTTGAAAATAACCTCAAAAAAACAATAATTTCCAGAATGTTAAGATAAAATTTCATTAAAGATTAACATGTAAACATTCAACTGAAGCTTTTAAAAAATGATATTCATGATGGTGGGAAATTGTTTTATGTCCATAAAAGTTTAAAATAAAATTCATTTTTCATTAAAAGATAGATATAAAAGTTTCTTGTTCAAAAATGGTAATAATATTCAATAAACATTATTTTGTAAAACCCAAATATGCATTTTTTAAAAATAATATGAATATTCCTTTTAGAAAATTCAAACAATGATAAAATGGATAAAAATATATTTAATAAATATTTTTTAAAAGGATTCAAAAATATTTTCAAAATAGTTCTACAAAACATAGATTTGGTAGAAAACATACTTCTGACTGAAAGGATAAATGTAGTTATATATGCTTAAAACACATATTATCAATTATTTTATGAACAAAAGTGTTGAAAACTATACTATTATTTTAAAATTTTATGAATTACCATAGACTAAGAAAATTAAATGGATTTATTAATTAAATGACCAAATAATTTCCTTCAACTATAATTCTATGATAAACAATCTCACTTAAAATGAAATTATAAAATAAACCCTTACAATGATCGTATCATTTATGTGATAATTAATCAATGAATTGATTATGTGTATCAAGATTAAATACACATACAACAATTTTAAATTCAACATATGATAATAAAAATTCATTATACACATAATCTTATAATATCAATGACAACAAAAAAGTAATAAACCCCAATGAAAAGTAATTGAGATATGAATTGTTTTACCACTTCGTAATTTTGATGTCCAATACCCATCAATTAAATAATTAAAATAAATAAATAAATTACTAATAATAATGAATTATTATTCATATTACATGTCAAAAGCATTATTATATACAACATATAAAATAAATTGGTTCATAACATACAAATGTGCCTCTATAAAATGAAATTGAGATGAAACCCATTGTTTCACACTTCCTTTTGATTTTCCTTTCTTTAACCACATGTATAGTGATTTTAAACATGTTATTAATGATTATTTTTAAAATATTAATATGTATAATATCGTATATGATACTTTCAAAATATCTTATATCTCATTCATTAATAATATTTTATTATTTTCATTTACTCGTGAGTAAATTTTCTTGTATTATCATTCATTCTTTTTCATGAATGTTTTTGTTATTAGGAATTTTATATAGTTTCAAAACCTATTGAATAGTAATTATTATATAATTATCATGTTTTGTATCAATTATAAGTTTAAATCCAATCATTATATATGGTTTTGAGAAATTAATAATGTTGCAATCATAGATATGGTAGGGCGTATGTACGAATGAGTAATGATTACATTTTACAATGAAATTTATTGAAATATGGAGTGTAATATATTATATTTATATAATTATAATATTAACATATATATATATACTGTTTTATAAATTAAATATATCATCCATATTGTGTGGTGATGAAAAGAGAGTAACATCACTTCGTGGAGGCTATAGTTCACACGTGCGTGAACGATGTTATCATCTTTAACCGAGTGAAAAGGTAAGAAATAAAATTATAAATTATATATACAGAATAAAAAATACACAATTAATATCATTATTATTTCATTTAAAAAACATATAATCATCAAAATTATCTTAATCACATTATATATAAGTATTACTCAAATATGAAACACATTACATCATGATCTGGTAGTCCGCTGCACACACGCACGACGTTATCATATCTCATATGGAATGGAGAGAAATAAAATATATATGATATAATGAATAAGTAGGTATATATATGTTATTAATTTCTTATATTCAGTTTAGATACATCATCACACCCAACCAATAGTGGTGTTTATGGAATAATGAAAGATATTTGTTCTGGAGGTGGTAGTCCGCCAAACACATGAACAATGATTTTGTTACCCAATTAACATATGTAGAGACAAATTTACATCATTAACCTATAATAAAAATCATACTAGTATATGTAGGAAACTGATTATATTTTATATTCATGGATTAAAAAGAATTTATGGTGGTGGAGAATGAATTAAAATAATGATTCTCGTTGAGGAACATTGCCTCTTGTTCTGGTATACTTCTTACGATTGAAAAAATACATCCAAGGTTAGAGTTTCTCCCATTATAAGGCTTGTTGTAAGATAGGAGGAATATTTGGATGAAATTTTCTATGGTCTTGTCTGATCCATATGGCCTTGAAGGTATTATCAATAGAGGAGAGGTGGTCACCTTTTATAAGCGATGACAGCAACACACATGTAATATTTTGAAAATATTCAATCATACCCACGTTTTATCATTGAAAAAGCTTAAAAAGTGTTCCATATATAAAAATAAAAATTCTATGAGGATAAATATCCATTAAATGGTTCTTTTAATAATTTTTATGTGATTTGAAACCCTTATATCTTATTATTTTCCATGGTAAGTACATTTTTTCCTTAATCGTGTTAAATAATTTTTGTAATTATCACTACTCATATCCGTAAAAAATTAGCATTGACTTACTAGAAATTAAAAATTATTTTGACTAAGAAAAAGGAATCAATTTTTTAAAAATCAATTCATATAAGTGGTAAAATTTAATGTAAAATTAATCGAGTAGTCATGATGGGAAAATGGCTTTTTTAAAAGATAAAATGTTCAAATGTTTATAAAGAATTTATATCAATATTCAGTATGAAATTGATCCCAATTACCTAAATTGTATAAATTGTTATAGAATTTAAGTAATTTTACATTAAACCCATTTAGAAACATAAATTAAAATTATAAATAATTTCAATGAAGAGGCAGTTTACAACTAAAATATAGTATTTTCACTATTCATCAAAAAGTGAAATATTTACAAAAAATTCCAAGAATTCAAAATATGATAATTTTGGTTATATGATCTAAAAATTAAATTATATTATTTTAAATAAATTTTTTATAATGAAAAAAATTTATTTAAAATTATATGCTAAAAGTGGAAATAAACAATCTTTATGAAAAAAAGTAGTTTTCCAAAAAACATATTTTTTTTCTTTAAAATGATTAATATATTATTAATAATATATATATAAAAAATTAAATTGATAAAAATATATATTTTAATAATTTGGTTAATCATATTAAAACACACCTTTTTAATATCCAGGTGATAACTATAAAATTAAATTATAATATTTAACTAATATGTCACATTTTGTTTAAACTCAGTGTTGCTTGTAACATAGAATAAACAATGAAATGTGTGTAATGCATGATGTAATAAGTATATTTTGTAGCTCATGATAAAATAATTTTATCATGAAATGAAATCTATTGAATAGATTTAATTTATTTAACAATAAATATATCATAATGTCTATGTGCGTCATGTTTTCTTTTAAGCTTAGTATACTGTGATGCATGTTCTATTGAACACAATGTTATTATTTTTATATTTTTAGGGTATTACATTCTCCCCACACAATATAAATTTCATCCTCTCAAATTAATCATCATATCAAAAATCGATGGTTGGATATCTGAAAAAAATGGTTGAAAACTCACATCGTAAAAAAATTCATGAATCATCCTCTTAATAAGAGAAGAAAAAGAGTAAATTAATATCACACCGCAGAAAATTATAAACATAATATTATTAAAAATATATTTTATTAAATGGATTTAGTTATAATAAAAACAAATTAATAATATTTTTAGTTTATTTCCTTTAAAAATAATATTATTTATAATTATAGATAATTTTCAAAATTAGTTTATAGAATTTATTTGTTTTAAAGAACATTTTGAAATGGATATATTTAATGTTTTTTTAAAATGATTATGAATAATACAATAATTTTTTATCAGAAAAGAAATATATAAATTTACAAAAAAATATATTTTTCAATTATACTAGCTATAATCAAATTACTTAATATGAAATAAAAAATATTATACATTGAAATTTAATTATTTATTTTTCACAAATATGATATATATATATATGTGTGTGTGTGTATGAAATTATAATTATTGGTTTTCAATTATAAACTTTTAATAGAATAATATTTTTTAAACTTATTGATATTAATATTATTTATATAATTATATAATATTACTATTTTATTAATGTATTGAAATTATATATATACGAGTTTTGTAGATTATAAATTATTTTATAATGTTTATAAATTATGATAATATTTTTAAATAAATATAATTAATTTTGTTATATATATATATACATATAATATATATTTATATGTATATATATAATGTTATAATTAGTTTAAATTAAAAATACTCTTAATATTTTAATCATATTTTCTTTTTATAATAATATTCAATAAAAGATATATAAAAAGGACAAATTATAGAGATAAAAGGTGATATGAATGGTTTAGGGGGATTTATGGGCGAGTAGTATGGGGTTCGTCATGTCCTGGTCTTCAAGGGGCATCCGCGTTGGGGTAGAATCACGATTTAGTATTTTAGCACACCGTGAGGGTGTCATGCAGGCCGATGCTGAGGGCCTTCAGATTGTGGTCGTGGCCAAAGCTTCGAGTCGAGCATTGCCAGAGGAGCTTGACCATCGTGTAGTAAAGGATTAGGTGTCGATCTGTGATCGGGTTTCATCTTGGGGTATAAGACGAGCCGACCTAGGTTCATCGGAGGATATCATTCTAGGTTACAGTTTTAATTTTACAGACGTAGTACGAGGTCAAATTTAATAGATTTTGGTTGTTCCTCATTTTCATTTTTTCAATTTCACAGTCTCCTATTATCCTTTTGTTTTTTCATACCGCTGGTTTCGAATGTTGATTTGTCTAATAGAAAATTTTGTCTGAATCATCCTCTTTATTTACAGTTTTTGTTTCTCTAATTTCATTGTTTTTGTTACCCTTCTATCATCTTTTCATATTTTTTTGACACATTGTTTATTTTCTATGAATCCATCTCAATTTTATACAATTCTTTGACAATAATTTTATATATATGTAATTGTTTTAAGATATCTCTTGATCTCTTTGTGAATATTTCAACTACAAGTATTTGATTAAGTATATTTTTCCTCACTGAATTGTTTAATAAATTCCATCGATAAATATCTAGTCTCATTCTTCTTTCCCTATTTTCCATAACTACAGGTAATGTGTAAATAAATAAATGATTAAATTGATTTCAACATATAAACTATCATCTTTTTCTGCAAGCCTTGTATGTGTGTGTCGTTGAACACTGTATGTTTTTTTTCTATGAAAGGAACTTGATCCATAGTGTAAACGAATTCTTATGGGTCATTTTAGAGACCTGAAATCGTAGTCTATAGCAACATAAACCCTCATGTCTTTTTCTGTTAATTCATGTAAGGTGTTCAATATTTATTTTTGTCCAAGAACTTATTTTAAGTGATCATTTCTTTTTTAATGTTTATGTATCATGGAAATTATTGTATAATTTATGTTTTTTTAATATAAATAATGTGTTCAGTTTCTCCTTATATGTCTATTTTCTTATAATTGGTTTCAATATAAAGGAATTATATTTTATAATGTTTTGATGTTCCATATTAAGTGATTGAATTTATTGTTAAAACATTCAATCCAAGAATTTATAATTTCAATTTGTTATATATATATATATTCATCTCAAATCCATGTTTTACACACAAGTGATTACCAAAATCATATATATTCAATTTAAATTCGTTATAGATATATATGTATATAAATATATGTATGTGATTTTATGTTCTTCGTATATAAATATATACAGGTATATTTAAATATTAATGACTAAATGCATTGAAGTGATTTAAATGGGTTAAATATTATATATGTGTGTGTATACATTATATAATTAAATTAATTCATATACAGATGCATTGAATTAGTGATAAAATTTCTTTTTTATGTTTCCTTTCAAATGAAAAAACATTTGTCTCCTACTAAGGATCTCCTTCCCTGATTAACACACATCCATAGGAATAGAAGAATTTACAATATTCACTACTCAATGAGAGTAGCTAGTGCTTGGTATGGTACATAGATTATCTTGTACAATAGAATCCAAAAATTATATAATCCTTTAATTTTGAATACAATGAGTATGATATTCCCTTTACCTCGTGTAGTACTTTGGAGATAATCCTCAAATGTGTGTGAACCCTCTTATAACAAATAGGGTAATGTAATATCTCTTTGATTATTGAAATTTTCTCACAAATATGATCATTGAAGTCAAATCTTCTCTTTCTTATATAGATGCTGACTAAATCTACATGTACGTATTTTAAATAAATTTTCTTATACACCAATCAAAACATGATCCACTTGAATTCCCTTCCCACTTTGTTTGGGCACTCAATTATTTTGCTCACAAAGCTCCTTCATACGACTCCCATCATCACATATTACTCTAGTTCATAGATATCACTATTTTTCTACGCAGAGATTGATATTTACAATGTTAACTTCTTTTAAAATGCTCATCAACTTGTCGCGAAGCTTCATTCTTTGCAGAGCATACTAAATTCATAGAGGCCTCTTTCTCCGTGAACCTTATTCGCAATTCAAGCACCCTAAAATTCTTGTTAAGTCTATATACACTTCTCAAGGGGGTTGAGTCCTATTTATAGGAATTTTACACCAACTCTAGATCCTTCCAGCTACCTCAGTGCCATGTCAACACCAAATTACAGAGCTCTAAAATATCCACCTAAATTATATCAATTTCACAAATCTCTATGGATATTTACCAGATCACAAAGATCTTCATAATAATAAAGAATTATGTAAAATAATTTTCACTCCCACGATGATCCTTCTTCCATTGTGACACTAGAATTTGCATCAACATCACCGCCACAATTTTCACCTGCGAAGCTCCATTCCTCTAACATTTGAGAAGATCTTCATACTCATAGTTCTCAGCCTAAGAATTCATTTGTAAGAACCCATATCATTTTTAGATATATTTTTCCTTTCTGGTCATTTTTAAGAAAAAGAGGAAATTTTTTAAGTTTTATAAGTACACACCGTGTACTTCCTTAACATAGGAGGTCGTGTGATGGACATGTAGTAGCCATACACATGGCCATGTGGGAGTGAAATGGAGTCCACCTAATGCATAGTACAGAAATATCAAGTACACGATGTGTACTCTAAAAGTATACGCTGTGTTTTTTTTTTGTTTTCATTAAATGATCTGGGGCCGCGTCTGATGGATAGAACACCCATCTTCTAGGTCTCGTTCATCCGAGGGAGTCCGTAAGGCCACAGATCATAGACAATCCCCTGAGCCTCCATCCGTCCTCTGAATCTAACATCGTCAGTTTCACTAGAATCGTATAGGTGTGTTATCTCTTCTCCTTCAACCTCGTTCCATGATTCGTATTCTTTCTCAAGTTATCGTGGGTTGAATGTTTTGGACATTTTTGTAGATATCTGGTGTTCTAGGGTGAATCAAGCTTCTAGGTTCAAGTTTATTGATATCCTGACGCCAAGGTAGGTGGTTTGTGCCATTTCGTTTAATGTCTTTTTGTTTTATGTGCAATTGTGCTAATACCCTTGACCGAGGTATTGTGCGTTTACCGTTTTAGCCTTATTGTTTGTCTTCCATGCATGTATTCTTGTGTAGAGGATAATTGGATAGGAATAAAGTTGAATTGCTATGAATTGGATGTTTTTCCAATGCATGATCTATTTCTGACTGTTTGGTTCTATTTTTCATGTTTTCCATGCCTAGTGATTGTAGGATGGAGTCTTCTATTTCTGACATGTTGTTGAGCTGTAGACTGTTTATCCATGTAATTCATATGGTTTACCTTGGAATTATTGAATTTTATTTCCCATTAACTTGCATAGGGCCGTGATAACATGGTGTTATAGAATATAATGGGTTAGACCTAGTGAGCTTCCTTACAGAGTCTTTGAGAATTATAGACTATAAAGGGATAGAATGAGTGAGCATCCTCATAGAGTCTTTGGGTATTATATAATATTTGAGGATAGGCCGAGTGAGCTTCATCAAAGTGTTGTTGAGCGTTATTAACTATGAGGGTATAGACTGAGTGAGCCTCCTAAGAGATTCTTTGTTCTACTTTGAATTTCCATGAAACATCATAGACTATATGAGGAATTGAACGAGTGAGCTTACTCAGAGATTCTTTGTACGACTTGGTCTATAAGGGGAATTGACTGGGTGATCCACATTAGAGAGTCCTTTGACCTTGGGGATATAAGGGGAATTGACCTTGTGTGCTTCCTCAAAAAGTCCATGACTATCTTAGACTATAAGGGTAATTGACTGTGAGTGCCTCCTCAGAGAGACTTTATGAATTAATATGACTGAACTAGAGGGGCTAGGTTGAGTGTAATTCCCAGAGGGTTTCTTGTAATTGTTAGGTAGGACCATAGAGAATGGATGTGAGTACTTCTAGAGGGTAACCTATTTGTGTTAGTTGTGCTTGTGATGGACCTGTGGGTTGTTTACTGCTGAGTACCTTCAATTTTACTGCTTTCTGTACTTTACCTGCCAGATATTCACTAACTATTAGGCACAGATCATTGGGTGGTTTCCTACAAGGATTTATTTTGACACCCTGTTTGGGATATGATTTTGGGCCCAAACAGATTATATTGTTGCAGGTATTGATGAGGGCAAGCGCCCTTCTACTTTAGGTACATGACTTTCTATGGAGCTGGAGAGCATGGGACAAAGCCTAGGCTTGCAATGCTGAGTAGCTGTTGTCTATTTAATTTGTACTTGGTTCAGTAATTTTTTTATTCAGAATTGTGACTTTTTTTTGTTTTCCTAGACATATGTATCATGAATCATTTATTATGCATTGATCCGTTTGTTTATTATCTCAGTCTTCTGTTGTTTACTGTTGTTGGATATTTACTGCTTCCGCTATTTCTTGTTTGTTTACTTCTACTGTGTACTCTGACAACGAAGGAATATTTTCCCCACCATCAAACTCAAGGCCCTCATGGATAGTCAGTAGCCTCTAGAATTTGAAGAAATGCACTTGAGGCCATGTGACCAACTAGGTACGGGGAACCACTGGGTGGCTTCCAGAATCGGGAGATTACCAAGTGGCATTAGAGGGAGGTTTCGATCCTCCGACCTGCGGGTTATGGGCCCACATGAATTGGAACTTTGTGTATAATTGAATTATTTTCCTTTTATATGACATGTATAAGATTCCAAGATTTGATTCGCGGGGAGTATGGGCACTCATGGATCTGAATTTGGCACCTTAAAGCTCGTTTTTTGTGTTTTTTGGGCTCTAGAGCAGCTTCTGAGACTACTTTCTGGAAAAAAAACTAGAATACACTGTGTTTACATTATGAATACATGACGTGTAGTCTCTGAATGTGTCACAGATTGTGTGGGGAAGGACACAGGGTTGTCAAAACCTTGCAGAAACACTCTGGGTATGGTAAGTACACATCGTGTTGTATGGACCGTGTGTCTACATGTGTGACTAATGACACAGATGGATGAAACTTGAGTTATACACGTCGTTTCAGGATTGAATATGCCATGTTGTGTGGCCTAAGTACCCAATTGTGTAACTGACTACACAGGTTGGGGATGTTCATGTAGTACATGTCGTGTTGGTCACGAGCACGCCATGTAGTCTTATTCAGAGAGAGTCGTGTAGTCGACCGTGTAATTAACAACACGGGTTGGAGAAGTTCATGTAGTACACAATGTGTTGGTCACAAATACACCATCTAGTATTGTTCTTAGCGATCAGTGTATCCAACGCTATAACTAACAACATGGGTCGTTGAATCATGTTTAGTACATGTCGTGTCAAAACCGAACATTTCGTTTAGTTATGGGTTAAGAGGACAGTGTGGGTTAGCCGTGTAAGAGGAATCAAACAGAGGAATAGAGTTAAAGTGCATGCCTTATATATTGATGACACACCGTGTCCTTGGCGTGTTACACGACCAATTGTGGCAGGACTACACACCCATGTAAATGGCTTAAGGGAACACGTCGTGTTGTTTATATACATGCTTTGTAGTCATGTTCTGTTAAATCGGAATTCTTCCCTTCTCTTATTCCTTTCTTTCACATCTATGTTTTAGTTCCTATTGAACTTGATCTAAGGTGTGCATTTGACCTTGCAGATTCATGACACCGAGATGTCCTCTGGTTGTACGCCAGTTTCCAGATGGTGACCAGACACCAGACATGGCTAATCAGGGACTTCTAGTAGATCCTCCCATTGTGCCAGTCTTGACACCAGCCATTATAACTGACATGGGAGATGATGCTCAGTTCAGAGAGCGATTTATAAGGATGATTCCGACCTTTTAGGGAGCACCGTATCCTTCCCTGTCGATGGTAAAATTGATGTGGGTCTTTCAGTAGGTGCAGCCTTCTACTTTCTTAGTTGATGGGGGACCCCAGGCTTTAGATTCATGGCTAGAAGGCACTATGACGATTTTCAAGCATTTGTAGATACCTCTAGGGAAGAGGGTGAATCTCGCCACCTACATGCTCTAAGACTCTACCAAGAGGTGGTGAGAGGTGATATCATAGGCGGCGCACCATCAGAGTATGGAGTGGGATGAATTTTGGCGCATCTTCTATGATTACTTTTATCTAGAGCCCTTGAGGGACGATCGAGCCCAGGAGTTCATGAGTCTGGAGTAGGGTGCACTTTTTTTATGGAGCACTCATCTCACTTTACTGAGCTTTAGTGTTTCACACCTATTCTTATGTGGTGAGTTGTTCTTTGCATAGATGTCTGAGGATTGTCTGAGGCACGACATTTGATCGTAGTTGAACAAGATTAGGTTGACTTTGATATCCTCTATCATCAACCTGGCGCTGATCACAAAGCCCAATCTGAGGGATCCTGGAGCTCGGAGTTAGGGTGGTCTGACAACCAGAGTTAGTATTCCTCCTACTAATAGCAAGTAGTGCGTTAGGGAGTCTACGTGAGGAGATCAGAGTAGGTGGGATGCATATTCTAGTATCCATGTGGTATGATACCAGTGCAGAAGAAGCGGGCATACTAGGACGTAGTGCCAGAGAGACTCGATGGAGTGCCGATCTTACGGCAAGATGGGCCACATTTAGCATTTCTATTAGATGTTCTCACCAGTAGCTGGATACATAGGATCTTCTATGACTCCACATTTAGGAGTAGCACCACCAATTTCTCAATTGTTAGGGAACTGGAGTTCTTCCGACCGTTTGGGCCGCGGTGGAGGTCATGGACGGGGTAGAAAATCTCCCGGTTTTCAGTGATAGCAAGGTGGATCAGCTCAAAGTTGTCAGGCAGGGTCAAAAGTCCGTGATATAGTCCAGAATTTTATAGTGGAGAAGACCCAACCAGAGTAGGATCCCAGACCCTCAATAGTTCAAGGTACGATCTTAGTAGCCTCAGTTTTAGCTTCTTCTCTTTTCGATATAGAGGCTTCCCATTGCATTATCATCATTCCTATTGTGGAGAGTCTTGAGCTTTATATCCTAGAACAGAGAGTGTACGTCAATGTAAGGAGTTCCCTCTTGAGGTTGCTAGGTGTCACTTCCTATGGTATCCTTATGTCCTAGAGATGGCAGGCTATGATGTCATTATCGTAATGGACTGGATAGTTCTCTTCCAAGAAGTTGTCGACTACAATCATTGTAGGGTGAGTTTCACATCAACAGAGGGTGTATCGTTTCTTCACAAGGTCGATTGGGATGTCCAGGAAAGAAGAACTAGACTAGAGCATCATGGGTTAGGAAGAGTTACGACCCATATTTCTAGTCTATATATGGATGTCTAGGTGACTTCACAGTTATACTTTCTCCAGTGGTGGATCGTTTCTGATACATGTTTCTAGATGAATTTTCATGTTTTTTTCCAGAGCGTGACGTAGAATTTTCTATTGAGCTCGTGCTAGGAGTGGCAGTGGGGTCCATTCGTCCTTATAAGATGGCTACACCTTAGTAGCAAGAGCTCAAGAAGCAGTTGGAGCAGTTGTAGGCAAAGGGTTTCATCCGACACAATAATACTCCTTGAGGTTCTCCTATCCTTTTTGTGAAGAAGGAAGATGATACTCTTAAGATTTGTGTGGATTATCCGAAGTTGAACCAGTTGACGGTCAAGAACCGATATCCTTTACCAAGGATTTATGACCTTTTTCTTCTACTTTGAGGAACCCAAGTGTTCTCAAAGATTGATTTGAGGTCTGGTTACCAACGGTTCCACATTAGGCCATCTGATATACCTCTCATAGCCATCTCATGTAGGTATTTTCTATACGGTTATATGGTTACGACGTTTTTTATCATGAACGTGCCTGCAGTTTTCATTGCACTGATGAACTGAGTGTTCCATCCATACTTGGATTCCTTCGTGGTAAATTTCGTGGATGATATCGGGGTGTATACTCACACATGAAAAAACTATGATACCCATTATGAGATCATTTTGAGTACACTGAGAGAGCATCAGTTATATGCTAATCTCTCAAAATGATACATTTGGATTGACCAGATTCACTTCTTGGGTCATGTTATCTCCGAGACAGGAGTGTCAGTGGGTCAAGAGAATGTGAGAGCAGTAGTTTCCTAGGATCTGCTGAATAACGTCTTTAAAGTGTGGAGTTTTCTAGGACTGGTTGGATACTACAAACACTTCATAAAATACTTTTCATGCTTAGCAGTGACACTGAAGAGCCTGATTATGAAGGGTGCAATGTTCTAGTGGTCAGATTCTTGTGAGTCAGCCTTTTTGGAGCTAAAGGGGAGATTGGCGTCCACACCGATACTAGTCATTCAAGAGCCATGAATGATTTATATTATTTATTATGATCCATCAGGTATTGGACTGAGGGATGTGCTTATGTAGGGAGATGGAGTCATAGCGTACGAGTCATAGCAGTTGAGGCCACATGAGAGGAATTACCCGACACACGATATCGAGTTGGCACCTGTTGTTCATGCCTTACACTATTGGATACATTATCTTCTTGAAGAGCATTTTGTGATTTTCACCAAACAAAAAAGTCTCATGTATGTCTTCAATCAGTGTGAACTGAATCTGAGACAATGAAGGTGGGTCAAGTACCTTCAGTCCTTTGACATTGAGCTTGCCTACACGCCTAGTAAAGGCAACTTAGTGGATGATGTATTGAGAAGGAGAACATAGATACAGATAGTTCAGGAGGCTAATAGTGAGTAGAAACTTATGACTCTATTCTATATGATTAATTTTGCAAGACAGACATAGGAAAACATTTCTATCTTCTGTAGTTGTTACTTCAACTTTTCTTGATCGATTTCGAATGAGGAAGCTATCATATTCTAAAGGACTAGTCCTAAGGGAGAATATTTCAGGAGAGGACCTTATTCTTGGATGGAAAGTAGGAGAGAATGAGATACTGCATTTCCAGGGGAGCGTATGGTTACCATCAAACATATGCGAGGGGAGGACACATGACATTCATTCCTCAGTTTGGGAAGATCATCCTTGCATCACCAAGATGTATCGTGATCTACACCATTAGTATTGGTGGCCATGTATGATGAGATATGTTGTAGGATTATTCATGAGGTGTTACACCTATTAGTAGGTGAAGGCAGAGCATCAACGACCAGCATGGATTTTACAGTAGTTACCCATTATTGAGTGGAATTTGAATGATGTCGCGATAGATTTTGTGAGCGGTTTTCCGAGTTCATCTCGAATGAATGATGCGGTATGGGTCGTCATTGACAGACTCACGAAGGTTTCTCACTTCTTGCCGATGAGACCTTCAGTGTTGATGAGATGGGACAGCTGTACATCCGAGAGATTGTATGTCTGCATGGAGTTCCACACTAAATTATTTTAGATAGTGATGCTCATTTTACTTCTTGGGTCTGGCAGGAGCTTTATAAGGATTTGGGTACACTGGTAATTTTGAGTACATCATAACATCCTCAGATAGATGGCTAGTCCAAGCATACGATTCAGGTGCATGAGGATATACTCTGAGCATGCATTCTGGATTTTGGTGGTTCTTGGGGGAGACATATACCTCTTGTTGTGTTTTCATATAACAATAGTTTTCAAGAAACTATTCAGATGACACCTTATGAGGATTTGTACGATAGTCCATGTCGATCACCCTTATGTTGGATGGTGGCAAGAGAGGCAGTTTTGTTGGGACCAGATCTTGTTCAGGAGACCACAGAGCAGATTGAGTTGATTCGGAAGAGGATGGCTATTGTAAAGTCTTGTCAGAAGTCTTATTCTGATCAGTGGAGACGACCTTTGGAGTTTGAGGTCACTGATCAGGTTTTCCTGCGCATCGCACCAAGGTTGGTACACAGGAGGATTTTGAGACATGGTAGGATTTCACCAAGGTATGTCGGGCCGGTCGAGGTTTTGGAGAGATTTGGTCCTGTTGACTATCTGTTGTAGTTACCTTAGAGGTACCGGGCTATGCAGGAAATTTTTCACATTTCTCAGCTCTGACGTTACTTTCCAGACCCATCTCATGTATTTCAACCTAAGGAGGTTGAGCTCTAAGCGGATGCATCCTCAGAGAAGCATCCTATCCAGATTGTCGATCGCAATACAAAGGTTCTCTGTGGCCGATCTATTCCATTGTTATGAGTGTTTTGGAAGCATAGGAGAGTACATGATTAGACTTGGGAGAGGGAGGCCGATGTACGAGCAAAGTGGCTGGAGCTGAGTGGGGTTTCTTCTTCTACGCCACTCTAGGGAAATTAAGGAACAAATTTATTTATGGGGGGAAGTTTGTAAGATCCCGAATCTTCTTTTCAGGTATTTTTTTTCATTTTTGGTCATTTTTTAGAAAAAGAGGAAATTTTGGAAATTTTCTATGTTCATGCCATGTACATTTAGATTACACGCCGTGTACTTCCTTCTCACAGGAGGCCATTTGTTGGCCGTGTAGTATCCACACACACGGCTGTGTGGGAGTGACTTAGAGGCCGCATAATGCAGAGTACGGAAACAAAATTTCCACTCCGTATACTCCAAAATTACATGCTGTGTATTTTTTTCATTAAATACACTAGGGTCTCCTATGATGGACATAACACCCATCTTCTAGGTCTTGTTCGTTCGAGAGAGTATGTACGACCGCACATCTTTGATGAGCCAGCAAGCCACCGTCTGTCCTCTGAATAGAACACTGTCAGTTGCATTGGAATCACATCAGTTAGTTCTCTCTTCCCCCCGAGCCTTGTTCCATTATTCCTATTCTTTCTCATGTTATCATGGGTTGAACTATTTGGTTATTTTTGTAGATCTTTGGAGTTCTAGGGTGAATCAATCTTTGAGGTTCAGGTATATCAATCTCCTAATGAAATTGTAGGTGGTTTGTTCCATTCAAATCAAATTCATTAAGTATTATGTGCAATTGTCCCAATACCCTTGAATGAGGTGTTGTCCATTTAACGTTTTAGACCTATTGTTTTCCTTCCATGATTTCATGCATGCGTAGAGGATAATTGGATATGACTAGGGTTGAATTTCTATGATTTGGATGTTTTCCCATGCATTCTATGTTTCCGACCGTTTGGTCCTGTTTTTCCTGTTTCCCATGACTAGTGATTGTACGATGGAGTCTTGAATTTCTGACATGTTGTTGAGATGTAGACTGTTTAGCTAAGTAATTCATAAGGTTTACCTTGGCCTCATTGCATTTTTTTGGTCATTGACCTGCACAGGGCCATGAGAACATGTTGTTATAGACTATAAGTGGATAGACCGAGTGAGCTTCCTCAGAGAGTCTTTGAGCATTATATACTATAAGGGGATAGACCGAGTGATCTTCCATAGAGAGTCTTTGGGTGTTATATACTATAGGGGGAGAGACTGAGTGATCTTCTTCAAATAGTCTTTGAGAATTATAGACTATGAGGGGATAGACTGAGTGTTCTTCCTCATAGAGTCTTCGTTTTACTCAGTATTACATTGAACCATCCTAGAATAAAGGAGTAATTGATTGATTGAGCTTCCTCAGAGAGTTTTTGTATAAATTGGGATATAAGGGGAATTGAATAGGTGATCTTTATCAGAGAGTCCTTTGACCTTGGGTCTATAAGGGGAATTGAACTTGTGTGCTTCCTTAGAGATTCCTTGACTACCTTAGACTATAAGGGGAATTGACCGTGAGTTCATCCTCAGAGAGTCATTATGAATTCAAATGACTAAACTAGATTGGATAGGCTGAGTATACTACCTAGAGGGTTGCTTTTACTTGTTAGGTAAGACCAGAGGGAATGTATATGAGTACTTCCAGAGGGTTACCTATTTCTGTTAGCGGTGCTTGTGATGGGCCTGTGGATTGTTTACTACTGAGTAACTTTTGGTAGACTGCTTTCTGTACTTTACCTACCATATATTCACTAACTGTTAGGAACAAGACATTGGGTAGTTTTCTACTGGGATTTAGTCTCACAACATGTTTGGGTCATGATTTTGGGCCTAAATAGATTATATTGTTGCAGGTATAGATGAGGGAAACTTCCCTTCCACTTTAGGTACATGATTTGCTATGGAGGTGGAGAGCATGGGACCAAGCCTAGGCTTGTGATGCTGAAGAGATGTTATCTATTTCTTTTGTACATGGTTCAGTACTATTTGTATTCATAATTTTGACTTTTTTGGCAGTTTTCCTAGACATATGTATCATGAACCATTTATTATGAATTGCCCCAGTTGTTTATTATCTCAGTCTTTCGCTATTTACTATTGTTGGATATTTACTGCTTCTATTATTTCTTGTTTGTTTACTTCAACTTTGTTCTCTACCAATGAGTGCATCGTTTCTCCACTATCGCACACACGGACCTCGCTTCTAGTCGGTAGCCTCTGCCGTTCGGGGAAATTCACTTTAGGCCATGTGACCAATCGGGTACGGGGAGCCAATGGGTGGCTTCCGAAACTGGGATGTTACACCTTTAATGATTTAAGACCCACTCTTCATAAAGGTAATATTCTTTAAATTCAGGACTTTTCCTTATTTATATTAGATCGTCACAGAAAATTGTGCCATCTTAGACACATGCTTCAGCAAGATCAACCACAATAATCGAGAATATCGTTTCTCCACATTTTGTTCATAATGATTGCATCATGTGTCCTCCAACTAACGTATGAACTTTGTGAAATATAGACCGGGAAAGCATCGTCATATTTTCAATGGAATATATTTTAAATTTTATGTATTTTCTAAACCACTTATAAATTGTGATGTGATTTTGCTTTCTTCTAAAACATCATGGAAATGCATCCAAAAAAAACATCAGCCAACTTGGTCCCAATAATCTACCCCTTTTGATTTTGGTGTCAACCAAGATTCATACATCATTGAACTTTTAAACCTCATGCAATGGTTTACTCATCAACAATTCTAAGCCTACGTGAGCTAACTAATTGTAGGAAACAATAATTATTGATAGCAAGACCATTATTTTCAAAATTACTGACTATGAAACCACACAACATCAACTTTCCTCCTCATACTTCTTTACTTTGTAAACATTCCTAGAATAAAAAATGAATGTTTCCTATAAACACTATACAACCATTCCAACAAATATTTATAATTTTTCACACACTTATATACTGAAATCACAGCTTAACCATAACTCCCCCTCTATTAATTTCTTGCTCAGGATATATCTATGAAAATTATATCCCTTTAAAACACCATCTGAAGGTAATATGATAGAGGGGATAAAAAACATACCTCAACATTAATGAGAAGGAGGTTGGACACCCATGTTCAACCTCAATTTCAAAAACGGTTCATTCGGTAATGGTTTTGTGAATATATCAGAAACTTGTTCTGATGTAGGAATATACTATATATTTAACTCATTATTCTCCACATGAACTTTGATTAATTGGTTTTTTATTTCATTATATTTTTAATGAGAATGCTATACCGTATTCTATGTAAGATTGATTGCATAATTGTTGTTGCAACCCAAGAGCAATGGTAGCAATACATCAACAAGTAGATCTTCAAACTGAGTCTTCATCCACATTTTTTAGGTAGTAGCTTGAGTATCATCAACATACTCAGAATTATATGTTCTTATATTTATCTAATTATATTTATTTGTATTCCAACTAACACA
Organism: Viscum album; assembly: GCA_963277665.1. Classification (NCBI taxonomy): domain Eukaryota; kingdom Viridiplantae; phylum Streptophyta; class Magnoliopsida; order Santalales; family Viscaceae; genus Viscum; species Viscum album. The sequence goes on from OY728153.1 coordinate 45,179,043, forward strand.
TATTTTCCCTAGGAAGAAAACTCCACCTGATATAGACCTTCTATTTTCAATGTTCCCGGCCCAATCAGCATCTGAATACCTGAATAGATCAATACTGATTTATCAATAATACCTGATTCAAATGTTTGTTATGCCTATGATATATTCTAGAATTTTTTTTTCTAGAAATCAAATATGATTTTTTAGGGGCACTATGAAATCTTTGACATAAGGTAAAACGATAGACTGTGTTGGGTATTGATGCAATCAAATATAATAGACTTCCAATAAGCTTTCAGAACTCTTTTGGGTCAACTAACGTACCTTCTACATCTTTAGAAAACATGGTTCCCACTTAATTTTTTGTGGAAACTAGTATTGAATTTTCCTTGATAAACATTATTAGAAGATCTTTAGAATACGTTTCTTGATATTAAAATAATCTGCATCTTCATCATTGAAAATTTTGTCCCAATAAAGTATTTCATTTCTACCATCATGTACATATCAAAAAACTTCATCTCCTCTGATAATCATTCACAAGATGTTTTTTCATTCCTAGAAAAGAAAAGGACATCAATTTAAACAATTACAATTAGAGAGAACTCCTGAAATTCCATTATGTAAAGATTGCAATCAACTATTCCTTTCTTGAAATTTATTTTCCTCAAGAAAGTATGTAGTTTTGAATACCATTCCATTAATTCTTATTTTATCCCGTATATAGCCTTCATTAATCTGCACACATAATTTTTATATTTTATAATAAAAAATCCCCAATGATGATGAATGTAAACTTCCTCATTAAGAACACAATTAATAAATGTGGATCTGACATCTATTTGGAATATGTTGTAGCCTCATTGTGTAGTAATAAAAAAATATTCTTATTGTTTCTAGCATTTCCACTGTATCAAATGTTTCATCAAAATCAATGCCATAAATTTGTGAATATCCTTTGCAAACCAATTTTTTTTTCTTTCTTATCACTTCATCATCTTCATTAAGATTGTTTTAGAAACCCCAATTTTTACCATTAATGTTATCATTGTCTGGCTTGGGAATAAGATCCCTTGTATAATTATTATCTATCTGATCAATCGCTTAATTCAAAGCCTGAACACATTATAGATTCTCAAATGCCTCATTTACATCGTTCAATTAAACTTTCAAATAGTGATATTTGTGTTTAAAAACATTTGTTATTCTTCTTATTTGAAGCTTATCATGTTGATCTCCAATAACGTTCTGAACCTCCACATGTTTCATTATCCAAGGATGAGCTGTCTGAATTTAATCCTCATCACTTGAGATTTCTGAGTATTACTACTCTTATTGAGTAGTATTATGACTGTCTACAACATTATCTATATTGTTAACAATATCATTTCGATGCTGCTCAACTTCCACCTCAGTATAGAACTATTTTCATTATCAAAATTTTCAAAAACATTCATAGCTCAGAATCATTAATTCTTCTTGTTTAATTATTGAGGCATCTATATCCTCTTCAATATGGAGCATATCCAAGAAAAATTATATCATCTCCCTTTTCCTCAAATATTTTAATATTTCCATCTTTTTTTTATAATTCACGGACTACCAAAAACACATAATCATTTCAGACATGGAGTATTTCCATAGAACAATTCAAATGGAGTCATATCTGAATTTGGATTATAGAAACATCAGTTTTGTATATACACGCCATTGCTCATAGATGGCCTCCAACATTAATGAATGAGACTATGTTCAAGTAACAAAGTTCACCGCATGTCCACCAAAATCACATTCATTCTTTCAGAAAACCCATTTGTTGAGGTGTGTATAGTGAAATGAACTCATGTCTAATTCCAAGATTCTCACGATAATTTTCAAATTATTCATTCTGGTATTCACCACCATTAACAGTTCTGAACATCTTCACTAAATACTTAAATTTATTCTTATCATTCCTTCTAAAACTTTTACACATTTTCAGAGTATCGGACATATGCGTCATTTACATAACACATGTAATGTGAGTAAAATCCTTAATGAATGTGATGAATTACATAACTTCATTTGTTTACTATTTTCTCATTTTCCCACAGATATCAAAGTGGATGAGTTCTAGAGGCTATTTTAAACAAATTTCAACATTGTTTTGAAACATATTCATGATCTTCCCTTCTTATCAAATAGTGAAACACCAGTCTATTCTTATTGAAAAATTACGAAATTCACGAACACTATCTCATGTTTAAAATATTATCATGTTTCTTTCACACAAGTGTCCCAAAATTTTATGCCATACCTTATTTTAATCCACCAAACCCATGTATCAAGAGTTCTGAAGTTCAAAAACGTGAAAGTAGTTTCCTAATGTATGATGGCCTCTTATAAATACCATTCATTCAACTACATTTTTCACAAAAATCCATCTTTTCTGAACATGAATTTGTTTCCCTCATCACAGAGTTGTGACCGACATAGTAGGTTGTGTTTTAACCCATAAACATATATTTTTTCCTATATTTCATCTGTTAGTTTCCAATGATGGATGATCCAACACCTTTGATCCTTAGATATTAATCATTTCCAAATTGAACTATTACTTCTTTAAAAAAATTCACAATCTTTAACCAATTTATACATCCCATCATATGAGAGGAAAATCGACTGTCAATGATCTAGGGTCATTCTCATGTCATCGTTTTTAAATATGTTTCAAAAATAATAGATTATTTTCATTCTTTTGCTTCCACTTTCTAATGTGCTTCCTCTATTATCATTTCTATGTTAATGTGTTCTGGACATATAGCCAAAAACTATTTCTTTTTCGACCAAGCAGATCTATATTTCATAGCCTTTAGATAACTCAGCTTCTAAAATTGTTAAAAACCCCTTTCTTTTTCTAGTAACATTATTTGACAACCCTTAGAAAGATGTCCAGGTTGATCACATCATTCACATATAGTTTCATGTGGTTGGAACCTATTCTAAACATTCACAAAAACCTTCTCACACATCTTTTGGACATTCTTTTGAGATTTTATCTTTTGAAATGATTGACTCTCCCTCAATCCTTATCATTAAAATTTTATGGAATAGTAGCAATTTTTTGGTTGAACCAACAGATATTTTACATGTATTCTAATTCACTACAATACCAGTAGTAGCCATAGAATGTATATTTCCCTCTGAAACTAACATACTAAATAGAGTTGTGAACATGCTTCTGAACAGTCTTCTTACCGGAATTATTCTGACCATCGGCCTTCATATTTTCAATTATAACTTTCTTCTTCAGCTAAAATTTCTTTTCAGACTTACCAAAACCATATGTAGTAGAAATTTTTTTAGACTTATGATTTTTAGACGCTTTTGATTTTTTAGTATTACAAACTATGACCACATCGGTTGCCTTTCCATCATTGTTCTTATTATTACCATTTCCATATTTGTTTTTATCCTTTAAAGGTTATTTCTATTGATCATTCTTGGGATAATTCTTAGTATAACTTTCACAAAATTCTGTAATATTGTTTTTGAACCATGCATTCCTTTCCTCAGCTTTATAAAGTTTTTGTTGAACAAGTTCCAAAACATCCTATTTTGCCTTCAGTTTTACTTCTAGATGATCATTATGATTATTTTCTCTCTCAAGAGAATTATTCATTTCATCAATCACCATTTCAAAATTTTCATTCTGATTAAAAAAACACTTATTCATTTAATTTAGAGTTTCCATTCTTCAATTTAATGTTTTCCTTTTCTTACATTCTATTTTTTTCAAACATTCATTCACCTATTCATTTAGTTATTGTACATGTTGAGTATCTTCTTCTTCAGAACAATTTCTCTTGTAATATTTATTATTCACTATTGCAAAAAATTACTCACTCTGCATTTCCTGACAATATATTTTTTATATTTAGTCTCTCTATAATAATCGTCTTCATTTTTTGAAATAATATTTTTTTTATTTGGGGACCTTTTTTTACAACTTATAGAATATTTATCTTTGTCTCCCTGTTTCTTCCATGACCTTCTTGGTCTTCTGAATTCTTCATCAATGTCTCCATATTTAGTTTTTTTGAGGGAAATTACCCACAAAGTGGATAACAACTCAACATTCAAAACATTTCAAATGGATTTACCATTGTATATCTATGCGCCTCATTTTTCATTTTTAGAAAATAAGGAAAAAATTCATCAAAATTTTGACATACATCATCTTCAGTGTAAGACTCACCAGCATCAACATCAGAAAAAATTGTCATCAACTTATCTTTATTTACATCCTTGAATTTCATTTTTCTATTATCCTTTTCTTTACTATTCATATTATTCTCATTTATCATTTCATAAGTGATTAGGGTGCTATGAAAATTATCAACAGATAATTTTTTAGGGTCTTTTTCTTCTAGTGATGAAACATTAGTAACAAATTCGTTAGGAAAAATTCACAAGATATTTTAAAAAATTATAGAATCCTATAAATTTTCACCATGACATATCATTGTACTAACAATATCAATTATCCTTGTAAAGAATTCCACAATAGATTCATGTTCAACCATCATTATGTCTTCATACTTCAACATCTACTATTGATGTTTTCTTTTTCACCTTTGTATTTCATTCATAGATGTTTTTTAGTTTTTACAAAATTCTTTTAGCTATAGGTAAACCATTCACTCTTAAATGTGCACTATCATAAAGAGATGAGAGTAATTCATTTTTATCCATTACATAATTCTCAAGATTCTTCTTATCGATAGGAGTAAGAGGAACTACTCCATCAATAATAGGAAATCCATCTATTATAGTTTCAAGAACATAATATTCAATAGACATAATATAAGGAATCATTAAATCATTCTAGATATGATAAATATTCTGATAATATTTATTAATCCCCTTACTATTCACACAATTCAAATTGTCCTTCACAATTTCTCTTCAATACATCGAGAAAAAATAATCTAAGGGAACCTACCTATGATACCAATTGAAGTTACCCAATAAAGGATTAAGGTGTTACTGAGTGGGGGAGGGGTGATTCAGTGATATCTTTTCTTTTTTATGTTTCATTTAAAATGAAACAACCATCATCTCTTGTTAAGTATCTTCATTCCAATAGAACAAAATCCAAACAAACATCCATAGGAACATAAGAACATACAAGGATCACTACTCCATGAGAGTATCTAGTCCTTGGTATCATATGGTGATAATCATGTACCACAAAATAAAATAAAGAGATAATCCTTTAATTTATAATACAATGAGTATGATATTACCATTCACTCATGTAGTACTTTGGAGATAATCCTTAACTGTGGGTGCTCCTTCTTATAACAAATAGGGCAATACAATATATCGATGATTCTTGACAATCATTCACAAATATGATCTTTGAAAACAACTTTTCTCTTTCATATCCATATGTTGATAGAAACTACATATATTTTTTAATAATACTTAATCCTATACCCCAGTCATCTATTTATCCACTTGGAAGTTCTTTTTACTTAATTTGGGTACTCAAATTTTCATCTCACAAAGCCCATTCTCATAACTCTGAGCTTCACAGAGAACTATACTTTTTAGAGCTCTCTATTTCTCAAATCTAAGTAGATCAAAGAGCTCACAATCTCTAGTCATAGATTGGTCTTTTCGAATTTCACTTCTTTTGTGAATTTCAACGGCACTCCATGAATCTTCTTTCCTTCATGGAGATTAATTCCTTTATATAGCTCACTTTTTCTACAATATTTCTTCACAATTCAAGAGTTCTAAAATATTCATTGAGTATCTATACACTTCTCAAGGGTTTCAAGGAAAATGTATAGGCGATTATCACTAACTCTAAAACCTTCTAGCTAGCTCAGTGCTATGTCATAACTGAATCACATAGCTATGAAATTTATGGTGAAATTTTCTATGTTTTACAATGATCCATGGCTATTTTCAGGATCACAATGGTCTTCATAATTGCTGAGAATTCTATTTAATCCATTGATGTTCCGCAATTATCCTTCTTCCATTTCACCACTAAAATTTTATTCACCTTCACCGCCATAATGCTCACCTATGAAGATCCATTCTTATACCATTAGTGAAGCTCATCATACTAAAATATCTCACCATCAGAATCTGTTAAACCAATGATATTCACTCTTCACAAATTCAATATTCATGAAATTAATGAATTTTCTATGTTTAGATATGATCTTCAAGGAAGCCCACTTTATTAAGTGCTATCAAAACTTTGACTTTTGGACCCCAATTTTTTTTCAAACAATGGAAACCCACGCCATCGTAGAAAAATGCTTCTAAAAGACCAACCAAACTAATTGACAACATATTTTATGCTATTTTCATTGATAAAGGTTGCATCGTATGTTCTCTAACCAACTTATGATCATTGTGAAATAGAAACCAGAAATAAATTCTCAGATTTAATATAGAAAGTATTGTAACATTATTATCTTTCCTCTCCCACTTATAGAATGTAAAGTCATTTCCTTTCTTCTCAAACTTTATTGACAACGAAAGAAGATACTTCGTGCATCCAAAAACCTCATCAAAAACCTTAGACCCAATAGTAAGCACCATGGGTTCGATATCACATGCACATATTATTATTTTTGGTCATAAGAATAATTTCTATTTCTTTTCTAATGTATAAATAATAAAATTATGAATAAAATATTAATAAAACCATCATCTCCTCCACTATAAATCCACCCACACACCCCTCTTCCAGTCAATCCCCACAATCCTCGTGAATTCTCTAAATTCTTATAAAATCCGACCCCAAGATCCTCCCCCACGTATAACATCCCTTGGTCTCCTCAAAAGTCCAAATCCTCTCCTCTTAAGAGGCACTCAAGGAATATTGAATCAAGAGGTAAATTAATTTTTATTCTTTCATTTTGTTTTTATGTTCCATTGTTCACTTTTTTCCCAAACCAATCCTCGTAAAAATAGAATGACAACTCCAATACCATACATGTATTGGAATATTGTCATGTTATTCGTATAATTAATTATCATATGTTGTTTCACCATTTTTATACAAAATAAATTAAAACACCGATAGAGATGTGTTAATTTATAACATTCAAGGAGGAGAGGTTTTAAATTTCTATTACCATTAAAAATTATGTTCTTGATAACATTTTAATAGTTGGACCAAAATATTAAATATGAATTTTATATAATGTGATGTTCTTTAATATGTTTTCACACATGATGTAAATTAATAATAAAAAACTAGTTATTTATGTGCAAAATCACCAAATTAATCCAAGAATTTATTATTAATGTTTTATATAATGAATCACCTTCAATCCAAATAACCAAATTAATTTTATAACCATGTAATCATATGGATGTTCACTGATGTCATATAAATTCAATTTTAGACAACCATTATCATCATACATTTTTTCCCAAACATGAATATAAGTGATCCAATCATTAAAAATATGAATGAAAAACAACCCCATACAATGAAATTGAACTTCTTAACTCATAAAAAGGTCATGGATAAATTTAATAATTTTATAATAAATGAATAACATATAGTGGATGTTCTTGAATTGTTGATTAATGAACCTAATTTGATTATTCAGGTAATTAAGATCATGTGAAGAACACCATCAGACATAAGGTAAGGGATCCTATCCTTCTCACATTTATTCATGAATGTATTCTATGTTATATCCTTTTATGTATAGTTCCTAATGATGGTGTATGTTTTATCACATCCTCCATACATCCTTCATGATATATAATATAATATTAACAAATTTTCCTCTCATTAATCCCTCCTAGGTACTCCCAATAACATGTCGATATTACATAATGGATTCTACCCAAACAACCTATATTCATTTAGGTTTCTATATCATTCATTTTATCCAAATGAAGTAGTATTTTTAATTCCTTGTAAAAATTCTACATACTATGTATATTCTCTAAAATCATTTTTCAAGATCTATCCATCATTATCTTTTAGGAATATACATGTTTTTATGTGATTCCAACCTGAACACTTTATGTAAAGAAACACCATTTTAAGGGAACATTACTAATTCTTACCCATCATCATGTACCTTACATAACCTGTTTTTTATCCACCGTTGTTTTTATAAAATAAAACATTTTATTATGGAAACCTTCATGGTTGACTTCTTGTTTTATGTAATTGTTCATTCCCTTTTATGTTTTAAATGATCAATGGTTATAGTTGAGTCTCATGAGACATTATGTGCTACACACTTGGTGGTTATACTTGTATTGTTCTCCCATGTGGAACATTCCTCACAGTTAGCCTTGTCTTGTGCTCCCATGTGCGACAGTCTTGGTGGTTATCCTTGAATTTTTCTCCACTATATTCAATTATCCTTGAAATGTTCTAAATTCATGATTTATGTTACTTCCACATTTCTATGATTATAGGTGTATTATATCTCATGTTTATATGATATGATTCTATATTAAATTTTATATCAATATGTCATGATCTATAACGCATGTACTATAGCCTTATTCTTTTGTTTATTCCCTTACTGGGCTTTTAGATCATCCCTTTGTTCATGTTATACCATTTTTGTACAGTAGGGATGTTCGTGAACAATGAAAGTTAGTTGATACTTATGAAGATTAAATATATAAATTTTTTACTTAGTTCCACATTTTATGATTTATTTTCATAGTATTCGAAGGCACTGGACTTCATGATCCTTGTCATGAAATATGATGTTTTATTATGCTTAAGATTATGTAATCGTATGTGTAAAAGGCTAGGTTCTCTATAACCTATATAATATGGAAATGAATTGGATAATTCAGAGGTGCATCACATTTATGAAAAAAAACATTAAATGGATCCCTATAATTAAATAAATTTTCCTTCCATCAGACTGTTTTCTTCCACAAAAATTCATTAATTTATGCAATTTTCTCATAAAACAATTTCTTATTCCATTTCAACACTGAATTTTCAATCTAATAAAACATAGTTTTATCCTAGGTAATTAATTTTCATCATCTATTCAAATCCTTAATAATGTTTTGTAATGAAAATATGAATTATCATAAGAATATCCCCTAAGAGTGTCAAGGCAGTTATAGAGTAAGGCATATTTCATGCACCATGTGACAATCGGGTAAAGCCAAATATGCCCTTTTTAGAGTTATTACACCTAGGAACGTCTGTTCTGAATCCATTCACACATATAATATTTATAAGGAATTTACTGAAATAAAAAATAAAAAATATCTACCTTACAATAATTTTATGCTGCTATTTTAAACTTATCCTCAAAGTTTATCAAAAAATTATGATCTATAATATATATATTTCTAAATATAGATCCCAATGTATATATTAAAATTCATATAATTATAACTATATTGAACCCATACCAATTATCCATGATCCATTTTATTCTTTATTATAGATTCATAATAGAAAAGGAGTCGTATCCCAAAGGAAATAATAGTTTACTAGTCTTGGTAAACTAGATGTATACTTTATTCTCACATTCCCATTGAAAAAGAAATTATAAGATGATTAATTTTTGAGGTATAATTATTTATATATGATATAATTACATATAAAACATAATAATCTTCATGGATTCTTGAGAAATGAAATAAAATAAGGGTGATCTCAATTGCTTAGTACTAGTTAGGTACATGTGAAGCTATCATGAATCAATAATCAAAATCAAAATAGAATGAAAAATAACTTAATGTACTTTTCATTTTATAAATATCATGAATATCATAATTGGATAAGTAATAATCAATACGTAATGGTGAATAACTGAAAATAAATAACATTTATTTAGTATACTAAAAATAAAATGCATCTAGAATAATATCATTGTGAAAATATCATAGATTCAAATATTTTAATTCTTAATAAATGAAAATATTAATTATTTGTTATAATGAATTATGAAAATGATACATATACCATAAATAACATTCAAAAACAATTTAACACTAAGGGGTACAAATAGATCTAATTTTGAAAATTGTACTTCTATTATCAATACCTTTCACAAGATAGTTTAAAACAACTAGGAACAAACTCATATGGTTTGGAAAACTTATTTTTCTCATCGGACTATTGGTTCATCGATTGGATTGATATAAATAGGCCCCAAGCATAATTTTATATACAAATCATTCCTCATATATTAAGAAATTTATTTAATTCATGAACAATGTGTCTTGTCAAAAACATATCTGAATTCAGTAAAAGATACTGATTTATCAATGTTTCCCCAATGAATCAAATAACTCTCCAAGTAAAACATTGTAAGTAAGAATGCTATAGGTTTTAATAAATAAACATATCCATGACAAATAATTTTTATATTTTTTTTTAAAATTTAATGATTAAATTTAAAAAGATATTAAATATTTCATGTGGATGTCAATGACTAATAAAATTAATCACGGAAGTAAATTTCAATCTTATCCTTTGAAAAATAGTCATAAAAAATCTATATGGATAATAATGATGGTATTAATAATAAATGTCCTCATTGGTTTATATATAAATAATTTGTTGGTTTTCACTGATTAATAAAAATATCTTTAAATAAATTATTGAGGAAAGTATCCATTAAATTTTGAAAATCAAATTTTAATATATTTTTTTGAAAAAAATCCTCTTCATTGAAAATAAAATTGAAAAACATTTAATTTAATTAATATTTGGTAAAAATAATTCATTTAAAATAAAAAAAATAGATTAAAATGAATCATCAATGAAATGACTGTTATGAGAGTGGTTAATTATGTACATTCTCTACAAGTTTAAAATAATATTCATTCTTCATTGAATAATGTTATAAAATTTCTTTATTTAGAGAATTAAATGTATATTTCCCAATTTTAGTAAAATAAAAATCACAACTACTTTGAAATTAAAATGAACATTCTTTTAATAAATTAATAATAAAAATGTGTAAAAATTTATTTAAAAATAAATTTTAAATGAAAATAATGGTTTTGAAAAATATTTCTTGAAATGACGTTTTTTGGGAAGAAAATAGTTTTCTAATGTGGAAGATAACTGAATTCGGATTTTCATAAGAAACAATTTCACTAAAAATGAGTGGTATAATTGTACTATTAATTCCAAATATAATTAATAACCATACAATAATAAAATCAATTATGTTTATTTAGACAATCATTTAATAATTACCTTCTATGTAAATTTAATAATAAACATTCTCAATTAGAATATGATTATAAAATAAACCCTTACAACGATCATAGCGTTGAAGTGAGAATCAATCAACTAATTCATGATGGGAATTAATTTTTACATTATATACATAATTTTTAATATCAATTACCCCAAATAAGTAACATAACCCAATAAAAATAAATTGAATAATTAAATTGTTTACCACTTTTTAATTTTCAGGTCAAATACTCTTGGATGAAATAATAAAAATTAAGACTTAAAATACTATTTATTAAGATTTATTCATGGTATTACACGTAAATGTGGTAGAATATATTCTATATAAAATAAATTGGTGAATAACATACAAATGTAACTAAATGAAATGTAATTAAGATGTAATATATTACCCCATTTCTACATTGGGTTGAATATCATTTAAACTCATATATAATGTTATTAAACAAGATTTAAACATATAATAGAAATTTTTAAATATTTATACTATCATATATGATACATTCACAACATCTTATTACCATATTGTTAATAATATTTAATTATTTTCATTGTTTCAGTTATCAATTACCTTTTTTCTCATTTATTATTTTTCACAACAGTTCTGATTATTGTGAAAATTATATAGTTTCATAACCATCAGAATAATAATAAGGAAATAATTACAACATTTTTACATCAATTTTAATTTTAAAACAAAAAATTAAATATGATTATACAAAATGATGTTTCTTACAATCGTTAAGATGGTAGGCCATACGTACACTTGAGTAACATTTTGATATTTGAATAATCATTATGGAATGATGGTAAATAAAATATAAGATTTAAAAAATTATAATAATATTATATATACCATATTATATACTTATATATTTCATCCATGTGGTCTGGTGATGAAAGGAGAGTCATGCCTCTTTGTGAAGGCAGTAGTCAACACGTACGTGAACAATGTTATCGTATTGAGTGAAAAAGAAAAAAAGAAAATGGAAAACAATATTTAAAAAATAATAAATATATAAATAATATAATTTTTATTTCATTTATATCATATATTATCCATAAATATAATATTATCACCCTTCATGTAATGTGTTAGTGAAATACGAAACATGTCACTTATTTGGGCAGCAGTGTTCCATACATAGGAGCAACGTTATCGTATCTACTAAGGAATTGAAATTAAAAAAGATATATGTGATAGAATGAAACTAATGGTTTGGTTAATTTGTAAATATAATATATATATATATACCTTATATCCATAATCATTCCCATCCTTGATATGAGGTAATAGAAAAATGAATGACATTGGTTTGCATAGTGGTAGTCCACTATACAAAAAATGGTTTTTTATAAACCATTTTATAGAATTGAAGATGTTATTATGTCATAAAAAAATTATAAACACATACTAGTATATTTATTATAATGATATTATTATATCATCATGTTTTAATAATAATTTATGGATGTGGATAAATAAATAAAATAAATAAACCTTGGTGAAGAAAATTACCTCTTCTTTGGGTATAATTTTTCAGTTTCCACTGAATCATCTTGTGGAAAGATTTATGAAAAAAATATGTCTTATAGGATTTTAAAATATATTTTTTATAGTGATTTGGGTATTTATTTTTTAATCCAAATATGTATTATTATGTTATGAATAGAGAAGTGGTGGTGCCCATATATAAATGAGGTGAGTGGCACAATTGTAATATTTTGAAAAGATTGAATCCAAAACCTTATTTATTTTTGTCTTGAGAATAGCATCAAAAATTTTAATTTAATTAATATAGAATATATATGGGAAAAATATCCCTAAAATGGTTGATGGATAAGTTATTAGTTGATTTCAAGCCCTTATCTTCTTAGTTTAACCCCTAGTAAATCCATTTTTTACCTTAACCGCGGTACTATGCGCAGTATTAATTTTACTTAAAATTTAATTTGAACTTATTAAAAATTATAAATCACTCTTAAAAAAATAAGGAATTAATATTTCAAAATTAAATTAAAATAAGTAGAAAATTTTAATCAAAAACTAGTCTTACAAATGAGATGAGAAAAAAGGTTTTTTTGGAAGATAAAATATTCCAATGTTTAAAACATTTTATATAATAAACCAACATGAGAATTATTCCAATGACTTAAATTGGTTTAATTTATATACTATTGAAGAAATTTTAATTTAAAACCAATTGAATATATAATTTAATATTATAAATAATTTTAATAAAAGTTATTTTCAAATTAAAATTTAGTATTTTGCATTATTAATCAAAATCTGAAATGGTTTAGAAAACTCCAAAAAATTAACCCTAATGTAATTTTGTTTTTTGATTTAATAATTTAAGATTAATTTTTTCTACTAACTGTAAATAATTTTTTAAAAATTAATTTTATTATGTTCACAATGCGTGATTAAACCGTCTTTGATAAAAAGTTAGTTTTCTCAGAGATCATTTTATTTTCATTAAAATGATTCTTATTTTATTTTTTTCTCTATTAATAAAAAATGTAAATAGTGTAAACTATATATTTTTCAAATCTAGTTAAACATATTCATACCTATTGTTCTAATGGCTAGTTCATAACTATCACATTATGTAATAACATTTAATTTATATATCATGTTTCATTTGAACTTATTATTGCATGTAATGAAATCTACAATCAATATTTCATTTAAAGAAAGAAAAAATTAGTGTTTGATGTAAATAAATTTAAAACCAATTTTATTTTTAATGAAATTTTTTTATGATTTTCAATTTATTGAAAAAAATATCATAATTTATCATGGTGTTATATTTTATTAGAATATTGGTGTTTTGTGTCTCATAATTTAACAAATACAATGTTCTAAATCTATAATTTTAGGGAGTTTAATTTTTATTTAATTCATAGAGATGTAATAAAAAATTTGGTAACCTATTGAAATTTATGTTTCAATTTTTTTATTAATAAATGTGTTTATAAAAGTCTAAAACTTTATATAAATCTTTGTTTATATTAGGATCTATAATTAAATTCAATTATAAATTTTATTAACCATGATTCATTTCATTATATATAATGTTTCATATATTTAAGAACTATCCTTTATATTTCAATTATTTCCCCGATTATTCTATTTTCATCCATTTCATGACATGTTATAAGGATATTTAGATGAAGAATTTCATTAATAGGGTTTATCATGTGTTTTCCTATAATAATACCATATGTCAATATGTTATGAACTTGAATTGAATATTGAGCATCTTAAAGATGTTTTATTTTAATAAAATCTCAAATTCGTTTTCAATTTATTTATAATTTTGTTTTTACTCTATTGTTAATGATTTATATTGTAGTGATCCAAAAATAACCCTAATTAAGAGTTATATAGATAGAGAGGTGATGGAAGGTCTCATTACATGGATGAAAGTGACATAATCATAAAGATTCTTGGATTTAGAATATAGTATTTCTCTTAATTAAATCCAATTTCTCAGTAATTAATTATTGTTAATTTTTCATTTATTAACATTTTATAAAAGATTTTTTTAAAATTTGAAAATTCATGTGTTTTATTTAGAAAATCACATTTCATTTTTAAGAAATAAACTTTTATTCATCTTAAAAAAATGATCAATATTCATGATGACTTAGTGTAATCTCATTGACTTAATAAATTGTAAGAGTATGTTTTATAATATTTATAAATAGTTTTCACAAAATAAACGTCCCATTTATGTGACTAATTATATGGTTTGAAAACAATTTTTTAAATTATATTTCACTTGAAAATGAATAACTTTTAAAAAAATGATTTCAAGTATTAAAATATTTTCTTGAAATGAACATTAAATTTAAATAAATTTTCCAAAAAATCAATAATATAATTTCCTAGGATCTATTAAGTTTATTTGAATATGAATGGGTTGTAATGAATTCCATGACTAATCACTTAATCTGTTTATTCGTAGTGAATTGTGGTGAAATTATCCTGATACATAGTTACATGATTAGAAATACTGTCATAAAACATCAAATATCCATCATTATTTAATTTAAATTTTATAATAATAAATCAATATTATGATTATTTATTTTTAAAATACTTAATCTATGTCATTTAATCATTATTAGAATTATTATATGATAACTTTTAAATTCAAATTTTTTTGACCCATATATGAAGAGAATATTAGAGTGGATGAGATGAATATAAATTTTAATCTTTTATGATTTGTTATAAAATTATTTTAGTATTTTTAATAGTATATTAGTGAATGTGGTGTTCAATCAGTTAGATAATATAAAAAACTACCAGAACACCATAATTTTTGTAGAATTTCGATTCACAATATATGATGCTAGTCAACTCTTAAATCCCCTAAAACATAGTGATAGGACTAGTACTGACTAATAATGATAGAGAAAATTATAAATATTTTTATGGTATATGATAAAATTTATTATATTACATTGAATTGACCACACCATTTCCATTTTTTCCTATAAAGAGTCACAATCGTTTTTTCAAATGAGTATCCCTAACCTATCACTCTATCTTGTGTAGGTGCACAAATAACCTATTTGATTTTTTTTGAATAAGTGGACAAATTAAAACAATATATTTTAAATTTGGTAAAACATTTTTTTTAAATGAAATACAGAATCTTCTACAAAAAATTAAAATAAACAATAGATCATGAAGAATTTGAAAAATTAATAAGGTTTCGAACAATGAACATAGGTCATAGAGGAATATATATAGAACAATTAATGTCCAAAGAAACCAGTAAAGCCTCAGTAAATAAGTAGAAAATAATCAATGTGGTTTTCAATATTTTTAAGGACATCAACTGTTTTTCATGGTCTCAATTTATAGACAAAAATTTAAATTGATATTGTTCTCCAAAAAAACATATGTGAACCATATTTGTGATATTTTTTACTATTTATTCACATAATAAACAACTATATCAAATAGAATGGTAGCATTACCATTACAAATATTTGTAAAATAATGTTCAAAATTATTTTTTGATCTTCATGATTTATAACTGGTTCTAGTTCATTAATGAGAAATTATCACCATAGGGAGGAGGGACAGAAATAGAATTATAATCCTTCCATTTAAATAAAATAATTGAAGAAAATAATTTGTAAGGGTAATAAGTGTTACTGTGTAAGGGTCATCATATAGTTTATAGAATGGTAATCTTAATTCCGTTAATAATGTTAATATATCCTATAAATGTAATATAGAATCTTCATAAAGGTAAAAAACAATTTATACAACTCATGTAACAGTAACTAGAATCCATTAGTTGGGGTACACATATTATATAATATGTGTAATGGTATTTATGTAAGTTTTATAAGTATTTACATATTAGTAGAATAAAAGTATAATAGTATATATAAATTTAAAAAAATCCATGTAAGGGGATACCATAATTTTAATTAGTTGTGTAAGGGTAACTATACATTCATAAATAAGAAAATATACTTCAATAAAAGTAATGATCATGTACATAAGGGTACTAAAATAATGTTAGTGTCTTCCTATAAGGGTAATACACACTATGTAATTGTATAAAAACTATTTGAAGGTAATTGAATATTATAATATGTTACCTAATGGTATAACTATGATTTATAAGGGGATAAAATGATGTATATTAATTTCATATAGAAAAATAATATGACACGTATGGGTAAGAGAAAAACATAAGTATATAAATATATGTAAAATGAAGATATTTAATCATAAAATGGAATCTTCTAATACTCATTTTAGGGTAAACATAATAAGGGTAAAAATAATGATACATAGAATGTGTAAGGGTAAATAAGATGAGAAGAAAATTATTTTTTCACAGAGTAAAACAAAAATTATTTTAAAGAATAATTATAATTATTAGAGTACAAGATGAAAATTTAATAAATAATTTATTTTAAAAAAATATTTCAGAAAATACTACACTATGTATAAAAGAAACTACTAAATTCAATATATGTAATAAAATATTTAAATCAAATGAACATGTAATAATATATGTGATAACACTTTAACATTTTCTTTCATGTATCATTTGATTCATAATAAATAAAATTAAAGACATGGATATTTACAATTCATCAACTAATGTAATACCTTATTACTATAGCATTTCAACCAAATTTTTTCAATAAAAATTGAATATTAAAATGGAAGAGGTTCTAAATTAATCAAAACAGTAAAAATTAGTTTACTAAAACCCCATTTTCTTAACACTAACAATATCCCCTTTTATAAATTGAAAATTCAAACATTTATTATAATATATCCATAATATTCCCCCTTTCTTTCAAAACATCATAAAGAGTCTCCTTAAAATATTCCCCCCTTTATTAAAAATTAAAAAAAAACCAATAAATTCATTTCCCTTTTTAAAATTAATATATGTTTTTAATGATGAATGTTTAAATAATATTAAAATAGGAATATTAATAAACACAAATATTATTTTCACTAATTTTTTAATTCATATTAAATCATAAAATATATTTAAATTTGGAAATGGTATGTGTATGTCACTTTACAAGAAATTTATTTTATAAAAAATATTATATATCCCTCTTAAATAAGAATATCAGATCAATAATCTATATTCAAAACATTCCCAACACATAGTGAATTAGAGAGATAAAACTCATAATATAAAAAATTTATATATAATTTTTATAAATAAATTCATCAAGTTAAATAATTTAATATCATAGGGAAAATATCCCCAGCATTTATGACATAAAAAAATTAACCATATATGCTGCCAATAAATTTATAATGTAAATTCAAATAATCAAAATACAATTACAATGAATTAAAAAATACATATATAAGAACATGATATCAACCATAGGCTAAAAATAATATCATTCTCATTAGAAAAAGTGTATATAAAATGTTTAATACATTTGAACAAGACATATATTATTTAAATAATTGAAAGTTCTTGATGCCCAATGAGAAATATATAGTTGGGCTATAGACTAGCATGATAACTAAGGGATTTGAATATGATTCAATGGGAAACGTTGATTTACAATTGATATACATCTTAAAATGAAAACATTTTTTCAAAGTAATACCTTTGTGCAATGATGATTAAAAATTATTTAAAGATAAATCATAATAATAGAGTCTAAATGATTCAAAATTTAAATAAGTTACATTATAGACCATTCCAAATACACTCTTAATAAATAATGTATTATAAATTCTATAAAAAACATATTATTATAACGAAAATATGATTTTACCATTTTATTTTATTCATGGAAATCATCTTACCTAACTTCACTTTCTATTTCCAAAATATTTGGATGATTTTATTAACAATAAATAAAATTAATTATTATATTTTCATTTTCTTTTTTATTATTGTGAAAATCTATCACGATTTAATCATTTGTGCATGAAACTGAACTTTATAATTTTTTATTCTCCCATTTAGCTTCTTTCATTATTTATTACCTTTATAGATTTCATCAAAAATGAATTTGAATCTCAATTATTATTCATAAATTTATTTAGTTATAAAATATATGTTCCGTTTATTCTAATTTATTAACTCATATTTTCATTTTCAAAACATTCTTGTGCTCTCAAATTAAAAAAAAGAGTAGAATTATTAGAAGTCTCATTCTCTTTAACCAACCTTTTCATTCATGTTTTCAATGAAACAATTTTACATTATTTTTCACAAATGACTCTATAAATTTTAGGAAACATTCATGTCCTAATTTATTATTTGTTTTTAAATCATTATAACAGTTATTTTAGATTGTATTTCATCATAAGAAATATAATTTTACTAAGATTTTTTTTTTAATATTACAAAAATTATCTAACAGAAGGATTGTTTAACAAAGGTGAAAATTATTTTTTGGGTACCTGATCATTTATCCCGTAAATGAAATTTTACACAGTTTTTTGACACTATTACTATAATCACAACATGAACATGACTCCATGGTACAATTACAACCATCATGGTAAGGTTGATTATTTTTACTCTTGTATTGTTCATCTTCTCAATCATTCTTTATTTTTCTACAATCAAATTTAGTATGGGTGGGATTTCTTTATATGTAAAAAAATAACTCTATATTTACCTTCAATGTATTTTATTTTGAAAATATTCTATTATTTCATTGATATTCATTATTTTAAACCTTATTCCCTACTCACTATATATTCTTAAAATTTTCCAATTTGCTTCAATTCAAAACATTTTTCACTTCTATAAGATCACGAACATGCATTAGAAGAGTTTGAAAACATATTCAGATAAGATTTAAATTCTACTCACATTAAAGAAAACACTCTCATTAATCTTTCATTCAAGATCACATTCAAGAGGTGATATTATAATCTTTTCCATAGTATATTTAGTGACGCCATTTCTTTCATTGATTTACGCATTCATTGAGTTATAATTATTATGTAATGAATGAAGTTTTCTCTCAACAATTACATTATTCTATACACTCTCTATAAGATAAAACATTCAATTAAAGATATTTATAAATTGGTTATATATATATAAATTATGTTCTCATGATCATTCATTATGAGTTCGTGATATTATATAATATTTATTCAATTATCTAAAACATACCAGTTCCATGATGAATGGAGTTTTTTGTCCTTTAAATGTAATAAGATATTTTTCATAATAAAATATGACTATAAATATTTCTAGTTAAAGGAAAATAGAGAAAATCAATTATTCCATAATTTATCACATTTATAATTGTATCATTTAATGTTATAGTATCCAAATCCTTTTCATGTATTTTATGTGGTTTAATCATTACACTCTAATATTCAATTTTAATATTCTTAAAAAATTCTTCTATATAATCTTTAAAATATGAGTAATCACTTTCATTGAAGTGATGTTGTCTAAGAGGACATATAACTTCACATTCCTGATTTCTTATTTAAAATAAAAATGATCTTTTCCATAGACTGTTAATTATATGATAGCATTATCATAATAAAAATAATAATAAATTCATAATAAAAAAAGATAAAAAAATTCCTTTTTAAGGAACATTATCTCATACAATTTATTGACCTATATATGAAAATAATGATAGATTGGAGGGAATGAATAATAATTTTTAAATTTTAAAAAATATTTAAAAATTAATAGAGAATTTTCAATTATTGATAAATGAGTATGGTGTTAAAATTGTTAGGTAGAAGAAAAAAAATTACAAACAAGAACATCATAATTTTTATTGTAGTTCAGTTCACTATATATGAACCTAGTCAACTCTTCAATCCCCATAAATTCATTTATAGGACATGTGCACTATAAAATAATATCTAATCAAATATATGTCTTTTATTGGTGTAGACTAAAACCTAGTCTATTACACAATACATAACATACCTTTTTTCAATTACGGGTAGAAGAAGAAACCTAAGATTCTTCAAAGGGGAATCGCTATCCTATCACTCTCATTTCTAGGTGAGAAAATAACCTATGTGATTTTCTTTTGACAGGGAGAGTATAATTAGAAACAAACTTATTTACCAGGTATAACTAAGTTTTATGAAATGAAATATTTAATCTTCCATATCAATTTAGAAGTTAAAAAGATAACTAGAAGAAGTCAACAAAGAATCATGGTTTCTGAATACTAAATTTTAGACCTTCTGGAAATAATGTAGGATATGGGATATCTTATGATGCGGGTAAATACACTTTCAGTCAAAATAAAATAATGAATTTAGATCTCAATATTTTCCACAAATTCACTATTTTCCCTTGGTTTCTACTAATAGACACAAATTCAAATGGTTTTCGTTCTTTAAATAATTTCCATGAAATATCTTCACATAATCTATTTCCCATTTCATTAACATAAAAATAAATGGTTACGAATAAAATATAAATATTATTGTTATCAATATGAATATTTTGAAACATACACTCAAATTACTCATTTAATCTTCGTGCTTCATACCTAGAACCACTACATCAATGACCTCATATCAATATGAGAAAGATGTCTAGAAACAAAATTTTGTTCGAAGCATCCGAATAAAATTGCTTAACTAATGATTATATATGGGTAATAATTGTTCATGAATAAGGGGTCATAAATAATTTATGAAAATATAGGATTCATTCAATGTATAATGGTAATAGATTATATAAAAGTAATATATAAGTTTCATTAATGTAATGTAAATTTTATAAAGCTCCGATAAAGGTATCATACATTTATTAATAATGGAACAACGAGTATATGTTATGTGTAATGGTACATACAAGAGGAAACGAAATATTCATTTAATGGTATAATAAAAATATAATGGAACATATTAAGGTAAAAAACAATTTCCATAGGGATAAATCAAAATTTGAACTAGCGGCATAAGGGTTACTATGAATACATAAAGGTACAACCCTTCATGGGTAAAGGTGATAACCATATACATAAGGGTACTCACATAATTGTAATGTCTTTACATAAGGGTAAGACATATTATGTTAGGGGACAAAAAATGCTATGTAAAGGTAACAAAATGTTATACTATATTAATTAATTCACCAAATTAGATGTGTAATGGTATAAAACATTTATATGACTTTAATAAGGATAAATAATATGTTATGTATGGATAATGGAATATCATAAGTACCATCATAAATGAAAAAAGTTACATAAGGGAAATGAATAACTTCTAATACTCTTATAATGGAAATGTGTATGTTATGTAATGGTAAAGGGTAGCTAACGTAATAACAAAAACCATGGTTCATAGAATATATAATGGTAACTAAAATGAAAATTAAATTAATATTTCCTAAAATTAATTCAAAAAATGTATCTATAGATTAATAATAATGAATATAATAAAATACAAAAAAATTTAAAAAAATTATTTAAAATTAATTAGTAACATAATAAACCATAGTTAAAAATCAAACAATTAATTTCAACCTATATATGATTGTATTTAAATCAACTTAAAATATTATAGTATATGTGACAAAACATTATATTTTTAATAATGTAATATAAAATATATAATAATACCAATTACAGAGGTTGATATAAATAATTAATTAACTAATGTAAAAAATTAATTCCTAGAATATTTCAACCATAAAATCTTAATAAAATTTGAATATTAAAATGATAGTAGTTTTGAAATTTTCAAAAAAATAAAATTATATTTACAAAAACTCTACTATCTCAGAACTAAAAATTTTAAGCCATGTAAATATGAAACATAACATTATAAAATTTATATGTAATAGATACACTAGAATAGAGAATATTGTAAACATTTCATGTTAATAATCTTGAGGATTTATTATTTCAACTTAGTCTTATAGCATAACTATGAATTGATATTTTTCATATCACTCTAAAAGAGGTTTGGGTATATCTATTCTTATTATATAAATGTTTTAACAAGGTTGATCATCCATTGATGTGAATTGATGATTGGGATGGTTTTATACCAAAACATTATTATATCGCCTCTTTAATATCCTAAAATGGGATTATTAGATAAGATAACCCAACACTTTTATTCATAATCCCATTTCTTTCGAAAGTGGATGCGTGTTTCATGAAAACTTTTTATAAATGGTATGATGTTAAACACATACATCACAATATGGTTTTCCTCGTATAGAAAATGAATCTTGATGAAGGATTTATAGGTACAGATCCTATTCGTATTTATAGTTTCCTAGTAAATCATATGAAAACATATTTCCTCTATCTTTTATTAACTTTTTATTTCATGTTTACTATCTACCAAACACACCATTCATTGATATAAATATGTAATTAAGTAAGTATGTTCATTTAATACACCTTGTTGTTAATTGTGTTGTTTAGACACATTGGTGACTCCATACTGAGTATCTATATCCTCACACATTTTCTGAACACCAAATTTGACATGAATCTCTTTATATTATATTTTAGGTGCCTTATTATGTTATTAGGTTTTTTATTTTTCAATCCCATGTGACATTAGAGATAGATCGTATACCAATTCTAGGAGGATCACTCATTTGGGTAATTTTTCGAGGTTGTGAAGAAAATGTGAAGGGTATTTTCATAGTTATTCTTAACTAGTATCTACTCATGAAACATCATATTTTTTGATACAAAACAAATTTTTTATCTTTTTTAAGAGTAGTGGATTATATGTTGTTCTATGAATTTTAATAAATTTAAAGTATTTTTAGGGATATTTTTACATGTATACTTATTTCAAAAAAAATCGTTGCATATTTTCTATATATTCTGACTAACGTGTACCTAATGGTGGGTTATATAGTTTTTAGTCCATATGTTAAATAGACCTAATGTTTATGGAAAATAATTTATAAAGACACTCATCTTTTATGTTCCAGTTTTTAAATCAGGAAACCACCTCCCACTATTTTTTAGTTAATCACATTGAATTTATGTACTCCAATTATGATCGGGAATTGCATCTATGATCCTATTGTGGCATGTAGCACAACTACTCTCATAGTGGGGTCACAATTTAATGTTTTCGGATACAACATATGTTTTATTCAGTGTAAGTACATTATAATATTATTATGAATTGATGCATAATTATTTTATTTTACATTATGTGAATTTCATAAAAATGATTTTTTTCTAATTGAATATTTATAATAAATATCTCAAAAATTAATGAGATATCATTTCATATAAAATTTATAACTAATTTTTTAAATCAAAACAAAGACTACCTCTTTATTGATATATTTTTTCAAAGAATATGTTCATCATCTGAGCCTCATTTCATTTATCAATTATTGTGATTGTTGGATCCTTGTGTAGTATTCATATAGTTGTGATCTATTCATTCTTATATTATTTGTGAATAACATATATGGATTTTTGTGTCCAAGCATTGTATATCGATTATCTATATTTGTTCATCTAAATCATATCATGTTTCCTAAGGCTTAAAGGAATATAACTTTCTCTTCCTGTTCATGAGATAATAATACAATAATATATATATATATATATATATTCAGAGTGATTTTTATTTCAAAATTCTTGATTAACTATATGCAATATATGTAGTCATATAATTATAGTGTTAGGGTTATGGTTAAAATATTATTTAATTTCAAAACGGACCATAAATAATATAATAAATCCTATCTAAACCCATTCCATAATATAATAATATAATTATTATTTTTTGACATGTGTTAATTGGTATAATGATAAATATATTTTTTTCCAACATCCAATTTAATACTTCTCATTAGAAACAATCTTAGTTTTCTCCAGCAAGACATATATCAAATTTCTAAATAAATATTCAATAAAATTTTTATTTATAAATAAATATTCTATTCAAATAATTTAGAATAAGTATTTATTAGATATTAAATAAAAAAGTTATTTATCTATATAATTTAGAAACTACATTTTGAATAAATATTTATTTAATTTATTATTTCATTACTTTTGGATAATGTTATTTCATTGTCATGAGATTAATATTTATTCAAATAATGAAATTAAAATATAATATTAATTGAAAAAATGAAAAAATTTAATGTGTTGTAATCTATGTTTTGTTCTCATTAGTATTAGGTAGACATTCATAATGTAAAATACTAATATCTAGCAAAAATTAAAGGAAACCAAAATTAGGAAGTCAATGTCACAATGTTTACAATCACTCATGAATTATTACTGTGTAATATATTCAAATTATATCCATATCTTATCAACATGGTTTCATACACGTTCCGTCAACCAATATGTTTAATATTTCAGTCATTAACTATATGAAATAAAATCATTGTTACACCACAGATATAAAATTTAAGGAAATTGTTAAATTTACAAGAAGGGGTCGAGATATCAGAATCTATACATATGGATGGAAAAAAAAATCTTTGACATATTTATTAATAACACATAACAAATGATGCACTTCATGTATCCAAATAAAATATGAATTGTATCACTATGGTTTTTGAAATACCTCAAAATGTGTGATTCATGAAACAAATTTATAAAAATATTAAAGTCTATGGTTCCTTACACATACTCACAGATAGAAATGTCTTCTGAAACATCATCATGTGGAATTATTCTTGGTGGTTCTTTTCTCATAATCTATCTAACTAGAAATATCCAAATTTGAAAATCATAATGAGAAGTCTAATATAACTTTGAGTACACATACCATATAGCCAACATTCTATGTGTTTAGTCATTGAATGTTATCTGACAATAGAACAATATTTTAGAATATCATCATTGAATTACAAGGATCACATCATACTAGGGAATTTCTCTAAACTTATCAACATGAAAGATACTCTATAACCTTATTATATTAAATTCATGGGAAAAATTATAAATATATAATGATATGTCTATTATTATTCACATATATGAATATTAATATAATTCAACGTAAAAATAGTTGTTTATAGACTACAAATTCCAACACTATTATTAAAAAATTTTATTAGAGCAGTGCATTAGGATATCTGGTATAAGGATTTTAGTGGATTATATTATATATAGGGTTTATAAAATCAATGGGTACACCATTTTTATATAATAACAAATATTATATATGGGAAAACTATGATACTAGGTTTCTTCAGGTATGTAGACTGACCACTATAAAATATTGTAGCTGTAATGAACCATCCTTCTATGAGCCATGAACCTGGTCACATGTCCCCAATGTCAAACCCATGTTAATTGAATTTATTCTTGCCTAAATCTCAAACACCTTGGGAAACTTCTGAGGAGGTCACTAATCAATATCAATTCTCTAGCACAAGCAGGATTAACAACGCAGTTCTAATTTGGTAGGCTGCCAAAAAGAAAGGTGAACCTTGTTAACATTGGTAATAAAATATGTCTATTTTTGTCTCAAATTTATAGAGGATTTACATTATATTCCTCTTTAATGAAAAATACCCACATTATAGAATGTCCTTTTTGGACATCAATCATCAATCATTGGAAGTGACTCTATACTTCTATCTTGGTATTGGAGATGATACCATTTTTCTGGACTTGGCCTCCCTCGATCCATGAACCTGTTCTCTTGACACCATAGTCTATCAAATATTATTTCAGTGTGTTTTACCCTCACTCTCAGACACCTTGGGAAATATACCAATAGGTCACCCATATTAATCACTACCTCAGTCCAAACATGATTAACTGTGGAGTTATAATTAAGAAAGACATTAATAAGAAAGGTGTAACTTTTCTACATGTGTAGTAACTTTTTTTTTCAATTTATGTCTTCTATTTTCTAGGGTTGTGTGATGAAACCTTCTTGCATACCCTCTCAGTCTAGTACATAGCCGAAATCATCACATAGTAGAAGGGAATTATTGATCCCCATGGGTTTCCGACTTGAACTATGGAATGAAGATGAACCATAGGGAAAAATTAGATCCAAACTGAAGCAAAAAAATGAAACAATTATATTTATACATTAATGTAAGGAAAAAATAAATAGTAATACACAAATTACATCTCATAATAAAAGGAAAAAATGGATTGATATAACACAAAAGAATCTAAAAAATCTCCAAGGTACAAATAAAATATCATCGGGAAACAAAAAATGAAATAGATACTTTTGGTGATATAATTTGTAAACTCCAACCATATCACAACCATATACAGAGTCACTATATAAAAAACCTCCCCACTTATCTATGGAATCTTTTCATTCCTTGTATCGAAATATATAACAAATTCTACACATCTTCGATGGGGTCTATAAGGCTGGAGGTAAAAAATCTAAGTAGTATCTCAAATAGGTGTTCCAAATAAATTATTTGTAATGAAATATGATCATGTCAAAATTTAATGAAATTAATAAACAATTTCTAGTTAAATATTTTTTATATCAATATCAGGGTAAATAAATCCCCTTTTTCCTTAGATCCAAATAATCCAATTAAAACAGCTACAAATAATATCTTCTATATCAAAGAAGTCAAACAAAATCATGTATCACATATGATATCAGATCTAATTAAGTACAAATAGATAGCAAAGGTAACATCAATATAAAGACCACAACATGCTAGACTAGCAAGAACATTCATGCCCAAATATACATAATCACACACATCATGTCTCTATACATATGAATAAAATCTCAAGAGAAGTCGAACACACCCATATGTGAATCTACCAATAGTACTAACAAGTCCCCAGGAAAATGGGCCTAGGAAGAATTGTAATGGGTATGTCTGGGTGCCAATTGTTGGTTCCCCATGCTGGTCAACTACATGACCTCAAGCGTGCCTCCATGTATATTATAGGTTTATGACTAGTAGTAAGGGTCTAATAAGTCAACCTTGGGGAGAATATACGCACTTTTTTCATAAACATTAGTAGTGAAAATAAATAATCAATAATAGAATAACATATCCCAAGAACAATATCAATATATATACTCAATAAAAGTAGGAAATATAATATCCATCTAGAATAATAAACATTACATGCTAGTGTGCCTGTCAAGTGTCTAAAATAAAAATACAATAGAATATACTGATGACTCCTTTGTTGGTCTTAAACCACGTTTGGTTCCTCAACCGTGATCTACCATGAATCATCTATATAACACATGGAATTTTCCCTTTACATGCCTTACATTGATGAAATCTATTATTGTATCGAATGGGAAACTCGAATAGGGTGTGAGTATAACTCTATAAGTCCCTCAAAATGGTGTATAAATAAATCCAATAAATTACATGTGTATGAAGTAATATAAAGAAAAAAGTACAATTCTTAATTAAATATTTATCACATTATCTTATGTTCTTTATTTAACCACATATAACCATGAGTTCTTTTGGTAAGCCAATTCTCAATACTTTCTTCGCCTCATGTCTATGTCTACAAGATTTCACATTGTCAAGTCAAAATTCATTTAATAAATGGGCTTTCATTATCCATTTAATTTTTAATCATGATATATTTAATTAGAAACATAGACCAATGCCACTATCTTAGGTGTAGATCATCAATTATAATGCCCTGTGATTATTTGGAGCATCATTCTTTGTCTCACTCATCATAAGTATTTGGAATCTCAATCTGTGCCCCATACATCATGGGTATTTGGGGACTCAGTCCATGTCCCATACAATAAGAATTTATTCTGTGGGTTTAGAACTCCATGTCTAGTACCCTGTGGGTATTTAGAGAATCATTCCTTATCCCAAACACCATTTTCTAAATAAATCATATATATCTCATGTATCATAGATCTCACATGTATCATATATCAAAAACATATCACATATATCACAAGAATCACATATCTCACATTTATTAATTCTACAATTAATTAATCACATAAAATAAATTTATCAATTCATTAATTAAATATCATGTTGGTCCCGTCAATTATTTCATCAATCAATTAGTCACATTAATTTCATAAATTAATTAAATAATTAATTAATATGCATACTTCCATTAATTAATTATCCAATTTATTAAGTAATTACATAATCAAAATTAATCCCATAATTAATTCATCAATTAATCATCCATATTCATCAATATCAATATTCCAATAATTAATTAGACAATTAATTATTCTTATTTCACAAATAAACTATTGGACAATAAACATGTCACTTAATTATCCTCAATTTCACAATTTCCATTATGCAATCAAATCCCTAATTTCATTAATTAATCTGTTGAAAAAATTAAATATTTAAATGTATAAATTTCAATTACTAAATGAACCTAAAAAAATATATAATCACATACACATAATTGACAATAAGAAAATGGAATTGGAATAATAGTCCACCTAAATTGATTCGTCAGATAACAATTTCCCCTAAAAAATCCCCAAAATTGAACAACATAATGACATAGATTGGGATTCAGATCTAAAACCCTAAATAAAGAAAAAAAATCACAAACTTACAAATATTTATCTGTATCTAGAGTCATAGATATAGATCTCACCAAAAAGATTTGTTCTCACCCAAACAAATAATTAATTTTCAGAATGAAAGAGAGATAAATGGGGGGAAATGGATAAAAGAACTATGATATGATTCCCTTGCTGAGAGAGGAGTGAAATTTCGATTCAGCATTCAATTCATGAAGAAAGGAGGTTAGGAAGGCATGGAATTCATCTAGAGAGCTTTAAAATAGTGAAAGACCACATAGGGTTGAATGGGGTTTGATTTACTATGGATTAGGGGGTTTATAAAATATTGCAATTAATTCTCAGTCATTATTAACGGCCATGAACAGTCAGTTGTGATAGGCCAATGGTTTCCCCTAATTGTGTTACAACCTTGAACCCTTTTAAAGGGGTTTATAGTTACTAATATTAGGGGGCACATTTTTCCAGATATTGTGCCAGTCATGTGAATCCCCTCTACATAGACTCACAGAGTTATAATGGATAGGTGGAAACGTTTTCTCTTATCACATTCCAACTATTCAAACCGAATTTTCTTTCATATTTCTCATAATTATAATAAAACACACCTCATTCATAACCTAGAAAATTAATAAAATAACAACATAAGAGTACCGAAATATGAGTCCAAGAGAGATTTATATATGGTATGGATCATAAAATCTCCCCACATTATAAAAACTCATCTTCGAGATGCACTCTCAATAATTTGTAAGATACGGAGTCAAAAAAATTGCACCATTGAGCCCTCATAACTAGTTCTATTTCTAATGTTTAAACCTCCACAATCTAATGTTTTTGTAATATAAGAACTAGAATCATTTCCTTTCTTTACAACATATTTTCACTATGATCCTACATGCAAATCATATGTTACTCAATTGGTGCATCTTTCTTATGTTAGACTTCATCCACAACAATCATTTCATAAGGGCTGGAGTGGTACCATCATAATTTGAAATATCAAAATCATGGTGCACATAAATTTATCACTATGGAAGAGCCAATTGATACCCCATTGATCTGATTCTCTCCACAACCTGATGTGGTCTGAAAAATCTGGGCACCAACTTGCCCAATTTCGATATCCTATGGTGACCCATCCTATGAGACACTCTATGGAATATATGATCACTCTCTATAAAATATAGGGATCATAAATTTTTACTAGCATATAATTTCTATGTAATCTGAACCGTATAAATATTCATCTAATTGTAATTTACTCTCACCAATATCTCTTAAGTGAGACTCCATCACAACATCTCAGACTCACTTTCCTCGATCTAGTATAATGGTGATCTGCATGGCCAACCACAATGTTCCTTGTATGGTTCCAACTGTATCATATCTAGATAAATTTTTTTATATGAAAAAATCCACCAAATCAATGTTCTTATCCCATGATCCTTTAATGCTAAGGAAACAAGTTCCTGAAATACCCTAAAGCACCATTATATCATGTTCCATGTTCCCATATGTCTGTGGGTGGAAGGTCATACTCCAAAAAAAAATATACCAAGAAACTTCTATAATACCCTATAGAACTCAATTTAATGATTGAGTCGTGGTCTGACACTATAGTCTGTGGCACCACATGAAAACAAATGATCTCTAGAATATAAGAAACTCCCAGATTCCCCAGTAAGAAAGTATCCCATATGGGTTTCATTAGTCGATATACATAACCAAAATATCATCATTTTTATGAGGCTTCCTCGTGAGACCCATGACAAAGCCCATATTCATGTTGGCCCACTTCCATTCTGGGATAGTCAATGGTTGTAACAAACCACTAGGTCATTGATGATATTATTGAACCTACTAATATATGAGACATCATATCACAAATCCATTTATCTCAATTTTCATGTTTAGAAAAAAAAATTCATTGTAGTTCATAGTACATTTTGGTCACACCAGGATGTACTGACCACTCCATGTAATGAAAATTATTAATATATTCCTCCCACATACTCAATGAAAAAAAAAACAAAATTCTCGACATAGGTAATCTCATACTCATATATTCTTCAATTTAAAGGTGACTCCCCACCATCAAGGCCTTCCCTCATGTTCAATAACTCCGGATACTCATAATTTCTGCCTCTGATCTGGATTAAAAGAGTAGATTACACTAAAAATAATAGGAGTAACATATACTCCTGACTCTCAAAAACAACCAAATGCATTTAATATAATATATTTACCATCCTCCACCCATCACTAAACTGATTTACATCATGACTCTATGTCTTTCAACAAAGGCCATCGTCAACAATGTTCCCCTTTCATGGGGTATATCATAACTTAATGTCTAAATACTATTTATAATCAACTGATATCCTCTTTACAAGATTCCAATCTCATTTAGAGAAGATATAAAATATCCTCTTATGATCTATATACACCATGAACATCTCACCCAACAGATAATGTCTCCAACACTGCAAAATAAAAATCATCCCTGCTAACTCGAGGTCATGTGTATTGTAGTATAGTTCATGCGGCCTCAACTGCTGAGACACATACCCCAAAAATCAATATCCCTACATTAACACGTCCTAAAATATGATCTCATAAGAATCACAATACAGTTTACTCTCCACACCTGGATTGGGTAGGATCAATATCACTGATGATGTAATGTGCTTATTCAACTCCTTAAAGGAATTCTATGTTTACATAAACATCAAGCATTATCAAATTTTAGGTCAAACCTAAGAGAGTATTTTTTTTAATAGAGAAATTTCAGGTACAAACCTACTATAGTGTCCATATAAACCTAAAATGATTCAGATATCATAAATATTTTTGGACTACTCCTAAGAACCCAATGCATGAACCTTATCTAGTTCAATTGACACATCTTCCTCTAAAATGATGTGACCCAAGAAGTGTACCTGATCAATAAAAAATTGACACCTAGATTGAAAGGATTATATTCAGTTCTTTATCAATGTACTTGTGAAGATATAAAAATGTTGTTATTGATCTTCTTGAGTCTTGGAGTACACCAAGATTTCATCCACAAACACAACAACATATTGATCTATGTATGGATGGATGATTCTATTCATCAAATCCTTAAACACAACTGGTGCATTTATCAACTCAAGTGTAATTATGATTAACTCATAAATTACATAACTACTTCTAAAATCAGTCTTTAGTTATCATAATTCATTACTTTGAGCTGATGAAACCCTAATCTCAATTAAATTTTTGAGAGCACACATGCTCCTCTCAAATGGTTAAATATATCTTCGATACATGGAAGAGGATACTATTTCATTAAAATAATCTTGTAGAACTACTATAAATTAATAAAAGAGAATAGAATCTCATAATTATTCTTAGAAAATAGTATTGGAGAACCACATGGTGATGTACTCAGACAAATAAATCCTTTATCCTCTAACTCCTCCAGTTGAGTATTAAACTCTTGACGATCTATTGGTTCTATTCAATATGGTGGAATTGAAACAACCTCATCCCCCAACATCATATCAATAATTAATTCCACATATATATTAGGTGGAAACAATGAGAAGTTTTCAAGAAACACATCCTAATATCTATCCGCTGAAGGTGAAAAGTCATCATACATTGCACCTCCATCATCCAACATTAGAACTGCAACATGAGTTGTGTGATCTCCCAGTTGTAGAGTAAGTTGTCAAACATGACCCTCCTTGATATCGGACCCTCCATGATGAATATTTTTGTCATCTTTAGGGGGTGTAAAATTCACTCTCCTCCAGTAACAATCAATGTGGGATACCTATATGAATTTCCATTCCATTTCCATAATTAGTTTGAAGATTAACATGTCATGAAAATTAAGATCCCACAAGAAATTGATACTCCTTGATCATAATAGAATATGCCTTTCACCAATAGATTTCTATAGACTATACATTTAATGGTTTATATGTCATCATTTTCCCATTCAAAAACTCCCCTATCATTCTGCATAATTTAAGTAGTTTTTAAGATGTAATGGAAATTGAGAGACCATTATCAAATAAGTCACAAGCTAATGTAGAATATAAATGAATAGTACCTCTCTTTGTCAATGGTCCAACCTCAGTATATAGAACTGGTGGATGAATATCATGTAATTTTCCTACCCCTCATCCATGTGAAATAGTTGGAATCCCTAGAGCTATTCCACTCTAATGATATGAGATATCTTTCCCCAAATAACTACATCTACTGCCTCTACTACCTCGACCAGTAAAACTCCATATTCCTGAATAATATGGTTCATGAGACACTGTTATCACACTCTATTTTATCTAGACCCTCAATAACTAATAGCTAGTCCTAGTTTCATACAAATACTCTATAGATAAATCATCATTCTGTTGGCTCGGCACACCACTACTGGTTGGGGACAATGTTTACAAAAGTTTACCAGAATAACACATGGGTGGTAAAGTACCCAGGTAAGACCATGACACACTATTTCCTCTAACTATCCACTTTTAATCCCACTTATCTAGATAATGTTCTATTAATGACACTTCCTTCTCTCGGAAGACATACCACTTGGTCATCCAGAATGAAACCACATGTGTTAAACTAAAACACCCATTTAGGTTACCCTCTATTAGGATAAGATGATTTTTCACATATGAAAACTTATTCTCCCCCATGATATTTACCTATGACTTAATTTCACACAAAATTCATTCCTAGAACATATTTTTGGTAGTAGCCTCGTCCTCACATAACATTGAGGTAATGATTTAAAAATATCTAAAGAATCATTTGTAGTCTATTATAGACATAATATCCTAATTCAATAGAATTAAATCAGCTAGAAACCCATGCCTCAACACCTTTAAATAGAATTTCTCCAAAACGAAACCAAGAATAACTTCCATAACATACCATCAACCTTTATAGATTGATATTGAACGTCCCACTAGCACTTTTGTGATCCATGAAGCATATAATTAAATATCTTGACTCTCTTATCAGTGCGAGTCTCCAAGTGGTCATGTATAGTCTAGATAGACTCAATCAAATAATAAGTTCCCTCATGTCAAAAATCTCTAATAAAATTCATAAGGTTCTATAACTGAAACTTTCTCATCCTATCTAACATGATTTTCACAACCAACCCCAGATAAATTTCCTTGATTTGCGTGAAGTGATCGATGTTCTCTCAAAACATCCCCATTTGTCCCCAACCAATATTATTAATGCCTTGGGATCCAATACTTTTGGTTCATATTCATCCATAACCTCATGTCTTCCTCTCAGTAAGAATCATCATGGTGGTATATCTCTACATTTTTAAACACACTTATTAGGAAACAATTCATGACTTTATCACATTTATATTAGATGGAAACACAACAATTAAAATCATCTCCTTTCCCCAAAACATGACACATGGACATACCCAAGAATCTTTTACTACCCTTAAACATCCTACACCAAGTTTCTAGTTAATAATAGAAAACACATTCCAACTTCTATGTTTTTTAGTTAAACAAAAAATTATTCAAATTTCGAATTATTTTTACCATGTCATATTTCATATATTGAACCATTTTTCAACAAAATTTCATAATGAATAAAAAAAATTTATGTTTAACAACATATCCAAAAAAAATCTTCTATAGGATCCCTAAATGATATATCTCAACAAATAATATTGAGTTCCCTTAATGATTCATGAAACTCAAATCTCATGAAAAACCATGGCACATGTGTAAATTTCTAAAATATTCAGAAATAATAACCAGATGAAATAAAAATTGTATCATTAGTTTTTGAATAATATTCAACTCAAACAATGAACAATAATAAGGACAATTCCACACAAGATCCTTGGTTTTTTCCCATATATGGGTTTTTCAACTCCCATAAATGATCTCATTACCATGAATTGAATCTTCCTAGCCTCATGTATACCGCTCCTCAAATAGTAAGACAAATTAGAAAATGGAGGAATACTAATTTGATTCCACTTTTTAATGTACCATCTCGGGTTCCAGCCAATGTTGCACCATGACGGTAAATCTCATGTGATTAAATAGGCCTCATCATATGCAAGAGGCTGCTGACTAGAAGCAAGATTAAGATAATTAGATCAAGGGAAGACTATACCTTATTTTATATTATTAATACACTAATGGAAAAAAATAATCAAAAGAAGAATAATATATAACCATGAACAATACCAATATCCCAAGTAAATAAATGTAGGAAAAATAATATCTAACTAAAATAGAATCATGACATATTAATGTGTGTGAAAAGATTCTAAAATTAAAACTCAAAAGAAGACACTGAATAATACCAAGTGGGTCCCAAAACACATCTATTTTTCTTAACTATGCTCTAGCTTGAATCATCCATCTAACACAGGGCCTTTTCCCATGACCTGTCCTACATCCTAAAATCTATTTGGTTACCGATCAGGCATCCCGAGTAGGGTGTGAGTACAACTCAGTTGGTCACGACCAACAATGTATACATCAAATCCAGTCAATAATAATTTTATGTAATTTTATAAATAGGTATGTAAAATGAATAAGTATATAATTATAATATTCTGTTATGTTCCTTATTTAAACACATATACCCCCATGTTCCCATGGTCACCTGATGCTCAACACCTACATCAATTCATGTCGGAGTCTGAAACATTTCACATTATCAATTTTTAATTCATTTAATAAATGGGATTTTATATTACCTTTTGTAATGCCCCAACCCTAGAACACAAGAGCCGGTGCAATATTTTAATACATTAGGATGATTAAAAGGAATCAAGTCCCAAATTAATGATAAGTTTAGTAGTCTTGAAAACAAGATACATACATAAGTTTTAAATTTCAACTTGAAAAGAAAAAATAGTAAATTATTCCATTAGAAACATCCAAGTTTCCTAGATTATGCCTACAAGTCACTCATAAATATCTTCTTCTTATCCTAGGAAAATGAAACATAAGAAAGGTGTGAGATCATATGCTCAGTAAGAGTAATAAATACAGAGGAAGATAACCTAAACATTAGGCATGGTGAATAATTGAAAACACATGACTTAACAAATAATTATCATGAACATTTTATGGCAGGAATTTGAGCTGAGTAAATAATGTTGTAATAAAAAATAGTCATGGGTATTATACTATTCCAATAAACACAAGAAATATGAAAAGATAATCTCATAAATATGGAATGAATAATTCCAGACATTATAACCACATTGTCAAGGCCTCATGCCAATATTACAAATATAATTTTTTTTGGCCTTGTGCCAAGACACTATTTTGTCTCATGAGACCTACTGATGCATCGAAGAGCTGTAGTGGGCTCCACCCATCACTTACTAAGTCCAATTAATTCCTCATATGAAATGGGTGAAACATAATCTAAACATTCATATTAAAACTAGCATATGAAATGTTAATACTTTAACCATAATCCATGAATGGCTTAAAAATAGCACATCCATGGCCAATCATAACTCATTCAATGCAATATAGAAGATTGTATTATAATTTATGAACCTAAGTCAAGAATAACGAAGGATATTGATATAGATGAAAATAATCATCAAAACTATTTGAGATAAATATTTCCCTTTTTTCGTGAAAACATTCAGAAGTCAAACTATTTATCAGGAATCTGTTTAAAATAGATTTTTGAATAAAAGTGTCCCATAATAATTTAAATATTTTAAATTAATTATCACTTGAAAACATTAATGTCCATATAAAGAAATCCTTAAAACCATTTTTAAAACATTATAATATCATGAGAATAAAGTATTACATGATATATTATGTCAACAAATAGTATATAAACAATTTAAATTTGAATTGCTGCATAACAACAAGGAAGAATCAATGAAATGTAAATAGGGATGAAATCCCTTATAAAGACCATATCTTTAGGTTAAAGATATATCAATTACATAATTATGGGTCAAAAATATAAATAAACTCAATATTATTGGATTTTAAGTGTAAATTAATCAAAGGAAATTCTTATATATTCCTGTAAAATCAAGGCCAATGACATGGATGTTTAACTCAATGAATGGAAATTGAGTCATGTTTACTCTAATCAAGATCATATCAATGGCTTGAGAAATTATCAATGGAGTTATTATGTGTATCCAATGTATATAAACACAAAGGGGAGTGGGAATTACTACATAAATAATAAATAGATATTACAAACATATTCATGGAAAAAAATAATCAATGAAGTATTCGTAAATCCCAATGAGTGAAAATTGAAATTAGAAATTCTATTATGGATTTGGTAATCTTAAGAAACATACACCCCATGAAATAAGTATCATAAAATAAAGATTTAAATACCCATAAATTAAATTATATTACACCAGTAATAAAATCATGGGTAGTACATACACCACATGTAATAAATAAGTGGAAAACAATGTAAATCTCACAGAATTAAAAGTGAGATAAGAAATCCCTTACCTCATGTTCGACTTGTCTTGTATGTTACTTGTTCTTCCTGTATAATAAACTTAAGTTAATTTCTACTTGACTAAAAAAGGTAAATTTTATTATTCCATTTATATAAATTATTACTTTTCTATAACAATTAGTTAATTATTTGAGTTCATATTGGATATTTTATCGATGTTTGGAACTTGAGTCAAAAGTGAACTTGTTATAATTACAATTTTTCCATGTGTTAAAAAGTACATTATCTATAAAATGATATAAATGATTTAGATATCATATATATATATATATATATATTATATCCAGTATATATATGTATTTATAATAGTTCATAACATTTGGAGATAAAAATTAAATGCACTGTTCATGGAGACAGTAAGTCGTACGTACGCATGAACACAACATTCATTTCTATTTTGTATTTTAACGGAATTAAAACATAATTATACATAGATTTATTATAATTACAGTATAATATCATATATTATATAATTAACTACATACTTAATACATCCCACACAAGTTGTTAACAAGTCATATCACATTGAGGGGGTGGTAGTCCGCACTTCCTCAAATGAAATTATCACGTTTTAACATAATGGAAATTATAAAGGTACGATATAAATGGAAAATACAGAAGAAAAAAATAAAACAAAAAAATAATATATATCATATATTAATACAGTTCTATCTTAATGGCCACCATGAGAGGTGGTATAAGAGAATCTAACAATCATTGTTTCATCAGGTGTTAGTTTTCTAACCATAGAAAAAGTATGATCTTCACCCACTAGATGGAGGTGTGTGTATGTGTAGTTTGAATTATATTCATAAAAACATCATATTATTTTGATGATACTGGTGTTGTTATAAAATAAAGTAATAAAAAGAAATTAGGGGGTTGGATAAGTAATATAAAACAAAATAAAGCAAAAGAATTTAAGAGTAACCATTACTTTTAATTTGGGTTACTTCCTTTGGTTTGAACAAAAAGGACTTATTGAAGTGACTTATACCTAAGGTAAAGCTTCTAGGTGTAAGAGATGGATATTGAGAGCTTATATAGTCCGGGGTTGGATGATCCAAGGGGATTTGGACGTGTTTGGAATGGGTTATAAGTGGTGTCCTTTTATTAGGGGGAGGAGGGGCACTTTAAGAAATTATTAAGATACTGTTTTATTATATAGTAATATTCAGTTTCTAAAGTCCCAAAACTAATTAAATTTTATGATACGATGACTCATGGTTGAAATAAAATCATCCAATTAAAACTGGACAGGTTTTGGATTTTGTTTTAATATTAATAATCTTATTTATTTAAATCATTTATTAATGAGGTAAATACTACATCATTATTGTGTCATAAATATTTTAATTGATTTGTTGTCTAAAAATTATAAAAAAACAACCATAATGTATTAAATCTTGTTATATTTCCAATTAATATTTATAGTCGAAATGATGACTCATATAACCCCATGTAAATATTTATTTACTAAAATATTTTTGTTTATGTCATTTTTGTCATTACTTTAAGTTAATTAAAATAATGTGTCATTATAATTCATAAGTGGCTCCATGGGATCCAAAAATAGACCCAAGGATACCCATGGTCGGAAAAGGCTCATCCCATAAGGTAAAAAAATGTTAAGGTGATTTTGTATTATTATAATATTCTTTTTACATTGAATTACCCTATTTACCTTTAACCGCCGTAAATAAAAGTGAAAAGTTTCTATTCATAAAAAACTATTTTCATCTTATTGAACCAAAGTTTACTTACTAATAACAACCATGTATCTAATATTTTATAAATTCAATTCAATAATGTGGTAAAATTTCATTTAAATTTAAAATTCATCTTTTTAACTACTACTAAGTTGTTTTACTATTCATTAAAAATTGAAGTTTTTCAGAAAAATACCAAAAATTCAGCCTATTCTATATTTGAAATTCTGAATTCAAAAATGATGTATATTTTTTCAAATTCAAAACATATAATTTTCACTAATTTATTTATAATTAATTCTCACCGTCAAAACAAATATCGTGTTTTTTAGAAACAATAACTATCAAAGGATTCACACTTTTTTATGTATAATTTCAAAGTGAAATTAATTCCAATGAAAAAAATTGTATTAAATGGTAAAAATATAATCAAATTATACTTCCAAACCATTCATATGATTAATTTAACACTATAAATTATTTTGATTAAAAACATTTTTTTTCAATTATAATATAGTATTTTCACTATTCACCCAAAAAAGAAAGTTATCAGAAAAACACCAAAAATTTATCAAAACTAAAATTTTTATGTCCCAATTCTAAATAAGAAGTTTAATTTGTCAAATTTAATATATTAATGTGTCAAATATTGGATTTCAAAAGGGTTCACCATTAAAAGGTGGTAAAATTGCATTTTATGAAAAATACTTCCTTTATTTGAAAAAAAAATGAATTTGTTCATATATTATGTCTAAGAATCACATAATAGGAATGTTAAAATTATATATAATATATAAAATTCAAAATTTAGTTATTATTATTCATAAATACTTTTGAACGGCTAGTTTGATAAGTCGACGTGCACTCAATCTCAGTGTTGTGTGAGGTGCATGCTATTGAATTGATTTAAATAGATAATGTACTATGAAATCAGGGTGTGTTACATTCTCCCCTACTTCAATAAATTTATTCCTCGAAATTTATGTTTAGTATTTAAAACATGGTTTTAAACATTTCAAAATATCTTAATTGAAATCCCACATCAAAAAATGGATTAATGAGAACTCTATTATAAATTAAAGAATTGTAAGTATGAAGGTTACTGAAAATAATACATTCTAGGGATAAATGTATGAATACATGGATTTGGAAGAGAAATATAACCATCACGTTCTGATAGAGAGTGATTGAAAACTTGACCAGTAGATAGTAAGTGATCTAAAAACCATAAACTTGTGATGGGTTAAATGATATTTGATTCCCTAGTAGGAAAAGTAAACGGACAATGTTTTTGTTTTAGGTTTCTTTTCATAATGTTGACGAATTTAGTTATTAGATTGACTAAGAACATAAAGATATGTACTTAATTTTTAAGTATAGATTCTTCCTTTAATAAATTTCTACCACTAACTTATCTTTTCTCCAAACGAAGTAGTATTCAAGATGACTTGGTCACACCTAGAGCGCTAGAATCAACTTATAGAGAATCATGTATTCCCGAAAAGATGAACTATATCTTTAACTTTTCATTATAGATTATCTAAAACCAAAATGGTTAGTACAGGATCTGATGATCCCCAAAAAGGATAATTCTTTCAAGAAAGAAATACTAATCTGAATTTCTAAAATTAAACCAACAAAACCCAAAGTTCAATAATCAACATTCAAAAAACATCTTTCCATAAAATTTTCCAATATAATCCAAACTAATATTGAATCCCAAAACTCAGAAGAACATGCTTACATAGTCTACCATGTTATATCGTATCTCCAAACAACATCGACTACTTTTAATGTCACATACTTAGAAGTAATTAACATAATCACATATTCTCTATGATAGGTTAATAATTTCCATAAATAACCCAAATAGATATAAATCCAAAATAAAAACATAGATAAAAATACAGCATTATTCCTCAAATGAAGTCCCATTGTATTATATTTTCCATAAGCATATAGTGTTCCCAACAAAGCAAACATCTTCCAAAAAAACATTTATTACTTAATCACCAAATCATTTTCCTATACTATGAATTTCTATTTAATAAAACATAAGATCCCAAATCAACTTATTATTGATCAATAAAATCATTTTACATAAAAATATTTAGTCACACTAACCAGGGACTTCATGTAGTCCAGTGGTAGGAGATAAATCCCAGTCGCACTTTGGTTTTGTGGACGATTCTTACAGCTTTTTCCGACTTGAGAGGTTGTCTGTAACATCCCAAATAAGTAATTAATAATAGATATTTTTATCTATGTCTATTAATTATTAATATATTGTTATAGAGGCTTAAAATGAAAATAAATACAATCTTATGCATGGAATACACTAATATTCTTAAAAGATTGTTTTACTGCCTTTTGATGGCAAACCATTTTTGAATCTATATTTTGACAATTTTATAAACTATTTTTGTCAAAATAAACTTATTCTTTATGATTGGGACATCAAAATTTATTTGTGTGAATTTTTGGTATTTTTCTGACAATGTTCATTTTTTAATGAATAGTGAAAAATACTGCATTTTACATTAAAACTGCTTTTTAATCTAATTTATTTATATTATTAGATTATCTTTTGAATTGTTATTAATGTGTAATATGAATATATTTTTACAATTTTATCCAATGGTGGTCATTGGAATCAATTTCATTTTGAAATTATACTTAAACTGGTGTCAATCTTTTGATACTTATTGTTTTGTAAAAACACGCTATTTGCTCTGGCAGCGGGAATTAATTATTAAATTAATTAATTTGACTTATATGTATTGAATTTTTTTAAATAGACTTCATTTTTGAATTCGGAATATCAAATATAGCTTAGGGTGAATTTTTGTAATTTTCTGAAAAACTCCAATTTTTGATGAATAGTGAAACCACTAAGTGGTACTTATAAAGACTGATTTTCCGTTTAAATGAAATTTTGCCATCATTGTGTTTTGAATTTCAAAAATCCTACATACATGGTTGTCATTAATAAGTAAAATGTGGTTCAATGAGATTATAATAATTTTTTGGTGAATAGTAACTTATTAAGTTCTTAATCGCGATTAGTGGTAATTAGGGTAGTTTAAGGTATAAATAATGCTTTAATAATATGAAATGACCTAGACACATGTCCCAACCTTATTGGTTGTGTCATGGCCGACCAAGAAAAGCCATGGGTCAACTTGGGGACCCCATGGATCCACTTTTGTTGGGAAATGACAAAAATAACTTTTTATTTAATGTAAAAGTAAAAATGACACAAACATAATATGTTTTACGAAAACAATTTTTACATGGGCTTATAAAGATCCGATTTTTGATTATAAATAGTCATTGGAAATATAAAAAGATTTAATACATCATAGTATTTTTTTATAATTTTTAAACATTAAATAAATTAAATTATTTATGACATAATAATGATGCAGTGTTGACATCATTATTTGACGATTTAAATAAAATGGAAAGACAATGTAAAATCTATGAACTACACATGGCCA
The DNA here is from genome assembly GCA_963277665.1 of Viscum album. Lineage (NCBI taxonomy): Eukaryota > Viridiplantae > Streptophyta > Magnoliopsida > Santalales > Viscaceae > Viscum > Viscum album. Next base: position 45,221,970 of record OY728153.1, read on the forward strand.
AAACCAATTGGACGAGTGTCTTTCGAACCCTTCTCACCTTATCCACGAATTATATCAATTTGGGACCTTTTAAAACCGAAAAACATTTTCAAATAATGTAATATTTCTTTACTTTCCAAAAGTGCCCCTCCTCTCCTCTTATAAAAGGCCCCCACCTCTACCTCATTTCACACACTCCTCAAGACTTTGGCTCGGCCAACACCTGCCCATTTACTCTCTCCACATCCCTCTACTCATCCTAGAGGATTCTCTTTGGGCATAATCCTTTCAAAGGAATCCTTTAGGCTCAAATCAAAAGGAGTTACACTTTTAAAGGTAATTCATTCTCTCATGTTCATTTGTTTTATTTTGATTCTCCAACCCCCTAAAATCTTTTTATTTACTTATTTTGTAACAACACCAGTATCTTCAATATACTATGATGTTTTTATAAGATTTATTTGAGCTACACTTTCACACAACTACATCAAATGGTTAAAAAACATACGGTTTCCGTGGATGGTGAAATCCTGCCTCCCGAAACGATGATTGTTCAATACTCATTTAACACCTTCAAAGGTGGCCATTATGATGTCACTATTTTTGTATATGATATATGATATGTTTATGTTTTCCTTAATCTTCTGTTTTTTCATTTTGGGCATACCTTTATGGTTTCCATTATGGGTAAACATGATATCTTCATTTTAGGAAGTGCGGACTACCGCCCCCTGAAAGTGATTTGATTTGTTAATACCATATGTGGGATGTGTAAAGGATAAAGTTAATGATATTATATATGTTATTATACTGGAATTATAATATACTCTTATATAATTATGATTCCATTCCAAAAAAAATACAAAATAGAAATGGAAGTAGTGTTCATGCGTACGTACGGCTTACCGTCTCCATGAACGGTGCATTTCATTTCTTACCTCTAAATGTGATGTAATATTTTAAATACATGTATATGCTGAATATATATGATGTATATGTTATCCAAATCATTAATATCATTCTGTATATAATGAACCTTTGACCAAATTAACAACATGTAAGTGTAAGAAGTCTATTTTTGACTTAAGAACCAAATACCGACAAAATGAAAATTATTAACTTAAATGATTACATGATGTCCATAACATGGTATAAAAGGAATAATGAACTTGAAAAAGGATCTTAAGCAAGTAGAGATTAACTCAAGTTTATTATTCAGGAGATTAATGAACGGTCGGGTCAAGTCGGATACGAGGAATGGGACTTCGTCTCAATCTCCTTTCTTTGAGGCATATTTTATTTTATACACAACTTTCTTTTATACGGTGTATAAAACCCTTTGAATTTTACATTTATTCAAAAGGAATATTTTTTATACGAAGCGTTTACTAAACGAAAAAAGGGAATGTTTTTGTCGTACGTATGCGGCGACAACGACTTCTCTGTCGTCGTGACCGTTATTTGAATTTCGGCTTCCTCTACAAGCCATACCTTCTTTTTTAAAAGAAAAATAAATACCATGTTTTACTTTTCTTTTATTTTGGTATGGAAAATGGTTTTCACAATGTTTTTGTGTTGTATTGATATCTTGTGATTGAAATGTGGAAATGTTATGTTTCCTTTATGCATGTTTTATGTGATACGATTATGTTATGGTTCTTGGGCATTATTATGAAGATGGGTGGTTCCGTGATAAACTAAGGGCGGGTGAGCCTGATATAGCTCTCCAATGCATTGGGTAACACGAAGGAGTGAAACGTTAAGGTTTCTCCGAAGAGATTTAGGGAATATACTGTGATGGGTATTCCAAACGTAACCAAGAGGGTTACTCCCTACGTAAGAATGTTATGAATGCCTCAAGTTACCTTTATGTCTTATGATTTCTATGATTTATTCATGATTTTATGAGGTATGTTAAAGTGCCTATGTTTTATGGGTAAAGTATGATTTCATTCTTATGTATATATGAACTCATGTTTCCTTTCCATGTTTTTTAATAACCCATACTAAGTTTTTATGATCATACCAAGTTTTTGAAATGTTTTTCACAGGTCAAGGGAAAGGTACATGATAAGATGATAGAGTCTAGGATGTGTCAAGAAATAATCCATGTTTTATTTTAAATGTGTTTCCATTGATGGGAATGAAGAATACTATCTTTATGTAACCACTTTGTTTATATGTAGAATGTAATGAAAGTTTTATGATCTAATTCTCTAAAACTCTAAACCCGAAAAGATCCTCAATGTGTAATCTTGTAATAACTCAAGATTAAGTAAGGTTTAAGGCTGGGGCCTTATAGTTGGTATCAAAGGTCGGTTTAGATAACTTTAGGAGTTATAATTCTATTAAATGATTATCCAAATTTATTTATTTATTTTTTTGAAATGATATAGCATTTAAAGATTACCATGTTGCTTCATCTAAGACATGTTTGTTCAGAATGGTTTTCCGCAGAGGAAACAGGGAAGCAATGCTAGGAAGTCATACAGAAGAAAATAACCTTCCGAATCAGCATCCAGAAATGGTCAGAATTGGAACTGAATAGTTTTTTGCAGTAATGGCGCAGTTGACTCAAGCGATAAATGGTGGTGGTATCGATGCACGAGATCAGCCAGATCAACTGCAGAGGAACATGTCAGTGGTGGAACATTTCATGAGGCAACATCCACCATCATTCAGAGGATCATCTGACCCTGTGCTAGCTGAAGGGTGGATTAAAGCACTGGAGATTATTTTTGATGTCATGGGGTGTTCAGATAATCAAAAGGTTAGTCTTGCTATTTACCGTTTGGAGGGTGAAGCAGATCAGTACTGGTCTATGGTTAAAAATATCAGGGACGCCGATGAGATTGATGCTCTTGACTGGGATGAATTCAAAGGTATGTTTCTTGAGAAGTATTTTCCTAAGGCTGTTCGACTTAGGATGGAAAAGCAATTCTTGGAATTGAGGAAAGAGGAAGACTCAGTGGCTGCCTATGAAGAAAGGTTCACTCGATTGGCAAGGTATGCTCCAAATTTTATTTGAGACCTTGATAGTAAAATCAATCATTTTTACTCGGGATTAAAGCCAAAATATCGAAGGGAATTAGCTTCTCGAGAGTTTAAAAGTTATGAAAAGATTGTTCGATGTGCTGAGAAGGTGGAAATGGAGTTTGCCGATGACCAAGTGTTCTATAACAACCAGCAGAAGAGGAGACCGAGGTGGCAGGAGAAAGGTAAGAATTATTCAAAAAAGTCTGATGGTAAGAGAACTAAGTTTCCAGTTTGTGATAAATGTGGAAAAAGGCATGTTGGGGAATGTCTTTTGAATTCTGGGAAGTGCTAACGATGTGGTAAGATGGGACATAAGGCTTGTGATTGCACTGAAAAAGATCAAGGTGAGGTAAGAACAAATTTGATTTACAGTTAGTGAAATGTTATAAGTGAAATGAGATAGGTCACTATGCAAACGAGTGTCCGACAAGGAGCTTGAGTGATGGGAAGCAGTTAGACTACAAGCAAAAAGGGGTGGTGAAATCCTTTGCAACTACTTCAGTAGATGTCGGGCCATCAAATGAAATTGTATCAGGTACTTTGTTTGTTTTTTCAGATTATGCCAGTGTGTTGTTTGATTCGGGGTCTACACATTCTTTCATCTCTGAAACCTTTTCTAGTAAAATGGGAATACCATCTCAAGAAATGACTCCTGAACTTTTGGTAAAAACACCTGGGGGGAATTTTGAGGCAAAAATAATTTATAAGAATCTTCCTATCCTTATCTGTGGAAAGAACCTACTTGCAAACCTTATTGTTCTACCTCTAGTAGAGTTTGATGTTATCCTGGGTATGGATTGGCTCTCTATTTACAATGCTAAGATTGACTGTAGAGCTAAAGAAGTTTCTTTTCAGAAAGACTTTCAGTTTGTTTACAAGAATGAACCCTTACTTTTGATAACATATCAAGAGGCCGAGAAACTTGTAAAAGATGGAAATGAATGATACCTTGCACACGTCGTTGAAAATAAAGGAACTGTTCAGATTAATGATGTGCCAGTGGTAAATGAGTATCCTGATGTTTTTCCTGATGAGTTGCCTAGAATAATACCAGATCGGGAAGTTGAGTTTACTGTTGACTTAGTTCCTGATGCTAAGACAATTTCAAAACCCCCTTATCGAATGGCACAAATTGAACTTTTAGAGTTGAAGGAGAAATTGCAAGATTTATTAGAGAAAGGTTTCATTAGACCTAGCACATCACCATGGGGTGCTCCTGTTTTATTTGTTAAAAAGAAAGATGGTTCTATGAGACTTTGCATTGATTATAGAGCCTTGAATAATATCACTGTTAAGAACAAATATCCTTTGCCTCATATCGATGATTTGTTTGATCAGCTCCAGGGAGCTCAGTTTTTTTCAAAGATTGACTTGAGATCGGGGTACCATCAGCTAAAGGTAAAGGAGGCAGATATTCCGAAGACCGCGTTCCGTACGAGATATGGCCATTATGAATTTGTAGTAATGCCTTTTGGGCTAACCAATGCACCTGCTGTATTCATGGACTTAATGAATAGACTTTTCCATGAGTTCCTGGATAAGTTTGTGGTGGTTTTCATTGATGATATTTTGGTGTTTTCTAAAAGTAAAGAGGAGCATGAAAAACATTTAAGGGTTATCTTGCAAACCTTAAAAGAAAAGAAACTGTATGGGAAATTCAGCAAGTGTGAGTTTTGGTTGCAGCAAATTTCCTTCCTTGGTCACATTGTTTCAAAAGATGGAATAACTGTTGATCCTGCAAAAACAAAAGTTGTGGAAGAATGGCCAAGACCCACAAATGTAACTGAGATTCGTAGCTTCCTTGGTTTGGCGGGCTATTACCGAAGGTTTGTTAGAAATTTTTCACGGTTATCTAGTCCAATGACTAAGCTAACTCGGAAGGGTGTTAAGTTTATCTGGACAAAAGAATGTGATGATTGTTTTCAGGAATTCAAAAGAATATTGGTGAATGCTCCAGTTTTGGCATTACCTTCCAGGAATGGTGAGTTTGTTATATACAGTGATGCTTCATTGAAAGGACTTGGTTGCGTCCTAATGCAGAATGATCAGGTAATTGCTTATGCTTCACAACAGTTGAAAACTAATGAGGTAAATTACCCTACACATGATTTGGAATTAGCTGCTGTTGTTTTTTCTTTAAAAATTTGGAGGCATCATTTGTATGGAGTAAAGTGTGAAATATATACCGATCACAAAAGTTTAAAGTATATATTCACTCAGAAAGAGTTAAACATGAGACAAAGGAGATGGCTAGAATTAATCAAGGATTATGATTGTACAATTCATTACCATCCAGGAAAAGCAAATAAAGTGGCTGATTCTTTGAGTCGAAAATGTAATGCTTCATTAACAATGTTGCGTTTGGAACGTGATCCTTTGGTTAAGGATTTGATGAACATTGGCATAGAAGTTGTTGGTGCAGGAAGTCCTTCTGTTTTGTTTCAGGTATCAGTGAGATCTTCTCTATCAGATATAATCAAGCAAGCACAGAAGCAAGACAGTGAGTTGCAGAAAAAGGTAGAGCTGGTTCAGAAAGGTAAGTTGCCTGAATTCAACATTGATATTGATTGTGTTTTGAGATTTGGGAAGAGATTGTGTGTGCCTTGTGATTCACAGTTGAAGAGAGAGTTGTTATGTGAAGCTCATAGTTCTCCGTTTTCAGTTCATCCAGGCAGTACTAAGATGTATTGAGATCTGCGGGAGTATTACTGGTGGGATGGAATGAAAAGAGATATTTCTGATTTTACTGTGAAGTGTTTGACTTGTCAGCAGGTTAAAGCAGAGCGGCAGTTACTGAAAGGGATGCTTCATCCTTTACCAGTGCCAGAGTGGAAATGGGAGAATATATCCATGGACTTTGTTGTTGGATTACCGAAGACATCTCGAGGTAATAATGCAATCTGGGTTATTGTTGATCGCTTGACCAAATCTGCTCATTTCCTTGCTATACGAGATACTTTCTCTCTTGATCAACTTTCCCGTTTGTATCTTAAAGAGATAGTCAGGTTACATGGAGTTCCTCTCTCCATTGTATCGGATCGTGATCCCAGGTTTACTTCTAACTTTTGGAAAGGCCTTCAGAAGTCGGTGGGTACTGAATTAAATTTTAGTACAGCTTTTCATCCTCAATCAGATGGGCAGTCAGAACGAACAATTCAGACATTGGAGGATATGCTACGAGCTTGTTCTATGGATTATCAGGGAAGTTGGGACCAACATCTTTCTTTGGTTGAATTTTCATATAATAACGGTTTTCATTCCAGTATACAGATGGCACCATTTCAGGCATTATATGGGAAGCGGTGTCGAACTCCAGCTTTCTGGGATGAAGTGGGTGAAAGGAAGTTGATGGGACCAGAATTGGTAGAAGAGATGGTAGAAAAAGTTCAGCTGATTCAGAAACACATGAGAACAGCTCAGAGCAGGCAGAAGAGTTATGCGGATAACCGGAGGAAGGATCTATCTTTCGAGGTAGGTGATCATGTTTTTCTCAAGGTTTCTCCTTGGAAAAGTGTGATGAGATTTGGTAAGAAAGGAAAGTTGAGTCCAAGGTTCATTGGACCATACGAAATTCTGGAGAGAGTTGGATCAGTTGTATACCGAGTGGCTTTACCTCCGAGTTTATCTCAGGTACACAATGTTTTTCACATTTCGATGTTGAGAAAGTATATGCCAGATCCATCTCATGTTTTGAGTCCAGAGGTAGTTCAGCTGGAAGTGAACCTATATTATTTGGAACAACCGGTCCAGATTCCTGACCACAGGGAGAAAGTGTTACGGAATAAGGTGATTCACCAGGTAAAGGTTTTTTGGAAAAACCACATGATTGAAGAGGCGACATGGGAATCTGAAAATGCAATGAGGGATAAGTACCCTCAATTATTCGATAAGTAAATAAATTGCGGGGATGCAATTTTCTAAAGGGGGGAAGGATGTAACATCCCAAATAAGTAATGAATAATAGATATTTTTATCTATGTCTATTAATTATTAAGATAGTGTTATAGAGGCTTAAAATGAAAATAAATAAAATCTTATGCATGGAATACACTAATATTCTTACAAGATTGTTTTACTGCCTTTTGATGGCAAACCATTTTTGAATATATATTTTGAAAATTTTATAAACTATGATTGTCAAAATAAACTTATTCTTTATGATTGGGACATCTAAATTTACTTTGTGTGAATTTTTGGTATTTTTCTGACAATGTTCATTTTTTAATGAATAGTGAAAAATACTGCATTTTACATTAAAACTGCTTTTTAATCTAATTTATTTATATGATTAGATTATCTTTTTAATTGATCTTAATGTGTAATATGAATATATTTTTACCATTTTATCCAATTGTGTTCATTGTAATCAATTTCACTTTGAAATTAGACATAAACCGGTGTCAATCTTTTGATACTTATTGTTTTCTAAAAACACGCTATTTGCTCTGGCAGCGGGAATTAATTATTAAATTAATTAATCTGACTTATATGTATTGAATTTTGTAAAATAGACTTCCTTTTTGAATTCGGAATATCAAATATAGCTTAGGGTGAATTTTTGGTAATTTTCTGAAAAACTCCAATTTTTGATGAATAGTGAATCCACTGAGTGGTACTTATAAAGACTGATTTTCCGTTTAAATGAAATTTTGCAATCATTGTGTTTTGAATTTCAAAAATCCGACATACATGGTTTTCATTAAGAAGTAAAATGTGGTTCAATGAGATTATAATAATTTTTTGGTGAATAGTAACTTATTAAGTTCTTAATCGCGATTAGTGGTAATTAGGGTAGTTTAAGGTATAAATAATGCTTTAATAATATGAAATGACCTAGACACATGTCCCAACCTTATTGGTTGTGTCATGGACGACCAAGAAAAGCCATGGGTAAACTTGGGGACCCCATGGATCCACTTTTGTTGGGAAATGACAAAAATAACTTTTTATTTAATGTAAAAGTAAAAATGACACAAACATAATATGTTTTACGAAAACAATTTTTACATGGGCTTATAAACATAAGAATTTTGATTATAAATAGTCATTGGAAAGATAAAAAGATTTCCTAAATCATACTATTTTGTTTATAATTTTTAGACATTAAATAAATTAAATTATTTATGACATAATAATGATGCAGTGATGACATCAATATTTGACGATTTAAATAAAATGGAAAGACAATGTAAAATCTATAAACTACACATGGAAAAAACCAATTGTATGAGTGGATTTCGAACCCTTATCACCTTATCCACGAATTATATCAATGTGGGACCTTTTAAAACCGAAACACATTTTCAAATAATGTAATATTTCTTTACTTTCCAAAAGTGCCCCTCCTCTCCTCTTATAAAAGGCCCCCACCTCTACCTCATTTCACACACTCCTCAAGCCTTTGGCTCGGCCAACCCCTGCCCATTTACTCTCTCCACATCCCTATCCTCATCCTAGAGGATTACCTTTGGGAATAATCCTTTCAAAGGAAGCCTTTAGGCTCAAATAAAAAGGAGTTACACTTTTAAAGGTAATTCATTCTCTCATGTTCATTTGTTTTATTTTGCTTCTCCAACCCCCTAAACTCTTTTTATTTACTTATTTTGTAACAAAACCAGTATATTAAATATACTAGGATGTTGGTATAAGATTTATTTGAGCTACACTCTCACACAACTACATCAAATGGTTAAAGAACAGACGGTTTCCGTGGATGGCGAAATTCTGCCTCCCGAAACGATGATTGTTCAATACTCATTTAACACCTTCAAAGGTGGCCATTATGATGTCACTATTTTTGTATATGATATATGATATGTTTATGTTTTCCTTAAGCTTCTGTTTTTTTCATTTTTGGCATACCTTTATGGTTTCCATTATGGGTAAACACGATATCTTCATTTTAGGAAGTGCGGACTACCGCCCCCTGAAAGTGATTTGATTCGTTAATACCATATGTGGGATGTGTAAATGATAAAGTTAATGATATTATATATGTTATTATACTGTAATTATAATATAATCTTATATAATTATGATTCCATTAAAAAAAATACGAAATAGAAATGGAAGTAGCGTTCATGCGTACGTACGGCTTACCGTCTCCATGAACGGTGCATTTCATTTCTTGCCTCTAAATGTGATGTAATATTATAAATACATGTATATGATGAATATATATGATTTATATGTTATAAAAATTATTAATATCATTCTGGATATAATGAACCTTTGACCAAATTAACAACATGTAAGTGTAAGAAGTCTATTTTTGACTTAAGAACCAAACACCGACAAAATGAACATTATTAACTTAAATGATTACATGATGTCCATAACATGGTATAAAAGGAATAATGAACTTGAAAAATGTTCTTAAGCATGTAGAGATTAACTCAAGTTTATTATTCAGGAGATTAAAGAATGGTCGGGTCAAGTCGGATACGAGGTATGGGACTTCGTCTCAATCTCCTTTCTTTGAGGCATATTTTATTTTATACACAACTTTATTTTATATGGTGTATAAACCCCTTTGACTTTTACATTTATTCAAAAGGAATATTGTTTATACGAAGCGTTTAATAAATGACAAAATGGAATGTTTTTGTCGTACGTATGCGGCGACAACGACTTCTCCTCCGTCGTGACCGTTATTTGAGTTTCGGCTTCCTCTACAAGCCATACCTTCTTTTTTAAAAGAAAAATAAATACTATGTTTTAATTTTCTTTTATTTTGGTATGGAAAATGGTTTTCACAATGTTTTTGTGTTGTATTGATATCTTGTGATTGAAATGTGGAAATGTTATGTTTCCTTTATGCATGTTTTATGTGATACGATTATGTTATGGTTCTTGGGCATTATTATGAAGACGGGTGGTTCCGTGATAAACTAAGGGCGAGTGAGCCCGATATAGCTCTCCAATGCATTGGGTAACGCGAAGGAGTGAAACATTAAGGTTTCTCTGAAGAGATTTATGGAATATACTGTGATGGGTATTCCAAACGTAACCAATAGGGTTACTCCCTACGTAAGAATGTTATGAATGCCTCAAGTTACCTTTATATCTTATGATTTCTATGATTTATTCATGATTTTATGAGGTATGTTAAAGTGCCTATGTTTTATGGGTAAAGTATGATTTCATTCTTATGTATATATGAACTCATGTTTCCTTTCCATGTTTTTTTTATAACCCATACTGAGTTTTTATGTTCATCCCAAGTTTTTAAATTTTTTTCACAGGTCAAGGGAAAGGTACATGATAAGATGATAGAGTCAAGGATGTGTCAAGAAATAATCCATGTTTTATTTTAAATGTGTTTCCATTGATGGGAATGAAGAATACTATCTTTATGTAACCACTTTGTTTATATGTGGAATGTAATGCAAGTTTTATGATCTAATTCTCTAAAACTCTAAACCCAAAAAGATCCTCAATGTGTAATCTTGTAATAACTCAAGATTAAGTAAGGTTTAAGGCTGGGGCCTTATATTGTCACACGGTCTGTGTGTTGTCCTTTTTTGAAAACAATATTTTAAAGCATTCCCAAAATGATATAAATTCCTCAAAATAACCATAACATAATTTAACCACAAATTTTATCTCATACCTAAAATTTTCATCATAAATATTAATAACCTTTAATTGCCTCAAATTCAAGGATCATATAAACCGAAATGGTTATTTACCAATATATACACAAAAGAAAATATAATTCATCCTAAAATAGTATTTTCAAATAACAATCTTCAGGGTTACACATAGTAGAGAAAAGACATCCATGTTGATCCCATCAACAAAGAGCACTAATATTTTTAAAAATATCTTCATCCATTTATTTCCATATAGTTTCTTCCTTTACCAAGAGGTTATCCTATAGAATATGGCATTCAATAGTTTAATTCCCAAGTCCCCTACATTTACGGCAACTGACTGTAAATGGATTCTTTGGATCATTTTAATTTTCTTCCATAGTACTCTTCATTTTTTCTCGAATATTATTTAATTTATGTCCTTATTTCCCACAGATAAATCATTTATTTTTTCCATTGAGACACTTTCTTGGGTGTCTCCTCCCACATTTCCTGCATGATGGAAAATGATCTTTCATTTCTCCATGGTCTCCACTACTGGAGATCTTATCATTCACCACTTTTCTCTTCTTTGTTGAGTCCATGATTCGGTTAATACGTATGTTGTTAATCATATTTTTTAAAAAATGATTCTACATGAACACGGTGTCTTTTACAGCTCTGAAAATTCCATTTCATTTCTTATTTCCACCATTATTCCCACCTTGTATATCATGTTCAATGTTACTATGACATCCTTGGAATCCATCCATTGACTAAAACCAGAAAGTATTGTTCGAGTAAAAATAGTAATAAAATCATTTAGAGAATATCATGACACCTTATTTTCAATAAAAAACACCGTAGGATTACCCAAGGATAATTATTCTGGTCTTATATTAAAATCCATAAATTTGGTTTTTATAGAAAATGTGAATTATTGTATGTTTATCCCGTGTGAGTGTTGTAACCAAGAGTGCATCATGGCCCATTGATGTGTACCAAGATACCTTGGGTCATGCCTGAAACTCCTTATCAGAGTTTTCACTCCTAGGTACATCTGTGCCAGAGCCGCCTCTACCTGCTCGTATCCAAATAGGGATATATTTCTTAGAAAATAAATAAATCTCTACATTACCAAAATTCAAGGAAGTTCTTATATACTAATCCTCAAATTCTATCTTAGGGTAATGTTATCTAATCAGAGTTTATCTAAATATTGTTTCCATGGATTGTACTAAACTGCCTCTGATACCAAACGTAACGCCCCGACCTCAGAATACAAGAGTCGGTGCATTATTTTAATAAATTTGAATGACAAGAAGGAATCCAGTCCCAAAGGACCGATCAGTTTAGTAGTGCTGTAAACAATATACATACATAATTTCAACATTACGACCTGAAAATAAAAACAACACTAAATTATTCCATTAGAAAAATCTAGCCATTAAAGATTATATCTGCAAGTCACTCATGACTAACTTCTTCTTATCCTGTGAAAATAAAACATAAGAAATGGTTCATCTCAAATTCATAGTAAGAATAAGTAGTACGGTGGAAGATAACACAAACAATGTGTATGGTGAATAATTAAAAACTCAAGCCTTAAAAAATAATTAAAATGAACACTTTATGTCAGGAATATGAGCTGAATAAATAATTCCATAATAAAACATAGTTATGGGTATTCTAGTAGTCTAATAACAACATGAAATATCAATATATAATCTCATAATGATAGAATGCATAATGTCAGACATTATAACCACATTTTCAAGGCCGCGTGCCAAGACTACAAATAAGATTTTTTCAAGGCCTTGTGCCAAGACACTAGTTTGTCTCATGAGACCTATCGGTGCATCGAGGAGATATAGAGGGCTCCACCCATCACTTACTAAGTCCAATTAATTCCACATATTAAATGGTTGATACATAATCTAAACATTCATATTAAAACTAGAACATGAAATGTCAATACTTTAACCACAATCCATGAATGGCATAGAATTAGCACATCCACAGTACAACATAACTCATTCAATACAATAGAGAAGATTAAATTAAAATAGATTAACATTAGTCAATAAAAATGAAGTATATTGAAATATATGATAATATTCATCAATAATATTTGAGAGAAATATCTCCCTTTTTCATGATAACATTTAAATGTCACACTATTTATTAAGAATCCGTTTAAAATAGATTTTTGAATCAATGTTTCCCATACCACTTTGAAGAATTTAAAATAATTATCATTTGAAAACATTAATTTCCATATAAATAAATCCTTAAATCCATTTTTAAATCTTGGTCATTAATGAGAAATATTTAGAAGAATAAATATTTAAAACATTTAAAATGATAATTTAGGTAGAGTTCATAACCAAAAGAGAGACACTTGAATACAATTAATTGAGGTAATAAAAACATTATAATATCACGAGAATAAATTATTTCAAGATATAATATATCAAAGTATAGTATATACACTATATAAAAGTGAATTGGTGCATAAGAACAATGAAGTCTCAATGAAATATAAATTTAGATGAAATCCCATATAAAGACAGTATCCTTAGGTTCAGGCTATATCAAAGACATAATTATGTGTGAAAAATATAAATGAACTCAATATGATTGTATTTTTATTGTAATGAAATAAGAGGGAATTCACACATATTCTTGTAAAAACAACACCAATGACTTAGATGTTGAACTCAATGAATGTAAATTGAGTCAAGTTTACTCTTATCAAGTTCATATCAATGACTAGAGAAATTATCAATTAAGTGATTCTGTGTATCAAAATTATATACACACAAAGGGGAGTGGAAATTACTACATAAATAATAAATATATATTCCACACATAATCATGGATTAAAAAAATTAATGAAATATGTGTAAAACCCAACGAGTGAAAATCAAAATTAGAAATTTCGTTACATATTCGGTAACTTACAAAACATAAACCCCATTAAATATGTATCATAAAATGAAGATTTAAATACCCATAAATTAAATTATATTACACCAATAATATAATCATGGTATGTACATACACCTCATGTAATAAATAAGTGGTGAACAATTGAAATCTCACAGAATTAAAAGTGAGATAAGAAACCCCTTACCTCAAGTCTGCCTTGTCTTGTATGTTCCTTGTTCTTCCTGAATAATAAAATTAGGATAATTTCTACTTGATTAAGAAAATTTTTAAAGTTTATTATTACTTATATATCACTTATTAATTTTCTATAACAATTAGTTAACTATTTGAGTTCATATTGGATATTTTATCAAAGTTTGGTACTTGAGTCAAAAATGAAGTAGTTATAATTACAATTTTTCGATGTGTTAAAAATTCCATTATCTACAGAATGATATACATGATTTAGATATCATATATCTATAAATATATATTATATATCCATTATATATATATTTTTATAATAGTACATAACATTTGGAGATAAGAAATTAAATGCACCGTTCATGGCGACGGTAAGCCGTACGTACGCATGAATGCTACATTCATTTCTATTTTATATTTTAATGGAACTAAAACATAATTATACAGAGGTTTAATACAATTCCATTATAATATAATATATAATATCATTAAATCTATACTTTACACTTCCCACATAAGTCAGTAATGAGTCATATCACATTGAGGGGGCGACAGTCCGCACTTCCTCAATGAAATTATCGCGTTTTACACATAATGGAAACCATAAAGGTATAATATAAATCTAAAATACAGAATCATAAAGAAAACATACACATAATATATATAATATATAAAATTAGTTCCATCTTAATGGAAACCATGAAATGTGGTAGGAGATAATTGAACAATCATCGTTTCCTGAGGCATTAGTTTTCCAACCATAGAAACAGTATGTTCTTCACCCAATATATGGAGGTGTGTGTAAGTGTAGTTAGAATAATTCTCATAAATACATCATATTATCTTGAGGATACTGGTATTGTTAATAAATAAAGGAATAAAAAGATTTTAGTGGGTTGGATATGTAAGATAAAACAAAATAAAACAAAAGAATATAAGAGAAACCATTACCTTTAATTTGGGTAACTTCCATTGGTTTGAACCAAAAGGAATTCGTGAAGTGGATTCTGCCTAAGTAAGGCTTCTAGGTGTAAGAGAGAGATTTTTAGAGATTATTTGGGCATGGGATGGTCGAGCCAATGGGTTTGAGAGGTGTGTGGAATGGGTTTGAAGTGGTGTCCTTTTATAAGGGGGAGGAGGGACTCTTTAGGAAAGTGTGAAAATATTATTTTATTATATAGTGATATTTGGTTCATAAAGGTCCAAAAAAGTCAAAGACAAGATGCCTCATGGTCGAAATAAAATTATCCAATAAGAATTGGATAGGTTTTGGGTAATGTTTTAATATTAATAATCTGATTTATTTAAATAATTTATTAATGAGATAAATACTACATCATTATTGTGCCATAAATAATTTTTTTAATTTTTGTCTAAAAATTATAAAACAATTTTTATAATGTAGGAAAGTTTTTTATATTTCCAATGAATATTTATAGTCTAAATGATGACTTATATTACTCCATGTAAAAATTTATTTACTAAAAGATATTTTTTATGTCATTTTTCCCTTTACTTTAAGTTAATTAAAATAAATAGTCATTATCATTCATAAGTGGCTACATGGAGTCCAAAAATAGACCAAAAGATTCACATGGTCGTCCATGACTCATACAATAAGGTTTGGACAAGTTTTAAGATAATTTTTTATTATTATAATATTCTTTTTACCTTGAATTACCCTATTTACCTTTAACAGCGGTAAATAAAAGTCAAAAGTTACTATTCGCCAAAAATTATTTGCATCTTATTGAACCAAATTTTTATTACTAATAACAATCATATATGTCAGATTTTTTAAATTCAATTCAAAGAAGCGGTAAAATTTTATTTAAATGAAAAGGTCATTTTTTAACTACTACTAAGTGGTTTTACTATTCATCAAAAATTTATGTTTTTTAGAAAAATACCAAAAATGAAGCCTATATTATATTTGAAATTCAGAATTCAAAAATGATTCTATTTTATCAAATTCAGAACATATAATATGCAATGTTTTATTTAAAATTAATTGTCATTGTCAAAACAAATAGCTTGTTTTTAAGAAACAATAACTATCAAAATATTGACACTTGTTTATGTATAATTTCAATGTGAAATTAATTCCAAGGACTAAAATTATATTAAATGGTAAAAATATAATCTAATTATACTTCCAAATGATTCAAATTTTTAATTTAACAGAATAAATTATTTTGATTAAAAACTTTGTTTTCAATTAAATTGTAGTTTTTTTTACTATTCACCCAAATATGAAAGTTATCATAAAAACAAAAAAATTTATCAAAACTAAATTTTTATGTCCCGATTGTAAATAAGAAGTTAATTTTGTCAAATTGAATATATAAAAGTGTTAAATATTGGATTCAAAATTGGTTCTCCATTAAAGGCGGTAAAATTTCATATTTTGAAAAATAATTCATTTATCTGAAAAAATGAATCTGTTCTTATATTATGTCTATGGAACACATAATATGGATGTTAAAATTATATAGAATATATAAAATTCAAAATTCTGTTAATATTATTCATAAGTTATTTTGAATGGCTAGTTTGGTAAGTCGTCGTGTGCTCGAACTCAGTGTTGTGTGAGGTGTATGCTATTTAATTACGTTAAAGAGATAATGTACTATGAAATATTGGGGTGTTACACATTTAATTAAAAATAATGATACATATAATTGGAACAATATTCCAATTCCACTATCTTATGTGTATACCGAAAAGTATAATTCCAAGTGATAATTTGGAGCATCAATCATTTTATCACCCATCATGGGTATTTTGAGCCTCAATCCTAGTTAGATCCTCAATCCCTATCCCATACTACTTTCATGAATTCTATTTTTCTACAATGCTATATCGAGGACCCTATGTGTATTTTCTGCATCATTCCATGGCCCAAACCCCATATTCTCAATCAATCACACATATCACATGCATCATATGTATCATATATCCCAAATATATAACATATATCAAATTAATTAATTCTACTATTAATCAATCACAACTACTCTATTAATCAATTGAAAAATTGTTTAATCTTGTTAGAACCTTCAATTAATTGATTAATTAATTGTTCATATTGATTTCATTATGTAATTAATTATTTAATTAATCTCTATATTTCTGTTAATTAATTCACCAATTAACTAACTACATCCACAGTCACAATTAATCACATAATTAATTCTTCGATTAATACTCCCTATTCATAAATCTCAACATTACAATAATTAATTTAACAATTAAATTTTCTAATTTGAAGAATTCAAAATTTCAACAATTAAGTCATCACGTAATTATCCTTTGTTACCTAATTTCCATTAATCACCCAAATCACTAACTTCCCCAATTAATCAATTAACCATGTTAATTAATTCAATGTAGTAATTTCAATTGTTGTACAAACTCTAGAAATTATATAAACACATACATGTAATTGATAATAAGACTATGGTATTTTAATCATAGTACACCTACAACAATTCATCGATGAACAATCACCCAATAGAAACCCCCAATGTTCAGCAGTAAAATGACATAGATCGAGATCCAAATCTATAACCCAAAATCAATATTAAAGAAATCAATACATTACAAATATAGATCTTGTTAGGGCCAATAGGGGCCTATATACCCTGAGAGGGGGGGTGAATCAGGGTATGGATATTCTTTTTCAAAGTTCTTTCAGCCCCACTGGATCTTGACCTCTTTGTTACAAGGGTCACTTTGTTTGCACTTGTGTGGTTACTGTGATCACTTGTCTCATTTACCTGATGATGATGCTTTGAATGCAATGCAGGAAAGTAAGCAGGCAGACACAGAGATTTTTACTTGGTTCACCGCTAAGGGCTACGTCCAAGGAGCATACGCCGACAAGTTGCCGGTTCGTACCAAATTCCACTAGGCTTCACTAGCTGTGGATTACAATGTTCGGGCTAGATCACTTCTATGCCCAGGCTCACTGCCTATACAAGGTTTAGGGTCAGCACACTGCTTTCCCAAGGGTCACTCCCTGTTTCTCTCTCTCTGGATCACTGCCGGTGGAGAGGATCACCTTCTTCCTCTTCCTAAGATCACTGCTCTTGGAAGGGATTCACTCACAGTTTATAGACCTGTAGGTCTCCTCATTTCCATGAAGGAATGCATCTTCCTCTGTATGTAGATGCTCTGTTGAAGTCCAACTTTCACCCGCAGATGAATCTCACTTTGCACCGGATGTACCGGGCAACCTCAATTTTTACGTGCAACCCTTACGGTGCCTTGCGCGCAATTTCTATGATTTGCGCGAAATTCCTTTTTCGCGCAACCTCCAAATTTTACGCGCAGCCTGGAAACTGCCTTGCGCACAATTCACTACCTTTGCGCGAAATCCACTTTTCGCGCAACCTTCCTTTTACGCGCCAGCCCAAACTTTCTGCGCAATTGCTGACTTTACGCGCAAACGATTAAGTTTACGCGCAACACCCTTTCTATCTTCAATTTCGCGCACCAGAGCTCGGGTATTTTCTATGTCTTGAGCTCTTCTGAATGGAGGAGGGTCACTTCATATTTATAGGCAAAATCGACCCCGCGCGAAAAACCCTCCTTGAGCGCGTAATCCGCTTTGATCTTCCGCGCACAAACATTTTCCGCGCACTGCTCCATAATTTCGCGCACCTCATGCCTTTGCCATTTTACGAGCTTCGGACCTCGTAACACCTCTTGCGCGAAATACTTCATCCGCTATTTCGCGCGCCACTTCAATTTTCCGCGCACGCCTCCAAAATTTCGCGCGCCTCATGCCTTTACTGATTTTCAAGCTTTCGGCCTTGAAACATCTTTTGCGCGAAATACAATTTCGCGCAACCCGCTGTTTTGCGCGCCACACTTCAAGATTTCGCGCAACCCGCTATTTTTGCGCGCCACGCTTGATTTTTCCGCACACCTCCTTCATTTCTCTCTCCTCAACCTTCGCCAACAACATATCACTCCATTTTCCATTGGCGATTTTCAGGCCCAAAAATTTGGCAAACACTGGAAAACGGCGCCACCTTGTACTGCTCTTTTGTACCGCCTCCAGATCGTCCTTTCCTTTGTCAAAGTTCTTTGTCAACATGGAATGTCAACAAATTCTCAAGAACTCGACAATTCTCCATGGATACCTGCTTTGTCAACAAACACAATCAACCCAAAAATACTGCAATGTTACCTTGAGGGATTTTTGCCCAACAATCTCCCCCTTTGGGTTTGTTGACAACTCTTCACAACTCTTCTCAGAAATATTTTCTGCACTTTGATACCTCACTGAGTCTTCTTCCAGCTGCTACCACCATTCGCCTCTTGCGATTATGACAGCGTTCAAGGATTCACTTAACATGTACTCTAAGCCCACATGAGCAATGCTCGGCGTGAGAAACAAGAGTAGTATGAAAAGTTCATCAATGAATCACTTCATGTCAGACCCCAATTGTCGATTCCACCCTGATACCAATTCTTAAAAGAAAAACCAGTTGTTGAACCACACTGATACCAATTGGTGAATTCCTAAGTTGATACCAATTGTTGATAGCTGGACACCGTCTCACACCATTCCAACACCACTGTTCTGCTTTTATCACGATCCTCAGCTGTCGTGATTTCTATGATTTGATCGATCACGTCTAGCATCGTCAGATTTCATACACTCCCCCTTTCTCATTGCTCCCCCTTTCTGGCTGCTCCACCTGTCAGTTTCTCCCCGTAACAAGTATGATTTATCAAATCTCCGCACTATTTTCTCCCTTGAACAAACACTTTTCTCCCCCTTTGTCAAGCACTTTTCAAGCACTGTTCTCCCCCTTTGTCAACGAACCCAAAGGTCACGCCTTTGTAGTCTGTAACATAGTAGAGAACACATACCAGCACATTAGGGAAAAACACACCATACCTCGGGGAGAGGGGGGGTGAGTCCCACATCCACATTATTTCATGTGCGGGAATCGACTGAACTCCCAGAGCCAGTCGATGCCTCTCAAAAGCTTCCTTGGGTAAGGCCTTTGTCAGAATGTCTGCAACCTGTAGCTCTGTAGGCACGTACTCCAACTTCACGATTCCCTGCTCAACCTTCTCCTTGATGAAATGATACTTGATCTCAATGTGCTTTGTCCTTGAGTGATGGACGAGATTTTTGCTGAGATTGATAGCACTTGAGTTATCACACTGGATTCCGATCGGAGACTTCACTTCAGCTCCCATATCTTCAAGCTGCTGTTTCATCCACAATAACTTTGTGTGCAGGCTTGAGTGGCCGCAATATACTCAGCTTCTGCGGTGCTTAATGAAATGCAATCTTGCTTCTTTCTTAGCCAAGAAATACACAATCCACCAAGATATAATGCACCACCGGACGTTGATTTTCTATCATCCGCTGAACCGACCCAGTCTGCATCAGTGTACCCCAATAACTCTGTCTGAGATTTGTCGTTGTAGGTCAAGCGGAAGTCCACTGTGCCCTTGATATACCGAAGTATTATTTTCACTGCAAGCATGTGACTTTCCTTGGGATTACTCTGATATCTCGCTGCTTGGCATGTGGCGAAAACAATATCAGGCCTTGTTGCGGTTAAGTACAACAGACTTCCAATGATTTTCATGTATTCTGTGATATTAACTGCCCTGCCACTGTCATCTTTTGATGATTTCATCCGGGTAGAAACCGGAGTCTTCATCTCCTTGGAATTTTCCATTCCAAATCATTTCAAAGCATCCTTGGCATACTCGGATTCAGAAATGAATGTTCCATTCCTGCCTTGTGTAACTATGCTTCATCTGATCTTCCAAATATTATGTCTTCTTCCTTGACCAGCCTCACCATCCTTTGATTACTATTATTGTTGAAATAAAGATTGTAATCAAATCTCCCACACTGAAAACCAATCTTCTTCAAATACTGATATAGCCTTCAGTACCATTCTCTTGGGGTGTATGCTTTGCACACCAGTCGTGCTTTGTTTCGAATCATTGTACCATCTTCGTTCATCTTGTCTAAATAGACCCATTTTGTCCTGATGACGTTTTTATCATCTGGCCTCGAAACAATTTCCCAGGTCTGATTCTTCTCAATTCTGACCTATCGCTTCATTCATGGCATGATCCCGGTTTTTCATCTTCAGCTACATCAGCAAGGCATTTCGACTCAACCTGAGATAGTAATGATGTCTGCTGTAGTGATTTCATTCTCCTTGTCTGAACTGGATCTCACTGATCACTGATGATAGTCTGCCTGTCAATTTCATCTCGATTCTTTGTATTTTGTGCAGATAAGGATTTTACATCCTTGTACTCATCATCAGTATGATATTTTGAGTCACTCTCAGCCACTTCTTCTCCCCCTGTGTTGCTTTCTTCCTCATCACTTTCGTCAGGAAATTGTTCACTGACTCATTTTTCAGTGGCTTCATTTCTTTCAGCTACTTTTCGCAGCTTCTTGGTATCCTGAAAAACAGTCAGCTGATACCACAATGTTAGATCAAAATAAATAAGCATGAAATGCTTGATCACTGCTGCTTCTCTCATAGTATGTCTTCTCTCGATAGACAACTCTTGAGCTGGGTCATCCAATTATTTCCTTGATGGATCTGGCATCTGATTTTGTTGTTGAATGCTCCCCCTATGTTATGCAACACTTCCTGGGGTTAGGCCCAACAGTTTAGACCCATAACACGTATTTTCCTCATGCATCATTCGTTCTCATATTCCAATCAGATTTGAGCCACTAACAAAATCTCTAAGCCTACGGAGTTGAAACTCGGTGTAGGAAACAAGAGATAAAGTTAATAACACAATCACTTCCTATTGTGCTCTGTTGCTCTCCTTATTCTACAACTCTAGTATCTGATTTGAATCAATTGAGACTCTTGAGCATATCATTTCTCCACTTCGCATCCTTAGATGCCACTTCCCCTTGGATTGTATCTCCCTAAAACCTGAAACACAAGAATCATCAGTTAATAGCATTTATATACATAAGGAGAGGGGAATCTTCTAGAATCCTCAACATGAGGATGATGGTTGATCCTGATGGGTCAACCCTTTGATTCTTTCTTGGAGCGCATCACAATCCTTTCTTGCTTCCTCCAACTGCCTGACCAACTTCAACTGTTCTGGCCATATGACAAGGCATTCTTTGCTCACATTCTGAGCCTTGATATGAAGATTCTGCAGACTTGGCCTTTCTCACAATCTGGGGTTTAGACCAACTGGTACACATTTCGATCTTTGATGTTCTACCGAAATTCCATTTCCCTTTATTGTTTCTCGGTGCAGGAATTTCCTTTCTTGTCATCTTCCCTGTCTTCTTTGTCCATTGTAGTGATCTGCCTTTTTCTTCCACTTCTCGTTGCAAAACATGACATGTGGATTTTTCGATGCATTCTTTGCTTATCTGCCTTTTATCAGATTTATGAGTCACCACCCTATTTTTCATCGGTGGTGGGTCCTCCATTGAACGTCCATTCTTCTTTATCACCACTGGAGTAGATCTCCCCTTAATCTTCCAGGTTTGCTCACATTCTCTCCTTGAGAGCTGTTGTGAGTATGGCATAGGAGGTGACTGATACACCTTTCGTTCAGCTCCACGTGATTTCCCTGAGGCTCGAAGCCTATTCTTCTCCTTACCACTTTGTCTCCCAGTACATGCTTCTTTCTTGTACACTTCCTGTGGTGGAGATCTCTTTTCTTGTTCCTTTCCCTTTCCTGCTTTCTTCTTACTGCAATGTCTCGCCATGTGCCCATAGTGAGAACATATAAAACATTTTCCCTCAAAGGCATACCTTATTTCATCATCTATCTGCTGAGATGTTGATGCACCTTGAGTTCTTCCTCTGATATTGTTCTCCTGAGCTTCCTGACACATGCTCATGGTGTGTCCCATTCTTCCGCAGTAATAGCATCTAATATATGCTTTCCTCTGAGAAGCTCTTCTTTCTAATTTCTCATGATGCTTCTTCCTGTTCTTAGATTTATTAATGTCTCTCTTTTCACAGCCTGAAATGTACTCCAGAGCCTCTGTACAGAAGCTTGATGTGTGGCCATGAACTCCACAGAAATAGCACACATCATCACTCCTTGAAACTATCCTCATAGGCCTATCTCCAGCACCTACATGATTTTTCTTACCTTTGTAAATTTTCACTGCATTTTTCTTATCGTCCATAGGAGTGGAATTATCATATCCAATGCCAGCATTTCCAAAACTTGCTGGTCTTTGAGCTGAGAAAATATTATGTTGTTTCTCTTCAGAAACAGCATATCTGTTCTTCATTTTATCATCACTTGTCGAAGGATGATCAAATATCAAGTGCAGTGCATCCTTCAACTTGGTCTTATCTTTGGATTTAGACTTCTCTATTTCCTGCTTGACTGATTCGAGCTCTTCTACCAACTTTTGAATCTTCATATCCCTTGATTCAAGTTGGACATCATGTTTTTCCTTGAGAAGCTTCCCTCTACTTACCTCATATTCCAGTTCATGCTTCAGCTTATCAACCATGTCATTTTTCTCCTTTACCTTCAATTTTTCTTGAGCGACAGAGTCAGAGCAACATGCATTCTCTTGTTGTAGCCTTTGATTTTTCTGAACATCTGCAGACAACTGTGCTGCTAGATCATTATTTCTGGCTTTATGATTCTGTGCTTCATCTGACATTTGACTCTCTTCATAATCACCAGCCTTTTGTTTTCCTTTCATTCTGGCCATCTTCTGCAGCTCTTCAGCACGTGAATCATTCTTCTCTGTTAGGTCAGTAACTATATCAATAAGCCTTTGATTTAAACATTTTAGCTTGTTGACCTCAATCTCCAATCCCTTGATCCGGATATCTTTAGATTTGGCTTCTTCAGTGTTTCCAACATCACTTGGAATATTCGGTTCTTCGATGCTTTTGAATTGATCTTTCACTTTTCTATTCAAGCCATCGATCTCCCTTTTCTGTTCTTCAATCTTAAGCTTATACTCACTAACTGATTCTGAGTTCTCTGGTGCTGATAACTTGAGTTTCTCAATTTTATTTATCAACTCAGACTTCTCTTCTTCCTGCTCCTGCATATAGAGTTTGGCATCGCGAACAACTTTGTTAGCATTCTTGGTTTTGGCTCTCCAAACATCTATCTCTTCAAGAGCAGCCTCTAACTCAGCTCGCATATCTATTCTTCCTTCAATTTCTTCTTCTGTTTCATTATCACTCTGATTCTCATGTACTTTACTCATTCCAACATCATGATTGAGTGAATCAATCTTTTCCCTTTCTGATTCATCCATGCCTTCCTTCAGCAAGTTGTTTGATTCCTTTAGTTGAATCACACATTTTCCATATACACTTCCACACTGAGGAGTACCACCTGACTTCTGCTTGTTCTTGGATGTTTTTCCCTTTGCCATGGCTGATTGAGATAAGAGAAGACTGATTCTTTATGCACACAGATCGACTACACCAAGTTGGAGCAAACAAATCTGATAACAACAACCTTCCCTTTGATACCAATTGTTAGGGCCAATAGGGGCCTATATACCCTGAGAGGGGGGGTGAATCAGGGTATGGATATTCTTTTTCAAAGTTCTTTCAGCCCCACTGGATCTTGACCTCTTTGTTACAAGGGTCACTTTGTTTGCACTTGTGTGGTTACTGTGATCACTTGTCTCATTTACCTGATGATGATGCTTTGAATGAAATGCAGTAAAGTAAGCAGGCAGACACAGAGATTTTTACTTGGTTCACCGCTAAGGGCTACGTCCAAGGAGCATACGCCGACAAGTTGCCGGTTCGTACCAAATTCCACTAGGCTTCACTAGCTGTGGATTACAATGTTCGGGCTAGATCACTTCTATGCCCAGGCTCACTGCCTATACAAGGTTTAGGGTCAGCACACTGCTTTCCCAAGGGTCACTCCCTGTTTCTCTCTCTCTGGCTCACTGCCGGTGGAGAGGATCACCTTCTTCCTCTTCCTAAGCTCACTGCTCTTGGAAGGGATTCACTCACAGTTTATAGACCTGTAGGTCTCCTCATTTCCATGAAGGAATGCATCTTCCTCTATATGTAGATGCTCTGTTGAAGTCCAACTTTCACCCGCAGATGAATCTCACTTTGCACCGGATGTACCGGGCAACCTCAATTTTTACGCGCAACCCTTACGGTGCCTTGCGCGCAATTTCTATGATTTGCGCGAAATTCCTTTTTCGCGCAACCTCCAAATTTTACGCGCAGCCTGGAAACTGCCTTGCGCGCAATTCACTACCTTTGCGCGAAATCCACTTTTCGCGCAACCTTCCTTTTACGCGCCAGCCCAAACTTTCTGCGCAATTGCTGACTTTACGCGCAAACGATTAAGTTTACGCGCAACACCCTTTCTATCTTCAATTTCGCGCACCAGAGCTCGGGTATTTTCTATGTCTTGAGCTCTTCTGAATGGAGGAGGGTCACTTCATATTTATAGGCAAAATCGACCCCGCGCGAAAAACCCTCCTTGAGCGCGTAATCCGCTTTGATCTTCCGCGCACAAACATTTTCCGCGCACTGCTCCATAATTTCGCGCACCTCATGCCTTTGCCATTTTACGAGCTTCGGACCTCGTAACACCTCTTGCGCGAAATACTTCATCCGCTATTTCGCGCGCCACTTCAATTTTCCGCGCACGCCTCCAAAATTTCGCGTGCCTCATGCCTTTACTGATTTTCAAGCTTTCAGCCTTGAAACATCTTTTGCGCGAAATACAATTTCGCGCAACCCGCTGTTTTGCGCGCCACACTTCAAGATTTCGCGAAACCCGCTAGTTTTGCGCGCCACGCTTGATTTTTCCGCACACCTCCTTCATTTCTCTCTCCTCAACCTTCGCCAACAACATATCACTCCATTTTCCATTGGCGATTTTCAGGCCCAAAAATTTGGCAAACACTGGAAAATGGCGCCACCTTGTACTGCTCTTTTGTACCGCCTCCAGATCGTCCTTTCCTTTGTCAAAGTTCTTTGTCAACATGGAATGTCAACAAATTCTCGAGAACTCGACAATTCTCCATGGATACCTGCTTTGTCAACAAACACAATCAACCCAAAAATACTGCAATGTTACCTTGAGGGATTTTTTCCCAACAGATCTTGATCTTGAATACTAGATATAAATATCACAAAAATATATTATATATCCCCCACACAAGGGATTAAACTAATAATATAAATAGAGAAGAATGAGAGAATAATATAAAAAGAACTTTATAGGTATCACTTACAGCAGGAGGAGTGTACCTTTGATATGTGATTCAAATACGAAATAACAGAGGTCATGAAGTGATGGAATTCTTCTGGACAATTCAAAAAGCATTAGATACCTCTATTGAGTGAATGAAGGTCTCTTTGGAATTAATTAGTTGGTTCATTAAATTTTTTAATTAATTTTTGGTCTTAATTAATTCTCATGCATGGTTAGCTATGTTGTGGTGCACAGTTTTCCCTAACCGTGCACAAAACATGTGCCTTTTTTGGGGGGAATGGTTACTTTTTTTAGTGTCCCTGATTTTCCAAACATTATTCTACCTATTCAAATTCCTTCTTCTTGGGTTTGCATGGTTAGTTGGGATGGGGAACATAGTTTTCTCTAAACATCCACCAATTGTGCACTTCCCTTTCTCTTTCATTTTTCTAAAAATTCCACCCAAAAACACACCCATTCATAACCCAAAAAGTACTCAAATAAGAATATAATAATATCTAAAAATTAGTTTGATAAAACTCCAGAAAAAGCATATATCCTATAATTAGAGGAAAACCCATGAGTGAACCCCTTGATCGTATCATAGCAAGAGGCATAATACTAAACCATCCACCTAACTACCCAAGGGTTCCCATGTGGTAAATTTTTCAAATAATTTCATAAAAACATGATCTAAAACCCATTTTATAAATCGATTTCTCATTGTTTTGAAAAACAATTTTCTATTACGAAAAAATTAGAAGCAATATATTCTCAAAAACCCATTTGCACGCACACAAAAATAAATCAATCCAGCCAAATCTAATTATAAAAATATTTATAAAGCTAGATAAATAATATTCATACATTTTATGATAGAGACGAAACAATCGAGCTCAGTATTAGGTCTCACACACCTATAATGGGATACAGTAATCCAGAAGAATGAAAATAAAACAATAGAGGATCGAAAATAAATCCATACCGACCAGAAAAAATTCAATAAGAAAAACAACCTTCTGAGAAGATAACATGACATGTACCTCAAGAGAAACTCAAACTCCACACCACAACCAACAAAAATTATAGACATGAGGGGAAAATACCATAACATATATCTAACTTATCAATGAAATAAACACAATAAAAAAATGCATCTAAAAATGTTTTGAATGAACACTATTTTTCATATAGGAAATGAAGAAGAAGAAATGTCACAAACCAAGCGATATGTAGCATAAACACAAAGAAATAAATCAATGATAAAAATTATCCAAATAGCATATTGACCCCCAAAATCACCTGGGAGTGATCTTCGGTTTTTAGATAGATGGTTGCAGCCAAATAAAAAAAGAACCAGATAGGCAGTGTGGTTAAAAAACTCTAAGAATATACATATTCGGAGACCATTTCATGACCTAAATTCATTTATTTTTTAGATAAACCAAAAAACACATCTCGTTGAATTAAAAATAACTCAGATAGAACATCAAATGACTTGAATCATTATCAAGGCATGAAAATATTTCACACTCTAAACCACTTCCTGGAATCATCTCGATAACTGATTCTTTTCATATAAAATAGTCCCAATGTGAAACCATACATTAGTATGATTCTATATAAATACATAGAAAAATTCATTGTGTAATCCCAAACTAAAAAACCCATATTCTTAATCCTATTTCAAATTTATACCATGACTCCACTAATTCCAATGAATAAACATCACAAAACATTAGGTAATTTTTCCCAAGAAAGTATCTTTATCCTCCAAACCCCCAAAACACATATAAACAAAGTGGGAAATTAAAATATAGAAGATAAATACATTATATATTCGAATGTCTTATTACAAACTCCCCATCATATTACCTTCCTTATCGAGGAATTCATTTGAAAGAATAGTATTTGGAATGAGTAAAGAAATTTTATCCATCATCAAAATCTCTCACTCCTATGTCTCAAAAGAATCGGATTTTTGTCTCCAAAATACTCTTACCAATGGAGTCAACATCCCAAGAAAGACTGTTACCTGAGAGTTATTCTCCCCCACTAGATTCTCTACAACAGAAATTTCTAGCACCAACTCAATCTATTCCAAACTCAAAACAAGTTAGGGGTGAGGGTAGTACATCCTTAGATGATATATGATGAAAACATCATGAATAACTACCAATTTAACTGGTTATTCCAACCAATAAGAACCAAACCCAATAATCAGTGTCACAAAAAATGGTTCATCATATCTAATAGCCAACAATCCCTATTTTCTAAGCCAATATTGACCTAAGTGAAGGGAAACATTCTAGAAAAAACATTCCCCAATGGAAAACACCATAGTATGATGTCAACGATCCAAATAAAATTTCAATAAACATAGATATGTAAATATATAGCAATGTATATTATGAATCCTTATGGACATCTCTTGAATGACACTCAATCTGACAAGAGAGGCCTCACCCACCTCTTTTCAATAAATAGGTGACATGAATGGTTGACCATAAAAAATATCAAATGGATTTATTCTGATAAAATAATGATAACTGTATTTGTAAAAAAATAAACTAGTACCATTTGATTATAAAATCATCCACAAAATTCCATGATATAGGCAAGGAAAATGTCCTCTAAAATATAAATAGCACACTCTGCATTGTTATCTTTCCTATTGTTGGAAAGTTATACTCAACCTGACCAAAGTCCTTGTCACATCCTAGACACATTTACATAACTGTGAGGTAAACCTAGTATCCCATTATGAAAAAATGTATAAATAACTCCATGTATCATCAAAACCTCATGCATATATATCTATAAATATTCTTAAACTTTAGTGGTTTCCCTGATCAAAATTATCTTAGATGACTTCTTCGACTAAGAAATCACTACCCAGATAAGATTCCTTCCATGAGGAGTCTATGTTAATCCAACAATAGTTTCCATGAAAACCTCCCTCAATTTCCAAACTAACCTATTAATTAGCTGGAATAAAACAAAAAGTTTTAACTGACCTAAATTTATTTTTTGGCAGGTCTAATTTCATGAAACATAATTTGTATTGTACTTATTCCTATCCAGACACAATAATCACATTCTCATGTAATAATAAATAATTATTATGGTTGAATTAATTGATCATAAAGAACTATGTTAGCTAATCAAAACAAACATCCATGTATATTTTGGTATGACAAAGAAATCCCCAAAATCGAAAATATATTCTGAAGAGAGGGACCAAACAGAAATGGTCAACCTTCAATATATGTTTAGTCAAATTAACCTAAACTCATCATCCTAGTATAGACAATATAGAATATACTGAATAATATATGATAATAACTAAACACTAGTTATGGACATACCTAAAACATCCTCATGAGAATTCAGGTGGAACTTAGCAAAGAGTCTAATAAGGTTCCACTCCTTCAATTCTAAAATATTATAAAATGTTAATTTTCTATTGAGAGCATATACAATGATACCCCTTACCAATGGGTGTATATGATTTCAATTTCAATCATCCTAAGATATTCCACCCACTACCTATTACTAAGATTCTCATATTTCTAAGAATTGATAAATCAGAGACTCTTATGGGTAAAAAGATAGCGATCCTCTCCAAAAAAAGATAGTGTTCCCAACATTTATGCTATTTTATAACTGTGGGAAGATATATATCATGAGTGGTGAAATTATTCCAATGTATTAAAAGTTAGTGAGAGCTATAATAAACAATATTATTGTCCTCTATAGGCATGAAACTCATAATAGTTCCTAAAGCATCACATAAAAAGAAATACCCCTTACTGAGATCATGTATGATCAGAATCGTAGACAATTTTTGAATTCATTTTATATCAATGAATTAAGAATGAAACATTGCATCTAATATGAATTTCACCCCTTACTGGGTAAGACCATTCAACTATCACTCCAACTATCAGAAATCCATGATGAACCATCGGTAAAATCAAAATGACCAATGAATCTCGAAATATAAAATATTTTTTTTCATATCCTCCCAAGATAAGACAACCTTAACCTTCATAGGAATAACAAATTAGACATGGTCTTAAATAACATTACCCACTATATTCACAACATGGATCTATAAACATTATTTTGGTATCATTTCATAAAAATAGTGACTCTTCATGATCCTAAGAACCAAACCCGATCTATTATAATTTATATTCTCATATCTCAAATAAACCATAATATTATCCATCAAAACTACAAAAAAAATTCAAGATACTCATGGAATATTTTCTTCTTAAAATCCATGATAACTATAGGAGTTTTAGTTAGAAAAAAAATGTATCACAATATATTTTAAATTACAATACCAACTCCTGAAATCCATTTTCAGAATATCAGACTCCAAAAAACTTGGTGAATGAAAACCCATCCAAATATCTATCTTTGATATGAAAACTTTTCCCATTAAATGTTAAAACAATTCAATCACAAAGGGAAAAGTATTATTATTCTTAACCTTTACCTTATTCAACTTCTAAAATTCCACACACGATTAGATTGAAGCATCTTACTTCTTGAAAAAGTGAGAAAGGGATTCCTAGGTGAAACTATAAGGTGAAAAAAATTTATTTCCATCAAATTATCCAACAAAATCTTGATGCCTTTCATCGCCAGTACTTCCAAAAAACAGTAGGGTCTAAAAACTAATTGTGTTCCTAGGACAAGATCAATATTACAATCTTCCTCCATCTCTAAAGGAAGACCAAATAAATCATATGGAAAAACATCATGAAATTCCATGTAACCTAATGGAAGATTAAAAACAATAAGAATATCATTAGGCTCAAATACAATAACAATCAATAAAAACCTGAGGTCTAGATGGGATGGCCCTACACAACTATAACTCAGGTCTCTCTCTCCTTGAAACACCTTTGAGTTTACATCTGCTACAATAAACAATACTAGATAAGGATAATATTCAAACATAGTACGGTGATAGATAATCTAATAGATTCCAAAGATGTTGTCAAAAATATCTAGATCGAGAATAAGGAAATCGTGCACTACCTCTGCATTGGTTATCAATATCACTAACAATGGTCATCGAAACCCCAACACTTTCTACATTCTAATAGGTTTCATTGGATCAATAAAAAACATGAGTTTTTTTAATTTCAATTATATAAAAAATTGATTTATAAATGATTGGGAAGAGAATATATCCAATTAAGTATATTCTGTTGAACAAAAGGTAATATGTTACCTCTCACTATCAATAGAACTACATAAAGCTCTACCAGAAACTCATCCAATGTGTGATGGTTCTTCACTCATGAGGAATGATTATAGAGCCCTATGGTCTTTGAAACATCTCATTATGTCATGTAGCCATTGGAGCCAATGCTCCATGATCATAATGGGGTGTAGCCATAGCTTGATATATATATTTCAGATGGCCATAGAATCTACAATTTGTTTACATCTTCATAGATTTGGAACAAGAATATTGGGTGTACCAAACCATTCCACAGTGATATAATGTTAGGGGAACACTATTTCTTATAAATAATGTTATAGATGAGGATCCCTATAAATACCCCCCCCCCACTCCTTTGAAGATTATTCCACTTCCCTTTCCTCCCCTAAAAACAAAATCATCTCCCATTAGTTTTTGTATGAGGGGTATAATAATATACCTTTGTTTCCTTATCTATCTCTTCCATCATTTCCATAACTATTGTCTCCACATTGGTATAAATATTTTTCATAAATACAAGAAATATGATATTCAGTCATAAACCATGTATGTACTTTTAAGACTTCATTTGGTCAAACTTTACTGACACTCAATAAAAAAAACTAACTCTAAAAATCATTTTTTGTGCATGGACACATAATTATATACCTACTTCAAGAAGATAAAATCTAAAGACATCATCATTATCAATGATTCTATAAAAATAATCTCAAATATTTGGATCTTAAAACCCTTTTTGTCCAATACCATGCATCTATCTTCAAGTACAATGGACTCCCACTTTTTTATACTCAGACCCTCGAGTATGAACATCATGCACATCATGTGATATTACAATGTTTATCTTGGGTGGGAAATATCTAACCAATAATTTCATTCTAATCGTTTTCCTATTGATGTTCATTCATACCATTAATGGATGGTGGATTCTTCTGTAAGAACTCTTAGGTTTGTTCTCTTTCTCCTGCAACTCCTCGTAGTGCCTCAATAATTGTGTCATCTAAATGCCATTTATTTTTTATGATGAAATGAACTACTTGGATGATAGCCTCAGTAAAATTATTATCAAGAGGAATATTGCCTTTAGAATAATCTATTTCTCCCACTTGGGAAACCTATAAAAGGTTCCTCAGGGTTATAAAAACGCACATTAAAACAAAATAAATGTTTATAAAATAAGATGGAATCATTTGAAACCACAAAATCATAATAAAAATATTATATTAAGATCAGAAACTCAAAATATGAGACACACATCCCAACATCCCATGGTAAATTAAGTATAATCCTGAAAATATCTTGTCCAACACTCATCTAAACCTACCACTTAAGTGGTGATAAATCTTATCTCTTGTGTACCAACTTTTCAAAACCAATAAAAATTTATTATGATACTAAACTACCTCATACCCAGCCCTAATACTCTCTCAAATAGGTATGCAACAAAAAAACCACAAACCCAAATGTAATTTACAATCACCATGGGCTGGAGACTAGAAAACATGCATCCAAAACAAGAACATGTAATGATTTCTCCCAACATGAAGAATATAACATGAAATATTTATATATACATGATAGGAAGAAATAGAAGAACAATAAAAAATATATATATTTCATAGAAAATAGGAAGCATAAGAAATAATTCAACTCATATGTTGTTGAATATTCTATAAGGAAATATTCCAATATAAAAATAAAAGAAATAAAAACAACTACTCTATGTGATATCAATGTTAAACTACCACTATCGAACCACTATCTACCCAGAGAAATCTGAAAGAAACCTCACTGCCTCACTATGAAACCTTATCATTCCCTATTTAAAATAAAACAACAATATATAAAAAAATAAGCGGTGTCAAGGGTTTTAAATAAATAGAATTCGTAGGATCCCAACCAGGAGTTCTATAATAGGTATCTATACAAAAATCTAAACAATATTATCTTTAAGGAAAACATGGAATGACAATCAATTATACAGTTTTATTAAAAAAATCATGGTAAAAATCCCATATTTCATCAGGTCTAAATAATGTATGTAAAATAGTTTCTAATAATATCTCATAAGTAAATTAACTCAAAGAAATACATGTATCACATCGCATATCAAATCCAAATAAGTAAAAATAAAAAATGACATATAACATACCACCTAGGATCACAACAAGTTAGGCTAGCTAGAACACTCAAACCCAAACCTAGAAAATCTCATGTATCAACTCTATAGACATGTGCATTGAATCTAGGGATCATAGGAACACCCCATACTATTAACCTCCTAAAGGTTCTAACATATTTATGAAACAACATTCCTAGGGAGAAGAAGAACAATTCATGATTAAATCCCTCTATAGTATCAATAGATGGGGCTTGTTACAACACCTTCTAACTAAGTACTAAAGGCTTCCTATATTTATATATTCAAATAATTTCATCAAAGCATGATTTGAAAACCATTTTATATATCTATTCAATTTTTTGGGAAAGAACTCTTCTTTCACCAAAATAGGGGAAAACAATATTTTTCTCAAAAACTCACTTGCAGACACAAAAACCAAGGAATCATTCCTAATTAATTTATAAAAAGTTAATAAAACCATATAATTATTGTTCATAAAACATAGGATAGTTATTTAACCACTTATCAAACATGGGTCTCACACACTCATAGCAGGATCCACCAACATTTAAGAAATCAAAGACATCAACAAAGAAATTTTAATCAGTATATACCTCTAAAAATAGAATAATTTACAAAAATGGTTGGTAGATAAAATAACACAAAACACTCCTCAAGAAACTCACATGGCACACCACAAAAACCACACGGGTTTTCCCTAGGATGAATAATGTAGAATAGGTATTTAAATAGTCAAGATAATCCACAACACGAGGAGAATTTATCTAAAAATGCAGCCCAACAACATTATTGTATCTAAGTGATAAAAAGAAGCATAAAGATCACTTACACAAAGAGACATGGTTTAACCACATTGAAGATTAATCATTTTAGAAAACAATATGTAAGGAATAAAGATACCCATAATCTCATAGTTGGGGTCTTATTTTTTGAGAGATGAGTTTATGTTAAAAGGAAAATCGAATCGGATGTGTAGCATTGTTCAAACCAAATATCCAAAAAAACATGGATCCGTTTTATGATGAGAATTTATAAATTTTTGAGATACACTTGAATACACATGTCCTCGGATTAAAAATGACTCTATTAGATCATTAAAGGATGTAAACAAGTGTCATGACATACAAATAATTCATTGTATAAGCAATTTTAAGAAATTACCCTGAAAAAGGATTCACATCATGTTACCAGTTCATCATGTGAATTGTTCAATGGAAAGATTCTGTTGAAATAGTAATAAAAAACCCTCGAGTTTACCCATACACCAATGGAAATCCACTTAAATTTCATTTAGATTTATAAATGGACTGAAATAATTCCAAAAATCATATATCCCCAAACATTATGTCATATTCCTCTTTCAATACTATATATCTTCAAATGTCTCGAAACAACACCAAATAAATAGTGAAAAAAATGATACATCTGAAATACCTGAAACATGTATGTGGGATATTACCATTTGTAATTTTTAGATACATATCAAAAAATCTTTTAAGATAATTGTTATATAATTTTTATTAATTTATTAGTATCCTTGTCTTCTTCTAGTATATGTATCACATTGTATAGTGGTCCATTAGCACATGTGAATTTCATATGAATTAATATATTTAACATATTTGAAAAATAATGATTAATTAAATTGAATTTAATAACCAAAATAATGTTTTCAAATATACCTAATTATTTCAATCATAATCAATTAATGTAATTATCATATTAATTTTGTTATGATTTTTAATTTATTATTGATATCTAATATGATTTTATTAATTCAGCATACTACATACTTTTTACCTATGTTTTATTTTAATGAATATTAAATATTTTATGATTAATAATTTACTGATAATATTGTTTATAACATATATAGGAGTATCTTATCTACCATCATAATTGTTAAACCTTCTAAACAATGTTTTATATTGTCTTATTTAAAAAATGTTGTATTGGTGTATTAATTTTTTTTCCGAATAATGTAATATAAATTTACCCCATTACATATTATGTGTAATCTATGTCTAATTTTTATGTAATTATAATGAAATAATGGATTTTAATATGATATGAAAACATGTTTGAAATCATGGTTTTGCAAGAAAATTTTTCCTTAAAAATTAATGAGTACTCTTAAGTGGATATTTCTTGGTAACATTGATTAGGGTAGTATTTTCATGAAAAGAATCATTAAAAATGTAATTTTTAGGAAACTTTTTTTTTGTTGGCTTCATTTGAAAATTGAAAATTGGGTTTCTTTTTTCATAATATTAATTTATAAAGAGAATGAATTTTTCTAATTTTTTTAATAATGGGTTTTACATTTGATTTTGAAAATAGAATTCTCTCTTGTGTAATTTTTTTTTGATTATTTGGGATTTAAATAAATTGAAAATTAATTGATGGTTAGGGATGGGTTAAACCTGGAAAATACTTATTTTAGGGGGATAAATAAAGTGGGATTAGTTTAATTAATGATATTTTACTGATTTTTAAAATCATATTATGGCTATTCGTATTGAAATCTTGAGGTATACAATGGGTTTTACTAAATTTGGATATTTTATATTTAGGATTTTTGTGGTGTTTTTGAATTTTTTCTAGTGTCTACACTTATAATTTATATTTTTTACACCATTCTATTTTGGTTGGGTACAAAATGAAAATGACATTTGGTGTTGATTTAGGATATATAAATTAGTTCTATAAGTTATTTTACATCATGAATCTTGAGATTTTATTATTTTATGGATTTTTGATGGATTTAGTGGGAATGAATTTAAATCATGATAATGAATTTGATTAATTATTTCATATCCCCTAGAACTAAATTATCGAATTTGGACCTAAAAATAGAAACATTAACATATTATTTCATACTAACTAAGGTGACATATACATATTACTTCATATTATATCAATATTCATTGAATTTCATATTAAATCACAATCACAACATAATGGTTTTTTGACCATAAAGGTTATATATTTAATCATTTTATTTTATAATTAATCTTTAATGTTTACAAAAAACATTATCCACACATGATAACCTTCTAGAAATACCATACATAATAGTATTCTTTATTACCTAGGTAATCGAAGCATAAGAAAAGTGTGCGATCAAGTTCTCAGTAAGGGTAAACATAATAGGTAAAAATCAAGAATGAATAGTGAGAATAAAATAAATATGTTGGTAAGAGAAAATAATCAATGTACACAAACACAACATAAGGAAATCATTCCATGTGAA
Organism: Viscum album; assembly: GCA_963277665.1. Taxonomy (NCBI): domain Eukaryota; kingdom Viridiplantae; phylum Streptophyta; class Magnoliopsida; order Santalales; family Viscaceae; genus Viscum; species Viscum album. The sequence goes on from OY728153.1 coordinate 45,258,542, forward strand.
AAATATATTAGAAATCAGAAATTAGGAAAGAAGAAATTTTTCACAAAAATTATGTCTTGGGAGTGTGGAAACATGATTAAATAATTTAGGAAAATTACATATACATGATTAATAGGATAATAATATGGATGTAATATGAGAATAAAATAGGAATTAAATTTATCACTAATGAATTAATTAAATAATATATTAGTTTGGAATTTGTCCATAACATTGAAAGCATGAGCTAACCACCCATGTACCATAACCTTTCGTTATTGGGATAACAAAGCATGTACCACAAAAATATATGATAAGATATAAAAAATTAAACAACATATTGGTAGGCTAAGACCGGCCTTCCCTTCACATAATGATAAACCATATATATAAAAAAAAATTAATAAAACTATCATATATTAGTTAACACATCATAAATAAATGTGTTCTAGGGGAAAATATACAAGTTATTATCATTATATGTAAATATAAATAATTTTGATTATATCATTAGATAATACTCATATTGAATCATCAGAAACATTAAAGAATATTTATGATGATGAAAACCCCTCCTATAAGAGAATTAAAATTTTTATCTTAAAAATAAAATGAAATATCCTTTATATTGTTTTAACATATATTGAAAATAAAATATTTTATAAAAAAGTATGAGGAGAAATAATTTTTTAAAACCATGAAAAATTATAATAGAATATTTAAACTAAAATGAATATAACCATGAGAAAATGCATAAATGTAGAAAGTGTTAAAAAGTAATATTCATTTCATTATTTTGTTATAAAATTCAGGTCACTAAAATAATTCGCCATGTGGAAAATGATAAAAAAATATCATTTTTTTTAAATAACAAAATATAAAACATAAATTGACATTAATGAATCATTAAAGTATAAAAATGGATATTTTGAAAACAAAATAAATAAAATAATAATGGGAGAGGATGATATTGGACTGAAAAAGAAGAGATATGGTCTATCCCTCTTACATGAATCCTTTTTGTATATGTTTGAATTGAATAATGGTTAAATTTTAAGAATACCTAAAAACCAATGAAATAATATAAGGGGAATAAAATTTATTTTCTATTTAGAGATAAATAATATTAAATATTCCCAAACATAAATTTAGTCATAAACCATCATAGATAAAAAGTGAATTTTAAAATAATTAATCTTTTCGATTTGGTAACCATTGAATTCAAATCCCTTGAAAAATAAAATAAGTCATTTAAATTTAAATAAATTTAATTTTATGAAAATTATGATGCAACATGTACATGGTGTTGTATATACATCAAATTAAATAATATAGGTGGTGAATGTGAAAATTATTACAATAAATGGAAATTGAAACGACAAACCCATACCTTCAGTACTCAATTCCATGAATATTATTTAATCTAATGTATACTAAACTAACAATTATATATATATATATACTTCCACTTATACTCATTAATTATAATAATTATTTAAAATATATTAGTTATTAATTATTTATTTTCATAATCAGTTAAGTAATTTTTATTGTTTCAAAGATGTTTCATAATTGAAATGTTGAACCAAAATATTTGACACCATGTTAATTATTCCATAATTATTAAATGTATTTTAACAACTATTATTAAATTATTTAATATATCCCGTATTAATTTGACGGATGTTATGGGTATGGATCTTGAGAATGGAATCCATGATGAGCATGTTTAGGAAACTCTTCGATAAGAAATTTTACTTTATATTAATCATTAATGTTTTTATATTGCACTTAGAAAACCATATATATATAATAAATTACTATTTTGTATCATATATTATTAATATAAATATATTTTATCCCATGTGTGTTGTAAATATTAATGGTAGTATAGCATCATTCAGGTAGATGGTCTAACTGACCTAGTCAGGAGCATGTTATACTAATGAATGAGTAAGAGAGTAGAGTCATATAATACTAATATTTTTTTAATAAAGAATAATAATCATAATATAAAATAGTTATAGTGTATAATGAGATTTATAAATTGTGGATATGTGAATGTAAGGAAAAAAAATATAGTAAAGAACTAGGTTCTTACTCTGATGAACAGAGCCCCACTCAACACAGGCTTCTTCCAAATGAAGGATATGCACCTCCATCATTGAAGTGATAGGTACATAATAACTAATAATATTTGATGAAATGTGTTCTAGTATTTCTTATATAATATAAGGAAAATGTTTATTCATGGATATTTATAGAGGGGGTTATTTTATAGGTGAGTTTTCAGTGGAATTTTCAATATAACCCATTCTTTAATGAATAACGATTGAATTTTTACCAGAAATTTGGATTCAAAATTGAAATTAATTGATATGTATCATTAATAAACACATAATAATAGTTTATAGATATTTTTTTTGATATTTCATGTCGTTTCCACATAGTTTAACCCCATTTATATCGTTTGACATTCATCATGATACTAGAATTTTCACATCGGTATCATATAATTATACTTAAAAATGAAATTAACCATATTTACTAACAAAGAAATGATGATTTAAAATATTAACGTCGTTATATTATATTAAATTTTTAATGGTTTAAAATATTATTATTAATATAACAATGCATAAAATAGGAAAATGTATTTTTGAAAAAAATGCATTTTAACCACAAAATGGATTTATTCTTATAACATGAAATTTAATAAACAATATATATATTTAATTTTATTTCACTATGTAAATTATCATTAAACATCATTAAAATAGTTCATTTTAAAGATTAATCTAATTTTTATGATAAAAAAGATTATCGGATGGAAAAACTAATTCGTTGAAAATATGTTTTTTTACCCTCATATGATTTTATATTTATTTCAAATTAATTATTCAACAATTTATGAATGTTTATTAATTTTTTTATATATATTATAACGAAATTTCATTATATTTTATAGTATTAATATTTGGAATTTATTTTTCTAGATAAAAACATATAACCTAGAATAAAAACAATGTCTTCAAAAAAACAATTTGTTTAACCGTGAATTATTCAATTTGTTTTTTCTATTTTCCGATTATTATTTCCTAGATCTTATTATGATATTTTACTTATAATTCCTCTAATTTTATAAATAATTGTTTTCATCAAAATTCATTAAGAGTAAAGAATTTAACAAATATTTGTAATTCAAAAAAAAATAGTTTCCTTAGAATCAGTGATATCATCCTCAAGTGAAGTAGTAACATTCTTTATATTATAAAATCATTTATTTTCATGAAAATCATTTATATATCTTAAAAATGTATATTTTTTACATCTAAATGAACTTTATTTATGGTTACTACATACTAGTAATTATAAACTTCTTAATAATTTACTAGTATTACACCGAACAGTTATAAACAAATTTATAATGGTCATATATTAGTAATATTACCCCATTATATTTTTTAAATTAATCTTATTAAGTCTTTTAAATGATCACATCTCATTCTTTTAGTATTAATTTTTGATTCTATAACCTTTTTCCCTCATTCATGGAATCTTTTCATTATACGTTTACTTTTACAAATGGTGATTCTCAAAGTTGAAGATGATCCAAATGATTTCCAATTTGTAAAAACAATATTATTTTCTTCATATTATCCCATTTTAGATTTTGAAAATCTATGTAATGTAATAATCGATGATATATTTACACAATTTTATATAATTGTGTATTAATTCATCATTACGAGAAAATAAAATTTGGCTTGTTTGATTCATATATTGTATGAATTATTTTCTACTCTAGTTTAATAATAGAAAATCATATTTATAATTGATAAAAAACCTTTTTGGATTGAAATTTGATATTAAAATCTAGGGTTTTATACTATTTGACCTAGCTAAGACCACTATGTCCATAACCAGGTTGATGGCTAGCTGAGTGTGCCACCCGAGGCCCGCCTTCGATACGTTCGGGGATGGTGACCACCACTGATTAGGTGTGAAACCCAATATGGGATACCTTATTTATATCAACGTTTAATTGAAACATATATATAATATATAATATTACCTCACAACTCCAATGATATATATAGAAATGAACAACTAAAATATACATAATTAAAGCATAAAATGTCAAATACAACTATATATCAACCTAAAAATATACCTAATGAAGTGTGTAACCGAATGATTCTAAATATACTAGAAACAAGACACTTGTAATCCCTCAATTTATTCATGTACTACTAAAATGGTCTCCATCCACAAAAAACATCACTATAATAAAAAAAGTCATTCTTTACAACGCAATGACCAATTTTACAATTATTATATCCCAAAAAACCCAAACCATCATCACATATATAGAGACTATATATGTCCTTTTCACCATTTATATATACAAAACATGTTTGGGAAAAAATACCTTTAAATTATTATTATAAACATACATAGTAATATTCCAAAAATTCATAAATGAATGACATGTGGTATGTCAGTTCACACTCTAGTATAACAATGCGACTTGGATGATGACATGGAAACAAAAGATAGATATTCTATTGTTATAGATTTATCAAGGTGGTAAGGTCGGTCCCAATGGTCTCACAAATAATACTATAAATTAATACCTCAATAGATAATTGGGACGTTCATAATGATATAGTGTGTAAAAATTAGGGTTTCAACATCTAGTTAAAATTCACATCTGGAAAAAACTCTTGGAGTATAGTGGAGTCATCAGTAATTAAGAAATTTATAAAGGTGAATATTATAAACTATAAATCCACCACAAAAATCCATGAAGGGTGAGACTTATTATTTTTGAATCATTCTCATTGGTCAAATGAATGTTACAGTATATTTTTTAATAATATTATACCACCAATAAAGCATTGAAAACAAAAATACAATGAAAATCATATAAACTCATAATAAATAAAGGGGTATTATGTCTCACCAAATGGTAAACAAAATATGATGATGTACTAACCCAAATGAAGGATCTGTTACCCTATTCATGCTCTTTATAATGTGAGATACCTAATTCGGATATATAGTATCCAATTCCCCCAATATGTGGGAAAATACACACCTTATTTTTTAAATTAATAACAAAGATCATTCCTTTAGAATCGCACAATAAATGGTTGGAATATTTATTAAATACGTAGATGTATCAAGACCCACACCCTGACATCACACTGCTACAAAGGAGAGTTGCAAGCCCGATGAACACAATAATTTTCATGAATCAACAGTATCATCAACTATACGTATTAGTATTCAAAAAATACATATCTCTTCATGAAATGAAATTGAATGAACAGGATGAATAGACTAATGTGACCTATGTAGAAAAATATTTAGAAAATTAAATTTATTTTTAAAAAATAGGAACCATGTGATGAATTTATCTAAAACACCCATATAGATAATGTGTGCACCCTGTGGTCCCCATTAGGAACACCATATCTAGAACTAGGTGTGTATGGTAATACTATTATGGTTTTATGGAATTAAGCATTCATGTAATCATATGAGTGTGTGGAACCCATGCACATAATGTTACCATTACACAATTTCCACCCCACCCCTAGTCAATTTTGTGCAGACATTACCAGGTTTGTCCAGGCCTTCTCGGCTAGCCATATTAGCCTACCCACCTATCATGTGGTTTATATTCTATGATAGTTTGTCAATATATATCATATGAATTTGGTTTTTTCTTCTACAAAATTCTATCACCGCAATGTGAACACCCCCATGGCACCTCCCTCATAGATATTGGTTGGTTCCTTACTTCCATCATGTCCTCTCACAAATAAGGAATGCCACTCACTCCCCATTCTCCATGACTCCCACACGAGGCCCACATACCACCTCTGTCATAGATTCTACACCTAATCCTACCTTTATCACCAATGATGGACCACCTTGTTTCCTCCCCTCATCAATAGTTGGTCATCGCCACTTATCACTTCCACTTACCATCACTAAGGCACATTTCCCTATTTACATCTGTGAGAATGAGAGAGATTTTATCAAATGTTGGGAGTGAGATAGGGATTATATAGTGGAGATATATATAGAAATTATTTTCCTCATGAAACTTCCATCAGAATCCTATAATAACCAAGAAACATTTTAGGGTTAAATCTCTCTAACCTAGAAATCTATGACATGATATTTAGAAATTCATCAATAAGATGATGGGGAGAAGAAATTTTAATAAAAATTTATTCTTGAATCGATAATGTATAGTAAATGATACAATTATATAACTTGAAAAAAAAATATCCATAAATAATGGAGCATCAAAAAACCCAAATACCTCACAGAATGAAAAATTTTCGTCACTTCAATCCAATTTTGCAGTCATTGTAGAATTCATCCTCATCACCTTAAATGACCAACGACAAAAATCCCACCATGACCTTGACTATCTCGCCTTAATCTCAATCCAGTTTTTATTATGATACAAATCACAGCTCCCCCAAGATAGAATACAGTAGGATAAATTTATAGTGGTTCCCTTATGAAAAAAATAAACATAAAATAATTTAATTAATTGAAGTTATTAAAATAATCAAAATTAAATTTTCCAACCCATAAATTCTAAAACCCAATAACCCAGATTTAAACAGAAATTCCAACATCCCTACAGTAAACTCATTATTATGGTACCAGCAATAATTTTGGTTTTCCCATCATATTATCTTATAAGGTGATATGAGTTATTATCACTAGTATACATTTGTAGACTGAAAATAATTTATTTATTTAAATATATTAATATTGAGGACCGATAATATTAGAAAATATTTTTCGATGCAGTAAATAATCACTATATTTCCTTTAATATATTATAGAGGATCCAATTTAAAAACCAAGGTCAATACAACCCCATATGATCTCAGGAAATAAATATTTACTTAATAAATGTATACTAGACCACCTTAAAATTCACCGTGACAAAAACTAACCAATACTCAACATAGAGGGAGACATCACCATAAGGACAGGACATCTATTATAATAAAATATTGTGGTCATTAGCTATAGTAAATTTATAATTTTCCTATTATGGTCGTATTGGGCCTAAGAAACCACAAATTGGTCTTATATCATTCTAGATAAACTCAAGTCACTACATACTCCCTAAAATTAATCATTTAAATTAAAAAATATATAAAATTTCATGGTTGCTAAAAAAAATTTCTCATATAACAACCTTGTGTAGAAATTAACCAACATTTACACACACTACATTGATATTCAATGATCCTACCCAAATCGTTCTCAAGAAACCCCTAACCAAGAGGATAACATCCCCATTCATCACCAAAATTATTATCTATATCTCATATCAAATAAATTCCATAATAAAAAACATGATTTCATGTCGTATGAGTCCTTATATGCCTCAACACCCAAAATGTCTCATTAACTGAAGGAAATATAACCACATGGCTGAAAAAAACCTAATATTCAATAAAATGTACATATAATTCCCACTTTAATGAGTTTTTTTATGGTTTTAACAGTATTGTAATCCATTTAGATTGACCTCTATCATTTATTACATTACACTGATTATACAATAAAATCAAAATTGTTTTATAGATGAATTCTCTTATGGAAACTCATCAGTTTATCTATTATCTCCTTCCATTAACAAATACGTACCAATGTCTCTATCTCAATGAAAAATATATACATTGTTTTTATTAGGAAATATCCTTATATCTATCTATTATAATTTTCCATATGCATTCCAATCATCAAATGGTTCATGATCATTATCATGGATGGTTGGGTTGTATTGATGTTTCTTTTTCACAGAATGTGCCAACATGAAAATAAAAAAATAGCCCAAATATCCTCAAACTTCTCATCATAAAAAAGTGTCCAATAGGGTTCCAAATACACCAGATTCTAAATTTTATAGTCATAGTTATTCAGATAACCCTTCAATATCATCACCAATCCCAAATTTATCACCGAAAAAAACTCAAGTGATTAAGAACAAAATAAATCCTTAGGGAACTTACCTAGCATCATATAACAAGAGATTCCTTTTGATGGGTACACCTACAAAGATTCATTATACATAACACATTGAAGTTCTTTCTTTACTAGGGTTATCCCCACACTGGTTTCCGATCCCAAAGGTTTTAAATAATTTCAATAGAAAATCAATATGTACATATATTAGTGCATGGTGTGCACTATAACATCATGAAACAATCTCTAATTTAATTAGATAATAACATTCAGTATCATAGATCCATTGGACCTATATAATAATCATTGGATCCACTCATATAAAGAAATATTATGGATCCAGCACAACCAATTGTAGTTGATAAATTTATCCCTCTCTATAAAAGAACCAACTACTCCAAATTCAGCTTCTCATGTCCAACATCCATCATCCAGACAAAAAAACTCCTAAAAATATGTTTTCTATCATTTCACAATTTTTCCACTCTGATTTCGACAAGAATAATTGTTTCAACATCATGTGAAATAATTGATACTCCATGAATCCATAACTCTATATATAAGAATTTTATAAACATCTAATACTCCCATGGTAACACATGGTAAGTACACCTAAATGACTAATAGACCACTTATTATACACATCAAAGTAGTTAATCAAATCGTATGCCCCTAAACGGTGTAAGGGTGTTCAAAATTCCACTCACCCAATAGTAGAAACATCATAGAAGAACCATAAAATGAATGATATAGTAGTATTCCATTTTGAAAAAAAAACGGGTCTCTATTCAGAAGAATTCATGTATTATTTTACATTTTTGGGATGTGAATTTTCAATCATTCAATTTTAGAATAAAGAAATGATTATATTTTGATGGGTATTACATTAAAAATTATGGTTTCTTTCTCTATGAGACATTCCTTTAAATACTATCAATGGGTAACTAATTTTTTATTGGGATTGAATCCACTACATCACATACCTTCCATGAATTAATATCTAGGGAAAAAATATATTTCTCCATTAGGAGGAACTCACATCAGAATAAGGTGGAGAGTTAGGGATGGTCACCATCAGTGGGTTCCACAAAAATATCAAATTCCTGGTCATTTGATATAAAGAGTATTATATCAATCATGTTCTATTTACTAGGGTGGTCTATAATGATATGAAAGGAATAAAACACTAAATTTCATCTATTAATAACTTCCTATAGTCATTAATTCCCCAAATATTCCTATTAATATTAAAATAATAACCACAAATTTTATTGGGACTAAGCATAGGCAATGATTGTGGAAGAAGAATATTGTATTGTCCAACATTGATAGCCCTTTCACTACCCGATCCCCCACAAAACAACTCCTTAGTATATAATGAAGCCTAAAAAATAGGATACCAGTATCATCACCAACTAGAATGTGAATATCCACATATAAAACAACTCCAACCATCCTTAGGTGAAAATAAAACTTTCTCCCTTTGGTAGGGTGTATCTTCGAAATGATATTATCCACCTACAAATGATCTCTAATGGAGATCAAACATAAGTGGAGTTTCATAAAAAAACAATAGATCATAATCTATTATTGGATAATATCCACTAAACCACTAATATAATACAATTAAATAACAACATAATTATTGGGAACACCCTATAGGGTTCATAGGACTCGATGGACTCTAAAGCGTGGTCACGCCACCCCGGCAAGGGTTATGTGTCCTATGAAGAAACACCATCCCAAAAATGATCTAAAACGCCAACCATAGTATACTAGTCCAAATTCAAGTACAATAATGAAATTTTCCATTAATATATTATTATTTCATATAGGGATATCATATAAAGTAAAATCATTTGGTTGGAAAAATTCCAAACCAAAAAAACCATGAGTCATAGATTCCCACTAATCCTCTATTTCCCAAGGATCTGGGTTACCTAAATCATTAGAACACCTATAAAATAACCCAATATGTGTTGTTATGTATAATAAATAATAAAAAACTATATATATTATATGTTCACATTCACAAAGAATGGACGAGATATGAGATACCTCAATTCATATAGAAATGAAATCTCTCAAATGTGTTTCTGAAATAATGGCTTGTAGATCCCTAACTTGTCGTAATAGTCCTAGACACAAGAAATAAATAATAATAACCATATATTTTCACATTATCAGATTATTAGTGGTTATCACCTATCATTTGATAGGATTAAGCCACCATGGTTAGAGCATGTATGGATGATCTGAAATTAGGATATGATTGATCATGTTTTGATAATATACTATCAATGTAAAACATTACAATACCCTACAATTATCTCTTTGAGTTATGGTTCATCTAAAATGAAATTGTAGTTCAATAAAGATCATACATCTATCATCAAATCATATGTAGTCTCCCTATTCTGATAACCTGAATTAATATTCCCTTACAATTATTTCACTAATATCAAAAACCATTCCTCGCAGAACTACAAATTCAAAACATCATCCCTATTAAAATACCTCTATGATAAAACACTGATATGACATAGGACATTGGGGCCCCCCATAGGATATTTATATGCCATGTCTTCCACCCAAGCATCATGCCTAATAGGCAAGGGGTTAATGACTTTCACTTATTAGGATTGTCAGAATGGAATTTTGTAGACACCATCAACCTACATAATACATTTCACTCTATTACATAATAATATCCCAAAACAAAAATATTATATTTTCAAATGAACAAATAAACTATAAGCTATAAAATAATTAAACATCAAATACATGTATGATACCACAAGAGAAAAAATTTAATTCTTTAACTAATAATCCTACCAATTTACTAGAGATATGACACTAGTTATCGTCCCCTAGTTACATATACTCTAGGAATGATTTAAAGCCACAATAGAAAACACCATTTTCACATAATACCATTATCGACCATGTATTTCCTAGTGTCACCAATATTACCTCTAAATAATCCAAAAAAGCTATATATTCAGTAAGACTATATTAAACCTATTTATAATATAGATCGAAAAAACATTCGTAGAAATCAAGTCTTTTTTTGGATGAGTATAAACATACTTATTAGAAAAAAATCACAACGAAGTGACATGATGTATATCAACTCAACTCCAGTACTAGAGAGTAACCTAGAGGAAGAAGATGAAAGAATATCCATATATTCTCTAAAATATAATTCTCTATGATGTAAGAAAAATACAAATCATTTTATCTTTATTCCATGAACTTCATTCCATCTGACAAATAGGTCAGCTAAAACACTAAATAATTTACAAATATAGTGGTCAATAACTAGTAGTATACCACATCTCAAAAAACCCCATGGGCTACTGAGGAGTCACAAGTCATAATGAAATTCATTCTTCTCATATTTTCTAACAACAACAATGTTTCAAAAATCTGTAAAGAGGTTTTTTTCACCATTAAAGCATGCTCATTGGTTTATATAATATGTCACCATTTAGTCTAACAATACAGTACCACTACTCATGTATATAAATTAACAATTTAAAGAAACCTATATAACCTCATCGAAACTGAAGGGGAAATTATTCCTCAATAAAGTATCAACATATGTTTAGGTTGTACACACCCTACTGGGTGATCAAATACCCCACACCCTTGAGCTCAATAGAAAATATGAATACCAACTTCATAGATAGAGTATCCAACTCCCTGTGTTTATAGGTAAAATAATAACACTTTATATTCAACAAATAGAGTATCTCAAACCGTGAGAAGCACAAGGTCGATGGGGGGAGTACCAACCCTATAGGTAAAAGGTGTTGGACCCATACACTAACACAACTACACCTATGAGGATGTTTTGCTACATTGAGATCTCTCTAATAATAATGCCCAAACCCAAACATCAATCATATAATGACAGATACAAAAATATTCATATATAACCCGGAAAATTTCATTCGTTAGAAAAATATACCATATTATTGTGATATATGTTAAAAATAATTTGGATAGGATATTTATATATCTTTATCAGACACCCGATGGTATTTTGTCCAAAAATACTTTGGGGATCGATTAATCTATATGGATACCACCAAGAAAACTATGTGTTTCACTGTGAATTGAAAGGAATACCCCATTCTGAACACGTCAATCCACACATGGGGTTGTTTGTGATCTTATAAAACCTAGAAGCATTGTACAGGGTTAGGTTGGGGAAGACCTAACTTGATTTTTCCTAGTTATTCTTGATATCCAACCCATGCCACTAAATCTTGTTGGATTTTTCCAACTTTTCCTTCCCACTTCCCAAGTGGATGGTGATATACTATCCAACATTATTGGGATTTAACAGCTAAGATCACATTTAACCATTCATTCCAAAAATATGTCACAACTACTACCATGGTTCCCTCTACTTGAGTCATTTCTTTAGTCACCAACTATAGACATTATTGGCCTCCAATATACACTCAATTGTTTCCCTGCTATCGTAGAACCCTACCATTGACTAGTCACACCTCTACATGCCCTCTCATTGATATTCTATACTGAGCACCTTGGTTCAACATTTTCTATGATAACTCCTCCCTTTCACCACCATCACTATACATCAATCATTTCTACGGTCGTCAACCCCATTTCAACACATGAAAAGGAGAGAGTGATTATAATGAAAGGAGAGTAAGGGGGAAGAGAAAAATAGTGGGATATATATATTGAGTATCATCCTCATTAAACATCCATCGGTGTCTTTTAACCATCAAAAAAATGTTATGGTTATATAAATCAAACTTATAAATCCAAAGTATAAGATTGAGGAATTGAAGAATGAGATTATGGGGAGAAAAGTATTTAACCATTATTCCACCTGAATTGATTGCATAAAATAGTGAATCCAATTCATTAATTCAACAGAAAATCTATGAATATTGGATAAATAAGAATAAAAGGTTCTACTTCATTTAATAATGATCATATCTTTAATCTATTATCATATTGATGGTTCTATCCATCGTCGACATGGCATATGAACACCGATGGAGGTCACACTAGTAGTCGGTATCTCCATCCTTCCACTTAATCTAGGTTTTATTTTGATGAAAACTATATCACCCCCATGAGAGAAAACAATATAGAATTTTTAGATCCACTATGGCTCACAGCACATATATCATTATTTAATTAATGAAAATGGTCAATTTAATTTAAATCAATATGTCCCACCCATGTTGATCTAAACACATAGACCCCAAAAAAAGCTAAATTTTCATCATACTAGGTGGAAACCCACTATTTTTGAGTAAACTATGGTGTTTGACATATCCTACTATACACCATTAAGGATATATAATCAATTTATCACAACTACCTACAATCTGACTAAAAAAATTATGTTATTATTAATATATTATTTTTCAGGCCCCTCAATGCTCACAACACTAGGTTATCTCAAAAACTCATCGAAAAATATAATCTAACATATTATAAAGGTTCATAATTATAAACTAATGCCATTATATCACCATTCAGGCTCACAAAATAACTATTTATTTAAAAAATTAATATTAAAAATTCTTATAACATATCAATCTCATAATTGTAAAAAATGTAATCTAGAGGCTGAGAAGAACAATTTAAAGATCAATGGAACCATCCAAGTGAACAATTTAATGTCATTATATATGGTAAATTTTATATTTCATCTTTGGGAGTACCTAAGACTCTAAACCAAAAAATTAGGCTATATACCATTCATGAAATCTGGTGTCATGACAATATTGTTGTTTTCTACAAGATATTAATATTTTGAGATGTAGTGGTTTTTCGAATGGTACTTTGTTATGATTTTTGTGTATATAAGTAATTTGGATAAAATGTCCCATTTGTATTTTAAACAATGAAATGTTTTATGGTGGAGAGATTTTTAATACATGCGTCCTTTTGGATCTATATAATGGTGGAATTTGGATTAATTCTCAATGTGAATGTAATAATTATTTAATCTTTATGTTTTGTTGAGCGGTTTCTCTTAATTTTTTATTTTGATTATAGTGAACAAATTATTGGATGATATATTCTATTTTTAAAAAAAAATTGCAGTTTTTATGTATATTAGGTGTTTAGGTAGGCTGTAATGAGGCTTCACCCATATTTTTTTTCTCAAACTGACATTGGGTACATAATGAGTGTTCAATGGTTACATAATGATATTGGAAATTAAGGGAGAATTGGGGGTCCCAATGATTACCTAGTAGGCTATGGTTAATTTCCAACCTTTATAAAAATGGTACTTATCTCTTCTAATTACTTTCTTATTACACCTAATTAGGGATCCCATAAGGTATTCCTCCCCTTGTTAATTAATAATCCACTCCATGAATCTTAAATGGGTACTTCTTATCCTACTTCAACCTTTTTAAATTATTACTGGTCCAATAGGACTTTATTAAACAAAAAAATTGAAATTCTGCTCCTCTAATCAAAACTCTCCTATTTATTTCATATTATTTGTCTGCATATTTTTTGGACAGATATATGTTGATGTAATTGCATAACGATATGGGGGAATAAAAACTTGAAAATGGTATATTCTTTATCATCATTAATAGATATCCTATAGAGTAAGCCTCTCTCCCTTCGTCACTATTTTCAATTGAAAATATTGTTTTTATAAGGGTTATATAATTGGTTATTAATTTCAAGGTAGAATAAGATTATAATTTTTATTAATTGTGTATTATTAGTTTTCTAATCTCAGATTAATTTTAGGAATGATATTCCTAGGATTCAATTGAGCATCAATCTTAATTGATTATACCAGATGTTTGTTTTTTATTTATTATTTATCAGATGATAACTACTGTTTAATAGGGTTTATAGTTGTTTTTGAAATGTTCCTTGAGTATTTTAGTATCCATATATGATTAAGTTATGTGTTTTTTATCTTTTTAGTGAACATTTAAGAAATACATAGACATGTATTGAACTATTTTCTATAAATTTATTAATAAATCCTCAATATTTTGTCGTAATTGTGAATTTAGTTTTTTTAATATATTAGTCTATATAAAAAAAATTATAATTCAATGAGATATTATAAAATGGTTTTCAATCCATTCCATTAATTTATTGTTCTGTATTTTTTTGAGTTATGGGTTTGATAATGTCTTAATTGGGAAATCCTTCCTTATTTAAGTTAACTGATATACTTCAATTATTTTCTAAATTTTTTTAGTCATGATGTATTTAATTATTTATAATGTCTCATCAAATTAAGATCATTCAACAAACTTTGTAGTCTTATCATGATTTCATTCCAATGATTTTATTCCAAGACATGTAACAGGATGCATTAAAACAAATTACATAAATCGGGATTACCATGATTTTCACTCATTTGTTCCATGTTTAAAATATATTATAACCATTATATTAATCCTTAAGCTACTCAACTATTTTAAATTTAAGAACACTTATTTGTGACCGTACCATGTCTTCTAAAGGTGGTCTGTTCTTTTAACATATCCTGAAAGATTTATAATTCAATTAACCTCCCATAACCCTAATAAATATTTATACCAATGGTGAGTTAAATAATTGGTTGCTTATGTGGAAAGTTGTGATGAGACCTATATATTTATGGTTTATTAAACCAGATTGTTACATAAAAAACCTAATTTCATGCATATTTACAAAATGATTGTTTGCTTAAAGAAATATTCATTATAGTAGTTTATTCCATTTTTTCAACTAGTTTATTCGATATTCAAAAAAACAATAACATAAAAGAACCCACACTCTTGTATATCTCAAAAATTACTATTTTAATTATTATTAATTGAAATCACATTGACTTAATACATATAAGGGTAATTTTTTTAACTAATATGAATTATTATTTCTAATTAACAATCTCATATAAGTTTTAATGTATATGGTTTATGAAATTACTTAGTAATTAGTATTTCTCTTCAAAATGGAATGATTCATGAAAAGGGATTTCCAATATGGAGAGTATATCTTGTAATCTCTAGGAAAACCAGTGCGCCTCTGCCGCTCTCTCTCGCCTCCGATGGCCTTGGTCAGGACCGCACCACCATCTCCCCTCTCTGGACCTTCCCAGCCTAGGGGGAGGAGGGTCCTCCCGTTCCCTTGTCGACTCTCCATGATCCCTCTTTTTCCCTTTTCACTAACCCAGCTACCATCCCCAGCTTTCCCCCAATCGAAGTCTTCCCTAAGGTCTAGTCGCTCGAGCATGGAGTTTTATCGATACTGCTTTCTTCCCTGGAGTTCACCAGAACTTCGGCGATGCAGGATCTTTCTTTGGTTTCTCACTTCGGGAAGAGACGCCCCTCCATGGATGCCTTCGATAGATATGTTGTAATGCCCCGACCCTAGTTACCCAGAGTTGGTGCATTATTACATAACATTGTCATGGTCACAAGAAAGATCAAATCTCGAAAGACCGATTGGTTTAGTAGCCTTAGAAACACTAGATATATTCATAAGTCTTACATTACATCATAAAATGAAAAACTACTACAACAACATATTGTCTCCATAAACCACACTCATATCCCCACATAATATCCCTGTAGGTCATTCATAATTTACTTCTTCACTTCCTGGGAAAAATAAAACATAGAAAAGGGGTGAGCTCAAATGCCCAGTAAGGATAACAATATACCGGAAAATTTCATAAATAAGAATAAAAATTTAAGGCTATGTATAACTAAAACAAAAGCCTTTTAAACTTGAACTTCAACATAGTATGGCAAAAGTAAAATGAAATAATTCCATTTACTTGTTCACATGGATATTCTACTAATCGAATAATCAAATTCAATATCAATAACCACTTTCATAATGTTGGAATGCATAATGCCAGACTATCATAACCACATAGCCAAGGCCTTGTTCCAAGACTACAAATAAGATTTTGCCAAGGCCTTGTGCCAAGACACTAGTTTGTCTCATGAGACCTACCGATGCACTAGTTTGTCTCATGAGACCTACCGATGCATCGAGGAGCTATAGCGGGCTCCACCCGTCACATATTAAGTCCAATGCATTCCCATATGAAAAGGTTTAAACATAACATAAACATTCGTATTAAAACTAGCATACGAAATGTCAATAATTTCACCATAAACTATGAATGGTATAAAAATAGCACATCCACAGTCAAACATATCACAAAACCTTCAATACAATATAAGAGTTTTGTATCATAATAAATCAACTTCAAATAAGCGTAAAATCCATCAAAGGATGTTGACATAGATGAAATCAAAACACTTTTTGGAGAAATATCACTTTCTATTTTTGAAATCATTTAAGAGCCATATAAAATAAAACATTTCTTGAAAATATTCTTATAAGCTTGTAAGGAAAACTTTGAAGATTTTATAACGGCGGAAAATAACCGCACTCGCCGTATAAGTTAAAAAACATTCTTACCTTAATTCTGTCGAAAAGGTTAAAAAGGACCTTGTTTTGAAAACGACGGAAAGATTCCTCTTATAAAAAGTCAAAAAAGGGTATAAATGACTTTAACCCATATTCTTTTAAATAATAAATTTTTTTTGAAATACATTTTGAAGAAACATGGATGTGGATGATGAAGAGATCCCAGTAGATTATTACATATAAACAACCTCGGATAATGAAGAGATTGTGAAATAACCCTTACCTTGTACTTTTCCTTGGTTGGGGTAGGTTAACCTTCTGTATAATGGTGAAATAATTGTTATTAAATTATACAAGAATCATATACATTAATATGATATCATATATGATCTTTTAATATTGATTTGATAATAATATCTTAGTATTATCATTGTTTCGGGTGTTAACTTACTTGTTTTCTTTTATATGTTTTGTTACGTAAGACATGTTTGTTATGGATAGGTTTTATCTCATTCATATCCAGAATGATATCAAGTCCTTAAACATCATTTTTAAATCATCAAATGATAATTATACTTGAATGGATACGATGTAGAATGAATCTCATCGCGTTCGTGGAGACGGTAGTCCGTACGTACGCACGAGCGACAATATCATTCTTTTGATATTAAAATAATATATAAATGGATGGTATATCATATATACAGAATCATTAACATGTTATATTTATTATTTTCATGAGTTACATATCATTATTATACCCATCCAAATAATAATATATTGAATAACAATTACACCACGACGTGGAGACGGTAAGCCGTACGTACGCACTTATGGTGACATGTTATTCCAAGGGTGGATAGAATACTGAATATGGTTGTACCATATTTATAATAACATCACAGTATATATATGATACTGGAGTTATTATTTTATAATGGTAACAATAAAGGAAGAAGAAGTGGAAGAAGAAATGAACTTGGAAAAGGGTGGTGAAAACATTACCTCTTCTTCGGGTTCTTCCTTTTGATTTGATCAAAAGGGATCCTTAGGTTGGCTTTCTGATCAAACAAAGGCCTCTAGGTTGTAGTGAGGGAAGTTGGGAGAGTATTTGGGTAGAGTTTTGTCAAACCAAAAGGCTTTTAAGGTGTGAAGAAATGAGAAGGAGGAGTGCCCTTTTATAAGAGGGGTGAGGGGCACCTTTGGAAAAGCTAGAGATATTAGTTTATAATAAATTCATATTCGGTTTCCAATGGATCCAAAGTTGACTATTAAAATGTTAATGTGGGTATGGGTCGAAAAAAACTCAACCAATAGAATTTAGACCGGTTTGGGTACTTATATTAACCTTATCTTTAAGTATTAACTCTAAGTTAATTAGTTTCACTTTTACAATGTCTCTTTGTATTTTTATATAATATGGTTAATAAACATACTATATACATACAAGAGACCCAAAATTGGACCATTAATGATTCAAATATCATGATATAAGTCTCTTGGACTAACATTAGATTTTTAGGAATTTAATATCAATTAAAAATATAATATTTGTTTTAAGAACTCTTTTATGTCAATTTTGACACTATTCAATAGTTGATTTTTTTGAAACTCATAACAGATTGATTACTTCGAAAAAAGTAAATTAAATCAATCCTAATATATCATATTATCCTAGAAAATTAGCTTAATTCATTAAAAGTTTCATATTATATTTATTTGGGTATTTATAATATCAATTAATTTAATTTTTCACAATTTTAGTAATTATTGCATCATCATTGTGTCATAAATAAAATAAATTATTTAATGTCTAAAAATTATAAATAAAATATCATTATGTAGGAAATCGTTTTATATTTCTAATGAATATTTATAATCTAAAATCCAACATATATAACCCTATGTAATAATTGTTTTTCTAAACGATATATGCTTATGTCATTTTTGTATTCATTTTAACTTAATTAAAAAAAAGTGTCCCTATCACCTACAAGTGGCACCATGGGGTCCCCAAATCGACCCAAATATGCCTATGGTCGAACATGTATCAAAAAATAAGGCTAGGACATGTTTTAGGGTAATTTAGTATTATTATAATATTATTTTTTAACCCTTATTTAGCGGAATTTACCCTTAACCATGGTAAATAAAATATTTACCGCAGTAATTATTCAAAATGTCTAAAAATAAAAGTTACCTATTTACACAATTTTAAAATCCTGATTCCAAATATGGAATCCATTTTTCTAAATTCAAAACATAGAAGTGGCAGAAATTAATTTAAAATTAATTCCCGCTGTCAAAACAAAAAGCGTGTTTTTAAAGAGATAATAACTATCAAAAGATTGACACTTGTTTATGTTCGGTTTAATTGTAAAATTATGTCCAATGACCAAAATTATAATAAATGGTAAAAATATATTCTAAATATACTTTAAAACCACTCAAATTCATTATTTATCACTATTAATTATTTTGATTAAAAAAGTTGTTTTTAATTAAGATTTAGTAATTTTCACTATTCATCAAAATATAAAAGTTATCCGAAAAGTACCAAAATTTCACCTTAGGCTAAATTTGATACTCCGAATCCAAAAATGAAGTCCATTTTGAAATATAAAATATATATAATTTCAAAAAGTAGGTATTACTATTCATAACGGCTAGTTTGATTGGTTGTGGTGTGTTAGAACTCGAAGTTGCGTACAACACATGCTACTTTATTATTCAAAGGAAAGCGTACCGTGGAAGCTTGGGATGTTTCATTTTAAATTTTTTGATGTCCTCATTTAGTCAAAACATTTAAAATATTGTATTTAAAAATGTTTCACTATTAAAAGCTGATAAAATTGCAGTACTGAAAATGAATCTGTTCTTGCATTATGTCTAAGAAACTCATAATATGGATTCTAAAATTATAAGGATTATATATAGTTTAAAATTTAGTTAATACTATTCATAAACTCTTTTTAATGGACTTTTTTTTTGTAAGTCATGGTGTGATTGAACTCGGTGTTGCGTGTAGTGCAAGTTATTGAATTATTTTGAAGAAATAACACACTATGAAATCTTGGGGTGTTACATTCTCCCCTCCTTCAATAAATTGCATCCTCGCAATTTGAAATTGTTCTTCGAAAATAAAAGGTTGAAAATAGAAAATATATTTGTGGGAAAACCCACATCGGAAATTGGGTTACTAAAATATAGTCTTAATATGAGTAAAAGAGAAATGAAAGGGTCACCACCAAATTATGATCTCGATTAGGAGAACATTGGTGGAAATTAGAGACATATAATTGGAGGGAAAACGTAAATATTTATAGGTAGTGATTGAGGTCATCAATCACAAACAAGTATAAAATTGAGGTTCTTAAACTCATCAATCTATGATGATTTGAAATACCATTGGTTCAACAAAACATAGGGTATTGGGATAACACATTTTTGACGTTTCAAAATATCTTAGTTGAAATCCCACATCGAAAAATGAATTAATGAGCCCTCTATTTAAAATAAAGAGTGGAAAGTATGAAGATTACCGAAAATAACACATACTAGGGTTCCATGTAGGAAAATATGGATATGGAAGAGAAATATAACCATCAATTATCTGATGGAGAGTGGTAGAGAACATGGCTATGAAAAGGCCAACAATCCCAAAGCCATAAATTAGTGATGATTTAAGGTACCATCTAGGATAAAATTTTTGTTCTAAGTTCCTTTTATTAATTTTGAGGAATTTATTTATGAGATTGGCTAAGATCATAAGGAGATATACTTACTTTATAATTAGAGTTTTATCCATTAATAAATTTCTACCACAAACTCATCTTTCACTCTAAATGATAATAGAACGTAAAAAAAATTCTATTTATACTATTTGTACAGGGTTCGAAAATAAATGAATTTATAATTCATCTACCAGATCTTTTTAAAAAAGCTATATTATTTAATCCAGGACATCTCGTGGGCCAGTGGTAGGTGATACACCCTTGTCGCCCTTCGGTTGCAGGTTCAAGTCTCGCGGCCTTGCCGGTCGCGACGGGTTGTCGCCCGACCTCCGGGTTGTCCTTTTATGGAAATCCAAAATAATCCAAACTAGAACTATCCAAAATACTTCTGTCCAAACTCACAGTCCAACATTTATAAGGAAGGTAAACATAATTTAGATCCTTTTTACCCCGTAATAGCATATGAATACCTTCATCATGTATTCTTTTAATACACTGAAACATCCTGAATTACCATATTCTATATTGATTACATTCATGCTCCCTTATTCCATATAGAATGCTGGATATACTTCATCAATCCAAAAATCTTTTAAACCCCAACAATGATGGAATATACAAATCATTAATCAGTTCCAAGGTAGTCAAGAATATCCAATATAATTTATCCAAATCAATCATGTATTATTCCAAAATCACTACCTCGGTATTAGAACTATATTATGGTTTATCATTCTATCAACCATATATTTTCCAAAAAGTTATCCTACTATTGAGTCACTTTTCTTTGTTCCACACAATCTCAAGTCCTTAATGAAATATTACTGCAGTACAATCCTTATAACTCCATAATTATTATAACAAGTACATTGTTGATACAACACTCAATTGACATAATCAACATAAGAACTCTAATCATTCCTCTTCATCCGTGGTAGTATCATAACTTGATTATTATCCAATAGCTTCATTTTCGGCATAGTCTAATGACTGGGACATAAGTTCGCGTAGTGTCCAAACTCCTTGCAAATGAAGCATTGTACATTTGAAACCATTTTCTTACCCTTGCAGTCACGTACTTTGTGCCCTTTTCCTCCACACTTATAACAAACTCTCATTCCTTTCAGGCAAGTTCCAGGGTGTTTCTTCCCACAGTTATCACATATGGGAAAATTCATCTTTTTCCTCTTCCCTTTATCCATATTTCTCTCTTCCATCCTTTTCTTCTCTTGCTTCCCTTCAAATCCATAGGACTCAGTAAACTCTTTACTTATCTTATCAACACATGATATTATTTCTTCATATGATGATAATACATGCGAGACTATTTCTCTTATAAATTATGGCTTAAGACCATGAAATATATGATCCTTCTTTCTCTTTGTATCATGTGCATTTCTGGAGTTCTCATTCCTTCTACTAGGCGCCATTTCTAAACAATGGCATAAACTAGATCAGTTTTTGAATCAAAATACATAATCCCATACTTATAAAACACTTAACAAAAATTGAACTATTTATGGATATAATCCATAATCATAAAAATGTTTCCTTTGAGGATGTATATACTCATAAACCCTTCAAAATGGTTGGTAAAGAAAATGAGAATTATCCTAAGCATATCCCCTGGGAGTGTCGTAACCAAGAGTGCAGCAAGGCCCGTTGTCGTGCACCAGTTCCCGTTCGAGTCTAGCTCAAAGCGGTGTTTTCGGGTTTTACCCCTAGGTACATCTGTGCCAGAGCCACCTCTACCTGCTCGTATCCAGACAGGGATGTATTTCTCGGAAAACTCACAAAATCTCTACAATACCTAAATTCTAGGAAGTTCTTCTATACTAATCCTCAAAGTTCATCTTAGGTCTACGTGCTCTAATCAGAGTTTATCTAAATCTAGCTTCCAAGGTTTGTACTAAACTTCCTCTGATACCAACTGTAACACCCCGACCCTAGTTACCCAGAGTCGGTGCATTATTACATAACATTGGAATGATCACAAGAAAGATCAAATCTCGAAAGACCGATTGGTTTAGTAGCCTTGGAAACACTAGATATATTCATAAGTCTTACATTACATCATAAAATGAAAAACTACTACAACAACATATTGTCTCCATAAACCACACTCATATCCCCACATAATATCCCTTCAGGTCATTCATAATTTACTTCTTCACTTCCTGGGAAAAATAAAACATAGAAAAGGGGTGAGCTCAAATGCCCAGTAAGGATAACAATATACCAGAAACTTTCATAAATAAGAATAAACATTTAAGGCTATGTATAACTAAAACAAAAGCCTTTTAAACATTAACTTCAACATAGTATGGAAAAAGTAAAATGAAATAATTCCATTTACTTGTTCACATGGATATTCTACTAATCGAATAATCACATGCAATATCGATAACCACTTTCATAATGTTGGAATGCATAATGCCAGACTATCATAACCACATAGCCAAGGCCTCGTGCCAAGACTACAAATAAGATTTTGCCAAGGCCTTGTGCCAAGACACTAGTTTGTCTCATGAGACCTATCGATGCATCGAGGAGCTATAGCGGGCTCCACCCGTCACATATTAAGTCTAATGCATTCCCATATGAAAAGGTTTAAACATAACATAAACATTCGTATTAAAACTAGCATACAAAATGTCAATAATTTCACCATAAACTATGAATGGTATAAAAATAGAACATCCACAGTCAAACATATCACAAAACCTTCAATAAAATATAAGAGTTTTGTATCATAATAAATCAACTTCAAATAAGCGTAAAATCCATCAAAGGATGTTGACATAGATGAAATCAAAACACTTTTTGGAGAAATATCTCTTTCTCTTTTTGAAATCATTTAAGATCCATATAAAATAAAACATTTTCTTGAAAATATTCTTATAATCTTGTAAGGAAAACTTTGAAGATTTTATAACGGAAGAAAATAACCGCACTCGCCGTATAAGTTAAAAAAACATTCTTACCTTAATTCTGTCGAAAAGGTTAAAAAGGACCTTGTTTTGAAAACGACGAAAAGATTCCTCTTATAAAAATTCAAACAAGGGTATAAATTACTTTAACCGATATTCTTGTAAATAATAAAAATGTTTGGAAATACATTTTGAAGAAACATGGATATGGATGATAAAGAGATCCCAGTAGATTATTACATATAAACAACCTCGGATAATGAAGAGATTGTGAAATAACCCTTACCTTGTACTTTTCCTTGGTTGGGGTAGGTTAACCTCCTGTATAATGGTGAAATAATTGTTATTAAATTATACAAGAATCATATACATTAATATGATATCATATATGATCTTTTAATATTGATTTGATAATAATATCTCAGTATTATCATTATTTCGGGTGTTAACTTACTTGTTTTCTTTTATATGTTTTGTTACATAAGACATGTTTGTTATGGATAGGTTTTATCTTATTCATATCCATAATTATATCAAGTCCTTAAACATAATTTTTAAATCATCAAATGATAATTATACTTGAATGGATACGATGGAGAATGAATCTCATCGCGTTCGTGGAGACGGTAGTCCGTACGTACGCACGAGCGACAATATCATTCTTTTGATATTAAAATAATATATAAATGGATGGTATATCATATATACAGAATAATTAACATGTTATATTTATTATTTACATGAGTTAAATATCATTATTATACCCATCCAAATAATAATATATTGAATAACAATTACACCACGACGTGGAGACGGTAAGCCATACGTACGCACGTATGGTGACATGTTATTCAAAGGGTGGATAGAATACTGAATATGGTTGTACCATATTTATAATAACATCACATTATATATATGATACTAGAGTTATTATTTTATAATGGTAACAACAAAGGAAGAAGATGTGGAAGAAGAAATGAACTTGGAAAAGGGTGGTGAAAACATTACCTCTTCTTCGGGTTCTTTCTTTTGATTTGATCAAAAGGGCTCCTTAGGTTGGCTTTATGATCAAACTAAGGCCTCTAGGTTGTAGTTAGGGAAGTTGGGAGAGTATTTGGGCAGAGTTTGGCCGAACCAAAAGGCTTTTATGGTGTGAAGAAATGAGAAGGAGGAGTTCCCTTTTATAAGAGGGGTGAGGGGAACCTTTGGAAAAGCTAGAGATATTAGTTTATAATAAATTCTTATTCGGTTTCCAATGGCTAAAAAGTTAAATATTCAAAGGTTAAGGTGGGTATGGGTCGAAAACAACTCAACCAATATAATTTAGACAGGTTTGGGTACTTATATTAACCTTATCTTTAAGTATTAACTCTAAGTTAATTAGTTTCACTTTTACAATGTCTCTTTGTATTTTTATATAATATGGTTAATAAACATACTATATACATCCAAGCGACCCCCAAGTGGTCCATTAATGATGCAAATATCATGATATAAGTCTCTTGGCCTAACATTAGATTTTTATGAATTTAATATCAATTAATAATATAGTATTGTTTTAATAAATCTTTTATGTCAATTTTGACACTATTCAATAGCTGATTTTTTTGAAACTCATAAAAGATTGATTACTTCGAAAAAATTAACATACATAAATCCTAATATATCATATTATTCTAGAAAATTAGTTTAATTAATTAAAAGTTTCATATTATATTTATTTGGGTATTTATAATATCAATTAATTTAATTTTTCACTATTTTAGTAATTACTCCATCATCATTCTGTCATAAATAAAATAAATTATTTAACGTCTAAAAATTATAAATAAAATATAATTATGTAGGAAATCTTTTTATATTTCTAATTAATATTTATAATCTAAAATCCAACATATATAACCCTATGTAATAATTGTTTTTCTAAAAGATATATGCTTGTGTCATTTTTGTATTCATTTTAACTTAATTAAAAAAAGTGTCCCTATCACCTACAAGTGGCACCATGGGGTCCCCAAATCGACCCAAAGATGCCTATGGTCGAACATGTATCAACCAATAATGCTAGGACACGTTTTAGGGTAATTTAGTATTATTATAATTTTATTTTTTAACCCTTATTTACCGGATTTACCCTTAACCATGGTAAATAAAATATTTACCGCAGTAATTATTCAAAATGTCTAAAAATAAAAGTTACCTATTTACACAATTTGAACATTTGGATTCCAAATATGGAATCCATTTTTCTAAATTCAAAACACAGAACTGGCAGAAATTAATTTAAAATTAATTCCCGCTGTCAAAACAAAAAGCGTGTTTTTAAAGAAATAATAACTATCAAAAGATTGACACTTGTTTATGTTCGGTTTAATTGTAAAATTATGTCCAATGACCAACATTATAATAAATGGTAAAAATATATTCTAAATATACTTTAAAACCACTCAAATTCATAATTTATCACTATTAATAATTTTGATTAAAAAACTTGTTTTTAATTAAGATTTAGTAATTTTCACTATTCATCAAAATATGAAAGTTATCCGAAAAGTAAAAATATTTCACCTTAGGGTAAATTTGATACTCCGAATCCAAAAATGAAGTCCATTATGAAATATAAAATATATATAATTTCAAAAAGTAGGTATTACTATTCATAACGGCTAGTTTGATTGGTTGTGGTGTGTTAGAACTCGAAGTTGCGTACAACACACGCTACTGTATTATTCAAAGGAAAGCGTACCGTGGAAGCTTGGGATGTTTCATTTTAAATTTTTTGATGTCCTCATTTAGTCAAAAAGTTTAAAATATTGTATTTAAAAATGTTTCACTATTAAAAGTTGATAAAAGTGAATTACTGAAAATGAATCTGTTCTTGCATTATGTCTAAGAAACTCATAATATGGATTCTAAAATTATAAGGATTATATAAAGTTTAAAATTTAGTTAATACTATTCATAACCTCTTTTTAATGGCATTTTTTTTGGTAAGTTATGGTGTGATTGAACTCGGTGTTGCGTCTAGTGCAAGTTATTGAATTATTTTGATGAAATGACACACTATGAAATCTTGGAGTGTTACATATGTGTCCTCTTCTTGGAAGCTGCAGGATCGCATGATTATAGGGCTTCTGGATTCGAGGCATATTTTCGTCTAGTTTGCGAATGAAGATGATCTCATATATACCATGGCTCATGCTCCATGTTTCCTTCCAGGTTTCCATTTTTTTCTCTTTCTATGGTCGTTTGATTTTTATCTACAGCGTGACTCACCCGTTACGGAAATTTGGATTTCCCTTCCTAGTCTCCCTTTCCCTTTTCAAAATCTGGCGGTTTTTGTTTGATCAGAAATATGGTGGGGCTTTTTCTCTGCTCGGATCTTTGAACTCGCGTTATGTGTCATCCAGTTTCCCTGAGGGTTTTTGTTGAAGTTGACATATCCAAGAACCCGCTGGATTCCATCTTCATCGAGGTTTAAGGGGAATTATGATGGTACCAGAAGGTATGCTATGAATCGTGGGTTCGTTTCTGTTCGTATTACAAGCGTCTTGGTCATGATTCTGGTAGATGTCGGCATTCTTTGGGAGAGGATCAGTATTTGTGGGTCACTGTGCAGGATGGCCCCAAAAACTTGATTCCTAGTTTTTCTTGTATTTCTCCTGTAGTGGAGAATCGTGGTATTGGTGAGGTTAGAGTTCCTACTGCCTCCCAAAAGGAATCAGGGCCGAGGTTTTTAGAGCCTAGGGTTGTGGATATTTTTGGTCTTCTAATGTGGGATTTAGGTATTAACCCTTCTCAAAGGTTGGTTCGAGGCGGTTCAGGGGAGGTTGAGGGGGTGATGTCGAGCCCAAGGAACCCTCTGACATATGCAGAGTCTATGAGATCCATTTGCAATTATCTCCAAGAGGTTACGGCCCCGGGATTAGGTAAGGACAGTCCTTCTGGTTGTCTGGTGGTTCTTGTTGATCAGGGGGTTGGTGTGAGTCCATTTTACAGCTCATGCCATATTAATATGCCAGTGTCGACAGAATAGGTCCTTAGTGAGGGATTGAATCCTCCCTCTCCTGTTCACATAGATTTAGCTGGATTTTTCTGTGGCTCTCAGAACCGGTTTGTTGTTTTGAGTGTCGATGATCCTACTCCATTTGAAGAAGTGACTCTTGGGGAGGATGGGCATGTCTATCCTATACATGGAAGGTCAGATGTTATAGTAGAAAATAATGACTCTGACTTAGAACTATGGTCCCTAGATCCCATGGAAGCGGAAATTGCAGAAGAGTACATTCGGTTCTCTTCAAAGAATGGGAAGAACACCCTTGTGGATTCATATGGGCTTATCCATCACAATCGAAGGATGAGGAGATGAAAGGACTACTCAGCCTTAGATAGTACTCCTATTACATGGTCTTCTAGTAAAGGTAAAGTCCCTCAAAAGAGTTTGGAAGTTTCTGCTAACATTCCAAAGACTAAGGAGAACGTTGAATCAGACATCATCGAGGAGATTCTCATGCACCCTAATGAAGAAATTCTAGAGCAGGAAACTGGATTGGTGGATCCTTTGGTGATCAGGAAGGGAGAGCCTTTAGCAGTAGGAGGGAAGGATTACGCAGTTGCAGAAAACTCATGGGTCCTCCTCATGTTCTCTGAGGAAGATATGGTGGAGGGGGTTCTCCTTATTCAAGCCTCAGGGGAGGATGCAGAAATGATGAATGACAGACCAGTTCAAATGGGTGTAATCAAGGAGTAGGCCAGTTGGATCGAAAAGCAACACTTAATTTTGACCAGAGGCTTCAATGAAAGGAATATTATAGTGGAGGAGTTCTTACAAGTTTGGGACAAGTTGGCCTCTCATTTTGAAGTGACCATCAGCGACGATCCATGGAAAGAGGTAAGAGACCTGTCCTGGAAATTATTCAGGGTAGCCGCGTCCAATATTTTCAAGTTGGTCTCCAATAGTTCTATTTTCTACTTTTGTGCTTGATGTGCTGGTGTCTTGCTGGTTTCCCACTTTTTTCCATAAAAGTGGGTATTAATAAAAAAAACTAACTTTGAAGGAAGGAGAGTATATCTTGTAAAAGACCTCATACTGAATTATTGTTTCTTCATAAATATTATACCTAATTATTAAACCTATTAGTGTTATTCAAAATACAAATGAGTTATAACCAATTCCATAACTATTCCCATAATTTTTTTATCCTACGTTATCATATATGGTGTTTTGTTTATTCCAAATGCTTTATTTTACAAAGTAGAAATAAAACATATAATATTAATCATTTCTTAGTTTATGATAGAAATTTTTTACTCCCTTATTATACTTAATTATTTTCAACATGATTGAAAAGAATCATGTAAAATTTTATGGAATTAATTATATAGTATTCACAGAAGTTGTATTATTTAACCTATGTAAATATGAATCTTGAAAGTATTCCATGATGATATGGTAGCAATTGTTGTCATAATATTCATTTCTAGATTTCAGGATGATAAGAATGATTATTTTTCATTTGACTTAACTTATTACATGATTTTTCATAATGTGTTAAATATAATTATTAAAGGTGTATGGGTATATCTACCCTTATTAAATAAATATTTAAGTCGGTCCATTGTAAAATGACATAAATTAATTAATGGTATTGGTTTTGATTATGACTTTTTTATACCACCTCTTTGATATCTCTAAATGAGAAAGTCAGCATGATTAACATGACTTTATTTTTCAAAATTCCCTTTCGCGCTAGATGGGATGGGTTTTTAATAGCACGACATTATTTTAAAAATAAATTTAATATATAATTTAAAGCATGAAACAATGTGTCTCTATAAAAAACACTTTGTTTTTATAAAATAAATCATAAACATAATTTTCTAGCCTGTGTGTTTTGAATTTCAAAAAATAGACATACACATTTTTGATCAATAAGATATTTAGTGTCTGATAGGATCCAATTAAAATTTTGTTTAATATTAACTTGACCATTATGAATAATAATTTACCATTATGAAAATAAATCTTAACCATATAATTATAAATATAATTTAGGCATCTTATAAATTAGAGTGAATATTTTAAAAGTTAAAAATTATGTGTAGGTGTTTTTAGAGTAATAATTATTTAATTATAATTTTAAATTAATAAATGATATAAACTAAATTTTATTTTCATAAAAAAAATTTCTAGATATATACTTTTTTATCTGATGATTTTAGGAAAAGTTTATGAGACCTTTGTTTATTTTTCAATTGATTATAATATCAACATTAAATTTCAAATATGTGTTTAGAATTAAAAAATGACATTATTGCAAAATAAAATTTCACATATTTAGAAAATTATTTTGATAAAATTGTGTACATTTTTTAATTCTACATTTCAAAAATTGGTTATTGTGAATTTTTGGGATTTTTCTACAATACGTGAAATTTTGGTGAATAGTAAAATATATTAATTTTGGGTATAAATAAATAATAAGCTAAAATACACTGTTCTTATAGACATAAATAATGTAATAAAACTCAATTAGAACTCACGTAAACTTATTTCTATTTTTTCTCAAGATTTAACATTGTTGGTTTTATTGAAAAAATAATTAAATATTGAATAAGTTTTTCAAAAATCACTCTCTCTTACGCTATAAAAACCAACCTCACTCCCTCTTTTCCTCACTCCTCTATGACTCCATGAATCTAAATTTTCATAAAAAATACTCTTCCTTATTCTCTCCCCATATATAGGATCTCTTGGTCTAGACAGAAGACCAAAAATCCTCCCCTTAAAGAGGTTCCCAAGGAGAATATTTCCGCAGGTAAACCATCTTACTTTTTATTTTAATTTCATTTTCAATTTAATTTATTTTCTTATATTCTCCTAACCAATTATATAAAAATGATCAATATAACTCTTTTATAATATATATATATACTATAATTATATCATGTAAATGTAATATAGTTTCTCATATGACTATCTTAATCTCTCTTTTGTTTTAGCAATGAAATCGTCATCTGGGAGGTGCTGATTTACAACTTTCTTGGACGATGAACCATAGTTCAAAAATTTCTCTTTAATGGATGGTCATGAAACCAATTTTTTTGGTTTTATGAGACTGTAATTTATTTTTATAAGATATTAACTATTCTAGAACCCGTTTATATGAATAATAAAAATTCTTACAACAAATATGTTTAGTAATAATTAAAACACCATGAAAATTATCTAAATGAGTATCACAAATGTTAAATATAATAATTAATAATCATAAAATATAAAAAATTAATTATATCACTATTTAATAATCTAGTTATTGATTATTAACATATAATGTCAATTCTATAGAATTATAACAATTCCATATGAACATCCATACTCATATACAAGTATAATGATTGTGAAAACAATGGAAACAAATACCCCCAAGTGATAAATTTTTATCTTATAGCTCATCCAATAGTCCATAAATTAACAAAATAAAATTTTAATAAATAAAATTAACATATAAGATATAATTAATTATCAAATAATTTAATGGATATAATTTTATTGTCCAGGATGTTAAGGTCGAATTCATAACCTGTTTGCACATAAGGTAATGGTTTTCTACCCAAACCTCCATTTTCATTCGGACTACTCTTTGTCTCACTTAACCCAAATTAAATTATTAATTATTATTATATAATCCTCATATATTATGTTGGAATTTTCAATATATGTGTACCAATTAGAATATTTCTTTATATTATGGGGAGTTTATGGTTTTATAAAAATATTTTATGACATGATTATTTTTATAAAAAAACTCGTTATATCTTGAAAAAAACTACCATTGTTTATTTCTAGTTTTATTTAAATATTTTTCCAAAGGAACTTTTCATTTCAAAGGAAATGTGTATTTCTCTCAAAAATTATTCAATGATTTTATATGATTATTTTTGTCTATTTAAATAACTCTGTTAATTTTAGGTATTATGAGGTTTAATATATTTTGTTTATCATCTACCATATTTTATTATATTTTCATGTTCTCTTTGAATTTGGATATACTATCATGATACCTTTCACAATACTACTCATAATGTTTAGTGATTATGTATACATACTAAGAAAAGTTATTTCAAATGTTTATATTGTTTATGATTATCCCCTTTCATATGAGGAATTAATTGGACATAAAAATAGATATGTGGGTACTATTATAGCCACTATTTTTATTGGTAGGTCTCTTAAGTAAAAAAGAATTAGTTTTTGGTCATGCCCTTACCAATTTATTTTCTGGTGTCCTAGCCACCACCTTAACAATATGTTTTAGATGTCCAGCATTCTGAAATCCCTCATTATGGTATTAGTAATTGATAATTCATGTGATCGTTATACTAGTGTAATATCAATGGTTATGTTTGATTCTCTTATGATCATTTATATGTCCACATTTAATCATCTTTGATCCCTACCATATTATGTTCAAGAATAATTTTAAAGGCATGTGTTTTTAGATGTTCACAATTCCCACTGATTATTATTATGATAAATTACACTATAATACTTACCCTATCAAAGAATATAATCTCATCCCATTATTATATTTTATTTTCCATAGGTTGGGATGTTAAATAATATGAATGACACATAGTGATAATCAAGTAGTCATATAGATTTTCTATTATATATTTCATTTCATGTTGTAATATTGAACTTATGTTTTTTTCTTGTTTTCCAAAACTACTAACCTCTTAATTACTTTGGGATAAAATGATATTATAATAATGACAACATATTAATATAAGTAATATTCTTTGGGAAACTGAGGGATGGGTCATTATAATTTGTTTCAATGAAATTTTTGTAGAAAAGATGGAAACTGGATTTAGAAAATATATATTATAGATTTACAACCAAAGGTAGATGTTGAGGATTAGCATACAAAATCATCCTAAAATTTGGGTAAGAAATATATTATTTTGATATTCCTAGAAAATTATTCCCCATTTGGGTACTACAAGTGGACATGGTTCTATAATAGTTGTGCATAAGAGTAAAAACTTTGACAATAAGTTCAGAGATTTACTCTATGTAACATAATACTTGAAAAAGGTTATGCACCTAGATTGAATCTCATTGAGGATATTCTATGAATAATTAACATCATCATTAAAATACATTATGAAGGATTTAAATGTAAATATTTTCTCAAAGTAACCATAATTTTGATTTTGAGATTACCCATGCATAAAATTTCAATTTATGTTAAGTTTTTTTCTAGTTTGACATTGTACATTAAGATTCATAACCAAATTTAGTGTATTCAATTAGTTAGAAATGGTGCATAGTGGATGGAATTGAAACCTCATGAAGGAAGTTATCCTATGTATGTATTTTCTTCACAAGTAAGATAACGATGGTTGTATGGGAGCTGCGACTAGTGTTCAGTAGCTTATAACTATACTAGGATAGCTAACATAGGTGATGAAAAATAACATTACCCATATAGAGTATCATGATCCATGATGTGAAGGAGAAATTTTATACCTCCTTATGCGGCAATAGTATCCATCATTTAATAGGGACTAAAAACCCATTTTTAGCGGACATGTGGGTAAGTTCATTGGAGAATATATTTCCCACATTGGGATGTAACGAAAGAGATAATATTTTAATGGTGTTTTATAATCTATCAGGAGATTTGGATTAGTGTTGGTTGTTAATTAAAACAATTAAGGAGTAGAAAGAAATAGAATAAATTTAATTTGAGGGAATTTAAGGAAATATTTTTGGAAAAATATTTTCCTCGAAAACTATGAGCAGATTTCGAGAGGAAATTCTTTTGTTTCAAACAAAAACAGGATGAAAATTTTGTGATGTATAAATCCAATTTTATAAGGATATCAAGGCATTACAAAAATAACATACGTAAACCATGAATTATGGTTGATCGATTGTTTTATGGTTTAAAACCATTCCTCTTAAGAGAACTGGTTTCCAAACATTCTCATCATACACAGATATAGTCTCATGTGCTATCAAGAAAAAGAAATAATTCTCTGTCTTATGAATTTAAGGCAATTCGAAGACAATAAGAGTGTGATAGATGAAATAATTGAAAAAGTGATGAATAAATAAAGGTATTTTCCAACATGTGATACATATAGATAAAAAAACCCAGATCCAACTTAAAAGGAAAAGTAGTCTCTAATAAATGGTGAGAGAGTGGCCACCAATCTCGAGATTGAAAGGGAAATATTGAAGCTACCAATGTTCAATGATGAAATTAAAATGTGATGGTTCATTATTCCAATTATTTTCCGAAGTGTTATGAAAAAATTCCCCAGTAAAGGCCAAGTGGGAATGACCAAGCTTATATGATCACAACATCTGAAATTGAAGTTCTTTATGAGGTGGTGGAAGGTACTATAATCATTTCAAAAAAAAGGAAAATGATTTACTTGATTTTTTATCATCACATTCCTTTATATCGTACCAGTTTTCATGAAAAATTAGATATTTACAATTTTTCTTACAAGGGAGTTGTTAGTCAAAACCCCTATAGAGTGTCTCATTGCAAAAAATATGTGTCAGGCAGTCCCCATTATGGAATATAAATGTCATTTATAATCTAAATTTATCATTATACATCTGTTTCAATTTTAAATAATCCTTATCATTGTCTGTATTTCATAGTATTATGTGAAAATCTATTACAATAAAAAAATTATGATTTGTGAGGGAGGTGTAGAATCCATAATCATTAGAGCTGAAAAATTACTATTTGAATCTTTCACGACCCACTCCCAAGAAAGTGTACCCCTACTGGGTTGGCACTATGATAACGGAGATAATGACCCCCGATTCCGGCCTCTAGTAGGTCCCAAGTTGGTGAATAGCACTAAGGATATAGTAATCACACAAATGGGAGGCATTACCCTCTAAGAGAACACATGCGGAAGAGAGAGATAAGATAGACACCAACCTACCCCAACTCAAGAATTGGAATATAAATGATTACCTAAGTGCACATATAAAATTTCATGAAAAAAGTACTACAACTGGAAGGGAAAAACAGAATGTACCGAAAAGAAAGTAAAACAACAGCAACCACATGCCCAAACAGCTCCTGGATCCACAAGCTAGTAGTTACCAGCCTGATCTCCAACCTACTCCAAATTACCTGTAAAAAATTTGTATATACATAGGGTGTGTATAATAGTATACTCAATAGGATCCTCCGCGAAGCCTCTTATGCAAAAGTAATGAAAGCATGCTAAAACACAGTGAACAACAAGTGGAACTAACTCATCACCTAAATAGGTATACTATGTTCCCAGCCTCACCATGACTACTCTCACCAAGAAAATCATATAAGAATATATCATATAATAAAAAATATCAAGGGTAACCCGCTACTACTTCTCCACTGGTTTGCCTCTTTTCCCCAACGTCGTACGTCCTATGCATCTCTCTCCAAAAAGGCTTGCCCGCAAACACCTAGTAAAAGCACCACAATAAGCACCTCATGCAACAAAACCACCACGTCCACACACCATAGTAACCAGGTAGTTTCTAGGAGCCACCGTAGTTCGTATAACGTGTATCTTACGTTGGGTATTATACCTCAAGCAATTACAGCCAATACACCGAGCAAGGATCCTCAACCCATCACAGCCTATACACATTACACCTATAGTAGTCCATAGAAAACTCTATCCAGAATATATGTGTGTGAATAAACACATGCCATTATAGCCCTCTACACACATATATGGGGAAAACTAACCAATGTGCCAGCCAGCACAAGTAACTACCTAGAGAAGAGATCAGGGCCAAAGGGGGTAGTCATCCAACCATCCTCCCACCGAAATGTTGGGGAAAACACCACCCCCTATGGCTTAGAATCCCTGGGGTGTCAGTTTCTCTTTCTGACAGGGTGGAGTAGCGTATAAAAACACAAAAATTATAGGATATACTATATCTGACAACCATACTATGGGCATAACCTACTATTAGATACAACTGAAGCTAATGTCTCTCAGACTCTGGGATGATACTTCTAATACTAGGTATCCTGTAAGCACACAACCATTTGAAGTTGTTTATTATATTATATCATTCCCTTTTTATCTGTTCCACTTTACATTAATTAATTTTTTAAACAATAATTAACCATGAACAATTCCACATTAAATTTCATTAGAATCACACACAATGTCCATTGTTCCTTTAAAATTATAACCTCATCATTATGTTCCAACAAACTCCAAATCCATTTTTAACTCTATGTATTCAATTATTCATTACAGAATTACTTTCCCACATACCCAGGAATTCATGAAAAACATTGTATGCTACTAAACACAAGAGGAATCAACAATATGAGTAGATGTACTACCCGTAGAGCCTTTACCGCTAATACCAAAGAGCATATAACCATCCTCCCTTGAGAAGTTAAACATGGAAGGCATGTGTCACACCCCACGTGTGTACGCCTCTTTCGAAAGAAGTGTAAGTAAGACCAGCTGCTTTAGGCGGTGAGGAAAAGTAAAACAGAAAATAAACATATATGAATCAGCAAGCATCCAACAATCACATACATGCCATTCCATAATCCCTAGTGTCCTCCCCGACACCCACATACATTAACCGATGCACCTTTCCACTCTAGGAATCACCTGATGCCACAACCAAAAGGGCTCCATGTCCCCACATATCACGACACCCATCCAGGATCACATTATAACAAAAGCAGTAGGAAAAAAACATCTTGACAGTTGAGCACTAGGCCTTTTTAAAAACAATAGGGTAACTCATAACCCTTCGAGGAATTATTAAACAAATAATCCTTTTCGAATTAACAGATTTATTATATGTAGGTTCTACATCCAGGAAACCTAAACAGTAAGCTATCACAAATAAATTAAACATGCTTACTACACCATTTTGATTAACATAAAATTACAACATGAAGAACCAGATTTATTTACATGCCTCTTTATCTT
The DNA here is from genome assembly GCA_963277665.1 of Viscum album. Classification (NCBI taxonomy): domain Eukaryota; kingdom Viridiplantae; phylum Streptophyta; class Magnoliopsida; order Santalales; family Viscaceae; genus Viscum; species Viscum album. The sequence goes on from OY728153.1 coordinate 45,295,605, forward strand.
TATCCAAAAAATTATCAATTAATTCCAGTTTACATTATTTAATAGTTTCTGTCAAGAATGAACAACAATACGAACCAAGCATAGATATCTCACTATCTAGAAAAAAACTAGGTATTAACAAACGATCGATATCAATTTATTTATTCGGTTATAATATTTATTATGTAAATTCTATTTTTATCCAGTGGGATTAAACATGATAACAATACAGTTGCACATAAAAGAAAATAGAAGCAATGAATCCCCAACCTCAAATAGTTCTTGACGTTCTTTATCCACACAACGAGTCACGATCCTCCTCTCGCAACAACTGCATCCACCCAAGGATTCCCCAAAACAACTGCACCAACCAAACCCCAAGAAAACTATATTATAAGTATGAAGATTTCATGATATATTATGGAAAGGATAAACAGGATAAGATGAACCCCAAAAGAACAAAGATAAACATACCTTATATCGAAGATTGATCGATACATCTTGGTTGAATCAAAACAAAGCTGAACTAATCCGAGGAGGAATGTTTGGTTGTGCAACTCCAATGAGAAGTAATGGGGTGTTCTAGTATCTCACACCCAATAAAAAGTTGAATGAATTTGGGAGGAAGATATCCAATCCCTTTAGAATATTTAACAGAGCAACAGTTTAAGATATGCCTAATTTCCCATTAAAAGAGGATTGCATTAAACCATGAAGTTTGACCATGTTAAAAAATCATGAGCCATCAGAATAATTAATATAGAAGTTATGGCCTTTGACTCGGCCTTAGAGTCCTTGAAATGAGGCTTTAAATGCCTTTTACATCAATAGAAAACACTAAAGGGGTGAAACTGTACGAAGCTGGAAACACTGTTCATGGACAACACCGATAGAACACTATTCATGAACCTCATCGTTAGAACATTGTTCATGAACCTCACCATAAGAACAATGTTCATGAACCTTAACATTAGAACTCTGTTCATGAACATCACCATTAAAAACTCACCGATAGAACACTATTCATAAACCTCATCGATAGAACACTGTTCATGAACCTCATCGATAAAACACTGTTCATGGACTTCACCGTTAGAACCTCACCGATAGAATACTATTCAGGAACCTCATCGATAGAACACTGTTCAAGAACCTCACATATAGAACCCTGTTCAAAAACCTCACCGATAGAACACTGTTCACAAACATCACCGATAGAACACTATTCATGAACCTCACCGATAGAACAATGTTCATGAACCTCTCCGTTAGAACACTTTTCATAAACCTCACCGATATAACATTGTTCATGAAACTCACCGTTAGAACCTCACCCATAGAACATTGTTCATGAACCTCACCGATAGAACATTGTTCATGAACCTCACCGATAGAACAATGTTCATGAACCACACTGATAGAACATTGTTCATGAACCTCACCATTAGAACATTGTTCATGAACCTCACTGATAAAACACTATTCATGAACCTCACTGAAAGAACACTATTCATTGATGGAACTATTCAGAAAATTGGAAATTTTGTAGTGGAAAGAGAGGTTACCATTAGAGGTTACCGATATAACTGTTCACTGATGAAACTCATCACAGAATTAGAAATTTGGAAAAGTAAATACAGGTTACCATTAGAGGTTACCAATTGAAATGTTCACTGATGGAACTGTTCACAGAATTGGAAATTTGCCAAAGTTTTGTGGATAGGACACCTTGACCCCCCAGAACACCTCAAACACCAAATTTTCACAAATTAATGGAACAAAGAGGTCCAGGTAATTACATCAGATATCTCTCAAAACATTCTCATCCTGGATAATTTAAAATTCATCTAAAAAACGGAATCTGAAAAACAACCCATCGAGATACCTATCAAAAGAGAGAAAACCACAAAAGCATCAAAAGAAAATCACAATAATTACATGAAATGTCTAACCACAAAGGGAACATAGTTTCATGAAAAGATTTAAACAACAAACAACTATTTGTACTGAGCATGTATCTGTGACTCACATTCCCAGGTACTCTCTTATATGCCACTGTGTCACCAAAAGACACAAACCAAGGGAATAGAATGCTCGTGAAATAAATTCTCCTTGCGGTATTGGATCTCCACAGGTCACTCCTCAAAGGTTTCATCATCATCAACATTGATCTCTCTCCAATAGATGTTGTGACAGTCATAATGAAGATAATGACAGAACTATGATACATGGAAATCAGCATGTATCTGACTCATCTGTGTGGGAAGTTCTACTCGATACGCCATTGCTCCCACACTAGCTAACACCTCAAAAGGACCAAAAAACCAAGGAGAAAGCTTACTCCCACAACCAAACCTTCACTGCCCACGATGAGGAGTCACCTTCAGAAACACATGATCCCCAACATTAAACTCTATGGTTCTCCTTTTTTGATAAACATATGGTATATGATGATCTTGCTCTATCTTCATCCTCTCACAAATCAGATGGACTATCTTTATTGTATTCTTCACTAGTTCCGGTTTGATAATTGCTGACTCTCTGACCTCAGACCAGCACAACATAGAACGACAAGGTTGTCCAAACAAGGATTTAAATGGAGCCATACCGATGGAGGAGTGAAAATTATTATTTTAAGAAAACTCCACCAAGGGTATGTTCCACATCCACAAACCTCCAAAATCAAGAACACAAGAGTGTAACATTTCTTCAAGAGTATGGATGGTTCACTCTGTCTGACCATTCATTTGAGGATGAAAAGCAGTGCTAACGCATAGCTGAGAACAGAAAGCATGTTGCAGACCTCTCAACACCCAATAGGAAAAATGAGGATCTCTATTTGAAATGATCATCCTTGGTACTCCATGAAGTCTCACAAAATCCTCTAGATACTGCCTTGACAAAACATCCATTGAGCTCGACTCCTTGATCACTATGAAGTGGGACGATTTTTTTAGACGATCCAATACCACCCAAATAGAATCATGTCCTCCTAGAGCTCAATGAAAACCATTAATAATGTCCATTGAGATGTCCACCCACTTCCATTGGGGAATATCTAGTGGCTGGAGTAGACCACCAAGGACATAGTGTTTGGCCTTCACCTTCTGGTAGACCTATCATCGAGACACAAACTCTGAAACCACATGCTTCTGCCATGGCTACCAAAACTGAATCCTCAAGTCTTGGTACATCTTTGTCATGCTAGGATGCACCGCTAAAAAATAATTGTGGAACTCTCTGAGAACCATCTCGCGCATTGTAAAGGAACAAAAATAATTCGATGATACAACACATAGTGTTGTTCATCCTTAGTCCAACCATCAAGGGCCTCACCAAAAACAACTTGGTCTATCCAGACCTCTACTAATAGATCCCCCAACTAGGACTCTTCCATATTTATCTTTAGGGATGACTATACCATCACTTGAAAAAGACAACCTATTCCCCCAACTTCTCCCACATCAAGATGTAATGCTAACTGTTCTTCCATTACTCTCTAGGAATCCCTAGATTCACGCACAGCATCACTACGTGACTTTTGACTCAGTGGATCAGCTTAAACATTCCCTTTTATTGATGTATACAGTATTTATATAACAACCCATACTTTACATACATTGTTAATACTTAAAAATTGAAGCATACTTATTATAACATATATCAAAACTATGGAAGGACCGTATAGGTATAGTCTCTTTAGAAACTGGGAAACATAAAAAACTGGTTCATAAAGTGTCTACAATGTCTCCCATTTATTTCATCTTATCTATAGTACCTTTTGGAATATCTTACTTAATAACCTTCTTCCTGACCTGGGGGAAAGAAAACATACAAAAGAGTGAGCTCAAATGCTCAGTAAGGGTAAACAAAAGAAAAATCAATCACATCATGAACATAACATTTTGGAAATCTTAACCTGCAAAAGAAATCATAATTTCATACCATGGGATAAATCATAGAAGTGAAATGTAATTCCAATAATCATAACATAAAACATGGAACTTTGTGGCATACACACATAACCATAGATAATCATTTCTTATTAGTCAAGACTCATTACCAAGACTATCTTAGTGGAAAAAGTCCATTTCTGAACCGAGTTCACTCCTCGTTTCAGTCCTGTTTCACTGAACCGTTTTAACCTGCCGTTCCATCCATGTCTATCTCATGAGATATGAAATCTTTACCCAATGAATTTGAGGGGTATATAGGTCCCACCCATCTCATAATTATACCATTCTTATGTGTTCCACAAAATCATAAACCATACATCATAGCATAACCCATGTAATAAAAATGGGAATCTTAAACATCGTGACATCATTAAACAATTCATATAAGATAAAGGAATCCATAAAAATAATTCCACCACAACATAATCAAATCAATGTAATAATAGGGATAGAAACAGATCACTTTATTATCGTAGATGGAAAATAATTTTGATAAAACACTTGAACTCCATTCTGGAAGAAAATATCCTTTCTACTTCAAAAACACTTTTCCTTTCTTAACATGTCATACAATTTTAAACTAAAAGAAGTTGATTAAAAATAAAATTGAAAACATGTAGAGGAACCTTCTTGTAAATAATTTTTTAAAAATCCATTCATTCCATATAAGTTAAAAAAAATTCTTCTCGTACTTTTGTCGGAAAAGTCAAAAAGTACCTCGTACGGAAACCGAAAAAAGATTCCTTTCATATCTTTTACTAAAAACTCAACGAAGGTTAAAATTGTATTTAAAAAATTGTGGGTGGATGGAAAAAATATTACATATTTAGGAAACATGGATGTGGATGATAAAATACACCCCAGTAAATACCAAAGTATAAACAATCTCGGATAAAAATGAGATTGTGATATTTTCCCTTACCTTAGGTACGATTTGGTTCGTAAGTGTCCGAAACTCCTGTATAATGATTTAAATAATGTCATTAACTTATTCCAGAATCATACTCATTGTTATGATATCATATATGGTCATATTCTTAGCTTATTATTAGTAATATTTCATTGCTACTTGTTATTCGGGTGTTTATTACTTTTTGTTCTTATGCGTGTTTTGTCAAATAAATTCTTATTCTTATCTTCAAGTAATAGATACCTCATTTCCAGAATGGTATTAGTGTAATATATATCATATTCATTCATTCAATTCATTTATATAATCAATATGCAATTAATATCATGTAGAACGAGTCACATCACATCGTGGAGACGGTATTCCGTACGTACGCACGAGCGATTATATCATTCCCATGATCGTGGAATTATATTGGAGTGTATGTATACTATTTCCGAATCAATATAACTTTTAAATAATCATATATTTTTATTATTTACACCATTATACCCATCCAAGTAAGGTGGTGGTGGAAAATTGATTACACCACGGCGTGGAGATGGTATTCCGTACGTACGCACGTGTGGTGATTTCATTTTTCGTAGGATGGATAGATGGTGAAATAGGGATGGTTCATACTTATAATAACATATCAGTATATGAGTGATACTGATGATATTACTTCATAATGAAACAACTAAAGAAGAAGAAGTGTAATAATAAATAAAGTTGAATGAATTGGTAACGGACATTACCTCTTCTTTGAAGCGCCTCTTTGAGACCTCCTTTTAGGGCACTAAAATTGGTCATTGAAGAAGATCAGGACCTCTAGGATGTTTCTAGGGAAGTGTAGAGGAGAAATTGGCAGGGTTTGGCTTAGCTTTAAGGATCAATGTGGTGTGAGGAATAGGGGGAGGAGGTGCCCTTTTATACGAGAGGAGAGGGGCTCCTTTGGAAAAACTAAAAATATTATTTTATTATAAATCCAAATTCGGTTTTAAATAGATCCAAATTGATTTATTTCAAATCTAAGGTGGTTATGGGTCGAAATACTCTCATCCAATATAATTTAGACAAGTTTTGGTTCCTATTTTAACCGTATCATTGAGATTTAACATTAAGTTAAATAATTTTACTTTTACTATGTCTTCTTGTGTTCTTATAATATAAGGTTAATAAACTTACTATAACAAGACAAAAAAACCCCATGTTTTTTATTATTAATATATATAACCTTATATAAGTCATTTGGACGAACCGTAGATTTTTTGAAATAAAATAACAATTAATAATATAATATTTTTTTTAAAAAAACTTTTTTATGACAATTTTGACACTATTTAGTAATTGATTTTTTTTTAAAATCATAACAGAATGATTAGTTCGAAAAAAGTTAATTTAATTAATACTAACATGTCATATTAACCTATAAAATTAGTTTAATTCATAAAAAGACTCAAATTACATTTATTTGGGTATTTATAACATCAATTATGTCAAATATTTCATTAATAAGATAATTACTACATCATCTTTGCGTCATAAATAAATTAACTTATTTAAATTATAAAAATTACAAATGAAATATCATTACGTAGGAAATCTTTTTATCTTTCAAATGAATATTTATAGTCTATTTTATATTATGAATAACCCTATATTAAAAATGATTTTCTTATTAAACATTGATTTTAACAATTTTAACCCTTCATTAAATAAATTAATAATAAATGTCCTAATCTAATCCATGTGGGTCTAAATGGTCATATTTTATTCCTAAGGTTGTTTTTGGTCGAATTACACTTATCCAATAGAATTAGGACATGTGTTAGCGTAATAATAATATCATTTTTACTCTTAATAACCCTATTTAATTTTAACTGTGGTAAATAAAAGTAAAAAGTTACTATTCACCAATAATTATTTTCATCTCATTGAACTAAATTTTACTTACTGACATCAAATGTGTCTCTTGGATTTTTAAAATTCCACTCACAAAAGCGGTAAAATTATGTTTTATGAAAAATTTATTTTTTTAACTACCACTTAGTGGTTTCACTATTCATCAAAAATTGAATTTTTTCAGAAAAATACCAAAATTTCACCCTAGGCTAATTTCGATATTCTGAATCCAAAAATAAAGTCAATTTTGAAAAATAAAATTTACAAAATTTCAAAAAGTGGTTATTACTATTCATAATGGCTAGTTTTAATAATATTTTAATAGCATATCATTGTTCAGTGAAACTCGGTATTGCGTACAATGCAAGCTATCGAGGAAGGTCGTGATTGCGTGTAAAGAAAGCCAAGAAAGTGTTGTGTGTAGTGAAATAATATTTCTCATAAAATTCTCAGGTGTTACAATCTTCCCCCCTTAAAATGAATTTCGCCCTCGAAATTCGTCACTTTGTAACAAAGAGATGAGGATACCTCTCCCTCATCATATCCTCAATCTCCCATGTAGCTTCTTCTAATTGTTGGTTACTCCATAAAACTTTCACCAAGCGAGTGGTCTTGTTTTGTAGGACTTTTTCGCTACGATCTAGAATCTCTATCGGCTGTTCTTCATAAGAAAGATCTTACTCCAACGGTACAACTTCTGAGCTGAGTACATGTGAAGGATCTGGTATGTACTTTCTTAGGAGAGATACATGCAACACATCGTGAACATGAGAGAGATTTGGTGGAAGCGTCAATCGGTAAGCTACCTTCCCAAAACGATCCAGTATTTCGAAAGGACCGATATATCTAGGGCTCAACTTCCCCTTCTTTCCAAATCTCATGACCCTCTTCCAGGGAGATATTCGTAAGAACACTTTATCACCCACTTCAATCTCTAGGTCTTTTCTTCGGTTGTCAGCATAACTTTTCTGTCGACTCTGAGCTACTCTTATATGTTATTGAATAGATCAGATGTTTTCTGCCATCTCATCAACAAGATCAGGTCCGAATAGCATTCTTTCCCCAAATTCATCCCATCAAGTTGGAGTCCTGCATTTCATTCCATAGAGAGCTTCATAAGGAGCCATCTAAATACTAGAGTGAAAGCTATTATTATAAGAAAATTCCACCAAAGGTAGGTGTTGATCCCAACAACCTTTTAAATCCATAGAGAAATCTCTCAACATATCTTCTAGAGTTTGAATTGTTCTCTCATACTGACCATCTGTCTGAGGATGATAAGTAGTGCTGAAACTCAACTATATATCCAGAGTATGCTGAAGACTTTGCCAGAACAGTGAGGTAAACCTCATATCCCGATCAGATATAATAGAAAGTGGTACTCCATGCAATCATACCACTTCCTTCACATATATCTTGGCAAGATGATCCAGAGATAAATCATCTCTAATAGTGATGAAGTGTGCAGACTTTGTAAGATGATCAACTATGACCCAGATAACATTATTTCCTTTGGATGTTTTAAGAAGTCCTGTGACAATGTCCATAGTGATGTTTTCCCATTTCCATTCGAGTATGGTTAACGGTTGTAACATCCCCATAGACTTCTGTCTCTCAGCTTTAACTTGCTGACAAAACAAGCATCGAGAGACATATTCAGCAACATCTCTTTTCATGTCATCCCACTAAAAGTACTCTTTTAGGTCCTTATACATCTTCGTGCTTCCAGGATGAATAAAGAATGAAGAAATATGAGCCTCATACAGCAGCACCTTCTTTAATTCGGGGATGGGAGGAACACAAACCCGATTCCTGAAATTTATTATCCCATCACAATCAAGGTTGAATTCAGGAACATTTCTTACCTTCTTTTGTAACTCTACATCTTCTTTCTGTGACTCTTTAATCTTTACAAGTATAGATGGTTGAAAATTCATTAGAGAAAGATACGATTTTCCCCTTCCAATATAATTCCAAGATCTTTCCTTTGTAAATCCATAAATATTAAATCTTTTTTGATCCTCATCATGGATAAGCTAGAATGGTCTTGTCATCTTAATGCATATTCCACCTTGTTTGCTTTCCTAGGGTGGTAATGGATTGAGCAGTTGTAATCCTTAATCAGCTCCAACCATCTTCTTTGGCGCATATTCAGCTCCTTTTGTGTGAAAATATACTTTAAACTTTCATGATCAGTATAAATGTCACACCTTTCTCCATAAAGATAATGCCTCGAAATCATTAATGCAATGATTACCACAGCTAACTCCAAATCATGAGTTGGGTAATTTTTCTCATGTATTTCAAACTATCGTGAGGCATAAGCTATCACCATATCATTTTCCATAAGAACACACCCTAATCCATTCTTGGATTCATCAATGTAGATCACAAACCTTTCTCCACTACAAGGCACTGTGAGCACAGGTGCACTGGATAACCTTCTTTTCAACTCCTTGAAATTCTCTTCACATTCTTCCATCCAAACAAACTTAACTCCTTTCCGAGTCAACCTGGTGAGTGGAATAGATAATCGTGAAAAATCATTCACAAAACATGGATAATATCCAGACAAACCAAGAAAACTTCGGATCTCAGTTACTGTTATCAGTCTCGCCCATCTTTCGATAACCTCTTTTTTTTGGATCCACAGATATCCCATCTTTTGAGATTATGTGACCCAAAAATGAAACTTTTTGAAGACAAAATTCACACTTGGTAAATTTGGCATAAATCTTCTCCTTTCTTAGGGTCTTTAATATAATTCTCAAGTGATCTTCATGTTCTTCCTTTCTCTTTGAATATACCAGAATATCGTCTATAAAGACTACCACAAACTGATCAAGATAGACTCTAAATACTCTATTCATCAGATACAGGATGATAGCAGGGGCATTAGTAAGAACATACGGCATCACAATAAATTCATAGTGTCCATACCTTGTACGGAAAGTCATCTTTGGTATATCTACCCTTTTAAACCTTAATTGATGATACCCTGAATGAAGATCAATCTTGGAAAAGTATTGAGCTCCTCGTAGTTGGTCAAATAAGTCATCAATGTGTGGGAGATGATATTTGTTCTTGATATTGATCTTGTTAAGTTCTCTATAATCAATGCAGAGTCTCATTGATCCATCTTTCTTCTTAACAAACAGAACAGGTGCTCTCCAAGGTGACGCACTAGGGCGTATGAACCACTTATCAAGATTCTTTTTGATATTGCTTCTTCAATTCCAGCAACTCAATTGGGGTCATTTTATAAGGTGTCTTTGAAATAGGTAAAGAACCCGGTACGAGTTCTATTGAAAACTCAACTTCACGATTTGGTGGAAGACCAGGAAATTCCTCCGGAAATACATCGTTAAACTCCCGTACAATGGGCGTATTCTTAATCGTGAGTTTCTCACCAACAATTTGAGATAAATAACCTTCATTTAGTGGAATCAAGACCCATAAGATTGAAGAAATTTCCACTGGAAGGTTATGTTCATCCTTGCATCGATAGACGATCATTGATTGATCTAAATATGAAATGTGACTTCCCTTATTTGGAAATTGATATGAGCTCTATATAAAGAAAGACAATCCATTCCAAGAATCACATCAAATTCCACTATAGGAAGGATCACAAGATTTGCTGGAAGCACTTTCCCACAAACTTCAATCGGAGAAGAATTATAAACTTTTGATGCGACTTTTGTGCCATTAGGGGTTGTCACAGCTAACTCAACATCTAATTGTTAAGGTAATACGGTGATATCCTTAGAAACTTCTTCAAAAATAAAGGAGTGGGTGGATCTAGAATCAAATAAAACATTTTATACTTTAGAGTGGTTGGTAAGTGTACCTTTCACCACTTCGTTAACGTACTCCACATCACTGATAGAAATTGCATGTGACATTCCTTTTTCTTTAGCCTTAATAGTTTGTTGGCGTCGACCATCATCATCAACCCTTGGATTTGGGCATTGATTGGCATAATTCCCCATCTCCTTGCACATGAAACATTGAAGTGTAGTAGGTTCATTCTGTGTATCCCTTCCTTTGTTTGCATCATTAGACATCTCTTTCCCATCATTACGGCATTCAAATGCTTGATGACCTTCCTTTCCACATTGGAAACATTTACTTGTCCCTTTAAGACAACTCCCTCTATGTTTCTTTCCACACTTTGAGCATAAGGGAAAGCTCATCTTCATTTCAGTGTGCTCTTTAGATTTTCCTTTGAATTCCATTTTCCTCTTCTTATCAAACCCATATGAATGATGGGTTACTCCAATATCCATCTTGACTTTGAGAGCACATCAAATGATTTCTTCATAGATATTGATGTCCTTTATGGATAATGCCCTTCAAAGAATTGGTTTTAATCCACTAAAGAATCGGTCGATCTTACACTCAGGTTGGATAATAATACCAAAAGCGTACCTTGAAAGTCTTGTAAAATTTGCTTCATAGGTACCAACAGATTCATAATCCTTTTGATTTAGTTCAAGATACTCCTTCTCCATCTTTGTTTGGAGAATATTAGGGAAGTACATATTGAAAAATAAGTTCTTGAACTCGTCCTATTCCATGGACTCAATTTCATCTATTTGCCACGTATTCTTGATAAGATTCCACCATTGATTAGCATCACCTTCCAAATGATACATTAAGATGAATTTATCATGTTCAGAACATTGAAGAACTGAAAATATATTTTAGTAGTACTAATCCATTGTTCAGCAAATAATGGATCAGTAGACCCGCTGAATGATGGTGGACGCTTCCTTATGAAGGATTCAATAGAATGTTTCTCCTTACTTTGCTCGTTTGGAAGTACTTCATGATTCATAACTTGAGAAAGTTTTGTGATCATGGCTACAATATTTTTCATTCCATCTCCCATAACGTTTGGTTGCCCAGGGGGACAATCATTGCATTGCCCGTCGCATTCGGCATTAACACAGTTCCTTCGGGTTCCAGCCATTGACTAAAACCAAGAAGAATAGTGTGAGCAACACTAATTATAATAGGAAAATCACATAATAAAGAATAAAATATCACACTTAAGGTCTTATCCTAGGTCATTCATGGCCATTTCTAAAACACTAAGATTGTGTTCTATGCTTAGACTTATCCTTAGGATTCTTACTAAGGCTTTCACATCCTAGTTTCCAAAGGTTGACTATACCTTTCCTTTGATACCAACTATAACGACCCATACTTTACATAGATTGTTAATACTTCAAAATTGTAGCATACTTATTACAACATATATCAAAACCATGGAAGGACCGTATAGGTATAGTGACTTTAGAAACTGGGAAACATAAACAACTGGTTCATGAAGCGTCTACATTGTCTCCCATTTATTTCATCATATCTATAGTACCTTTTGGCATATATTACTTAATAACCTTGTTCCTGACCTGGGGGAAAGAAAACATACAAAAGGGTGAGCTCAAATGCTCAGTAATGTTAAACAATAGAAAAATCCATCACATCATGAACATAACATTTTTGAAATCGTAACCTGCAAAAGAAATCATAATTTCATACCATGGGATAAATCATAGAAGTGAAATGTAATCCCAATAATCATAACATAAAACATGGAACTTTGTGGAATACACACATAATCATAGATAATCATTTCTTATTAGTCAAGACTCATTTCCAAGACTATCTTAGTGGACAAAGTCCATTTCTGAACCGAGTTCACTCATCATTTCAGTCCTATTTCACGGAACCGGTTTAACCTGCCATTCCAGCCATGTCTATCTCATGAGATATAAAATCTTTACCCAATACATTGGAGGGAGATATAGGTCCCACCCATCTCATAATGATACCATTCTTATGTGTGACACAAAATCATAAACCATACATCATAGCATAACCCATGTAATAAAAATGGGAATCTTAAACATCGTGACATCATAAAACAATTCATATAAGATAAAAGAATTCATAAAAATAATTCCATCACAACATAATAAAATCAATTTAATAATAGGTATTGAAACAGAACCCTTTATTATCTTAGATGGAAAATAATTTTGATAAAAACTTGAACTCCATTCTTGAGGAAAATATCCTTTCTACTTCAAAAACACTATTCCTTTCTTAACATGTCATACAATTATTAACTAAAAGAAGTTGATTAAAAATAAAATTGAAAACATGTAAAGTAACCTTCTTGGAAATAATTTTTTATAAATCCATTCAGGCCGTATATGTTAAAAAAACATTCTTCTCGTACTTTTGTCGGAAAAGTCAAAAAGTACCTCATATGAAAAAACGACAAAAGATTCCTTTCATATCTTTTACTAAAAACTCACTGAAGGTTAAAATTGGATTTAAACATTTGTAGGTGGATGGAAATAATATTACATATTGAGGAAACATGGATTTGGATGATAAAATACACCCCTAAAATACATAAGTATAAACAATCTCGGATAAAAATGAGATTGTGATATTTTCCCTTACCTTAGGTCTGATTTGCTTCATAAGTGTCCGAACCTCCTGTATAATGATGTAAATACTGTCATTGACTTTTCCAGAATCATACTCATTGTTATGATATCATATATGGTCATATTATTAGCTTATTATTAGTAATATTTCATTGCTACTTGTTATTCAGGAGTTTATTACTTTTTGTTCTTATGCGTGTTTTGTCGAATAAATTCTTATTATTATCTTTAGGTTATAGATACCTCATTTCCAGAATGATATTAGTGTAATATATATCATATTCATTCATTAAATTCATTTATATAATCATTATGCAATGAAGATCGTGTAGAACGAGTCGCATCACATCGTGGAGACGGTATTCCGTACGTATGCATGAGCGATGATATCATTCCCATGATCGTGGAATTGTATTGGAGTGTATGTATACTATTTCAGAATCAATATCACTTTACAATAATAATATATAGTTATTATTTACACCATTATACCCATCAAATATAGGTGGTGGTGGAAAATAGATTACACCATGGCGTGGAGACGGTATTTTGTATGTACGCACGCGCGGTGATTTCATTTTCCATAGGATGGATAGATGGTGAAATAGGGTTGTTTAATACTTATAATAACATATCAGTATATGATTGATACTCATGTTATTACTTCATAATGAAACAACTAAATAAGAAGAAGTGGAAGAAGAAATAAAGTTGAAATAATTGGTAACGGACATTACTTCTTCTTTGAAGCGCCTCTTTGAGACCTCTTTTTAAGGCACTAAAATTGGTCATTGAAGAATACCAGGACCTCTAGGATGTTTCTAGGGAAGTTGATAGGATAAATTGGTAGGGGTTGGCCTAGCTTGAAGGCTCAAAGTGGTGTGATGAAGAGGGGGAGGAGGTGCCCTTTTATAAGGGAGGAGAGCGGCTCCTTTGGAAAAACTAAAAATTATTATTTTATTATAAAGCCAAATTCGGTTTTAAATAGCTCCAAATTGATTTATTTCAAATATAAGGTGGTCATGGGTCTATATACTCTCATAAAATATAATTTAGAAATGTTTAGGTTCATATTTTTACCTTATCATTTAGATTTAACATTAAGTTAAATAATTTTACTTTTACCGTGTCTTCGTGTGTTCTTATACTATAAGGTTAATAAACGTACTATAATAAGACAAAAGAACCCCAAGTTGTTTATTATTAATATATATAACCTTATCTAGGTCATTTGTCCGAACCTTAGATTTTTATGAATAAAATAACAATTAATAATATAATATTTTTTTTAAAAACTATTTTATGTCGATTTTGACACTATTTAGTAATTGATTTTTTTTTAAATCATAACAGAATGATTAGTTCAAAAAACGTTAATTAAATCAATACTAACATGTCATATTAACCTATAAAATTAGTGTAATTCATAAAAAGTCTCAAATTACATTTATTTCGGTATTTATAACATCAATTATTTCAATATTTTATTAATAAGATAATTACTGCATCATCTTTTCGTCATAAATAAATTAACTTATTAAAAGTCTAAAAATTACAAATAAAATATCATTATGTAGGAAATATTTTTAACATTCTAATGAATATTTATAGTCGATTTTATCTTTTGTATAACCCTATATTAAAAATTATTATCTTATTAAACATTGATTTTAACTATTTTAACCCTTCTTTAAATAAATTAATAATAAATGTCCTAATCTAATCCAAGTAGGCCTAAATGGTCATATTTTATTATTAAGGTTGTTTTTGGTAGAATTACACTTATCCAATAGAATTATGACATGTTTTAGGGTAATAATAATATCATTTTTACTCTTAATTACCCTATTTATTTTTAACCGTGGTAAATAAAAATAATAAGTTACTATTCACAAAAATTATTTTCATCTCATTGAACTAAATTTTAATTAATGACATCAACCGTGTCTCTCGGATTTTCAAAATTCCACTCACAGAAGTGGTAAAATTATGTTTTATGAAAAATTCAGTTTTTTTAACTACCACTTAGTGGTTTCACTATTCATCAAAAATTGAAAGTTTTCAGAAAAATACCAAAATTTCACCCTATGATAATTTCTATATTCCAAATCCAAAAATGAAGTCAATTTTGAAAAATAAAATTTACAAAATTTCAAAAAGTGGTTATTGCTATTCATAATGGATAGTTTTAATAATATTTTCATAGCATATCATTGTTTTGTGAAACTCGGTATTACGTACGACGCACGCTATCGAGGAAGGTCGTGATTGAGTGTAAAGCAAGACAAGAATGTGTTATGTGTAGTGAAAGAATATTTCTCTTAAAAGTCTCAGGTGTTACAATTTCGACATCGTATTCATGTAAGAACTCCATCCATCGACAATGTCATATGTTCAAGTCATGCTTGGAGAAAACATACCTCAAACTCTTATGATTGGTGAAAACCAAAAAGCGCTCACCAATGAAGAAATGTCTACAAAACACCAGAGAAAAACCCACAGATTATAACTCTAGATAGTTACTTGCATAGTTATGTTCATGGGGACGTAACTTCCAACTACCATAAGAAACAACTGATCTCTGCTACATTAGAACACATCCTATCCCCAGATGTAAAGCATCGCAAAAAACATAAAACTGAACTCCCTCGGCTAGAAGACAAAGTACAGTAGCACTTAATAACTTCTCCTTTATATACTCGAAAGCCTCCTGACAATGATAAGTCCATATGAATGCCTAATCATTCTTGGTTAATGTTGTTAGAGGAGTCGCAACTCGTGAGAAATTGGCTACGAACCTCTTGTAGTATCCTGTGAGACCAAGGAAACTTCGCACCTCTCACAATGTCTTGGGGGATTCCCAAGACAAAAAATCTTCTATCATCAATGGATCCACAGCTACTCCCTACTAGGATACAACATGCCTGAATAAACGGACCTCTCGATCCAAAAACTCACACTTTGACAACTTCCCATAATGTTCATGTTGACGAAGAAGTCCAAAAATAGCATGTAGATGCTCTGCATGATCCTCCTCATATTTTGAGTACAAAAGGATGATGTTGATGAAAACCACCACGAACTTGTCCAGGAACTCACAGAACACAACATTCATCAATCTCATGAATATAGCTGGAGTATTTGTCATGCCAAATGGCTTTACAACGAACTCCTAATGCCCATGATGACAACGAAAAGTAGTCTTTGGGATATCCTCAGCCTTCACACACATCTGATGATATCCTGACCCCAAGTCTATATTTTAGAAACAAAATTCACCCTTTAGTTGATCAAATAAATCATTAATCCACGAAAGAGAATAGTGATTCGTTATTGTAACTTTGAATAAGTGACGATAATCAACACACAATCGCAGACTGTCATCAGCCTTCTTCATGAACAAAACCAGTGCACCCCATGGGGACACACTTGGCCGAACAAAACCACACTGTATCATATCATCAATCTATATATGTAGCTCTCGTAACTCATAATGGGCCATCCTATAAGGAGACATAGTGATAGGAGACTCTCCTGGCTATAGCTCAAACCCAAACTCGATCTCTCGTCAAGGGGGGTAATGCTACGACCTCTTCTATAAAGATATCAGGGTACTCTTCTATGACCCTAGGAAACACCAACTACTGAAACATTGAAGAACTCAACATCATCTCATCCATCATGGATGATATAGATGGAACGTGCCTATGACCCATCTGAGGATCTCTCTCACCAACAGACACCACCGGATTTCCATCTGCACCAATGAAAACGACCTTCTTCCCGAAGCAATCCACGATAGCCTGCAAAGAATACAACCAATCCATGCCAAGGATGAAATCATATGGTTGTATTTGTAAAAATAGGAAATCTCCCCAACAGCGGTTTTTCCGCAATACTAGCTCACAATCTCTACATACTTCAAACAAGTCAGCTCGACCGCCAACTTGCATAGTCAACGCCAATGGCACTGGAAGCCTCTCTACCTCATGTCCAAAATCATGGAAATGTGTAGGTGATGTGAAGGAGTGTGTCACTACTGAATCAAACAAGGCATACTCCAAGGTAGAAGGTATGCAAAGGGTACCTTGAATGATGTTTGGATCACCTGGATATGGAAACAATAGAGCATAAAGATGACCACGGCCTCTCTAACCCTAATGACGACCACCACAATGGTTGTGCTCTGCTCTCTGAGGATGGGGAGAATCATGGGGTTGTCCTATGCAGCCCCATTTACCCAATACTAATCTAAAGCTGGTGCAACCTGCTGCTGCTACTGCCTCGGCTGGAACTACCTCAACAGAGAAACCTGGAGCATAACACATGGTGCTTGATGACTATTCTAAAAGTTCGAGCACTCCTGCTACTGATGTCCATGACCACCACAAGAAAAACATGTGTCTGATCCCTTGGCATAGGCCTGAGAGTTGTTGCCTCTAAATAAAAAAGATGTAAAGCGCTAGGACCTACCCACAGTTGAATATAAACCATTCTTCCCTGAAAACTGTAAACCCTAGACCACAACTCTTCTTCGTGAGGAATCATGATGATTCCCCTCTCGGGATGATCCAATCCAGGCCAAATTCCTCTCGAGAACCTCTGCCCTCTATAGCACCTCAAGATATATCTTCAGCACAAATGGGGTGACATGGATCTAGATCTTTGGATGCAAGGCCTCCTCAAAATGCCTTGCCCTAACCTCCTCATCTAGAAACAATTCTGAAGCATATCGTAAAAGGTTCCTGAAACGGTTTCCAAACTCGCGAACACTGAAGCTCCCCCATCTAAGGATGGGAATATCTTGGAGATTGGGTGCCTTCGTGGTTGAAGAAAGAAACTTGACTTGAAAAATGTCTCGGAACTCCAACTATGAGATCTCTGACTCCTCACAATCCCCGTGGAATAAGAAACACCACTACCTCACTGCTCCACGCGGCATCTCTCAACCAAGGACACCCAGTGCTTCTTACGGGCATGGATCGAACTGAATCTGATCTCAACCTCCTCCAACCACTCTTCCGTGACTGCATATAAAATGAATCCCTCATACTTATGTAGTCTCTGGCACTGAAACTCTCAGAGTGCCTTCCTCCAAGTGTTGTTGTCATCAACCTTAACCCTACGGTGATCTGCTCGAATAGCCTGTTGGACATTTTCTACACAAACCTGACGAGGACGTCGACCTAGAGCCATACCTGTAAAATAACACACTATTTAGTGTTCCTAAAACTGGAATATAGAAGACTCAATATTAATTAATTATTTGTTTTCATTCATTGATTTTAGGTTAACCTATCCCACGGTCTACCCATTCAAACATAGGCACAAATAAGAATGATGCATGATCCTTTCCTAGGTCTCTACACTGCAACTAGTATAACCTTGTTTATTATCCATTGTAAACATAAAGGTCCGTAAATTTGATCATAGGGGCCCTAAACGCATATGTATCTGTCGGTCTCTTATGTTTACATCCCTTGCTAATCAAGAATTACACTATTTCCCTACCAACCCATGCACCCTCGCTTATTTCTAACAGAAATCCTTGTCCTATCACTCAACATGACCTCTGATACCACTCTGTCATGACCCCCTCTTCAAAAAGTGTACTGCTCCTGGGCCGGCAATCTGAGAAGGGAGATAATGAACCACGATTCCCACCACCAGTAGGCCTTAGGTTGGTGACTAGCACCGAGGGTATAATAGACACACAAATGGGTGGCATTACCCTCTAAAAGAACACACGCAGAAGAGAGAGGTAAGATAGACACCAACCAACTCCAACTCAGAAATCGAATATAAAAGAAAAGCCAAGTGCACATATAAAATTTCATGAAAAAGAACTACAACTAGAAGTGAAAAATAGAAAGTACCCAAAAGAATGTATAATAACAGAAACCACAAGCCCGAACATCTCCTCCAACCACAAGATAGTAGTAACCATCCTGATATCAAACCTGCTCCAAATGACCTAAAAAAATTGTATATAAATAGTGTGAGTATAACAGTATACATAGTTGGATCCTCCCTGAAGCCTCTCGTGAAAAAAGTAAAGAAAGCATGATAAAGAAAATCAAACAACAAGTGAAACTAACTCATCACCTAAACAGGTATACTAAGTTCTGAGCCTCACTATGACTACTCTCACCAAGTAATGAATACAAGAATATATCCTATAATAAATAATATCAAGGTTACCCCGCTACTACTTCCTCACTGGTTTTCCTCTTTTCCCCAACATCGTACGTCCTAAGCATCTCTCTCCAAAAAGTCTTTCCCGCAGACAACTGGTTGAAGCACCACAATATGAACCTCATGCAACAAAACCACCACGTCCACACACTATAGTATCCAAATAGTTTATGGGAGTCACCAAATCTTTCATAACTTGTATCATACATCGGGTAATATACCTCAAGCCATTACATCCTATACACCGAGTAAGAATCCCCAAGCCAACACAGCCTATACATGTTACACCTATAGTAGTCCATAGAAAACTATATCCAAAATATATGTGTGTGAATACCCACAACCCATTACATCCCTCTACACACATTAATGGGTGAAAGTAAGCAGTGTGCCTGCGAGGACATGTAACTACCAAGAGAAGAGTGAGGAGCCAAAGGGGGTAGTTTTCCATCCATCCTCCCACTGGAATGTTGGGGAAAACACCCCTCCCTCTAGGGTTTAGAGTCCCCGGGGTGTCAGTTTCCATTGTTGACAAGGTGGAGTAGAGTATAGAAACACAAAAAGTATAGGATATACTATATATCACAACCACACTATGAAAAAAACCTAGTCTTAGACACAAATGCAACTAAAATATTTCAGACACCGAGCTGCTACTTTTATGACTAGGTATCCTATAAGAACACAAACATTTAAAGAGCATTATTATATTAATTCATTACCTTTTTATCACTTCCACTTTATGTTAATTAATTCATTAGGCATTAATTAAAAATGAATAATTCAATATTAAATTTCATTAGCATCACACCCAATGTCCACTGTTCCTACAAAATTACAACTTTATCATTATGTTCCAGCAAACTCCAACCACATGGGTTAACACCATTTATTCAATTATTCATTACATAATTACTTTCCTAGATTCTCAAGAATTCTAGAAAAACATTCTATGATACTAAACACAAGGGGGATCAAAACGGTGAGTAGATGTACTACCCATCGAGTCTTTTCCACTTATAGAAAGAGCATATACCCATCCTCCCTTGAGAATCTAAAAACAGAAATCGCATGGCATACCCCACATGTCATCACCTCTTTCGGAAGAAGGGTAAGTAATACCTACTTCCTTAGGCAGTGGGGAAAAGTAAAATAAATAATCAACCAACAAGAATCTGCATGCATCCAACAATTCCATCCATCCCATTCCATCATCCCTGGAGTCCTCCCTGACACCCACATGCATAAACAGATGCATCTCGCCACTCTAGGTGTCATCTACTGCCACAACCAAAATTCCTCAATGCCCCCACATATCACAACACCCATCGAGGATCACATCACAACACATGCAGTAGAAAAACAAATATTTTAAAAATTGGGATCTTGGCCCTTTTACAAAGAATAGGGTAACTCAAAACCCTTCAAGGAATTATCAAACAAATAATCCATTTTGAATTAACCGATTTATTATATGTAGGCTCCACATTCGGGAAACTGAAATAGTAAGCTATCACTAAAAAATTCAACATGATTACTTCACCATTTATATTAACATCAAAATTACAACAAGAAGAACCTAATTGATTTATATGCCTCTTTATCATTAGCCAAACAATTATCAATTAATTTTGGTCCAGTTACATTACCAATTTCTATCAAGAAAGAATAACTATATGAAAAAAACCTAGATATCACTCTATCTAGAAAAACACGAGGCAATAGCATATGATCAATGACAATTTATTTGTCCGAATAATATATTTATGATGACAATTCCATTGTCATCCAGTGGAATTAAACATGCTAACAATACAGTTTCACATAAAAGAAAATATTAGCAATGAATCCCCTACCTCAAATAGTTTCTGTCATTCTTTATCCACACAACGAGTCATGATCTTCCTCTCGCAACAACTGCATCCACCCAAGGATACCACATTACGACCGCACCAACCAAAACCCAAGAAAACTATATTAGAAGTATGGATATTTCATTCTATAATATGGAAAGGACAAACAAGACTAGATGAACCCAAATAGAACTACGATAAACAGACCTTATATCGAAGATTGATTGATACAACTTGGTTGCATCAAAACAGAGAAAAACCAATCCGAGGTGGAAGGTTTAATTGTGTAACTCCTATGAGAAAGAAAGGGATTTTCGATCATCTCACACCCATGACCAAGGAGAAAGAATTAGGGAGGAAGATATCCCATCCCTTTAGAAGATTGAACAGAGCGGCGGTTTATCATACGCTTAATTTCCCATTAAATGAGGATCACATTAAACCACATGGTTTGACCAAGTAAAAACATCCTGATCCATAGGAATAATTAATATAAGATTTATGGCCATTGAATCAGCCTTAGAGTCCTTAAAATGTTGCTATAAATTCATTTTACGTCAAAGAAAAATGCTAAATGAGTGAAACTGTAGGAAGTGGTAAACAATGTTCATGAAGCTCACCGATAGAACACTATTCATGAACCTCACTGTTAGAACACTGTTCATGAACCTCACCATTAGAACATTGTTCTTGAACCTCACCATTAAATTCTCACTGATAGGACACTGTTCATGAACCTCACTGATAGAACATTGTTCATGAACCTCACCGATAGAACACTGTTCATGAAGCTCACCATTAGAACCTCACCAATAGAACACTGTTCATAAACCTCGCTGATAGAACACTATTCAGGAACCTCACCAATATAACAATATTCATGAACCGCCCTGATAGAACATTGTTCATGAACCTCACCGATAAAACACTTTTCATGAACTTTACCGTTAGAACCTCACCGATAGAACACTTCTCATGAACCTCACTGATAGAACACTATTCATGAAACTCACCGATAGAAAACTATTCATGAACCTCACCGATAGAACATTTTTCATGAACCTAACCGTTAAAACAATGTTCTTGAACCTCACCCATGGAACACTATTCATGAACCTCACCATTAGAACACTGTTCACCAACAGAACTATTCAAAGAATTAAAAAAATTTCAAAGGAAGGGGAGGTTACTGTTAGAGGTTACCGATAGAACTGTTCACTAATTGAACTATTCATAGAATTGGAAATATGGAATAGGAATGAGACGTTGCCGTTAGAGGTATCTGATAGAACTGTTCACTGATAGAACAGTTCACAGAATGTGAAATTTGGAAAAGTGTGGGGGAGAAGTCACCTTGACCTCCCATAACACCTCAAACAACACTTTTTCACAATGTAATGGACTAGAGAGGTTCGGGCCATTACATATTAAAATCTAGATCAATCCCTAGTATCTCTATTTATTTCACTCCTTTTGGAGGAATATATCAAAATATCTATGGGTCAGTGAAGAAATATTCCAATTAAGGATGTATCTATTGTAAAAGAATACATTTATATATTCCGAGAAGATTTACCTGGACATCCTATAGAGTGGGATATTTATTTTTCTATTGATTTCATTCTTGGGGTAAGGCCTATATCAAATACCCATTATATAATAGACATAGTGGAATTAGAAGAACTAATGAAAAAACTAGAGGAATTGAGTGATGAAAGATTTCTCCAAAGAATTGTTTCTCCATGGGGAGCTCCTGCTCATTTTGTTAAGAAAAAAGATGGATCCATAATGTTGGGGATTAACTATAGGGAGATCAATGCTAATACCAGAAAGAACAAGAATCCTCTTCCTTTTATTGATGATCTATTTGATCAGCTTCATGAATCCCAATATTTTTTAAAGATTGGCATTTGATATAGATTTCTTAAATTGCATGTGATGAAGGAATTTATTCTAAAGAAATCATTTTGAACTTGGTATGGGAATTATGATTTTACAGTAATGCCTTTTGGACTAAATAATGCTCCCTCTGTTTTCATAGATCTAATGAATATGGTTTTTATTTAATATATTAATGATTTTTTTGTAGTAATTATTAATGATATCTTGGTATACTCCAAAATCTACAAAGATCATGAGAGTCACTTGTGCATTATTCTGGTGACTCTTAGATGAAATACGTCATATGGGATGTTTAGAGACTGTGAATTCTGGATTCAAAATGTTTATTTTATTGGCCATATTGTCTCTAATGGTTTAATCTTAGTTGATCATGGAATGAAAAAGGCACCTAAGAAATGGAATACTCTAACAAACATAACCAAGGTACATAGTTTTTTTAGTTTAGTAGGTTATAATTAGTGTTTCATTCTTAACGTCACCCAATTAGCTAACACATTAACCAAGAATACCCATAAATGGATTAAGTATATATTATAAAAATAATGTGAAAATATTTTGAATAATTTAATATGAGGTCAGTGAATTCTACAATTATGACTCTACGATCATGAAATGATGTATTTTAGATTTATAGGGATTCATCAATGTAAGGAATAGGATATTCTCTTGTATAAACTGATAAATTTATTGATTATGCATCAAGGTAGTAAAATATTCATGAAAAATACTATCCAAATCATGATATTTTGTTAGAAGGTACAATATTTTATCTAAATATATGGATACGTTATCTCTATTGTGAAAAATGTGAGATATATTCAGATCACTAGAGCGTGAAATATATCTCCTCACAGAAAGAAATCAACATGAGGAAAATGTTATGTATTGAGATAAACAAGTATTATTATTGTTCCATACACTGCCATCCATGTATGGAAAAAAGGTGGCAGATGAATTGATAAGGAAGGATCATAGAGATCTGAAAAAAAATGAGGATTGAAAACGATCCTATGTACATGGATCTAACATAGATGTATATGGGAATTACAAAAACAATGAAGCATCAATACTTTTTCAAATGGTTTCTCAACCATATTTATTGTAAATAATTAAATTTTCTCAATGTGATGATGAGAATATTCAAAATAATATTAAAATTGTGAATGATGGTAAGTTGTTGGACTTAATGTGTAAAAATTGAATTCTGAAATTTGGGAGAATGCTATGTGTTACCTCAATAACTAATCCAAAAAGGGAGTTATTAGATGATTCCCATAACACAAATTTCTCTATATACGATGGTATCAATAAAATGTATAGATATTTGAATAAATATTTCTATTGGGACAACATAAAGAAGGAAATTTCTGATAAGGTATCACGATGTTTAGAAGGCTTGATGACAACATCCTACAAGAGTCATTAAATCTCAAAATATTCCTACATGGAAATAGGATGAAATGACTATGTATTTTTTCACTCGATTACCAAAAACTATATGAAATAATGATGCAATTTTGGTAATTGTAAATTGAATGATGAAATCTATGCATTTTCTCTCTATAAGGGAGGATTTTCGACTTGAGTTCCCTGCACAGCTCTATATAAATGATTTTGTGAGACATTATGTAGAACCTCGATCAATAGCTTATTATTTTGATCGATGATTCAAATCAAAATTCTAGAAGTTTCTTCAAACATATTTGGATACTGAACATCATTTGAGTACTGCTTATCACCCTCAAACTGACAGGAAATCAAAAATTATGATCTAAACATTAGAAGACATGTTGAGATCATTTTCACATGACTTTAGAAGGAATGCATGATTAGTATTTACCTTTATTTGAGTTTTTCTGAAATAATATCTTCCTTTCAAGAATTCAAATGGCACCAAATGATGCATTGTATGGAAAGATATGTCATACACCAACATGTTAGGATAATGTTGGTGAAATGAATCTCGTGGACCCAAAGTATGTGGATGAAACTATAGAAAAGGTAAATACTACTCAAACCCATATCAAATCATCTCAAAGAAATCCAATGAGATATGATGATAATTTAATAGAGGATTTGGAATTTGATGTGTGAGAACATGTTTTTTTAATGTATCTCTATTGAAGGGTTTTTTAAGAGCTGGGATGAATGGAAAATTGATTCCTAGGTACATTGGTACTTTTGAAATTATCGAGGGAATTCGAGTTTTGGCCTTTCATTTTGCAATACCACCTAGCCTCTTTAAGGTACAAAATGAGTTCCATGTCTCTTTATGAAAGAAGTATTGGCCAGACCTGACACATGTTCTCACTTCTATTGTTATATAATAGGAACCTGAACTATCGTACCATGAAGAGCCTATCCTGATTATGGAATATAAATAACTTATGTTAGGGAATTGGGAAACTCTACTGGTAAATATACTTTGGAAAAAAACATAAAACAGAAGATAAAATGTAGGATCTAGAAGAACTTATGGTGAATAACTACCCAAATCTTTTTATAATGTAATATTTTAGAAATTTTTAGGATGAAATTTTTTTAACGGGGGAAAAATGGCATACCCTATGGTTTTATAAATAAATTTAATATATAAAATAATTCATGAAATAATGATTCTATGTGAAACAATACATTATTATTATATCCAAGCTATTGAACAAAATTTTGTTGCATATGTGTATTGATTTTCAGAAAACTGACATACACGGTTGTATTCAGAATGTTATTTAGAGTCTGACAGGATGAAAATACATTTTTGGTTAATAGTAACTTGACCCTTATAAATGGAATGGTACCTTTATGAATATTAACCTCACCCATGTAATTATAAATAAAATTTTTGCCCATTATAAATGAGGGTGAATATTTAAAAAATTAAAAATTAATTGTTGTTATTTTTTCGAGTAATAAATATTTAATTATAATTGTAAATAATAATATTGATTTAAAATAAATTTATTTTTCATAAAATGTAATTATAAATAAATATTTGGTTGTCCTATAATTTTAAGAAAATTTTATGAGGCCTCAATTATGTTTTGAAATTATTATAAAATCAATTTAAAATTTAGAATCTGTTTTTTTCAAGAAAAAAATGATTTTATTGAAAATTTATATTTCACATTATTAGAAAACTATATTTATAAAATGGAGTCAATTTTAAAAATTTAAATTTCTATAATTGGATATGGTTAATTTTTGGGATTTTTTTATAATACATGAATTGTTGGTGAATAGTAAAATACCGTAATTTATGTTATAAATACATTAAAAGATAAATGCACTTTTTCTTCTGTTATTGGGGTTCTAAGAACAGTTGGTTATAAATCTCATGAAATTATTACTATTTTTTCACATTAATCAACACTATTTGTTTCCATGGAAAAAATAAAAAAAATAATGAATAAGATATTCAAAAATATCCCCTCTCCTCCACTGTAAAAACAACGCATTACTCCAACTTATAGTCACTCCTCGAGGACCTGAATCTTATAAAATTTCTGCCAAAATAATATTCCATAGTATCTCACCATATCCATGAGTTCTTGTAATTTCAAATTCCTCAAAAACCCCTCCCCTTAAGGAGGCTCTCAAGGTGGGTATTTCAACAGGTAAACCTTCTTCCTTTTTCTTTTAATCTCATTTCCAATTTATTTCCATTTCATTTATTCATATCACCTTATCTGTACAGATGATCATGATAACTCACACATCATCTATATATTGGAATGATATCATGTAAATTTAATATCTTTCCTCAAAATAATAACATTCTTTCTCTTTTTTTGAAAAACAAAATCATCATCTGTGAGATGCTGATTTACAACCTTCATGGATGATGAACCTTCATTAGTAAATTTATCCTTATAGTCTGGTCATGAAACAATTTTTATGGTTCAAAAAGACTATAATATATGTATTATTACCAATTCAATGATTTATAACCCTTGTATTTATATAATACTAATTCATACAAAAAAACTAGTTTATAACGATCGAAATATCGCTAAAATAATATAAATGATTATCACTAATGCTCTATCTAGTAACTCGTCCTCATACCATGTAACCAATTTAATTATATAAAAATTTAAACCTATATATGTTCATTAGTATCATTTAATTTAAATTTTTTATAATTATTGAAATTCTACATGAACATCCATATTTATATAAAATTATATCGGTCATGAAAACCAAGGAAACAAACCTTCCTGAGCAATACATTTTTATCTTAAAAATTATCAAAAAATCCATAAATGAACATAATAAATTTAAATAAAATAAAATTCATAAATATTATATTCAAAATTAATTTTTTTATGGATTTAATTTGATTATGAAGGATGTTAATGTCAAGTGTAGAACATGTTCAGAAACAAGGTAAGGGTTTTCTACCCGAAACTCCAGTTTCTTTTATGTTACTATTTGTATCCCTTAATCCCAATTAAATTATTAATTATTCTTATTTAATCAGTATAATTTATGTTTTAAATTTATATATAACTTTACAAATCATAATCCTTATTTATTTTATGGAGATATTAACTTTTTATAATGATATTTCTCAATTCTTCCAGAAAAACAAGCCTTATTCAAGTGAACTTCAAAAATTCATACCTAATTTTAAGAACACTATATAATATATATTAAGACAAAAATATTTTTATAAAACCACTGATTAAATCATGAAAATAACACCTTAGTTTATTCTTGGTTTTATTCCATGATTTTTCCAAATGAACTCTTCTTTTCAAAGTAAAAGTGAATTTCTCTCAAAAATTCATCGATGATTTTATTTGAGTATTTTTCCCAATTTTTTCACCTCTATTAAATTTTATATCCTTTGAAGGTTAATATATTTTGTTTATCATATACAATATTTAATTAAATGATATAATTTCAGTCAGACAATATATTTTATATATTGATACCATTAACTATAATACATAGAATGGTTAGTTTTTCTGTGTACAGATTGGGGAAAGTTATTTAATATATTCATGTTGTTTTTGTTTAGAATATTTAATATGAGAAATTAGTTTGAGTTAAAATGTGATGGGTGCGGACTACTATATCCTCTTAATTAATCAGTAAGTCTCATGAATCAATGAAACTGGGTTTTCACCAAAGCCTTACCATAGAATTTTCAGACATCCTGGTCGAGGCCTTGATAATAAGTTTTAGATGCCCAGCATTATACATTCCCTCATTATAGTATTAGTAATTAATAAACCATGTGATCATTCAAATAGTAGAATATCAACAGTTGTGTTTCATTATCTTATGATCATTTATATGTCCATATTTAATCATCCTTCCATCCTACCATATTATGCTCATGTATATTTTTAGAGACATGTGTTTTTAGTTGTTCACCATGCCTAGAGTGTATTTATATAATAACTTCCAATTAATTAAATTCACATTTTGAGAATATGACCTTAACCATTTCATATGTTTTATTTTCCCCAGGTTTTGAATATGAATAGTACAAAGGACTTCCAGTGACAATCTTTGATTCATATGGATTTTTTATTATGTATTTCATTTCAAGTTGAAATTTTGAGCTTCTGTTTTTGTCTTGTTTTCCAATACTACTAAACTATTCGTTCCTTTGGGATACAAGTTTCATGTAATCTTGAAAATATATTAATATAAGGCACCAGATATGAGGAAATGGGTTCTAGGTATTTACATGTTTAACCCTTAACTAATAATGACAGGTTGGGTGTTGAAACTTGAATTTAGTATATGGTTCATCTCAAATGATGGGTTATTATTAAAGCCAGTTTTTTGGTATCTAACCTCTTAGAATATGGAGTTAACCTATAATGATTATGCATAAATCATTATACTTTCTATTTATTACATTTTCTATGCTATGTATTTTATATATTGATAAATCCATTTTATGATATTTCTATGCAAATGATTTTGTGTGTTAATCAAAACACGTAGTTAATCACTATTGAGTGGGAAATATATGTAGTTCCCTAATATGTCTTTATATTCTCACATCCATAATAATCACCAAAACAGACCTTAATATTAGTATATATAATTACAGTTACCTTATAGAGTTGGGGTTCTTAGGGATTTGTTGGTCTCAGGTGACAGAATGTGTATATCCTTTTAGATTCTAGACAAAGACAGATCAGTATTTAGAGTCTCTGGTGAGCTTGTTGAGTGGATATTAAGGGTATTTCTATGATTTTTGCTAATATTTATCCACTCATAGAACCACATCTTTTTTCCCTTATATACATGTGCAGTTTATTATATTTATATATGTGGTAGTATCGCACCTTCTAAACATTTAGTGGACATAGTGTAATTTCTTGCCTTTGTTTGAAATGTACGACTATTTTATATAGTTATTTAATTATTAATTATCCACGGTGTCAGACTAATAAATAAACTAATTGATGAATATATTTTTTTTAGTTCTTATGTCTAATAACCCTACTGGTCATGCTAATAAAAATTACAAACCCCCTTCTTGTTTTTTCTTCTATTTTATAAAGGGAACCCACCTCTCACTAGTTTTTACATACTCCACAAGAATTTATGCAAACCATTTGAAACTATAATGTTAACCAATTTTTTTATAGTGGCATAGCCCAGTTCCATTCGTGTAGTCAATTCCTAGTTGTCACGTGGTTTATGTAACTGTGTCATGGTTTGATGGACTCTATACAAAAAATGGACTGTTGATTATATAAATAAATAGAGTTAACTTTCTAGACTTCTAGATAAAAATATATGAATATAAAATTTATTTTTTGGAGTCTAAAATGGTTGAAACATTATCCACTTATTAATGTAACTTCTAAAGGATATAATAAAATTTGACATATTGGCTCATTAATAAATTTTATCTTTTATCCCTTGTAATGTATATTCTATACTAATATGAATTTTTGGACTAACATTGGAATATAAACATTATAATTTTTTTACATTATGATAACATTGTCTAAAATGTGGTTAAAACCATAGAACATAATGAATTATGCACTTATAAAGAGTTTTAGAAGATAATAAAATAATATTTTTCTCATGTACCATTCTATATCAATCACTATAAATTATATTAATGTGATTGATTGATTATTTCATCCATATACCAACCATATTGAGAATATTTTTATGTGGGATAGTTTTTCAAGAAAAAATATTCACCAAGGGTTTATAGGATTAACTAATGAAACTAAAAAACTAACATAACATGGTAAAACAAATTCATTAGGTAATTACCTATAAATAGATTATAAAGGTAATAATATTCATTTTTAAAATTTGGATGAATTTTATAATACTTGACCTTTATTAGTAATTATCATGAAAAAATAAACTACTAAATGGCATATATAAAAAATTATTGAACCACGAATTAATTACTTTTAACTCATATAAATGTTTTATATAAGATAAATCATTTTTAATTTTCATTATAATGGATCGTGATGAATTTATTTCATGTTTATATGGAAATAAGTTATTATAACACACTATGAAACAAATTTACATTATTAAATCCTATCCATGTCATTGAATTGGTTGTCTAAAAAGTTTTTCATTTATTTTTTATGTTAAATTTATCTATTATTATAATTTCATCTCATTAATTTTTTTACTAAATTTCATCTTCACGTACCCATAAAACCTTTTAATTTTTAATAATAAGGGTATTATACATTTTTGTATGAATAATTATTATTTAATTTAATATGTTACTAGTTTCATTAACTAAATTAAATTGGTTTTAACTAATATAAATCAATATATTTGACTTATATCAGTTGAATTAATTTTTATTTTATGAATTTTTTTAATTATTCTATTTAATATATTATATATAACAAATCAAAATCGACCATGTAAAACCCCATAATTTAACCCCCTCCCCATCTCAAAGTTTATCATTCTCAAAACTGGGTGAAATATAGAATATGACCAATGAATCAATGTTATTTAGGAATATTTAACTCTTTCCAAAAATATATACTTGAATCTCAAAAATCGTTTGATTGGAATTTATTATAAAATAATCTTATCCTCATATTTACATAATTATTGACTTAGAATTATACCAAAAAGTCTATCGTATTTACCCATGAAAAAAGTTTTTAAATTTGATCTATTACTATCATTAGAACTACTTTATAATTGTATGTACCTATGATTATTTCTAAACATGTTCTCTAATTTATGGTTTCATTATAATGGAAATAATATGTATGTTATATGAAATAATTTTCATCAAACTATTTTATTACCACTATTTAATCATTTATAATTTAGGTGAGCATGCTTGTTAATTATTGTAAGATTATTCTCACATAAATAACGAAACATACACAAGAAACCAATCTTATATATAATTCATTTTTATAAAAAAACATGTTAATAATTATATGTTATTTCATGGAAGAAAAGTGATTCACCATACATAGAAAAAAAATATAGGAAATTATCATGATATTTTTAACTACTTGTTAGAATATCAAGTTGTAATAAAGCTAACTAGACACTATGGTGTGTAATTACTTGAATATAGTTAGACTCAGTTTATATCTTCCTCTATTATTTTATATACCCCATTTATATGTATCTAACTTTATTCTTAACATTAATCATTTCTTCATGGGATATCCTCCTTTTAAAATGATACTCTTATCTATAAGAGGAAAATTATGGGTAACAAGATATATAAAATGAACCATGGAAATGAATTCACGTACATAATATAATAATGGGGGATGATATGTCGAAAATCATTATTTAATTTAATAATTATACCAACAAGACCACAAAATAGACAAAAAATTAAATAATTAAAACTAACTAAATATACAGTTGTTAGTATCTGGCTTATGATCATCCATCATGAAAAAATAACTAAATAATATAATAATATTTGTCATGGATATAATATTTAATAATAATATTAATAAATGAATTTTATAAAACAGAATTCTTCTTAATTATGGTATTTGAGATCAATTTTTTGAAATTATATATATATAAAATTTCTCCAAAAAATGTTTAAATGATGTCTAATAGAAATTATAAAGGGTGTTAACTTGTGTAATAAATTTCACATAAAACATGAAACTAACTACAAAACAAGTGCAACATGACATGAATGGTTCCTGTAATGTTCTAGGATTAAATTTTATATTAAATCTGCCTATCATTCCATGAACTACATGACATGTTTCAGTAAATAATTACATGAACAACACGGCTTTAATTCCATGCGATATGGTGAATTTAAATTGAGTTTATCTCATATATCATGTTAAATGTGTCATATATAACTCACCAAATATCATCGAAATCATTCAGTGGCCTGTAATCCTCTTGTATCATCACCTCGAACAGCTACTGTAATAGTATACAATGTAATGTACCATGAAGTGTTGATATATTAAGAAGGTATAATATCTTATTGGATGACATGTACTGGGGATACATATAGTATATTTTTAAATGGGAGATAAATAACCTTTGAATTATCAATTATTTTTTGTTATTGACCATAAAACATAGAATAAAAACATAGAAATTGATTTTAGAACCACAAATCATATAATTACCTATAAATCAATAATGAATAATTTGATACATTGTAAAGGATATATGTAAAGTATACTTGATGTGATTGGTTCCTTTTATATTTTTTTATCTAAATCATGAGGTAACTGAATAGTTCTAGACTAAGTTAATTAATATCCATCAACAGACATCATTTTTACCAAAATAAATTATTTTAATATCAACCTAAATTATTACATATGGTATAAGATCTCAACTAAATGTTATTTTCATCATTACTTAAAGGATTTTAACTTTTATTCCTAGAGTAATACCCACACATAATCAAAAATAAATTTGATGATGGTATTAATCTATGAGGTTTTCGAAGGAATCAATGAAATTGATTTGATATCCATGTGTCGATCCAAAATGTATTTCTCAATTTTTTTTCATTTTATCATGTTTAATTGGAATAGTTATATCAATTATTTCAAACACAAATGAGAGATATTGAGGAATAACTATAATAAAACAATATTTAATGAATTAATATTTTTAGGGTTTATAAATTTATATCTATAAAAATAGCTATTTATTCATTTATTTCATACATAATATTTATTTCATTAAAAAAATTAAATTTATAATTAAATAATATTAAATAGAATTTAAATTAAAATTACAATGTGATTATATATGAGGATATTTCTTCTCTAGGGTATCTAAAGATATTATAAATGAAAAAATTTAAAAGGCAAAAAATCAAAAACAATGTATGAATAGTATAACTCCATTCCACCAAATGTATTTATTCTTCCCTATACAAGTTTGAAATATATCCTAATGATTGAAAAGTAACCATATTTAATGGAAATCCAGGGGATTTTGGGAATATCCAAATGTGATGAAAGGATCCCCTACTAACTAGGGAATATTATAACATTATCTAATAGTGACATGAAAATTGAGCCTCTAAATGAAGGTTTTTTAAACTATTGAATAGTGCTCATAATTATAAGATCCATTACCATGGATTTGTCCTATATATACACGAAATTTAAGGCATTACCCTTTTCACTAAAATATTTCAGAAATTTTTTAGTAGGGGATATATGGTAAAAAATTTAATATTACAACAATTAATAATTTAATATTTAAATAAATTGTTTGAAATTTATTTATAATTATAAAATAACATTTAAATAAATTATAGAATTATTGGAATAACGATCAAACCATTTATGTGGTACTATCACAAACTTACCCCTTTTAGAACCCTCATTTAATTAATAATTATAAAGAGAGTCACAAATTTGGTGAAAACCTAGTAGGAAATGTGTTTATAGATTAGTAATGTGGTTATAAATTTCATAAATGGGTAAAATTACCTTCTAGATAACACTAAATAAGACTATAAATAATAATTAAAACTCTAAACCATGAAAAATAATAGCATCCAAAATCAGCAATCATCATAACAAAGTAAAATTTAATCTTATCCAGTGAAAATCCAACTAGTTAAAATGGAAAAATAATCACTAAAAATGATTAAAACCTAAACCATATATATAAATCATAGTGGTGGACAGAATTAGTTGAAAACTATAAAATATCTAATGAAATCCCATGAAATTATCTAATGTTGATAAAAATTTCAACTAACCGTATCCAAAATAAAAATATAGTAGATTATGGGTGATCATGTTCATATAATAAGAGGTCTATCCCTAAGAGGATTTTAATATATCATAAAATAATTCATTGGATACAATCAAATATTTAAATATTTTCAATACAGAATTTAAATACATCATTTTTTATCGCACTTATTAAAGTGATAGGTTAACACTCAACTATGATATCAATTATGCTAAGGGGAAAATCACAGTCTCTCGTATTTTTCATCTGCATAATATATAATCAATATCACAGCCAATCAAGATCCCCAAATCTAAATATAAATATAGTTTAACATGTCACACAAAAACATAAAATGGTTAATATAATATTACCCCCACTATATAGTGATGGTATCTTTAATGACTAATTCTCTAGAAACACCCCGAATCTCTTAATATCAAAATAATATGTGTGGGTTATGGTGAACCACTAATATTTTTACTTATATTAAATGCACTTATTAAATGTTTGGAGTGTATCAGAAGAACCCTTATAAACTAATTATCATTAGTTAGTGTCATTATCTTTAACAAATAATTCCCTAACACCATCCAAAACCATTATATATCCAATTTGTTAAGTTGAAGTAGGTTACACCTCTAACTAGTCATTATAGACCCTAAAAATAGTTAGATTATGGGTCCCATATATGCACACAAATTTTAGGTGGTTGTTACATAGTGAGTGCTACTCCCACCTCTAAAATAACATCCAAAATATAATAGTGAATTATCTAAAAAAATACATAACACATGTTAAAAAATATAAAAATCTATAATCGTTCCTTCATAGACACGTCATAAAATAACCTTTTAAATGAAAACCCATCACGATCATAACCAAAATTGAACTCATAAAGACTATGACTTATATTGATGTCAAACTAACCAATCCACAAAATTATCAAAACATATATCATAACACTACCCTATAAAGACACCTCTAGGGGAAACATGTGCACTATATGTACTCTCTCCAACATGGAAGAAACATATATGGACAAATATTATCACAATCACACCATCTACCTAGTCAAAATCCACTATGATAAATGTAATCAGTGTATAGATATCATATCTACAACTGTGAAGAGGTGTAATAAATATTAGTTAACTATATATCGCATGTTAGTGTATAATATCTAAAAATATCACCAAAATCAGTATATTGAATCATAATTAAAAATACCTCATTAAAATTAATTTCCATTAACATAATGTTATAGGTGGTATCTTCCCATCTCTAGGGTAACAATTGAGTACACCTTACCTATTGGAATCATTATAAGGTTCAAGGAGAAGTAAAAGGGGACACTTGCATCAATTTTCTATTTTACAAATTCCATAATTTTCAGAACTCAAAATCTCGATATTAAAGTCTCTATAAGGGTTTAATCATTAAAATGATTCATAAAATCGGTCATCACAAGGTCACTATAAAACAAATCATTAAATAATTCACACTACTAGAAAAACCTATAAGTGGTCACTATAGGATTGAAATTAACACTATTATGTTATATATGAATCATTTAGTAAAATTGAGAACCAATTTATTTGTTTTGGATGCCAAATATAAAAGTATAAAAATACCTCATAAATAATATTTATAATAAACTAATTTTTAATATTATTTCCATTTATTCCAGTAATGATAACAACATAAAATATTTTATATAGAATATGTTATTTATTAATTTTTTCTAATTACTATTTATTTATTTTTATTCCATTTTTTTTAATTTTCTAGATAATATCACTTTTTAACTTGGATGAGAGGGAATAAATTCATTTCATGAAAGCCTTATATACAAGAGTTTAAGGATTAGAGGCATGAAGGCCCAAACTATGACAACTACCCTTCACTTTTCTATGGTCCACCCACACCGACCCATGATATTAATACATGTCTATAGTTTAACATTACCAACCACTCCAGCTCAAATCCTATAAGCACCTAGGTCAAGATAACTAAGTCCATTTCCCAACATCGTGAATCCCAAACCTCTAATTGAAATGGGTTACGAAATATAACATAAAAAAATCCATCTACCTCATCTTATAATTGTATTTTTTCCAACATTATTCATACTAATATCCAATAATTTGTCAACTAAACACTACTACATTGATATGAAATTACCATCGACACAAACGATCAATTCCTTATTCTTCAGGTGATATATATATAATTTTTTTTTCACAAAACTCCCTCCATGAAGAAGATCCAATATATAATCAAAATATTGAAGTTGTTATCAACATCTCACATAATGCATCTCTTGATTATTTCTCACTTACCCCATTTTGAAAAAATTTCCCTTTGGTTTTCTTTGTTCCCTAATATAATTCTTAACTCAATTATAGACCCCTATTTGGTTCATTTTTTTAGTGGCTGAGCATGCCCATTCATTTGAATTGTTTAATAGATTCGTGGCTCAAACCATGTTGGGGAAGGGAGGTTTCTATAAAATCCATGGATTGAAAGTGTTCTTTTAATTAAAAATAGTATATTTAATTCCTCGTGATGATAATTTAAGACGGAATAATTTTATTGAGACCATTGAATCTAAATTAAACCAATAATTAATAATTAAGAGAATATTCTTATGAATGTTTTATAGAGTTCCCTACTATAGTGTAATCATCCTTTCTTCATTACTCATGAAATTCCAAAATTAGGTCACCTATAGACACATGATAATGATTTGATTGTAGAGTTAATTTATTATAAAAGTTAAAAATATGCCCCCGTAGTAGGCATGGGTTAATCCCAAGGCCTGAAATAAAATAATGTTGGAATTAAATAAAATACAATTTCAAGAAAAAATTTATGCTAATGATTTCCAAATAAATTATATATATTGTAAAATATCACTATTTTACTTAAAAATTCTAAATATGCAACATGAAATATTTAATTAAGATAATATATCATAATTAAATTCTCTAAAACCAAAAACCCCTTCAATTCACACATCACTTAATACCAATGGTAAACACTATACTATGATTTCAATAGATCTATCAAAATATTATGGGGTTTTTAATAGATGAATTTATCATTTTTACACTCAATTATCGAACTATGAAATTTTCATTGAGATTTACCAAACTCCATAACATATATGTTTAGACTTATATAATTAGAACACCTTGAAAACTTTTCATTATATAAAATTCTAATTGGTCTTTATAAATAAAAAATTTTATTTTCAATAAATTTAACAATTGATAACATAAAATTCAACATATGGTATACCATCAAAAGGCTTGAGAAATCATTCGAAAGAGTTATAAACACACCCTTAAAGAATGAGTCACAACCTATATTTCACTCAGTATCTATATATACCATCATAAACTAAAATTTCATTGAAATTAAAAGGTTATGATACTATAAATATTCATGATTATTAACCCTCATAGGAAAATTTAACTCTTAGGTATTACCCTTCACAAATCTAAACATTAAATAAACTTGAAAAAATAAGGAAATTCATTTCACCATATTGATGTTTGGATTTTTGAAAAATGCACTTTCAATATACAATAATTGAACTCAATCCCTAATATTAATGATTTTATAATCCCTTGATGATAACTGACATTATTCATAGACCTATTAATCATATTAATAGAAAAAATTATAATCACACTACAATATCATTATATGATCACCATAAAAAAAATTCTCTAATCCAATAGAGACCTCATCAAGGTAAAACTCACATTATAATAGAAATTATAACTAATCCTTCTATTTGTGTAACTTAAAACTAATTAAATAATAATTTTGGGTCTATATAATATATGTTTGTATTTAAAAAATAACATAAAAACTCTTTGTTTAAGATATAAATTAATATCCTAATAGAGAAAAAAATTGATATAGTTTGACATGATAGTAGGTAGTGGACATTCAAACATTATAATTTGTTAAAGGAAATTTTGTATAATGCATCAATTTATTATGATGATTTTTATTTTCCATGACCCCTCCCTCCAAATATGCCCATCTAGATTAGGAAATGGTGAAAGAGAGCTAATGATCCCCTCGAGTCCTGCCTTTAGTAGGCACCAGGCTAGCGACCAGCACCATGGGTATAAAATCTCACAAAAAATTGAAGGCATTGATCTTTTTAAAGAAAAACGACCAGGAGATAAGCTAGTCGGTCCCAAAACAACTCTATATAATATATATATATATATATATAACAAATCCAAATCCATTTAACATGAATGATCAAAACAAATTTATTAAAAAAATTAAAAACTCCAAAGTAAATACAAAAAATGATGCTAAGAAGCGACAAGACTTGTCACGACCCATCCTCGGGGCCCGTGCCATGACTACCCCAAGCCCACCTTCCATGGGCCAGGGGATAGAGAATAACACCAATGGAGTAATCCCAATAAAAAGGAAAGGCATTGAATTTAATATGTAAATAAAAACAATAGAGTACAAAATTGGAAATAAACACTAAGAAAAGATATATACAAAATAAGGTGCTGAAAGGAAAGGGGGTCGAAAATACTATCCCAATAGTAAAGTACAAACAAATAAAATGCTAGTACAACTGCAGAAAGGTAAAACAACTACTACTGAGTCATCCTCTGGGAATCCCACATGAAGGGTGGGTACAGATGGCCTTCTCGCCACCCTAGGTACGTCCGCCCTCTCTATGTATGTCTCTCCAAGTGGTCCACCTCTGGGTACAGTCCAACTCTACAACTCTCTATCTCATTCAGTGATTTCCATCATCTGCAACCAACACAATGAAGTGCAGGCATAACCCGTGCAGGGCTGAGTATAACAATGCTCAGTTGGGACCCAGAGACCCCCGAAGGTCTCCCAGAATCTGTGAAGTATAATGCATAGAATAATGATACAATCATGAATTATCAACCAACCCTAATTAAGTATATGCCCATACATATAATGAGGTTACCACTCACTGTTAGTCTCTAACTATCGAGCCCAAACACAACCCAGTCCACACAGGAAGTAATGTCAATCAGCTCGAAGATAAATGATTGAAAGTAAATACTCAGCTCACATAGGTAAACATCTTTCGTAGAGAGATAGAGATGATCAGATGTAGTCACTGATTCATCTAAGCTTTAGAACCCACACAAGATATGGGACCAGCTAAACTGTCGGACCCACACAGGATACAGGACCAACTACTCTGTTAGAACCCACAAAGGATACATGAACATAAGTCAAAACTATCAAACCCACAGAGGATCCCGGTTCAGTAGTCATCACTGTCGAACCCACAGATTATTCAGGTATAGTTGTAGTCGTAGTTGAACCCACAGAGGATTCGGGTATAGTATTCATCACAGTCGTAGCCAGCCCTAGGGATCTCGCACACTACACGCTCAATTCCGGGAGGGTCAGCTTCTCGAGCCATGTGTTGATACATTAACTATAATTATGTCTTGATTTTATGTATCATGTAGTTCCATATCATCAAAAAAACCCAACGTGACAGATGGTGCATCAATTGGATGCCCGGTCTGAAAGTTATTGTCATTTTCGTTCCAGGGGCCCGGTAGGATTTATGCTCGATCCAAACCAAGCCATTTGAATTTTTTTTCCCAAACTCACTTAGAGTATTGAAAATGGACCACTTCTTCGCAAGGGTCCCAGTTCCATAGACGACACATCGTTTGGACGCGCGGTCTATGAGTTATTCACATCTAAGCAAAGTCAGGCCCAGCCCGACAAGCCCAGTGGGCTAGTGGTTGGCCCGACCCGGCTCGGTGGGTCCGACCCGACAGGGGGGGTCGGCCCGACTTTCTTTGTGGGTTCGACCCGGTTGGGGGGTTGGCCTAGCCCGTTTTAGCAAGTCCGACCCGGCTGGGAGGTCCGGTCGGCCCTGTGAGGCCCGACCCACCTGCGGACACGGCCAGTGCTGTAGGCCGGTCTAGTTCACCCGGCGGTGCCGCCTCTCCCCCGCCCAGCCGGCCGTAGCTGGCCAGTTCTTCCTGCCACATGTGGCCCATGCTGCGGGCCATAGTTTTTCTTACATGGCACCTACGGGTGTGGCAGTTTTGCAGCCCGGCCGGCAGGCAGCCTGCCGGTTCGCCCAGAAGAGCGGCCCGCAGAAGCAGGCTGCGCCCTTCTCCGTGTTGCGCCTATGGGCGCTGCCGATCTTCAGCCTGATCGGCAGGCGGCCGGACGGTTCAGTTTGGCCTATAGTCCCACAGACGCAGACCACGTTTTCCCTCAACTTGGCCTGCACGATGACGGTGGTCCACCCCCACCGCGATCCGGCCTGGCCGTGGCCTTTGGCTCCACAGCGCGGTGCGGCGATGCCACGCCTCTTCATCAGATGTGGCCCTCCCGGCTACGGTTCCTCGTTCATCTGCCACGGTTCTCCTCGCCGCCATTATTCTCTACCATGGTGTGATGGCACTGCGCCCTTTCGGCTCCGCCTCCAAAGTCATCAAATGGAAACAACAAAGGGGAGGGTTGGGCCGTGTTCATGCGGACCGAGCCCTCCATGTTACATTGATAACAATTGGCACATCATTCCACCAACGTAATGATGTAGAATGGAGGGTATAATCAAACATTTAAGTAACCCTTACCTTGATTCGAGGTACGTTATTTAAGGCACAGAAAAGAATTCGAAGACATCATCGAATGTTGCGCCCATCACAAACCGCCGATTCCAGGCTCAAGCGTCGTCCTCATTCTTCATCGGTGATGGTGAATTCTTCGTTGGAGTGGAAAGGATGTCTCTCAGGGTTCCACAAAAAATCTCTACCCAAGGATTATGCCAGCCCAATAAGATTAATATACTTTTTTATTATTTATTAGTTGGAGAAAGAATTAAAAATAATTCAAACATATTAATTATGTGAGGCATTAATTAATCCTTAGGTGTTGGAACCATTTTGAGGGAAGGTGGATGTTGAAGGTTTTAACCCACATAAATAGGGGGTTGCAAAGTTTTTAATCCTGTGTGGGTTCCACCTAGTGACATCCTCTCAAGGGATGTTCTATGTGGGTGGGCCCAACCACTTGCCTCCCTTTGGAGGTTTTAACCACCATGCAATAAAAATATGTTGCACATATTTTTATGTAACTTATTTATAAAATTCCCAAAAATTAACATCCGCTCTCGAAAAAACTCAACTTCGATAAAGGTCTCATTAAATGAATAACAATTCTGCGAGTTCATCGGTGTCCTCAGATTTCAATTTTGAGCACCTGTTAAAATGATATAAAATCTCGCACGTACGTTTACTGAACGTACCTGAACAAAATGACTGAAATTGATTCTGGGCACACCGGGCCTCAGAATCAGGCGCCTTCAGAAACTGTGGGCTTGTAAAATTCCCATGTATTTAAGAAAAAAAATTCTATAGGATTTTCAGGTCATTACATTCTCCCCACCCAAGGTATTTACATCCCCATAAGCTACAACACACACTAAGAAAACAAATGGGGGTATTGAGCATTTATCTAATCCTCCCGCTCCTATGTGCTTTCCTAGAGGTTCCCGTGCTGCCAGCGAATTCCCCCAGAGGAATCGACCGTCCACATAGGACCCACTCCTATCGATCATCAATATCTAATGGAACCTACATGAATGTCGCCCTGTCATCGATGTACAGCTCCCCATGGTCAATAATGTGGGATGGGTCGTGCACGTATCTCCTCAGCTGAGATACGTGGAAGACGTCATGCACCTGGAGCAACTAAGGTGGAAGGGCCAGGCAGTAAGCCACCTCACCTACTCTGCCGAGGACCCAAAAAGGTCCGATGAATTGTGGAGATGACTTGATGCCTTGGCCAAATCACCGTAGACCTCATCAAGGTGAGACCCATAATAAGGTGTGGTCTCCATCCTCGAACTCCAGTGGTCTGAAGATCCTATCAGTATATGACTTATGTCTGCTCTGTGCAGCCTTCATCTGCTCTTGGATGATTTGAACCTTCTTTATTGTATCCTGTACCATCTCTAGTCCTACAAATGATGACTACCCTGGGTCAGTCTTGCATAGTGGCGATCTGCATGGTCGGCTGTAAAGTGCCTCATAAGTTTCCATCCCGATGGTGGAGTGGTAGCCGTTGTTATACGCAAACTCTACTAAGGGTAAGTGATCCTCCCAGCTACAACCAAAGTTGAGGACTTACACACGGAGCATGTCCTTGAGGGTCTAAATGTCCTCTCAGTCTAGCCATTCGTCTGAGGATGGAAGGCAGTTCTCAACCGAAGTTGTGTCCTGAAAGCCTCCTGTAACCCCTTCCCTACCCAGGAAGTGAAATGAGCATCTCGATCGGAGACGATCGTTGATGGAACACCATGTAGTCGTACGATCTCTTGTACATAGAGGCGTACCAAGCTATCTACTAAGACCTGCCCTCGGATCGGTCGGAAGTGGGCCGACTTGGTGAGTTGGTCGACAGTCACCCAGATAAAGTCGTGTCCTCTGGATGTACGTGGTAGTCCTGTCAGAAATCCATGGATATCACATCCCGCTTCATCTTTGGGAACTCTAAGGGATGAGCAAAGCCTACTGGAACCTGGTGCTCTGCCGTCTCTTGCGAATAAGTGAGGTATCGCGAGACAAACTCTCCTATGTCCTTCTTCATACCAGGACACTAGTGCTATCTTCTAAGGTCCTAATACATATTCGCCTCTCTTGGATGTACCGCTAGAGAGGATGTGTGGAACTCCTGGCACACCTCCTCCTGTAGTGCAACTGGTACCATGGTACGTCCTCTAAAGAGAATGACATGCTCCTCACCTTCAAAAAATCCATCAGGCACCTGCCCTGTGGATATCTGAGCACGTCATGTCTCACAGTCAATGTCCCCACGTTGTGCCTCCCTGACTCGCTGAAGAAGTGGAGGAGTGACTGTGAGAGACTGTAGAAAGGCTACTCCATATCTATCCACAAAGGATATCTGCAATGCAGCCAGTTACTCTATCGTCTCTCCTAGTAGCTGAATGCCAGAATATTCGCTAAGAGAATCATTTACAACGTTCTCCTTCCTAGGAGTATTGACTATATCAATGTCATAGTACTGGATGAACTTGATCCATCGACGTTGTCTCAGGTTCAGTTCCTTCTCTGAGAAGATGTACCTGAGAATCTAGTGATCAGTGTAGACTGTAAAACACTCTCCCATCAGATAGTGTCTCAACATCGTCAAGGCGAAGACCATTGCTTCTAACTCCTTTTCTTGGGTAGTGTAGTTCTACTTGTGTTATCTCAACTACTGTGAACCATACACGATCACTGCTCGCTCTTTTATCATGACACGCCAGAGTCTGATCCCTGATGCATCGTAGTAAACTATGTACCCAATGCCAACCTCTGATAGCCCCAAGATGGGCACACTTTTTAACCTCTACCTCAGGTCATGAATGCTCTGCTATCATCTATCTGACCACACGAATGGTTGACCCTTCTTCGTCAATGCTGAAAAAGGTACTACAACTCTGGAGAGCTCTGGCACAAATCTCTGATAGTACCCAGCCATTTCCAGGAAACTCCTCTCCTCCGTCACACTCCAGGGTGGCTCCCAACCAAGCACTGCCTCGATCCCCACTAAATCCACTGCAACTCTAGCCTTTGTGATGATGTGTCCCAAAAATTGAACCTCTGGAATCCATAACTGGCACTTTGAGAGTTTACCATATAGCTGTTCCTCTCGGAGTGTATCCAGTACTACCCAGAAATGGAAGGCATGCTGCTCCTCAGTAGTCAATTAATTAAGTATGTCATCGATGAAGATTATTACAAACCAATCAAGGTAAGGCTGGAAGATCCTTTTCATGAGAATCATGAACAATGTTTGAGCATTGGTTACGCTGGAGGGAATAACCAAGAACTCATAGTGTCCATACCGACAACTTAATGTCTTCTTCTACACATCCTTGTCTCGAACATTCAGCTAGTGATAGCCTGACCTGAGGATTATCTTCGAGAACCATCGTGCTCCCATTATTTGATCTAAGAGGTCGTTAATCCTTG
Organism: Viscum album; assembly: GCA_963277665.1. Taxonomy (NCBI): domain Eukaryota; kingdom Viridiplantae; phylum Streptophyta; class Magnoliopsida; order Santalales; family Viscaceae; genus Viscum; species Viscum album. Next base: position 45,339,984 of record OY728153.1, read on the forward strand.
AGAGTGGGTACTTTTTTTTCACGGTCACCATATTCAGGAGACGGTAGTTGACACACAGTCTCAAGCACCCATTCGCCTTCTTGGCGAAGAAAATTGGAGATGCCCAAGGTGAAACACTGGGTCAGATAAATCCCTTCCCCTAGAAGTCCTCTAGTTGTACCTGCATCTCATGAAGCTCGGAGGGAGCCGTCCGATATGCTGGAGTAGATATCGGGGCCTTACTAGGGTACATGTCAATGTATAAGCCTACCTCTCTACAAGGAGGTAGTCCTGGAACACCTGTAGGGAAGACATCCGCATACTGAGCCACCACAACATGAAAACTCGGACTCCGCACGTCAACCGCTCTAAGGATGAGACTAGCCAACTGATGTGTGATTGGATTCCCCCTCCTCTGCAAAAGTCCATCCTGCACTTCAAAGGCTCCCTTCTCGTCGGTGAAGGTGAACCTAGCCCCATCTATGTGGATACACCACACTTTTCACCTAATATAGTCAATCTGAGCATGGACTGTGGATAACCAGTCCATACCCAAGATGACTTTGTAAGGCCTCGACAACACTACATGAAATCCCTACCGAAGCTCTCACCTCCTAGAGTAAGCTCACACTGCTGACAGCAGTGCGTAATCATCGAGTCTTCTTCCGTAGGAGTCTCTAGCCTTACGGATCAAGCCAATGGCTCCATCAGAATCTCTGAGCTCCGAAAGAGGGAAGTGGCATTTAAATAATGACTTGAACCAGTGTCTATTAGTACTACAGTAAGGGTGGAGTAGACACAAGTAGTACCTAGAATCATCTCAGGTGCGCCATGGTCGTTGGCCTTGGATGCCTGAAGTTGATCCCGCATCTATCTGCTAGCTCCCTATGGTCAGGGTGGACCTTCTGGTGGTGGTGGTGGTAGAGTCTCAAAACATCATCCAACACCTACTACTCGTCCAGTTCCTCTGCCACGTCCGCCTGCTCCTGGCGGACCACCATGGTCGAACCTCTACCTCTTCTTGGGAGGTCCCTCTAATGTATGCTACTCATCTGCATGGAGGGTCAGGCAGTCACAATCCATGTGGCCCTATTCGCCGCATGAATAGCACTGCCTTATCCTCGTATAGCTGGACCTGTCTGATTTCCCCACCCAACCGAACCTGTATCCTGGGGTAGCCCACTTGATGTCCTGGTCTGCTTGGACCACTATGTCATATGTCTACTGATGGCTGAAGAATACTCCACTACGTGTCATCCTGTGGTGGGTCTCGCTACTGGTGACTGCTCGAGGAGAAAACTCTCCACTATAAGGGCTTGCTCTAACACCCCAACCTGCATTGGAATGATGATGGGAATCGTTGATGCCCTGATCTCAGGCCTGAGTCCCTGCTCAAAGGTTCGAGTCCTGAAGAATGGGTCCTGCACCATATCTGTGGAGTAGCGTGAGAGGTCAGTGAACCTCACTGAGTACAGAGCTACTGTCATGCTGCCCTGCTGCAGATGATATAACTCATGAATCTATACTGCACAAAGGGTGGCTGGAACAATCTCTGAGTGAAAGAGAGTCTCGAATTCTTTCCAATGTAAAGATGTGTCATCTTGCACATAGAGAATCAGGCTCCACCACCTACCTGCTGGTGCAAGCAGTAGACTCGTGGCAAGGATCACCATGAGGTAGGATGGTGTCCCTACCAATCTGAAAACTCTCACTATAGCCTCCAGCCAATCCTCAGTTGCCTGTGGGTCCGTCTCTCCCTGGAACTTGGGTGGCCTCTGGCACTGGAACTCATGCAACACATTCAAGCGGCGTGCACTCTCTTCTACTAGAGCTGGCGGTACTGGCGGACCAGCGGGTAGTGCTACCACTACTACCGCCGCTGTGATGGGGCCCTACACTAAGGCCTTGTCACTCGGTGGGCTACCATCTCGTACGTGACTCGAAACCCTAGCTGGCTGCCATCATGGCACCATCCTGAAAAGAAATAGGTTTTCCACGGTTAAAAGAGTATACCTTTTGAGATGAAACAATGTAATCACGAAGGAAACTTTTCTATGGAAAGACACACACTATCAGTGTTTTTGTGCACTGAGTTGGAAAACAGAAGTTAGAGTCCTAGTGTATGGATATGTCGGCCGCCGCACCAACACCGGTTTCCCTAAACTAATAACCACACCCTAAACACTATCACTATTACTTTTAAAAGAATTAGAGTCTATGTTCTACGGTAGAAATGACTCCTCTAATACCAATTTGTCATGACCTGTCCTCGGGGCCCGTGTCGTGACTACCCCAAGCCCACCTTCTATAGGACATGGGCTGGCGACTAGCACCAAAGGCATAATATTGATAAAAAGGGAAGTCATTGCCTTTAATTAGTAAATAAAAAAATATAGTACTCAACTAGAAGTAAACACTATGTAAAGCTGTATACAAAAGAAAGTGCTGAAAGGAAAGGGGGCCAGAAATGCAAGCCCAAAAGTAAAGCACAAACAACTGAAAAGCTAGTACAACTGCACAAATGTAAAATAGAAAATACTAAGTCGTCCTATGGGAATCCCACCTAATAGGTGGGTACTGATGGCCTCCTCAGCACCCCAGGTCCATCTGTCCGCTCTGTGTATGCCTCTCCAAGTGGTCCACCTCCGGGTACCATCCAACTCTACAACTCTCTACCTTGATCAGTGTTGTGCGTCATCTGCAACTAATACAATGAAGTCCAGGAATAGCTTATACAGGGGAATGCATAACGATACTCAGTAGGGACCCCATGACCCCCGAAGGTCTCCTAGAATACACGAAGGATAATCCACAGAATAAAGATACAATCACAAATTATCAACAAACCCTACTTATGTATGTAACCATACATATACCTAAGTTACCAATCACAGTTCGGCTCCAAATCTCGAGCCCAATCACAACCCAGTCCACACAGGAAGTAAAGTCAATCACCTCAAAGATAAATGACTAAAAATCAAGACTCATCTCACACAGGTATACATATTTCTAGAGAGATATATAAGATCAGATGTAGTCACTGATTCATCTATGATGTCTGACCCACACATGATAGAAGACCGGCTAAGCTGTCCGACCAACACAGGATTCAGGACTAGCTACTCTGTCGGACCCACATAGGATACAGGAACAGAATTCAGATCTGTCAGACCCATGGAGGATCCTGGTTCAGTAGTCATTATTTTCGAACCCAGGGAGGATTCTGGTATAGTAGTCGTCACTGTCAATCCCACGGACGATTCTGGTACAGTAGTCGTCGTAGTCGCAGCCAGCCCTAGGGTTCCCGCACATAGCACACTCGATTCTGGTAGGGTGCACTTCATAAGCCATGTTTTGATACATCAAATATCACAACGTTTAGGGTTGATATATCCCATAGTTCCGTCTCAACAAAATAACCCAATGTGACAGACAACGCGTCAATTGGGCACTCGGTCTGAAAGTTATTGGCATTTATGTTCCAGGGGCCTGGTTGGATTTACGCTCGATCCAAACCTGACCATTTTCCAAAGATTTCCAAAACTCACTTAAAGTATCGCAAAAGGACTGCTTATTCATGAGGGTCCCAGTGTTGCAGGCGGTGCATCATTCGGACACACGGTCTAGGAATTATTCACATATAAGTGATGTCGGGCCCGACCCATAAATCTCAGTGGGCTGGCGGGCAGCCCGACCCGACTCGATGGGTCCGACCAAGATGGGGGGTCAGCCTGGCCCACTTGGGTAGGTCCGAACTGGTTGGGGGGTCGGCCCGGCCCGGTTTGGTGGGCCTGAACCGCCTGGTGGTTGGCCCGGCCCGGTGGGCCATGACCCACCTTCAGACCCGGCCCGTGCTATGGGCCGGTCTGGTTCACCGGGCCGTGCCACCTCTCCCCTGACCGGCCGCCCTTAGACGGCTGGTTTTGGTTGGAGAACACAGCCCGCACAACAGGCCGTGGTTCTTTCCACACGGCGCCTGCAGGGGCCGTGATTTTGCAGCGTGGCCGGCCAGTTCCCCCAATAGAGCAGCCTGTGGAAGTGGGCCGCAGACTTCTCTGCGCAGCAACTATGGGTGTTGTGGATCTTCATCCCGGCTGACAGGTGGTCGGCCGGTTCGGTTTGGCCGAGCTTCCAGTGGAGGCGAGCCACATTTTCCCTCCACATTGCTAGTGTGATAGTGTCGGTCCACCACCGCCACGGCCTGGCCTGGCCGCGGCCTTCATCTCCACAGCCCGGCGCGACGGCGCCACGCCTCTTCATCCGCCATGGCCCTCTCGGCCACGGTTCCTCTTTCATCCTCTGTGATCCTCCTGGCCACCATTATTCTCTAGCACTGTGCCACAACACCACACCATTTTTTCTCTGCCTCCGACGTCATCAAAAGGAAACAACAAAGGGGATGGTCGGACGATGTTCGTCCGAACCGAGTCATCCTTCATACATTGAAAACAATCATCATATCATTCCACCAACCTAATGATGTAGAAAAGAGGTTAGAATCAAAAATTTAAGTAACCCCTTCCTCGATTCAATGTACCTTGTCAAAGGCGGGGAAAAGAATTTGAAGACGTCGCCGAATGTTGCACCTATCACACACCGCTGATTCCGGGCTCAAGCGTCATCCTTGTTCTTCGTTGGTGATATTGTGTTCTTCGTTGGAGAGGAAAGGCTCTCTCACAAATTTCCACCCAAAAGCTCTACCCAAGGATTATTCCAAACCATGAAGAATTATAGACTTGTCTATTATATAGTCATTAGAAAAAGAAATCAAAAAAAATTCAAATAGATTAATTAAGTGAGGCATTAATCAATCCTTAGGTGTTGGAACCATTATGAGGGAAGATGGAAGGTGAATGTTTTAACCCCCATAAATAGAGGGTTCCAAAGGATTCAAGCACATGTGGGCCCCACATAGTATCATCCTCTCAAGGGAGGTTATGTGCGGGAGGGCCCCACCCCTAACCTCCCTTTGGAGGTTTTAACCACCATGTAATTAAAATATGTTGCACATATTTTTATTTAACTTATATAGGAATCCCCCAAAATTACGTTCTACTCTCGATAAAATGAAACTGCGGTAAAGGAATCCTTAAGCGAATACTGGCGCTGCGAGTTCATCAGTGTCCCGTGATTTCAATTCCGAGCACCGGTTCAAAAGATATAAAATCTCACACATAGACTTACTAAACATACCTAAACAAAATTCCAAAAAATGATTCTGGGCACACTGGGCATCGGAATCAGAAGTTGTTAGAAACTGCGGACTTGTAAGATTCCCCTGTATTTAAAAACAATGCATGTGATTTCCAGGTCTTTACAAGACAACTACCCTATATCTGAGCTAATACGATCAATTACAATCCACAAAATCCACCTAGAAACATGAAAACATATTTATATATGTAGGGTGAGAATACAAGTATACTTAGTAGGAAAACTCAAAGTCTCTCATGCACAAGTGATAGAAACATACGAATTTTCCCATGAGAAAACAAAACCTAACAAGTATATTAACCAACCCAAACTCACTAAGGGACCCTCACTATATAACACAAGTTATGTAAATTAATATAGTAATAACGTCAATGATAGAGTACCTCATACCAATTTCCCACTAATTATTCACTCTCACTACTTAACAGAAAATGTCTTGGTTATCCTAACTCTGTTGAACATATCACACCCCAACCACCCGCGAAACCCTGGTCCCCAAAACATGTCCCGTCACCTAAAAAATGGATCACATCACAACCTGCAAGTAGTCACCTGGGACACATTCCAAATCACATCTCGCCCGCAAACACCTGGTCCACATACAAAACGTCATCCTAAAGAAACATTGTAAAGAAGAACACATCTCATGCCAAATACACCTAGGAATCATAACTGACATGCACAAACATGGGCCTCACAAAAGACAACTTTGTTGATTAATTTTGGTCTATCACCACCTGTGAGAGCAACCAGGGATGATTGGATGTCCAACCATCCATCCTCCTAACAAGATGTTCGGGAAAGACAACATCCCCTGTGACAATGAGGGTGTTGGGAACATAGTGGTCAACTATGGTAGGGTGAATATATAAATCACATGGAAAATACATTTAATACATATATGAAACCCAACACTCAAGCCTAGCCTATGGGTTTTCAACCATGGACCATCTCATAATACCGCCTTTGGTGCTACCTTTAAATGCACAACCACACAACCAGCCACAAACTCAAATCATACCCCTAACCAATTCATTTAAACAATTATCAATCTTTATTAAACAATTAATTCATTCACTCCATCTCTATCTAGACATCTACCGTGTACAAAACACAACAAGACACATTGAAAAAGTCACACCAAGGAAGAAGAGCCATGGTAAGGTAACCCACTTTTTATTTCTACTCCATTTAACACTAATTCATGGCATAACATCCATCCATCCTGATAAATGGGATGAATCATTCTACAAAATATTCATGGAGAAACTCTGGATGCATTACTCATACCCACCAATGCCATAATCATTCTTCTTTGTCATTCCGCTTATTGCATATTCTCAATAGAGTAGACCCCCGACTAACAACCACACCCAAAAACACATCTCATCACATCTACAACATACAAATCACAACTATTCTCATAATCCATTCTTCATAATAACACCAAAAACATTCCAAAATCAATCTATCTATCAACCTATGATACCATTACACCACTCTAACCACCCATAAAAACAAGGGATCTCCCAACCATACAACCATAAAAACCACACAAGAAAAAATTTCCTTATTTATTATGGATTCTCGTATTTAATTCCACTCATTGATTCAATTTTATCAATGATAAACAATGATATGGGGAATAAATTTATTTTACGCAATATACATGGTAAATATATTGCATATATATACTTTCGCTTAATAAACTACCGTCAATAAGAATTCAAAATCCATCACCGGTTAAAAAAAAGACCACTAATGGGCTTGATTTTTACTAGGCATATAGACTATAAAATTCAATATATTGATCAAAATTTCATGAAATGTGTTTTATCATTCATAAAATTATCATACCCACATGTTGATGTTAAACTGATCAATTATCTTTATTAATTTGGAATTCTTCAATCTTCACAAGGAGACAATGGTACACACACCCAAGAAAATACACAAATAAAATTGTGACTAAGGGATACCTATATTGAAGAACAGATGATCATAAATTCCTTACTGTGCCAAAAAAGGGGGTCCAAAAACAGAAGAAAAATCCTCTAGGGAAAACAATATCCAAAAAACTACATCACAACACATGAATCCCTAGGTATGAATAGTTTTGGGACACTTGTCAAGAGAAATGTAAACACGTGAGGAATATCAGATCTCAGCTTTAGATGTCCATAATCCCAAATAAATTGAAGGATTTTTTTTTAAAATCCATTAATTTTAAGCCTTGACCAAGACCACTTGGTTTGGATGTCAAAGGAAGGTTTATGGTTTTAGAAGATAGATCTGATTTGAAACGTCTCCAAAACCCATTAAGTATGGTAATAAACTCATTAATCATCATTGGAAACATCAAAGGGGATAAACATGAAAAACTGGATGAAAATAAAAAAACTATTGAAAATGACTCAATATTAGGTGAGTCACCACTGGGACTCACTAGTTAGAGTCACTAGTTTGAATAACTGTTTCACGAGGTAATGAAGGATGAGTCACCATTGGGTGACTCATCGTTGAATGAGTCTCCATTGGGTGAGCCACTATTGAATAAATCATCATTGGGAGATTCATCATCAGATGAATCACTGATGTTGACCTACCATCATGACCTACAATCAACAACACAAAATTGTGAGTCACTAGTGTGAATCGATGTTCATACCCACTAGTCCTAACTCACACATATTGACTCACCATCATGTGTCACTGGTGTGAGTCATAAATTTGACTCACTGATCCCGACTCACCGGTCCTGATTCACCATCACCAGTCACTGTTGCGACCTACCATCGGTACCTACCATTGGAAAAACTGGAAAACAACAATGCATTGGATTAAGTCACCTTGAACTCCGAAAACACATCAAACACTAGATTTCCACAATGTAATAGACAATGGTGTTCTGAGCTAGTAGATCAGATACTTATCAAACTATTATCATCCTTGAGAATCCAAAACCAAGCCTAGAAGATAGAGGCATATGAACAACTACCCAATGAAATACCTCTCAAAGACCTCAGTACACTTAAACAACATCTAACAACAGGACACATAAATGTTCAACGAACAACAACCCTATGTTATTCGAATACTGGAGTGGAAACATCCACATCCATGAAAACCTCCATTAACACCTTCTAAACCAAACAAATACTAGGAACACCACAAGATCACAACAACCACACTTTATAAACATGAAAATTATAGAATTCCTTCCCCCTTGTTAAGATAATATCCTCTCTTGGAAGCACTAATGTAGCACCCCAAACACATCATGGTATGTTTCTCTTAAATAAATTATATTAGTAGCCTATATATCATGAATCACTGAACCTATAAGGAACAAAACATGGTTCGTTATAGGAGATAACTGTATCCTATCCATTAAACTTAAATTTTACAACTTTGTGATTTTAATTTTAAATATCTCACATACACGATTGTGTTCACGATGATATTTAGAGTCTAATAGAATTATCTTAATTATCGGTGAATTGTATCATACCATTATGAATAGTAACCTGCCCTTATGAATAGAAAGATACCCTTATGAGTAGTAATATGACTCTTATGAATGGTATCCATACCCTTGTGTGTATAATTGAATTTAGGCACCTTAAAAATGATGAAAAAAAATTTATGTGTTTATATATTTCGATTAAATAAATACTTAACTAAATATTTAATTAATCATTTTTATAAAATTATTTTTGAAAAATGGACTTCATTTTTGGATTATACATGTCAAAAAATGGTTTAGATGAATTTTTGAGATTATTTTGAACCACTTGAATATTTGGTAAGTGGTGAAAAACATTAATTTACCATATGAATAGATTATAAATTAAATTAAATATTCTTAGCATCGTGAGTGATGAATGCACCAAAATATGAAACACGCATGCATATATTACTATTATTAGTTATGGAATACTCACTATCTCTTTTGTTGAGTGGAAATAATAAATTAATGATTATTATATTAAGAAAACTCCTCTCCCCTCCACTACATAAACCAACACTCACCCCCACTTCCTCACACACCAATGAAGCTCCAATACTTAGCTAAATGAATCCAAATACTCTTACCAAGACCTATCCCCACATTCAAGACCCACTGGTCTCCCCAAAAGGCCTAAAACAGTGGTATTAAGGAGTTTCTCAAAGAGGAGTACTTAAGAGGTGAACCTCTCTTCTCTTTTCATTCCATTACATTTACAAAGTTCCATTCTTTTGTTATCTCTTATCAACTCCCCTCATCCAAATTCCATGATAATACCATTACATTATATGTATTGTATTTTAAATATGCTATGGAAATATTTTATCATACTATCTATTTTCCCTTCCTTTTATACAATAAATGAATACACCGTCTGAGATGTGTTAATTTATCATATTCAAGGATGATGGGTTTTCAATTTTCATCACTATATTCAATACTGGTCATGAAACATTTTAAAGGGTTTTACCGGATCATAATATATATTTTATATTGTTTAATGTTTTGGAATCCATACACATTCATAATTTGGAATAATAATACTAAACAAGTTTATTGTCCACAAAACCTTCAATCCAAATCCAAGCCTTTATTTTTAACCCATCGAATGAGTAATCCACATGGTATAACCATAATAATTATAAGATCATTTATATCTCTCTTATGTCACTAATAATTTATATTTAAAATTCTGGATGTTTGAACACATTTCAAACAAAACATCCATTCATGAATACAAGTAAACGAATCATGAAAACAAAAGAAGAAAATGCTACCAAAACAATTAAATTTAATCTCTTAAACCCATGAAAAGGACATTAATGAACCTAATAAGGTTATAATATATATATTAGATATTTATGAGGTTATTTATTTATTAATTAATGAAGATAAATTTGATTATTCAGGACCAAAAGGACAATCAAGAACACCTTCGAGTATAAGGTAAGAGATTGATTAAGTCAATTTTCATTCTTTGAGTCCAAAATCTATTTCATTGGATTCCACATTACAAGAATATTTTTGAATGAAACTTATTGTTTTATAATATATATCCACTTAGTTTTTTTGGCATTTTATTTGTCACGCATAAATATTTCATTGATTTATCCAGATTCTAATGATACAATGTTTGTAAGGTATCTTTTCTCTCACTTTTTCTCAAAAATACCCCCTATGTTGTGCCCCATTATTATTAATTCCTAAAGATGGGGTATGTTTTCAGACCTCCCCCATACTTACCTTATGACATATGAATAATGGTATACCCCTTTACCTCTCATTAATCCCTCGTAATAACACTCTTTACCATTCCAAAATGTTTGTATGGGGTTTTCTCATCTCACTTTAAATTCTGTGGGATTTCCATTGTTTGCCTCTTATTTATTATATGTGGTATAAGTGTACATCCATTTTAAATATATTATCATTATTATATTTGTATTCATGGTATTCTGTGATTATTTTGGTGGTTATTTACTTTTGGTCATACGACTGAATTGATTACAACGTGGTAACGATCTTTGTCTCAATTTGTTCTTCATTGTGACTTGCATAGTATTGTGCACCTAATTTTTCTTATATGGTGTAACTATTTAACATTTTAGATAACTTTTCAATTGAAATTACACACCATTTAAATTTACATATTCTCATATCACATATACAATTATTGCCTAGACCGTGTACAATTTTACATACGGTGTTTATTTTGAATGTTGGTTTGACTGTGGAAATATTTATGAATCAGTATCCTCTATTCTATCTGGATAAAGTAAAGGCATATTTCTATTGTGTTGAATCTAATTAGCAATAATTATTTGGATGAAAAAGCAGGTAGGGACCAATACTGCCCCTCTATGCATCGATACGTCTCATGAGATAATCAGTTTGGCGATGAACCCTTCGTGTTTGTTTCCAAAAATTGGACGGGTTTCTACAAATAGAACTAAACCATTTTTACAGTAGTATAATATCATGTTCCAGATACATAACGTATAATTAATAAGCATTCTCTTTATTCATTATCATATATTACTATCCATGAGGTTTTCACTATGACATAATCTATATATGTAGTTTCATTCTCAGTTTATTAATGGATTGATTTTTCCATTTATTCACCATGCCATTAAGATTTTATAAAAAAAATTAAAAGTAAGTAATTATGGAATCATGATTCCACTATTTGTAACCCTTACTAATCATTTTGGATCACCCTTTTCATTGTTTACCTTCTATAGGTTATGAAGAGGATATCATCTATTGAGCACTTATGGATGCAGTCTTTAGTTTTTGTTATGTATTGTATTTTGTATCATTTTCCAATGTAATTCGAGTTACATATATGTATCTAGTTTCTTAAAGACTACATTACAGATCATTCTTTCTAGATTTTCATTCATTTTAACCATGAAAATATTACCTTTAATGCACCATCTCTATTCTAGAGTGGTCAGGGCATGACAGATAGAATCAGAGAAAGTATAGTAGGAAACATGGAAACTAGATTAAAAACATAGATTAGGGAACAAAGCCCTTATGTAGTATTTGAGGATAAACGTAAAATAAAATCCTGGTATTTTGGTAAGGAATAAATATTGTGAATATTTCTAGAAAATACATCCCTGTCTAGATACAAGCAGGTAGAGGTCGCTCTGGCACAAATGTACATAGGAGTGAAAGTTCCAACAAGGAGATTCAGGCTTGGCCATGGATATCTTGGTACACAACAATGTTCCTTGCTATACTCTTGGTTACGACACACCCGAGGGATATTCTAGGGGTAATTCATATTTTCTTTACAAGATATTATGAAGGAATGAAATTTAAATTATTCCTCAAAGGAACCATTTTTTTATTATGGGATTAGCAATGCGTAGGATCTAAATTTATGATAAGTATTTTCTTAAGATTATACATTTTGATTCATACCATATTCTTGTGTGTGTGCTTATTTAGAAATGGTGTCTAATGGAATAAGGGGAACAACACTTGAAGGAAATGTAGGGATCTCCCCACTGAGCAAGTCAACACTATCAGTGTTGGAGCAGATTGGATCATGACTATATTCAGACAATATTTTGAGGTTTAAATGAAGAATCATTCTACACCTGTGTTGGATCATTTCCTATAGCAGAATCCCCCACCATTTAATGGGACTACTAATCTATTGGTTACTGAGAAATGGATCAAGTCCTTTAAAAAGATATACATGGAAGTAAGATGCAATGAAAATGAAAAGGTAGTACTTGAAGTATATTGTCTCAAGGGTGATACTGATCAATTGTGGTCCTTGATTCAGAATACCATGGAAGAAGAAGAAATAGAATATATGTTATGGATGAATTTTAAGGAAATACTCATTAAAAAATATCTCCCTCATGATCAACAAATTTAAAGGTGGAGGAAATTCCTTGGCTTAAAGAAAAAATATAAAGACAGTGTTGTAGACTATGAGGCTACCTTCAAAAAGCTATCCAGGTATGTTTTAGATTAAATACGTGACTCGGCAGAAAAATTGATCATTTATTTTATTGTCTTAAGCCAAGTATTCAAAGGGAACTAGATTAAAAAAAAGACATCTTATGATGATATTATATCATGTTACATCAAAATAGAGAAGGAATTTTCTAGATCAAATTTGTTCAAGGGTACCCAGGATAAAAAGTGGTACTCTGAAAACCAAGGTAAAGGTTAAGCAACAAAGAAGAACAATGTAATGAATAAACTCCTATTATGTGAGAATTGTTGAATGAATAATATCGGAAAATGATTGAATGGAATGGGGGTCTTCTATAAGTGTAGAGAAAAAGTCATTTATCTCATGAATGCAAGGGGAAGAAACAATTTGATGATGTTCAATGCTACAATTATTGAGAGAGGGGACACTATGAAAATGAGTGTCCTAAGAACCAAAAAAACATTCCATAGAAAAAGACAAGAGGGAATGGGAGAGTTTATGCCATTACAACCGTGGAAGTTAAAGTTCCTAATGATATAGTGACAGGTACTTTAACTATTTCCTCAAACTTTTCCAACCCATTATTTGATTCTGGATCATCGTATTCATTTATATCTTCCAAGTTTTCCATTAAAATTAGACATGTCCAATTTTATTTAATAAAGGAGTTATTAGTAAAAACTCTTAGGGGATGCATCATTAAAACAAAGTCATTTCAACTAGTCTCCCTCATTACAGATAAATGTGCTTTAGTTTCTAACCTTTTCGTCATACCAATGGCTAACTTTGATATAATTCTCGATATTAATTGACTATCAAATTATGATGCGAATATTTATTGTATGAAGATGGAAGATTCAATTTTTGAAAATGGTACAGAATCCATTATCATTAGGGTAGAAACCTCGCCACCTGATTCTTATCTAGATCCACCCCCTATAGCTCTACTGAATGAAATACATGGAGTGGAAGATAAACCAATATCTATGGGTGAGGAAATAAATATTAAAATTGAAGATGTGAATATAGTTCAAGAATACGTTGATTTTTTTCTAGAGGATTTACCTAGACATCCTCCATAAGGAGAAATTGAGTTTTCCATAGAATTGGTTGATGCTGATATACCTCTATCAAATATCCCCTATAGAATGGCCACTATGGACTTAGCGGAGCTAAAGAAACAACTAGATGAGTTAAGTGACAAAGGATTTATTCGACCTAGTGTTTCTCCATGGGGAGTCCTAGTTCTATTTTTCAAGAAGAAAGATATATCCATAAGGTTGTGTACTGATTACAAGGAAATCAATGCCATTACATTAAAGAATATGTAACACTTACCCTGAATTGATGATTTATTTGATCAACTTTATGCAGCTCAAAATTTTTTGAAGATTGACCTTCGATCCTGTTATCATCAGCTACATTTGAGGGTGGAAGAAATTCATAAGACAACATTTTGAACCAGGTTTGATAATTACATGTTTATAGTGATGCCTTTCGGACTGACAAATGCACCCTGTGTTTTCATGTATTTAATGAATAGTTTTTTCAAGTAATTTTTTGATATCTTTGTTGGGGTATTCATAAATGATGCCCTCGTATACTCAAAAAGCTATGAAGAACCTGAGAATCACATGAGAATTATTCTGAAATCTCTTAGATGAAATTAATTATATAGGAAGTTAAGAAAGTGTGAATTCTGGCTTCAATCAGATTCTTTTCTATGCCATATTGTCACTATGGATGGAATCCTAGTTGATCCTGAAAAGACAATAGAAATCCAAGAATTTCCAACGCCAAAAAACTTAACTAAGGTACATAGTTTTATTGTATTAGCAGGTTACTATCGGCATTTCATTCATAATTTTTCCTGACTAGCTAACCCGCTATCCAAGCTCACACTTAATGGAGTTAAGTTTGTGTGGAAAAAATAATGTACATAATGCTTCGAAGAATTGAAAGAAAGATTGGTCAATGCTTTGATTTTGGCTCTTCCATCTTTAAGTGGTTATTTTTTAATATAAATTAATTCATCGAAGAATGGGATGGGTTGCATCCTTATGCAAAACAATAAAGTTATTGCTTATTCATCAAGACAGTTAAAGAATTATGAGAAAAATTATCCAACTCATGATGTTGAGTTTTCAACCGTAATCTTTGCTCTGAAAATATGGAGACATTATCTATATAGAGAAATATGTGATATTAAGACGGACCACAACAGTTTGAAATTTATTTTCACACAAAAAATAACTCAACATGAGGCAAAAGAGATGGCTTGAGTTACTCAAATATTACGATTGATCAATACACTACCACTCAGGAAAGGAAAATAAGGCGGAATATGCATTAAGCAAGAATGATCACGAACTCCTGACACATATAAGGATTGAAATAGATCATATATTCATGGATCTACTTAGGATGGAAATGTTAATTGTTATAGAAGGGGAAATATCATTCCTCTTCCAAATGATTGATAAAACATCATTGATAGATATAATAAAACGCTCTAAATTTAATTATGATAATCTGCAGAAGAAAATTATTGTTGTTAAGAATGGGAAATTGGAAGACTTCATGTATGGGGAAAGAGTTATATTCTTTGGGAAGGGGTTATGTCACGACCCGACTTCACCAAAACAAGGGAGGGGTCAGCAGATTGCCAGACCCATCCTTCTTTAAGTTGAAGTAGAGATAATGACCCCTGAAACCTGCCTTCAATAGGTCCCGGAGTAGCGACCAGCACCAAGGGCATAGAATCTCACACAAAATGGAAGTCATTATCCTTTTTATTTTTATAGGATCGAGAGATAAGATAGAAACCCCAACACTACCACAGAAAAAATTAAATTTAAATCCCAAAGTAACCCATTCCCATATGCATGTTCAACAGTAAAAGACACAAGCCGCAAAACTCCAAAAGTAAAGTACCATGAAAATGAAAACGACAACAGTAACTGCCCCAACGTCCGAGCTAGTATGGCCCAGCACGATCCCTAAAAAGGAAAACGACAACATTAACTTTAATTGTGTTTTATAAAATAAGTAACTATAAAAAATTAGTTAAATTTTTTAAACACATTATATGTTTTGAAAATACTATTTTCTTGAAACAAATGCTTTTTATATCTTTTTGTAGACAAAAAAATAATAATTTTTTTGCAGTTTTTTCAATTAAATTTGATAAAATGAAGTCTATTTTTGAAATAATCTTGGTAAAATTAACTTTGGATTAAATTATGCGATTCTTATGAAAATAGTAATTATTTTATGAATATTTAAAAATACACATTTTCATTGAAAAAAATATATTTTTTAATGAATTTTTAATCTACTATTTTATTTTATAATGGATTAGAAAGTAATATTTTTTTAATTATATTTCAATTAATCTAATTTAATTAATTTTAGTCATTTTCATATTAAATTTTGATATAACAACTTCTGAACATTTCACTTTTGAAAAGAACTTTCTTAACAAGTCAACAAGTTTAATTTTAAATTAAAAAATTCCAATTCTATGAAATAAATTTTGAAAAATGGATTCTATCATTCAAATAAAAATAATTTATATTATTTAATAAGGTCAAATATATGATATAAAATAATTAAGAGTGAAAAAAAAGAATGAATTTAACATTGTTAATGTAAAATTGGTTTTATCAGGTGTCAAACTAAAAATATATTAGTTTAAAATGACCTAAATCATCTAATATAACATTATTATTTTAATAAAATTAGGGAAGGATACAAGACATAAATAGAAATATAATTAGGTCTAATATAATGGAGTCTGGGGTCATCCCATAGGACAATGTTCATCTCTTATGGGAGAAAGTCCCTCGTGCTTGAGAAGAAAGTGATATATTGACATGGAAGGGAATTAAAGACAAGAATTCCATCCAATTTTTTACCATCATGCCATGTCTGGATCATATCCATGTTATCATGTATGTTTCACTTGAACGTCTGGATGGGATAAATGATATTCAAAGGAATGTCGCAATGGCCCATCAGGCAGTAGTGGATAATCTTAGAGTCAAACTCAATAATAGAAAAAGAATTCTTTTCAAGAATTCATAACTCTATTCCTAGAAGATCCCACATTTCCTCATCCTATAGAGAATATATAAACTAGTAAAACTCATGTTTGAAAATAATGAAATTTACTATAGTTTCGTAACTCACCCCACATTTCTCATTATACCCATAGAACCGGAACTATCCGAATGTTATTTAAGGCATTTCCCATGAGAGAACCAACAAACATAGTTCCACTTAGAAGAGTCTAGAATGTGTTGTAGAGCACACCTCTATATGAAAACTATATGATATAGGCATCCATCCATTAATTGGAAAGCTGATAAAGATCAAGTGGTATGATATTGATTCTACAGTCCAAACTACACTACGTTCTTGTCATGTATCAATCATAGCATGGTTTTGTGGATTATATATCACCCAACTTCTCATAAAAAATACATAGTTCTATCTATGTTTCTGGAATTTTTTCACTCCTCCCCTTGAAACCACATTGAGATGTATGTGTTGGAAGACATCAATTGGGAGGAGATCCTTGTAAACTGAAAGAATCTAGACCATGAAGTATAAGACCAATCACATTTGAAAAAATGGTGAGTCGTAGATTCTTCAACCCATGTCCTATAGTAGGGGAACTGCGACACAGTGTGGATAATAGATTGTTTGATATGATCATTAGTGAGGAGAGTTTTATTTATGATGCACCACACTATAATACGGATCTTAGTTGTAAGAATATTTCACTAGTGGGTAACAAACCTATTGTCTTACATCGATACACAAAAGTGGTTCTGAAAAAAGCCTCTCCATGAGAAAGCCCCAGACAACGAACCATAAAAATGTATTTATCAGCATCATTATTCATTTCAATAAGACAAATAGGTTGTGTTTATCTTTGTTAAAACTACATTGGAGAAGGAATGGTATTCCTGGGATTGTCTAAAATTCTTGTATGGGGTCATCACCTTGGGAAACCCAACAAGATTCCGTCCTAGTTATCGAACTAGAAGATAATGTATCCTCTGTTAATGATCCACCGATAGTGGGTTTGAAGTAAAGAAATGAGTGGTTGAGTAGAATTCCAAAGACTATAAGGATGAAAGCTGGAGGTCATAGTATGAATCCTATATTTTGATTGTATGGTTCTACCCCACAGTAACCATCCCTCGAAAACATCCCATTCAATCTTTTCATGTAGGCTGGACATCTTCCAAGATAAGTTCCTTACAATAATTCCCCCACCAAGACAGGATAGAATATCCAACTCCATGACATGTAGTGTTGATTTCCATTAGAGTGAGTGTCCCAAATGAATGTGTCCAAGGCTTTTTCATCCAAGAAATAATAGTTTTGGGGACCTTGGTAAAAGATATGATGTTAATAGGAATACACGTGGGGAAATTGTTTATTAGTGTTATTTGACCACTATGGGATAAAATTTGATATTTACAATTATGAATTAGATCCAATAACTTTCCCAATAATATTATGAAGTGATGAACCCATATCCTCAAGGGATATAGAAAATCATGTAGTCCATTAGGAAATGATGTTTAGATATCACGAAAATTCATTTAAGAAGCTTCACTCTCCTATCAGAATAGCGAGAAGTTAAAAAATACTGAATTGATCATGGTTATTAAAAAATACTCAATTTGGAGAAATCCACTAGGATATTGTTATGATTTTTAATAGAGAACTCTCATCTATTCAAGAAAAAGAGAGTTTCATCCACATACATTATGTAGGAGACATCACTGCCATGATTCCTACATCAGTAAACACCAAAAATTCCTGCATATAAATTTTTATTGATATAACAAATAAATGTATCCTTCATTAGGATAAACATGATATGGTAATGTTAGTATACTTTTCAAAAACTATAGACAAATTTGAAAAAAAACATTGTATTCCCATCAGAAAAACACTAAACCGAGGGAAATAGAAGCACCTAAAAAGGACGTTGGAATCCCATGGGGAGAAGCCTAAGCACCAAAGAACTCTTAGCACGAAGTTCCATTCAATCCCATCAGAGTCCATATTCATGTCATTTTAGACCATAAAAATAAAACCTAAGGATTTTAGATTAATATCCATTTCATGAGCCATGACGATAGTTGCTTGGATCGACCTCCTAGAGATGAAACCTGATGTTCTTCTCAAACCAATGCAAAGAGACACAATGAAATCCTTCTGTGGGGAACACTAGAGATCACATTGTAGGATGAGTTACAGGTGATGATAGATTAGTAGTGTTTAAAATAAGAATGTTCTTAAACATTGCAATAATAATGTGCATAGTAGTTCTTGCAGATTGTGAGAGATTCCTACCTCTAATGAAGTCCTATACCACATCTCATAAATCACATCAAATGATTTCAGTAGCACACATATATAATGAACCAAGAAACCTATTAAGACCTCAAAATCATTCAGGACTATACCTCTTCACTTCCTCAATGATTTCATGATTTTGTGGCTGAAATCCGAAGCATCGGTTTTCTTCCAAAGATACCAAGTGGGGGATACATTCAAAGAGATTAGAGGTGCCTCCTGTCGTGAATCGGGTTTTTGGTCCTGTCATACTTTGGAATATTTCTACGAATAATTCCAGAGCTAGGCGCGAAGAATGCGTGCGATTCCGAGACCCGGTGTGCCCGGAATTAATTTTATTAAAATATTAAGTATTATTATACTATGCACATGGTGGGGGTGTGATATCTCCTAAACTGTAGCTCAGAAGGGGGATCTGAGGGCACATTTGCATCCGAAACTTTCCTTTTACCCCAGGCGGGGTGTAAATTTGCGGGCGCAGGCCTGCGGTGAGAAACGCCACCAAGGGCATTTTCGTAAATAAGTAGCGAAGATAATGTGTGAGTGTCGGCTAAAATAACTTCTGAACGGAGTCTCGGATGGAAAATCTGAGTCCTTCGTTGCGTTCAGAATGGCGCGTTTACCCTAGGGGTGACCTTAGTTTTGTTTGCATCGGGCGTTGGGTCTGAGGCGGGTTTGGCGCCGGCGGGCGGCTGATATAAATATCAGCACCCCCCCCCCCCCTTTATCGTTCCTCTCGACGTTCTTCGTCGTTCTTCGCCGCCGCTCCGCCGAATCGAGCAAACAAAGCGCCGATGAGCTCATAATTCTACGGAGGACATTCCAGGAGCACGCAACGGATGCTCTGGAGCTCGGATCTACGACAGAACGTCGGCGTTTCGCCCTCACAGTAGGTGGATTTGAGTTTTAACCCTCGATCCCGTTTTTGTTGCGTTTGTCTGCAAATTGAAGCCGTAGAAGTATAGATTGCGTCCCGAAGGTTTTGTAGACACCTCCGGATCGCAAAATGGACCCCGGGGGTGCCCTCGGTGGTCCACAGAAGATCCGCCGGCCGCCAGCGCGGCGGCGGCCGGTCCAGGCCGGTCCAGCCGCTTTTCTCTTACGGGGGTCTTTAAAACCCCGTATCTTGCAATCCGAGAGCCAGATTCGCGCGCTGTTTATGGCGACGCGACCCTTACGACGAGGCGAACCCTCTGGTGTGGATTCGAGGGTTTAAATGTTGGGTATTATGGTCAGGGAGCAAGAAACGTCATATAAAATAATACTATTTTATTATTCTATGACTTCGGGCCGTTGTAACTTCTACCTGGAGCGTCCGATTGATGTGTCGTCAGTGGAGTTGAAAAGATGATGGTACGATAAATTTTTGGGATAGTTTTTGGGTGTTGGGACCGAGTACAGGGTGCGGGCCCCACGAGGCCGTGTTTTGGCGTTTGTGGAGAAACGCGACTTTTGCACCAGGAGTCCGATTTTGGCGGATGATTAGTCGATCTTGTGTGTTTTTCCGAGCGGATCGCAATGGTGAGATCCGTTCAAAGTGTTTCGGGATCCAGGCATGGGCCCCACCCGTGCTGGCTTCAGTGAATAGTACCTTTTTCACCGGGTGTCCGTTTTGGACGAGCAAGTAGTCGATTCCGCTTGTTTTTTCGATGGGATCGCCATGGTATGGTCTGCTCGATGGGATTTGGGATCGTTGTGTGCGCCCCGCACAAGCTAGCTACGGTGAATAGTGCCTTTTTCACCGGTGCTCCGTTTCGGGTGAGTAAACAGCCTATCCTGCGTGTTTTTTCACGTGGAACGTGATGGTGGCCTTGGTTTTGGACTAAGAGGTGCGTAGTGTGGCGTTGTGGTGGGTCGCTTGGGTTATCAACGTTTGGACCAGCACTGGTTGAGGGTTCTCCCTTAGTTCGTTCCTACGAGGGTTCATGTGGCATCCCAACCTTTGTATGGGATTGTGATCCTCTCGATGGGATGTTTATACAGTTAGAGTTGTGGTATCCCTCCGATGGGCCGGAGCGGATCATCTAGCATCTTTACCCTAGATCGGGTTCTTGGTATCGCTGTGACCGCTTATACACGGGCGACGATCCCCTATCTAGCAGGTTAACCCCGTAGGGTTTGGGGCATCATCAGAAATATGATCCCCTATGCGGTGGGATGTGCTCAGTAGGGTTGTGGCATCATCAGGTATACGATCCCCTACTCAGCATGATGTTTATAGTAGGGTTGCGGTATCGTCGGTTCGATCCCCTACATCGCGAGACTCAGCGCTTGGTGTCGGTAGGGTTGCGGCATCGTCGGTTCGATCCCCTACATCGCGAGTTATATAGATAGGGTTCAGGTATCATCGTGAACACCTTTATATGGGAAATGATCCTCTATCAGAGTGATGTGCTTCTGTCGAGCGCCAGATCGGGTTGTGGTATTCCCCAGCGGATCCTGGGTGTGATCCCCTATCTGTGAGAACTATGTATGCCATATCGGGTCGTGGTATCCCCCAGCGGACCCTGGGAGTGATCCCCTATATGTGAGCTTCGTATACAGGAGATGGTTCTGGTATCCCCTAGAGGACCCTATGAGCGGTCCCCTATCCGAGGAGAGTGGTGGTTTTTTTGTTTCAACGAGGTTTCCTCAGTGATACTAACCGACGAGCGTGATCTCCCGGGTGAGCGTCTGAGATGTTTGTGAGAAACCCGATGGAGTGTATCTCTCGGATGACTGTCATCTGGGATGAAAGTGAGCATGGAGTGTACTCTCCTGGTTGGGGGAAGTTGCTGGTGATGAGGTCGGTACCTCTTGTGGCTTTGTGGTGTGAGCTGTGTATATCTGGATTGCTCAAGGTGTATGTATAGGCATACACCTGAGCTGAGCTGAGCTGACTAGTTGTGTTTAGCCGAGGATGGTCACGAGATGGAGTTTCTCTCTCATCTGTGTTCCCTCTGGCTAGGTTGAGCGGACTGTTGCCTTTCAGTTGCTCCCTTGGGTTTTGGGTTTTTGGGGTGCCTACTGAGTATGTTTATACTCACCCCTGCATGGGATTTTCCCGCACATGTTTGTGTCTTGTGCGGACCACAAGCCTTTTGACAGAGTTCCAGGAGGACATGGGGCAGGCAGAGCTTAGTGAGCGTGCTGACCAGGGTGTTTGCCGGTTCGGTGCCGAGGGAGCTTTCCGGTGGTGTTTGTGGAAGCATTCCCCTTCTTCAGAGCAGGTTAGACGTGCTTTGGTAATTTACTTTTGGTGGGCCTTGTTTTTCCCTTTGTACATCTGCTGTACTCTGGTTGTGGGATAGTTTATGCATGCATTTTAATTTCAGTTTTACATATCTCTGCACTATTTCAAGGAGGTGTGTGTGGATGCGTGTGTATAGGTGCCTTAGGCTAATGCCTCCCATGTGTGTGATAGCCTACTCGGCGTAGGTCGCCGAACCCTAGCCTATTGGAGGCGGGCATGGGGTGTCGCGGCTCGAGCCCCATTGGGTCGGGTCGTGACAGAGTGGTATCAGAGGAGGTTCCACCTTTGGGATCTCAGAGCGTAGCTGGTCTAGCTGTGATTTTGGTTTGGGTTTCATAGCGGTGGTGTTATGATGTTTCGAGTTCGGCTTTCAGGCCAGGGACTCCAGTGTTGGTGCGGCGGCCGACGTATACATACACCAGGACTCTGATAACCTGCCTTTCGACTCGAGAAATTCGTACACTGGTAGCATGGACATAATGGTACATGCATCATATAGGACTGGGTTTCAGGGTTCTTCCTTGTCCTTCTTGAGTCAGCTCTCCTGATATACTCCTTGACTGTGGTGTGTCTTGAATGTATTTCAGGATGCCTCCACAACAATAGCCAGCGAGGGTTCCGCAGAAGGATTGTGCTAATGACCTGCCCCGTGTAGAGGTTGTGGAGTAGGGCACAGGTTCTAAGGTTGCACCTCCAGGTGGTCTGTCGGTTGAGCCGCCACTTTTCGAGCTGCTGTTTGTGCCGGTGGTGCATGACGAAGTTGCACGTAGGATGAGTTCACTGCACGACTTCCAAAGGCAGCGACCTCTGAGTTTTTGGGGTGATCCAGACCCCCAGGCAGCTGATGACTGGCTTGATGCAGTCACCCGAGTTTTCAAACTATTGAGGAAACCTCCTGATCAGATGGTGGTCCTAGTGGAAAGCCTTCTTCATGGTTCGGCCGGGCGATGGTGGAGTTTGGTGATGCAGTCCCATGACGAGGAGACGCTCACATGGGCAGAGTTTGAGCGGCTCTTCAAGGAGAATTTATATCCGGTGGCGCTGAGGTCATTGCGGATTCAGGAGCTTCTACAGCATCGATAGGAGAGCATGACCGTGTCGGAGTACTCAGCGAGGTTTACAGACCTGTCGTGCTACTCCCTGGATATGGTTCGAGACCCGTTCATTAGGGCTCGGACCTTCGAGCAGGGCTTACGCAGGGACATCTGAGCAGGTTTGGTTTCCTTGTGGCTGCCCACCTATGCTGGAGTGCTGGAGCGAGCGTTGGTGGTGGAGTGTTTTCTGGATGAGCAGATTCCCCCTGTTAGTGCTGGGTACTCGAGGGGTGAGACTTTTTCAGTCGGATCGACATCTGGTAGCCGACGAAAGACTCAGGGGTCTGGACATGGCCGACGTTTTAGGAGGTGACCCCAGGATGCAGGATCTGAGGCTTAGGGCTCACAGGGCTCGCAGGCCAATTTTGGTCAGCCCCAGAAGAGGCAGTGTTATGCTTGCGACGGTCGGGGGCATCGTGCTTTAGATTTTCTAACTTGACGTGCTGCTGAGAGGGAGCCGGTCGATGGGCCACCTTGGCAGAGGCAGCGTCTCGAGAAAGGAGGTCCGCAGGGCGGCGGACGTGGCGGCAGAGCGGGTGCAGGAGGAGGAGGTGGTAGGCGGTACCAGTTGCCACCACCTCCACCCCCAGGTGGTCCCCGCCAAACTCAGGGAGCTGGTGGCCGAGGGCGAGGACAGCTGCATTCCCTGGAGGCTATTGACCCGGAGGCTCCGCAGATGGATAGAGGTATGCCGTGTGTCTTTTCTACTTACTGCAGTAGTTTGATAGACAATGTTTAGTGGTACCCTCCTTTTTGTTGCTTGCTCGAGTTTTGTTCAGGGCGTTGGTAAGACCCTGTGTGGGTGTTGTTCGACATGCTTCGAATGCGTGAGTAAGAGGGATCCTTCTCCCACCGTGACGTGTTTTTGTGACGCGATTAAAACCGTGCGGGCGAGTCAGTGCCACCCAAAGAGGATAGTATTGAGGTGTGGTGGATGGGTCCCTCTGACTTATACGTTCGGGCATGGGTGTTTGTTGATTATATCGCTAGTCTGTGAGACCCAGTTGAGAGTCCAGTCGCTTTCCATGTACTTAGGGTTTTTCGATGACGAAAAGCTCTAAGGGGTGGAGGGGTGTAGCGACTCGGGTTTTTGGTTCTGTCATAATTTGGAATATTTCTATAAATAATTCCAGAGCTAGGCGCGAAGACAGCGTGCGATTCCGAGGCCCGGGGTGCCTGTAATTAATTTTATAAAAATATTATGTATTTTTTATACTATGCACGTGGTGGGGGTGTGATATCTCTTAAACGGAAGCTCATAACGGGAATCTGAGGGCACGGTTGCGTCCGGAACGTTCTGTTTACCCTAGGCGGGGTGTAAAATTGTGGGTGCGGGCCTGCGGTGAGAAACGCCACCAGCGGCATTTTCATAAATAAGAAGCGAAGTTAGTGTGTGAGCGTCGGCTCAAATAACATCTGAACGGAGTCTCGGATGGAAAATCTGAGTCCGCCATTGCATTCAGAATGGCGCGTTTACCCTACGAGTGACCTTACTTTTGTTCGCATCGGGTGTCGGGTCCGAGGCCGGTTTGGCGTCGGCGGGCGGCTGATATAAATATCAGCCCCCCCCCCCCCCCCCTTATCGTTCCTCTCGACGTTCTTCGTCATTCTTCACCGCCGCTCTGCCGAATCGAGCAAACGAAGCGCCCACGAGCTCAGAATTTGACGGCGAACGTTCCAGGAGTGCGCAACGGAAGCTCTGGAGCGCGGATCTAAGGAAGAACATCGGCGTTTCGCCCGCGAGGTAGGCGGATTTGAGTTTTAACCCCTGATCCCGTTTTTGCTGCGTTTTTCTACAAATTGAAGCCGTAACAATATAGATCGGGTCCCAAGGGTCGTGTAGACGCCTCCGGATCGAAAACAGACCCCCTCGGGGTTCCCCCGGCGGTCCACGGAAGATTCGCCGGCGGCGGCCGGTCCGGGCCGGCCGGACCGGCCGGTCCTGCCCGGTCCGGCCTCTTTTCTCATACGGGGGTCTTTAACCCCCCATATCATGCAATCCGGGTGCCGGATTCGCGCGCCGTTTGTGGAGAAGGGACCCTGACGATGAGCCGATCCCTCCGGTGTGGGTTCGAGGGTTTAAAGGTTGGGATCATGGCTCGGGTGCTAGATACGTCATATAAAATAATATTATTTTATTATTCTACGAATTCGGGCCGTTGTAACTTCTACCCGGAGTGTCCGATTGACGTGCCGTCAGTGGAGTTGAGACCCTGATGGTACGACCGACTTTTTGAGATGTTTTCCGGGTGTTGGGAAAGAGTACGGGGTGCGGGCCCCACGAGGCCGTGTTTTGGCGTTTGTGGTGAAACACAGCTTTTGCACTAGGAGTCTGATTTTGGCGGATGATTAGTCGATCCTGTGTGTTTTTCCGAGAGGATCGCAATGGTGTGATCCATTTGATGTGTTTCTGGATCCAGGCCTGGGCCCCACCCGAGCTGGCTTCGGTGAATAGTACCTTTTTCACCGGGTGTCTGTTTCGGACGAGCGAGTAGTCGATTCCGCTTGTTTTTCCGAGGGGATCGTCGTGGTATTGTCCACTCGATGGTTTTCGGGATTGTTGTGTGGGCCCCACACGACCTAGCTATGGTGAATAGTGACTTTTTCACCGGTGCTCCGTTTCGGGTGAGTAAACAACCTATCCTGTGTGTTTTTCCACGTGGAACACGATGGTGGCCTCAGTTTTGGCCTAGAAGGTGCGCAGTGTGGCGTTGTGGTGGGTCGCTCAGGTTAGCAACGTTTGGACCAGCAGTGGTTGAGGGTTCTCCCTTTGTTCGTTCCTACGAGGGTTCGTGTGGCATCAAAACCTTTGTATGGGTTTGTGATCCTCTCGATGGGATGTTTAAACAATTATAGTTGTGGTATCCCTCTAGTGGGCCGGATCGGATCCTCTAGCATCTTTACCCTAGATCAGGTTCTTGGTATCGCTGTGACCGCTTATTCATGGGCGGCAATCCCCTATCTAGCAGGTTAACCCCGTAGGGTTTGAGGCATCATCGAAAATATGATCCCCTACGTGGTGGTTTGGGCTCAGTAGGGTTGTGGCATCGTCAGGTATACGATCCCCTACTCAGCATGAGGTTTATAGTAGGGTTGCGGTATCAACGGTTCGATCCCCTACATTGCGAGACTCAGCGGTTGGTGTCAGTAGGGTTGTGGCATCGTCGGTTCGATCCCCTACATCACGAGTTATACCAGATAGGGTTCTGGTATCATCATTATCACCTTTATATGGGCAATGATCCTCTATCTGAGTAATGTGCTTCTGTCGAGTGCCAGATCGGGTTGTGGTATTCCCCAACGGATCCTGGGTGTGATCCCCTATCTGTGAGAACTACGTATGCCATATCGGTTCGTGGTATCCCCCAGTAGACCCTGGGAGTGATCCCCTATCTATGATCTTCGTATACCGGAGAGGGTTCTGGTATCCCCTAGCGGACCCTTGGAGCGATCCCCGATCTAATGAGATTGGAGGTTCTATTGTTTCAACGAGGTTTCCTCAGTGATGCTAACTGATGAGCGTGATCTCTCGGGTGAGCGTCTGAGAGGTTTGTGAGAAACCTGATGGAGTGTATCTCTCGGATGAGTGTCATCTAGGATGACAGTGAGCATGGAGTGTACTCTCGTAGTTGGGGGCAGTTGCTGGTGATGAGTTCGGTACCTCTTGTGGCTTTGTGGCGTGAGCTGTGTATATCTGGACTGTTTAAGGTGTATGTATGGGCACACACCCGAGCTGAGCAGAGATGACTAGTTGTGTTTAGCCAAGGATGGTCACGAGATGGAGTTTCTCTCTCGTTTGTGTTCCCTCTGGCTGGGTTGAGCAGACTTTTGCCTTTCAGTTGCTCCCTTGGGTTTTGGGTTTTTTGAGGTGCCTACTGAGTATGTTTATACTCACCCCTGCACGGGCTTTTCCTGCACATGTTTGTGTCTTGTGCAGACCACAGGGCTTTCGACGGAGTTCTAGGAGGACCCGGGGCAGGCGGAGCTTAGTGAGCGTGCTGATCGAGGTGTTTGTCGGTGCGGTGCTGAGGGAGCTTTCCAACGGTGTTTGTGGAAGCATTCTCCTTCTTTAGAGCAGGTTGGACGCACTTTTGTAGTTTAATTTTGGTGGGACTTGTTTTTCCTTTTTTACTTTTGTTGTACTCTGGTTGTGGGATAGTGCATGCCTGCATTTTATTTTTAGTTTTACATATCTTTTCACTGTTGTGTGGAGGTGTGTGTGAGTGTGTGTGTACAGGTACCTTAGGCTAATGCCTCCCATGTGTGTGATAGCCTACTCGGCACTGGATGCCAGCCCCTGGCCTATTGGAGGTAGGCTTGGGGAGTCACGGCTCGAGCCCCGTTGGGTCGGGTCGTGACACCTCCAGAATATCCACCATCCATGTGAAGATTCAGGTCTGCCAGTACATCCTTGAAGTGATCCCCAACCATAGATCAAACTTCATCTGGGTAGTTTGTTAAGGGTCCATCCTCATGAATAATATTCTGGCTAATGAGGTTTTATCTCTTAAAATCATGCATGAAAAAACCCATGTTTCGGTCACCTCTTGAGTGACACTTGACACGGGAACAATCACATAGAGATTGTTCCTATTATAAATATTTATGACCATGTCATTCTTTTTTATAGCTTGTTTATTGAATATATCCTTAGCAAGTTCGAGAAAAGTATCAAATCATTCCACCTCCCATGATAGAGCATCTAGTGAGTGGAAATGAGGATAAATCTTTGCCTCCGGTCCTGAAGGTCACTTTTAAGATGCCAATGTTTCTAATGTAAATATGACTAGTAAGAACTGCACATAGTTTTGTACCATGAATAGATTAAAACCTCTATGAAATTAAGTGAAACAATCAACAATTTAGAAAACAAAAATCCATCTCCATTTCCAGATCTTCTATAATGATTCACTAATATAAAATAGTGGTTAGAGAAAATTCTGAGCATATAACAAACTTCTACACCTAGAAAGTCAACGATTGCATGATGGTTATCCACATAGTGATTGAGACAACACCACCTTTTTTTAAATACTTTCTGATTGTTGTAAGAAGTACAAAAATCTCTTAAAAATCCCATGTTTATAAGGCCATTACTAGCCATCAAATCAATGAAGGTGTGGCTCACTGAGAGAGGGGAGGCACCACATCACATGTTCTTCGATATCTCTATAATGATATTAAAATTACCAACCAATATCCAAGGGAAATTACCAAGATAATAGTTCCCCACGTCATCCCATAATAGTTCTCTATTAACCGCTTTGTGTTTAGCATAGATAAAAGTTAAAATGAATATGGATTAATCTTTACTGATCCAAGTAGTGATGAACTACTTAGAATAATAGATTAGATCCACATAGATAGTATATTTTTTGAATTTACAAATATGTAGGATATTGGTAGTTGCATGCCGAGAAAAATAGACTCATAAACTATGATAAAATGAAGAAATTCATGAGGGGTATTTCTCTCATTAATTGTTTTCATAGAGATCCCTGATTTAGAGAATTCATTGGAGATTAATTCTATATTGAATCGAATACCAAGACAGCAGGCATTCCATATCAGTACAATGATCATTAATTTTATTTAGCTTTGGTGTCAGCTGTGGATGATTCCTTAAGGGATGAAACTAATAAGGATACAAGGGATTTATTCTTGGACCTATTTTGGGCACCATTGGGAGAGGATATATGGATATGTGTAGAAGTAAGAGAAGTAGGTTCTGAGGAGGATAGGGGGTTTAAGGAATTATAGATTTGAAAGTGTAAGAAACCTAGGGATATGTAGCCTTAGAGGAAGGTGAGGCTTCAGGGAAGATTTTGGGAAACTGTATAAGGGGGCTATATTGAATTTTGGGTGATAGAGGGAGAGAAGGGAGTGAAGGACCCAGAGCTCAGTAAAGCACCATAACTAATTATTATGAGGTCTGGATTAGGGGAGGGGAGTGGATGGGGGGGAAGGGGAGGGTGGGTCAGAAGATATAGTACTGAGGCCATGGATGATAGGAAGGGGGAGGGGGAAGGGAAGTGAAGGAGGAGGGTAAGAGAATAAAATATTGAGGTAAGAGGGACACTAGTCGAGAGATGGTTGAAACATGACACATGATTGGGGGAGTAGGGGAGTGAGTCAGGAAAGCCACCTATTGAGAGGGGTAAGAAGGTACCTATTTTATATACCCACCTCATAATAATTTTCATGCAATTTTAATGACTTGCAGTATTGGACCGAAGAATTAGGAAGAAGATTCTTCCACCTGAAGAATGTTCCTGACCTGATGAGCACATGATTCAGGATGGGGGTAGATAAGTCAACATTCTTATTGAACATAGAGAAAAAATAATCCAGTAGCTGAGAGGTTTGTTCATCCACACACAGGAAGGATTTGATCACATTACCTATGGAGTAGAGGATGGTGAGGTTGTAGACTGGGAGGGGAGGCCATGGAGATCGACCACACCACAACCTGAGGGGAATCTTGTAAAAATTGAATGCCTAGGGACCACCTGATGAGGTCGAAGAAACATGAATTGAAGAATCTGGGATTGAGGGACCAAGAAATTACATATTTTTCCCTAGAATATAAGAAAATAGTAAAGAAATTTCGATTGAGGACGGAGACACGTGTTAGGGACAAGAAACCCCATGATGAAACTACAGCCAGGAACCACATGAGCAAGGGAAGATCACACCCAAAACATGCTACCAAGGTTTATTGAATAAGAGAGGATGCTGAGGATAAGTCTGCTTCAGGAAATAGTAGAACATATGATCTGAGGGTGACCTCTGGAAAAAACTGATCTAAATTTATTTTTGGAATAAGAGAGAAGGCATCCCCCATCGATGGGGAAATATGAAGTAGGAATTCATTCAGAGAGGGGGTCAAAGATCCCTCAAACTAGAGGACATAGGAGGGACCTAGATATGTTGTCTGATCCCATGTAGTTTCTGAAGGAGTTTTTGTGGTAGGAGTAATTGTCGCATCAGGGGGTGTGATAGTAGGATTAACATTCAGGATGATTTGGAAAGGAGGAGGCACATTGGACGTTGTCGAAGGCAAAGTGGAAGGCATATAAAAATGTAAAAGCCACATTTTATGGACTTTTTCTTTACCTTATAACATATAATGTTTAGTAATGGTGCCTTTTGGATCCTTGTGATATTTGAAAAGCATGGTTACACCTTTTTCATTTTAAAAATTATAAGTGTCACACTCACTTCACATATAAAAGGGCATCCACTCTCCTCAACTATTCAAAATTCCAAAATCATTTGGTTCATCCAAGAACTATCCAAATAACTTCATTATATCACTCATATAATTATATAAAACATATTTTTTTTATATTTCCAACATATAAATCCTTTTGGTTCAAATAAAAAAATTCTTAAGAGAATGTAATATCCCTAACCTGGAATTTTATTTTATTTCTTCCTCGACATCAGTATATTCTAATTAAAATATTCTGATATAACATCATTAGTATCCTAAATATAATTATTATTTTTTATTTAAATATAACACCCTATATTCTTCTCCTCATCTATAAAATTATATTCAAAATCATTTTTTGTATGTACGTCGAACTACGATAATGAGAATTGAAGTTATTCATCTTCCATCACCACCTCTAAAAGATGGATATAATGATCAAATAATAATATATATATATATTATATTTATTATATTGGTAAAATATTTTTACTTCTGGACTTTTTATATAACATATACCTTCCTTCATTATATTACAGGGGAATACGATAGCATCGCTCGCGTATAAGGCAGACAACTGCCTCGCGAAGTGATGTGATCCATTTATCAGTTACGGTTTACGTGGATGAAAATAAGAATAGTTTTAGACAAACATGTGTTATATATATATATATATATTTAATAATTATTATTATATAATTTTAATATTATTATCCTTTCCTTCCTTCATTTACTCAGGAAAATGGTACTTTTATTCTTGTGTACGTACTGCCTACGATCTCTATTAATAATGCATTTAATTTAATACTTATAACAATTATGGATTACAATAAATACATATATAATGAATATATATGATATTAATGTCATGTTTATTATTATTTATATTATTTATCCTAGAAAAATTTAATAGGAATGAAAATAAAAAAAATTAAACCTATATGACAAACAAAGAGGTTATTATCTGAAACAAAATTTTAATAAGGAATAACAAAAATAAGGATAATAAATTGTCATAGGTTACTAAAATATACTATGATATATATATTAATAGGCCTATAATAGATGTATAATAAATATATATCTACTATAATGAGGTTTCAACATGTATGGAATAATTAAAGACTTCAGATTAGGGATTTCTATCCTATTTTATTTTTTTGAGAGACATATACCATATTCACCACTTCTTTATTTTGTATAATGTATATACAAATCATTTAAAATGATATAACATTATTATATTTACATTAATGAAGTTTTATGATTAATTTTTTGTTTATATTTCATGGCGTTTATGATTCACTCATAGAAAATTATTAAAGGTATTATGATATAATCTCATGATGTATTGGGATTGTTTATATTTATGTTTTTAACGAAAAAAATCTAATGATAAATATATCAATAACCTCAATAATTATTTCTCATATGTTTATTTCATGATAATTTATGTTTCCATTCACTTTCCCACTTTTTATGTAATCATGATTTCAAAAATAATGTCTTTAATAACAATCAACTTTATCTCACACTTCAGTTGGAAATAATTTTCTCATAAAATCAAGTTATCTAAAAAAATTATCCAAAATAATAATAAAATTCTTAAAATAATTTATTAAATAAATTGTTACCCATATATTCCTTTTTATGTTTTTTTAAGGTAATATTTTTGTTGTTTTATAAAAAATTCTAAATTTCATTTACCAAAAATGTGAAAAGAATCATTGTTTTACCCGAACAGAATGAATAATGTTTTCTACCATTATGACTAATAATTGATTTAATAATTCCTTTTTATATTTCAAAAAATAATTTCCATGAAAATGATTTTAAAATGTTTTCTTTTTATAAAAATTTTCCAGGTGGAAATTATATTTCCAACAATAAATTTTTTAAAGGAATTTAAAACATTCATTTATAATTTTTATGGTATATTTTTAAAAGAATAGTTTTTTACAATATTTTATGAATATCTAGTTTTAAATATGTTAATTTAAAAGATATTTTATTTTCATTAGGAAATTTTACAAATGTTCTTATAAAATAAATTACCATGTAAGATGAAATCCTTCGATGATACTTATTATTTATTGGGGTTATGATCCAAGGATACAAATCATATTCTTAATATGAATGGTTTATCATTATGATGACATGATGTTTATAAAACCCATTTATATTCAATAAATCATACAATGATAAAATTATTTTGAGTTCCACTTCTTTTTGCATTAGTTATGCTTTGATTAAATGATGAAATTATGAAACGATAATAAAAATTCTTTCTTTTACACATTTTATTCTATGATGAAATATTTTTGAAACCCATTTATTATCATGTGTTAAGATATGATTAATGTTTTATGGTCATATTTCATAAATAATTATGATCTTAATTATGTGATGTTGGTTATGTTATAACCAAGGATGGTGGTTACATTATAACCAAGGACAATGTTTATGTTATTAAAAGATGAGTGGGACCTATATGTACCTCAAATGAATTGCATAAATTTTTAAATATCAAGAGATAAATTAGAATGGAATGGGGAGTGAACGCAGTTCAGTAAGGGTCTTTTTTACTCAATGATATTCTTTGGATTGAATCATGACTACGATTGTTTGAGGAAAAAACCCACTCAACAATTATTTTCTTGGCAATGATCCTTGAATAGTATGGAAATGATTTTTCTATACATATTTATATGAAAAAAATCTATGTATAATGTCAATGTCATTTTTTTCATGGATCGTGTTCTTTTAGTCCATTATAATTTATGCCTTATAAACTACCAATATCTGGGATGTGACATATTTTTATGATATATGATAAACCGGCTATGGTTTTCAATTGTGATTATCATATTCTCAAACCATTATGCACATGATATGTTGATATCTATCATGTTTACTCTTACTATGAATTTAATATAATTATTTATTTTGTTTCCTTCTCTTAAGTTATGAATGATTTATATTATGTTTGATATCTATACAAAAGTATTTAGTTTTGTAGAACATAGTGGGAGATGGTGTAGCTCTCTTATGGACCAATTTTTTGTGATATTATCCAAATTTACAAGACCTAAAATATTATATGATGGATCATTATGTTATGTAATGAATATTTATATTTTAAGATATGATATTTATGCATGGGAAGATTGGGTATCTACACACATTAAATATTCCATGTGAATAATAAAAGATTTTCAAATTATAGGTTTATGAAATGAACATTTCCATGTAAATTCATTTTTGTATGAAGTCATAGAAGAAACAAAAAATAACATCAAACATTGTTGATATTTAAAATGATTAAAATAAATGTTTTATATATAAAAAATTTAAATCTTGAAATGAATGAGGTATTATAGGATCAAAAAAATTCTTGTGGATAAATGAGACTATATAGGTGATGAGTTGTGGTCGAGAAGAAAATGTATTTTGAGGGAATTTGATACCATAATGTATCAAGATTTGATGAGAGTTTGGAGACGACAAAAAATTTCAAGAAATTGAACTTGGTGTACACTCACAGGCCTGTTGATTTGGATGCATGTGGACAAGGATTGTAATTAATTGGTAAAAAGATCACCCAAATAATACTTGAAGTATTTATATTTCTCGGTATTCTTAGTTTTAATTGTTTTAGTTTCATATAATAGGCTCCAGAATCTGAGAGGGAAAAGCGGATTCTTTTTGAATAAGTTTTGTTAAAGGTCATGTAGAATCCATGTGGAGGGGGGTGAACCAACATGTAAAGGAGTAGGCCTTTCATAAAAAACTTTTAAATCGTATGTTCAATAATTATATTATACTACCTATGATATGAGGACATAAATTATTCTTGATTAGATCAAGATTATTAAATAGTTCAAGATTTTTGAATTTAAAATTTATAAAAAATCATAAATGTATTGTACCATTGACTCACCCCCTGTGGTACCTATCATGACCTTGGATTCAAAAATTTGAATGTAAGGACCTGACCTTAAAACATAAGATAATATTAAATTAAATGAATAATTAAATCTCTTACATTTAATAAGTAAAATATTAAGTCTCTCTCGCTTGAGAGTATTTCTCTCCTCGGGTATCCTAGGTTTTTAGTTACTTGCCTGTTTGGTTCACGGCAGCTCCTCTCCCTCGGTGTCTGCGGGTCACCGGTCTTGCTCCATATTCGGTGTGTGTGGATCATTTTCACCTTTGCTGTGCCACTCCTCGAACCCTCTGTAGTGAAGAAAATGTTCACAGTTTGCCTCCTGTGATTCTCCACCTGTTCCCGGACCCGTTTTCTGTGTTCCGGAGGAAGTCGGGCTTCATCCTCTACTCTATTTCGCCTTCTGGAGTAGCTCCAGCCTCCCAGAGGGTCTTGAAGTCCTTCCCATTGCCATCATTTCTCAATGGTTCCAGCTCAGTGATTTCAGAGGGTGGTTCTAGTTGTCAAAAATCCCAAGCTCCAACAGCATTACAGATCCTA
The DNA here is from genome assembly GCA_963277665.1 of Viscum album. Lineage (NCBI taxonomy): Eukaryota > Viridiplantae > Streptophyta > Magnoliopsida > Santalales > Viscaceae > Viscum > Viscum album. The sequence continues at coordinate 45,375,058 of OY728153.1, forward strand.
GAGTTCTTTGTCTCGATTCATTCACCAGATTCCGAGGATTTCCTAACCCTAATCACATTCCCTCTCACCTTTTGACCCGAGCATTCCTTGACTCGAGTCAATCACCTGGGTTGGAGATTTTCCTTCCAGTTTTTTCCTTTCGTACTTGTGCTACGAAGACAGGAAGTGGCTCGTGGGAGGCTCCGGCTCCACATTTGTGAGAAGTCTCCGCCGCAAGTGGTTGATTCAGGAAACACCTTCCTCGAAGATTCATCACATTATGCATTTGCGAAGTGGCGGCTGCGGGGTGTCTAGTCCACGAAGCTCTGTCATGAATCCTCATCCATGTTTCATTGCTACAGTGATTCTGGCGTTGGGTGTTGCTCCAGGATGACTCGGCGTGTGCTGTGGGATCTCGAAGAGGATTGATTCGTAAAGCACCGTTCGCGAAGTTTTGAGGCATTGTGAGATCGTGAAGGGGTCGGCGCAATGGGTCTGCTTCTGGGGGTGCCTTCGCCAAGCATTAGCCATGGGGGGAAGTCGCTGATGTCTTGTCGCGGGGTGTTGCTCCATGAAGTCAGGGGGGCACGACGCAGGTATCTTGGGCGTGACCACTTTAGAGGCAGTGATGAGAGCGAAGGCCGTGGTACATGACTCAGTTGAGTGGACCGCGTAAGGGGGACGAGAAGTGGTATCTGGTCCAGGGTCCTTCTTGTGGGATGGGACATATCTCAAGTGAGGGTGGACTTGGTCGGCCTTGCGCCCAGGGCATTTCTGGTGCTTTTTCCAGTTCATTTATTAAGTGTCAGAGGGATGGGGGATTTCCAGGGCATCGTTCCTTGAAGGAGGTTTTTGAATTCAACATTTGTATTTTCTCTATGGATGCTGACTTAGTAAATAAATGGAAGAGGTTGTCCCTGATAGAAAAAGAAAAGGCGGCGAACGAGGCACAGAGAAATGAAGACCCATTCTTGAAAAAAGGCACATCTCTCCTCGTTGTGGGAATGTTCATAGAAAACATTTCAGTAAATCAAGGGGCTCACAAAAAAAACTATAAAGAACATCTAGAAACTTGATGCAGGAGTGACTATTCGGGAAGCGGGGACCAATTGCCTCATCTTTGAGTTCTTTAAAGATAGGTATAGGGACAAAATCTTGTGTGGCAGACCGTGGTCCTTCGATAATCAACTCCTGCTCATGGAAGAATTCAAAGGGGGAGATGATATACATCGAGTGAATCTAACCCTCTCCCCTTCTAGATATAAATTAAAGGAATCCCCTTTCATGCAAGAACAAAATGAATAATAATAGAAATTGGGGAAAAATAGGCCAATTTCTTGACTGGGATTGATCATATCCAATACAATGGGGCCCCAAAGTTTGGATCAAGGTGGAAATTAAAGTGTCAAAGCCCCTAATGAGGGGAATGTTCCTGTAAATCCATGACTCCAACACTTGGATATCAGTCGAGTTTGAGAAAATACCAATCATCTATTTTTTTTGTGGTCGCCTTCGCCATCTGTAAAGAACGTGCACAATAAAATCATAGACTGGACTAGGTAACATCATCCTCCAAAATGGAACATAGCGCCAAGCCAAAACAAATAAATTTTCTTTCATCCCTGAGACGAAAAAACAAAAAGACCGTGAATGTCTCATGTTGTCACATAGCAATCAGGCGTAACCCATACATGGAAAATCCCTTATACGTGGACTGTTGGATTTCCCTAATACTGACTATCCCACTCAAAGAGAAGCAGGAGTCCATCCTAACCCCCAGAAGGACAATACTCAATCATCCACATGGTCGACGATGAAGCAAAAAGAACCACCAAGACAATGCTCACAGCCATTGCCGATGCACAGTGAACCACCAGACCCTAACCCTGGCCCACAATCATCTGCAACATGCATTATGACGATGGAGGCCCATGAAATGATGGGAACCCCAATGCTGGGACCCATTACATGCCGAATGTGGAAAATGGTGCAACATGGAGAAAGGGATGGTCACGCGGAAGACCCTAACCCTAGGGTCAGGAAAAGAGAAAATGAAACAGACCAATCATGGAGAAACCCCAACATATGATGGAAAACAACTGGTGGAAAAAAAAGTTCAGAGGAACCAAAGGCGGCGATGGGCGAGACCAAGCCCCACCTAGAGCAATGATCATGTTATTCTAGAACTATCATGGGCTTGGAAACCCACTAACTATTCGCCTGATAAAGTGAAATTGCACTCAATGTCTCCCCGATATGGTTTTCTTGTCCAAAACCATACTGGAAAATAAGGACACCAATGGCATTGCATTGAAGTGAGGCTTCCATGGCTAGTTCCTGGTTCCTAGACAAGGCTTTTTTGGGGGCCTATTTATACATTGTAAGGACAATATCGTCATCAAAATTTTGTCCTTCTACTTGCACCATGTGGCAGTTACTATTCAAACTGACTCTCACCCACCCTGGACTTTTTTGGGATTCTATCACTGTCATCCCATAATGACAAGGTGATTTCATGGGATATTCTTTGTAAGCTATGACATGACTTACCGAGCCCTATTCTCTTCAGAGGTGATTTCAATGAGATTATGTTCCATAAGGAAAAGAGAGGCGGATTCATCCGACACTCAGCTACGATGTCAATCATCAAGGACATGGTCTCTAGGGAAAACATGGTTGATCTGGGGTACACAGGTAATCCATTTACATGGTTTCGCAACAATACTGAAGGCACCCGAATCGCTGAGAATCTTGTTAGATTTTTGGGATCTTTTGATTGGATTAATCAGTTCAACATGTTTCATGTTGGATACATGTCCATGAAATGTTCAGACCACTACACAATTCTCATTGATTGTATGCAAGGAGAACAAAATAGAAAACTCAGCAGACCCTTCAGATCTGAGAGCTTCTAGGAAAAAGACCAGGAATGTGAAGAGGTGGTCTGATCATGCTTGAAGAGTTCTCACGATGATGTTGGCCTCAATCTCCAACAGGTTGCGTCTGATCTGAGATCTTGTAGCAATAAGATATTCTACCACCCTGATAGGAATTGTGATGTCCTTGAAAAGAAATTTCAAAACTTACTTAGACAACCCCCATCCAGTTACAATCTCTCAAGGATTGGTGCTACTCAAAGAGATCTGGATGGGGCCCTGAGCGTTAAGGAAAGCTTCTAGGCTCTGCGGGCGCAGGACATCCACCTTAAAGAGGGAGACGCTAATACAAGGTATTTCCACCTAAAAGATTCATCTAGGCATTAGAAAAATTCAATCATGGGTATATCACAACCAGATGGAAGAAAATTTTCTGACACCAGTGGTATTCACAAAGCTTTAATATTCTATTTCCAAAACCATTTCCCTACAGGAACTCCTTTCATGTCTGTTGAAGTGGAAGAATGCATCAGACAAGTGATCACTGATGAGATTAATCGGCATCTTACCAAAGACGTGACGAATGATGAGATACACTTGGATTTGAAACAAATCCTCCCAACTAAGGCCGCAAGACCGGATAGATTCCACGCACTATTTTTTAAACAATACTTGCACATTATCGGTCCTGACATCTGCAAAATGATAACGAATATCTGGGCGGGGAATACAAGCCTTTCTGCCATCACCAAAATTGTCCTCGTCCTCATTCCCAAAATCACAAAACTGGTGAAAATCCCATATTTTAGACCTATCAGCCTCTGCAATGTCTCTTATAAGATCTTCTCAAAAATCCTTGTCAATTGGATACACCCTTGGATTCCTGATATTATCTCTGAAAACCAGATGGCCTTCGTGTCCAAGAGACTGATTACTGATAATGCAATTGTGGCCCATGAAGTGTTCCACTCTATGAAAACTCGCTCAACCGTGAAAAGAGGAACCATGGCCTAGAAACTGGATATGAAAAAAATCCTATGATAAAGTGGAATGGATGTTCATAAGAGTTGTGATGCTGCAAATGGGTTTTTTCACTAAATGGACAGATATTATCATGCACTGCATCTCAACCGTCCACTTCAAAATCAAGGTCAATGGGGAGCTCACCAGAGGATTCTCCCCAACCCAAGGCCTGCTTTAGGGATATCCCCTCTCCCCATTTCTCTTCATATTGGTGGATGATGTTTTATCTAATCTTATTTCCATGGTTTCTTCCTCTAAGTCTATTCATGGGGAAAAGGTCTCCTGTGAAGGCCCACCAGTGTCACATCTCTTCTTTGCCGAAGACTGCCTCCTTTTCTCCAGAGAAACTTTAAATGAATGTGGGGTGATCATCCATGCGATCTAGTAGTATGAGTGGGCGTCTGGACTGTCTATCAATCACGGCTAATCGGAAATCTTTTTCAGTGTAGGGGTGACTCTTTCCAAGAGAGATGAAAATTGTGCATCATCCGGCATCCATATGGTCGATAAACACAAGAAGTATCTCGGGCTTCCCACGGTGATCGGCTGGTCCAAAAAAGAAATATTTGCTTCTCTAGTGGATAGAATTGAAAAAAAAATTCATGGCTCCACCCCAAAAAGCATCTCCAAAGCTGGAAAAGAAACCCTCATTGAAGCTGTTATCTAGTCTATCCCAAGCTATTTTATGTCACGATTTAAGCTCTCGGCGGCCATCATTAATCAAATCCATTCACATACTTCTATCTTCTTGTGGGGGAAATGATGGATGGAGTAGACCCCACTAGATGGACTAGGAGAAACTCTACAAACCCAAGTCGAAGGGAGGGATGGGATTCCAGAATCTTCTTCTCTTCAATGATGCACCCTTGGACCAGCAAGGATGGAGCCTCATTAATCATCCATAATCTCTCTGTCTGCGGGAACTCGAAGCTAAATACTTTCCCCACATGGACTTTCATGTTTCCTCTCTTGGCCCTCATCCTAGCTTCCTCCAGAAAATCATTTAGGGGGCCCGAAATCTCCTCAAAAAAGGTATGGGATGGAGGATTTGGAATGGCTCAACTGTCAACGTCTGAATGGATCCATGTCTTTTCGATAAGGATGGTATGAGGGCTACATCCCACACCCAACCAGGTCTTGAAGATGCCACTGTCAACTTCCTTCTTTCAGACTAGGGCCTGGGGAGGTGTTTGGAAAAGATCCATGGACGGTTTAACAAAAGAGACCAAAGAATTATCCTAAGCATCCCATGGGTCCCAGATGCAGGCCCCGACCATCTTTTCTGGACCAATGACATTTCAGGTGAATACACGATGTGATCTGGGTATAGACTAGCTCATGGCATACACTCTATCGACCATGATGATGGACAATGGAAATTTTATTGGAAGCTCAACGTCCCCCAAAAAATATGCCAATTTTTTTGGAAAGTGTGCACGGGTATCCTCCCTACCATGACCCTTATCGTTTACTGACATATGGCCATTGCTGAGTCCTTCCCTTTCTGCCCGAATATTCCATAAACTCCTTTGCACACCATCATTCACTGCCCGACAGCCAAGGAAATTTGGAATAAATGATGACGCATTTCAGATGCTTCTCTTGACATTGCCTCTAACCTCCCCAACCTGCTGATGCATTTTTGTTCCTCTCTTTCACCGATTAAGGTAGGTTTACTTTCCACCTAGGCCTGGATCATTTGGGTTTGACGTAACGATTCTGTTTTTCATCACATCCAAAAACCTCCTGATTTCTAGATTGAATGGGCCATTTCATAGATTGAGTGCTGGAAAAACCACAAAGAACACTTTATGGAAGGTGTAACCCCCTCTTTCCTCCCCCGCATTGGAACCCCCCAACAGAATGGATTCTTAAACTATACGTGGACCCGTCTCTCCCCAAGGATGGGCTTGTTGCTCTCGTTCTCCTGGCCTGAAATCATCTGGGCCAAATCAATGTAGCAAAATCTGAATAACATCATGCCTTCTGGGAACCTTCAGTTGCTGAGGCCTCAACCATCCTTGCAGGTATGATGCTCGCTATGGAACGTGGATGAGTTGATATCATCATTGAGTCTGACTGCCTCACTTTGATCAATGCTATTAACCACAATGATGCCAAACTCCAGTCTTTTGGCCTCATTATCAAGATAATTTGCTCACTTCGCCAAGGCTTCTCTTTCTACACATCCTCCTTTACCAAAAGGGAAAGAAACAATGTGGCCCATAAGTTGGAAGATTCATGCCCCTTCGATGTCTACCAGCTCTGGCTGGACAATTTCCCTTTATGTATTTTCTTATGTACGACTTCTGATCTTCATCATTAATATTATCTGTCCTTCTTTTCAATAATAATAATAATAATAATAATTCACATTGATGATCTTTTCTGGTTTAGAGTTTTAGACAATTAGACAATAACTATTTCATAACTACTTGAATATTACATGTAGAAACTACTACTCAGTATCTATTTTTCATAAAATAAAAACTCATTAAAAAAGAGTCATGTCCAGATCCATGTTTTAGACAACATGAAATTCCTTTGATCCCATCCTTAACCCTATTCATATTTTTGTCCTGTGGAAGACATTTCAAAAACTTGGGATGAGCATAAAAAAGCTCAGTAAGGGTTATAAAATAAGGAAAGCAAACATTAACCCAACAATAAATTCAAATCAATGAAACTATGCTTTTCAAAAATAACAAACCTCATGAAATCATAAGACTTATGAATAACATACAGAAATCATAAATCATAAAGATAACATATGGAATTCATAACATACTTACATTATAGCTATCACAGCTACATATGGATTCCCATTTGGAAGACCCATAAGAGTATATTCTTTAAATCTATTAGGAGAAACATTAATGTTTACCTCCGTCAAGTTACCCAATGCATTGGAGAGCTGTCTCAAGCTCACCCGCCCTAGGTTTATAAAAGAACTACCTATATACGTAAACAATTCCCAATAACCATAACATATTCATAACACATAACACGAGAAAAAAGTAATGATATAATTTCCACATTCCAATAACAATATATCAAATCAAGATATTGAAAAAAACAATTCTTTATAAAACCATTTAAAACATTTAATAAAGATATTTTTTAATCAAAGGGTCTCATACCACATTGAAGCTTTTAAAGGAATTATAATTTGGAAACATTAATGTCCATATAAATAATTCTTAAAAACAATTTTGAAAACATTCACATCAATGATATATATTTAGATGAATGAATATTTAAAACATTTAAAACAATATTTTAGTTAAAGATTTTTTTAACAAAATGAGAGATGCTTGAATCCAAATAATTGAGAAATAACATTTAATAAAAACATTATAATATCATGTGAATAAAGGGATTCATGATATAATATTCCAAAGGACAGTATATACAGCACATAAGAGTTAATTGGTGCATAACAACAATGATGTCTTAATGGAATGTAAATTAAGACGAAATCCCTTATAAAAAATGTATCCTTAGATTAAGAATAAATAAATTACCTAATAATGTGTGAAAATAGGAATAAACTCAATATAAGTGGATATTAAGAGTGAAACAATCATAGTTAATTCACACATATTCATAGCACGACAAAATGAATATGTAGAAGTTTATCCCAAAGAATTGAAATTGGGTGATGAAGTTCCCTAACAGAAATTTGACAGCCTAACAACGTCACTTTAAAATACATAAAATGAATTGATGAGAGAAAAATGGAATCTCATCACATGGACATAAAATTTACATCAATAAGGATATATAAGAACATATCCAAATATAATTAGATTTAAATTAAAAGACATAACAAAAGAAGTCTTTTAAAAAGAGGACGGTGAAAGGTTCCCTTACCGATTTGGTAACTTACGAAACATACACCCCATGAAAGTAAGATAATTAAATGATTATGTAAATACCCATAAATTGAATTGTATAATACAAATAATACGATCAGGGGATGTACATACACCATACAAAAGTAAATAGTGGAAAATATAACATGAATCTCACAGGAATAAAATGTGAGATAAGAAATCCCTTACCACGTTGTAATCAATTGAGTCATATGACCAGAAGTTAATAACTACCAAATGAATCAAAAAATACCATGAATATAATGAGAATCATGATAATATATATAAAAAATAAGTACACAATACACCACATGCAATAAATAAGTGGTGAACAATGGAAATATCACGGAATTAAAAGTGATATAAGAAATCCATTATCTCATGTCTGACTTGACTCGATCATTCTTTAATCTCATTAATAATAAACTAAAGTTAATTTATACTTTCTTAATAACCTTATTCAAGTTTATTATTACTTTTATATCACTTATTACCATGTTATAAACATTATGTAATCATTTATGTTAATAACGTTCGTTTTGTCGATATTTGGTATTTGAGTAAAAAACGAACAACTTATATTTACATGTTGTCCATGTGGTCAATAGTCCATTATATCCATAAATATATTAATTATTTAGATATCATATATCTCATATATACACAGTACATACATGTATTTATAATAGTACCTAACAATTGTAGGTAAGAAATGAAATGCACCATTCATGGAGACGGTAAGCTATACGTACGCATGAACGCTACTTCCATTTCTATTTCATATTATAATAGAATTAAAACATAATGATACATAGGTATATTATAATTCCAATACAATATCATATATAATATAATTTACTTCTTCATTTATATGTCCCACATATGGAATTAACGAGTCATATTACTTTGAGGGGGCGGTATTCCGCACTTCCTCAAATGAAATTATCACATTTACCTATAATAGAAACCATAAAAGTTTGATATAAATTGAAAATAAATAATAATAAAGAAAACAATTATCATAATATATATCATATATAAATACAGTTCCATCTTAATGGCCACCATGAGAGGCGGAATGAGATAATCGAACAATCATCGTTCCGTGAGGTGTTAGTTTTTTATCCACAGAAATAGTATGTTCTTCACCCATTAGATTGAGGTGTGTGTATTTGAAGTTTAAATACTTATCATAGAAACATCCTAGTATATTGAATATACTTTTTTTGTTATAAAATAATGAAATAAATATAGTTTAGGGTTTGGATAAGTAAAATAAAAGAAATAAAGTTATGAGAAAATGTTACCTTTAATTTGGGTAACTTCCTTTGGTTTGAACCAAAATGACTTCTGGAAGTGCCTTCTACCTATGGTAAGGCTTCTAGGAGGAGGAGGGGAATGTAGGGAACTTAACTGGGTAGAATTTGGATGATCCAAAATGCTTGAGAAGTGTGAGGAATTGGTTAGAAATGGTCTCATTTTATAAGGGGGAGGAGGGGCTCTTTATGAATGTGTGAAAATATTATATTATTATATAATGATAGTCAGTTTCTAAAGGTCCAAAAATAATTAAATTATGAGATAATATGACTAATGGTAGAAATAAAATTATCTAATAATAATTGGAAAGGTTTTGGATGTTATTATAATATATATAATCTTATTTATTTAAATGATTTCTAATGTGGTAAACACTGCATTATTATTGTGTCATAAATAATTTAATTTATTCGACGTCTAAAAAATATAAAAAAATACCATGATTTTGAAATATTATTATATTTCAAATTAATATTTATAGTCAAAAATATTACTTCTATAACACTATATAAAAATTAAATTACTAAAAGATTGTTGTTTATGTAATTTTTTCCTTAACATTAAATTAATTAATCTAAAGTGTCATTATAATTTATAAGTGGCTCCATCGGGTCCCTAAATCGACCCACAGATGCCCATATTCAGAAATTACTCATAAAATAACGTTAGTACAAGTTTTATGGTAATTTTGAATTATTATAATATTCTTTTTACCTTAAATTTCCCTATTTACTTTTAACCGCGATAAATAAAAATCAAAAGTAACTACTCACCAAAATTTATTTTCATCTTATTAGACCACATATTACATAATGATAACAACCATGTATGTCATATTTTTGAAATTCAATTCAAAGAAGTGGTAAAATTTAATTTAAATGGAAAGGTCATTTTTTAACTACTACTATGTGGTTTCACTATTCATCAAAAATTGATGTTTTTCAGAAAAATACCAAAAATTCAGCCTAAGATATATTTGATATTTCAAATTAAAAAATGATGTCTATTTTATTAAATTCTAAAAATATAAGTTGCATCAATTAATTTGATATTAATTCCCATTGTCAAAAAATAGCATGTTTTTAAGAAATAATATCTATCAAAAGAATGACACTTGTTTACGTCCAATTTCAAATTGAAATTAATTTCAATGACTACCATTAGATGAAATATTAAAAATATATTCTAGTTACAATTTAAAACTAATTAAAAAGATAATCTATACATATAAATAAATTAATTAAAATGCATATTTGAATTAAAATACAATATTTTTCATTGTTCATTAAAAATTAATTTTATTAGAAAAATACCAAAATTTATCCCAAAGTCAATTTTGATGTCCTGATTCTAAAAAATAATTTCATTTTGTCAAATAGAACATACAAAAGTGACCAAAACTATATTTAAATAGGGTTCTCCATCAAAAGGTGATAAATTGACATTTTAGTGAAATTAGAGTATTTATGCTTAAAAATCAAAATCTTATCTTATTTTAAGACTATAACTTTTATTGTATAAATGTAAAAACATTTAAAAAACATGTATAATAATATTTTAGTAATTTCTCTTCATTCCCACTAATACAACTTCTTGGCCTTAACTGTCATTTAAAATAATAATATTGTATTATTAGTGTGAAACGTATGATTTCAAAGAAACTCGTTGTTGCGTATCGGGTACACCATCAGACATAGAGTCCCATTTAAAGTATAATTAATATTCAATTAAAAAATATAAACAAATATTAAAATTTCATATTCTTTATTTACCTGGGATTTTACATCCTTCCCCTCTTTTTGAAATTGAATCCCCTCAATTTGAAAATTGGGCTCGGAAACGTCACTAAAAGTCCCACATCGAAAAAGAGTAAAAAATCAAATTAAAATAAAGAATGAAAACAAAAGAAGGTCCCCTGAGACAATATATACATGGATTCCTTGAAATCATTGATATGGTGGAGAAAAAAAATAATCATGTTCTGATGGAGAGTGATGGAAAACACGATTATGAGAAAGTAAACAATCTAAAAACCACAAACTCGTGATGGGTTAAAAGGTATATGATTCCCCAGTAGGAAACGTTAACAGAAAACGTTTTTATTTTATGTTCCTTTAAATAATGCTGACAAATTTATTTTAGGGATTTAATAAGAACATAAGGAAACATACTTACTTTTCATGTAGACTGTCATCTTTTAATAAAATTCTATCACAAACACATCTTTTCTCAATGCGGTAATTATTCAAGATTACATGGTCACACCTGAAGTTCTAGAATCAAATTCTAAAGCATCAAATAATCTAAAAAATATGAACTATATATTTCCACTATCTTTATACACCAAGAAAAACCAAAATTGTTTAGTACAAGATAAAATAATCCCCCAAATAGATAATCTTTTACAAAAAGAAAAATTACTCTTAATCTCTAAAATATGTCAAAAAATACACAATGTTCAACTAATACCATTCAATAAATAACTGTCCATAAAATAATTCAATGTATTCCAAACCAATATTGAAACCCAAATATCAGAAGGATTTAATCACATATCCTTCTAAGATAAATCTTAACATTTATCTATAAATAACATCAGTAACGCTTAAAGTACCATATTGAAAAGTAATTAACCTAATCATATATTCTCCATGATAGGTTAATCATTTCCATAGATAACCCAAAATCAACTTATTATTGATTCATAAAATCATCTAAATAAAAATTATTAGTCATACTAACTAGGGACTTCACGTAGTCCAGTGGTAAGCGATAAATACCACTCGAACTTTGGTTGTGGGTTCGATTCCCATATATTTGTCTGATGTGACGGGTTGTGAAGCATTCTGCATATTATCCTTTTTCAAAAACTATATAATTTTATAACATTATAAAAAAGAGTTAAATTAATAAAAAATAACAATAATTTATTTTAACAACAAAGGTTATCTAATAACATTCATTTTGCATCCCAAAATGAATTAACCTATAACTGACTCAAATTAAAGGATCATATAAACCCAAATGGTTCTTTATAACTATATCCACAAAATAAAAGACAATTATTCATTTAATTAAAAATTTCATATATCGAACTTTGGGTTTAAACATACTATAAAAAGTCTTCAAATATAATCCCATCATAAAAATATCCTTAATACGTTTAATCATTTCTCTATCCTAAAATCTACCAAAACTCTTGAATCCATTATATGCTGACTTCCTACTCATTTAACGTTCATCGTGATCCATTCACCATTCCTTTACAGCTTATTCTTAAATACTTCTTTCGTACAAACAAAATCGTGAATCATTTCCTAAGATTCAATAATATAGAAACATATGTTAAGAAATAATCCATACCTTTCATTGGTCATTGTTAGTTTCTTCATCTTATATTGGAATTGAATTAGGTATTGGTAAACATATATATTGTACAATCCTGGTGATCCCATTCTAAAACCTTCTTTTTAGGACATCCATTTGTATAATGACTATGCACACCACATTTAAGACATTCAATTGATCCCTCAGAAATAACTTCTTTCCCATTCATAGAGTCAACTGGATGCTTCATTTTTACAGGGAAGGTTCTTCCTTTATGACCTGCATTTACGCATCTATAAAATCATCTCATCCCCTTGAAACAATTTCCCATGTGTTTCTTTATACATTCTTGACACATATGTCTTTGAATATACATAACATTATGATTATTACCTGAACTTCCATGGGGATTTGTTTCTCGCATATACGATGCCTTATAAAAATCAACATGGTACTGGTGGTCAATCATGACTCCATATAGTTGGTTGAGAATAACCACAAGAGTTCTTATTGCAGCTCCCATTTCATTCAATTTCTCATTCAAAAAACTGTCACAGTTTTCTTCACATCCATTGTTACTTTGGTACCAGCTAGATCCAACCATTTACTAAAACCAAAAAGGTAAGTGTGAGTATATTAATAAAAGCATAATATAATATCTTATGAGGTGGGTAAATACTAGGATATACTTATTCAAGTTATCTTAAACTAATTCACTTCATCTAAAAAAACCATGACCCTTTTTAATATCCTATCCCTAAAGGTTATCTCAATTGTGATTAAGGAATACCATATCTTCCAAAGTTATCTAAACCGACCTCTGATACTAGCTGTAAGGTCCCAAACATAAAACATTACATAATATTGACTTAAATGAATAATTCAAATTGAAGATCTTTTCCGGTTTAGAGTTTTAGAGAATTAGGCCATAATTATTTCATAAAAACATGAAAATTACATGTATACACTACTACTCAGTATCCATTTTTCATAAAATAAAAACTATTAAAAAAAGAGTCATGTCCAGTCCCATGTTTTAGACAGCATGAAATTCCCTTGATCCCATCCTTTACCGTATTCATTTTTTTGTCCTATGGAAAAAATTTCAAAAACCTACGATTAACATAAAAAGATCACTAAGGGTTATAAAATAAATAAAAGGAAACATTCAACCATAAATAAATTAAAATCAATTAATCTATACTTTTCAAACATAATAGACCTCATGAAATCATAAGATTTTTGAATAATATTCAGAAATCATAAATCACAAAGGAAACATATGGAATTCTTAACATACATACATTGTAGCAATCACAACTACATAGGGAGTCACATGTCTAATACCTATCATAGTATATTCTCGAAATATATTTGTAGAATCATTAACAGTTACCTCTATCACGTTACCCAATGCATTGTAGAGCTATCTCGGGCTGACCCTCCCTAGATTTATCACAGAACCACCCGTATACGTAAACAATTCCCAATAAAAATAACATCTTCATAACACATAACACAATCATAAGGGAAAGATAACATTTCCACATTCCAATCATAATATAACAAATCAAGATATTAAAATAAACAATGCTTTGTAAAACCATTTAAAACATTTAATAAAGAGATTTTTGAATCAAAGTGTCCCATACCACTTTGATGCTTTTAAATGAATTATCATTTGAAAAAATTAATGTCCATGTATATAAATCTGAAAAAGCATTAAAAATTTGACATTAATGAGAAATATTTAGATGAAAAATTCTATAAATCATTTAAAATAGGAATTTCAGTTAAAGAGTTTTTAACAAAATGAGAGACACTTGAATACAAATAATTGAGAAATAAAATTTAATCAGAACTTTATAATATCATGTTAATAAATGGATTTATTATATAATATTCCAAAGGACAATATATACACCACATAAGAATGAATTTTTGAATAACAACAATAAAGTCTCAATGAAATGTAAATTGAGACAAAATCCATTATAAAAACTATATCCTTTGATTAAGTATAAATCAATTACATAATAATCTGTGAAACAAAATAATACACTCTATATATGTGGATATTAACTACCAAAAATCAGAGGTTATTCACACATATTCATAGCATGACTTAATCAAGAAGTATAAGTTTAACCCAAAGAATTGAAATTGGGTGAAGAAGTTCCCTTAGAGAAATTTCACATCCTAACAATGTCACATTAAAATTCATAAAATGAATTGATGAGAGAAAAAAGGGTATATAATAACATGGAAATAAAATTTACATCAACAAGGATATAGAAAACATATACCAACATAATAATATGTAAATTAAAAGCCATAACAAAAGAAGTATTTTAAAAATAGGAGGGTGAAATGTTCCCTTACCGATTTGGTAACTTACGAAACATACACCCCATGAAAGATGGATAATTCAATGAATATATAAATACCCATAAATTTAATTATATCACATAATGAATAAAATCATGGGATGTATATACATTACAAAAAAGTAAATAGTGTCAAATATAACATGAATCTCACAGGAATAAAAAGTGAGATAAGAAATCCCTTACCACGTTGTAATCAATTGAGTTGTATGACCAAAAGTAAATAACCACCAAATGAATCATATAATACCATGAATATAATGAGAATCATGATCATATATATCAAAATTATGTACACAATACACCACATGTAATAAATAAGTGGCGAATAATGGAAATCGAATGGAATTAAAAGTGAGATAAGAAATCCCATATATCATTTCCGACTTGACTCTATCATTCTGTAATCCCATGAATAATAAACTAAAGTTAATTTATACTTTATTAAGAAAATTATTCATTTTTATTATTAATTTAAATCACTTATTACCCTGTTATAAATAGTACGTAATCATTTATGTTAATAACGTTCCTTTTGTCGATATTTGGTATTTGAGTAAAAAATGAACACCTTATATTAACAAGTTGCCCATGTGGTCAATAGTCCATTATATCCAGAATGATATTCATTATTTATATATCATATATATCGTATATATCCAGTATATACAAGTATTTATAATAGTACATAACATTTGTAAAGAAGAAATGAAATGCACCGTTCATGGAGACGGTAAGTCGTACGTACGCATGAATGCTACTTTCATTTCTATTTATTATTTTAATGGAATTAAAACATAATGATAAATAAGTATATTATAATTATAGTATAATATCATATAAAATATAATTAAATACATCCTTTATACATCCCACATATTGAATTAACGAGTCATATCACCTTGAGGGGGTGGTAGTCCGCACTTCCTCAAATGAAATTATCGGGTTTACATATAATAGAAACCATAAAGGTATGATATAAATGGAAAATTCAGAAGAATAAAGAAAACATAAAAATAATATATATCATATATAAATACAGTGCCATATTAATGGCCACCATGAAAGGTGGTAGGAGATAATCAAACATCATCGTTTCATGAGGCGTTAGTTTTCCATCTGCAGAAACAGTAATTTTTCCCCCATTACATGGAGATTGGAGTAATTGTAGTTCGAATAGATTTCATAACAACATCCTTGTATATTTATGATACTGGTTTTATTATAAATGAATTTAATGAAAACAATTTAGGGGTTGTAGAACTAAAATAAAATAAAAGAAGTTAAGAGAAACTGTTACCTTTAATTTGGGTAACTTATTTTGGTATGAAGAAAAAGGATTCTTGTAGTGCCTTATAAATAAAGTAATGATTCTTGGAGGAGTATATAGATATAGGGAGATTAATTTGGAAGATTTTGGTCAAGCCAAATATCTTGAGAGGTGTGAGGAATTGGTAAGAAATGGTCTCTTTCTATAAGGGGTAGGAGGGGCTCTTTAGGAAAGTGTGAAAATATTATATTATTATATAATGACATTTGGTTTAAAAAGCTGAAAAATAATTAAAGTCGAATATAAGATGACTCATGGTCAAAATAGAATTATCCAATAATAATTGGATAGGTTTTGGATGTTATTTTATTATTTATAATCTAATTTATTTAAATGATTTATTAATGTGGTAAACACTGCATCATTATTGTGTCATATATAATTTAATTTATTCGATGTCTAAAATATATAAAAAAATACAATGATGTAAGAAATATATTTATCTTTCCAATTAATATTTATAGTCAAAAATATTACTTATATAACACCATATAAAAATTAATTTACTAAAATATTTTTGTTTACGTCATTTTTTCCTTTACTTTAAATTAATTAATCTAACGTGTCATTATCATTCATAAGTGGCTCTATGGCATCCCAAAAATGACCCAAGGATTCCCATGGTCGGAAATTACTCTTCCAATAAGGTTAGGAAAAGTTTTTGGTTAATTTTGAGTTATCATAATATTCTTTTTGCCTTGAATAACCCTATTTACTTTTAACTATGGTAAATAAAAGTCAACAGATAATATTCACCAAAAATTATTTTCATCTTATTAAACCAAATTTTATATACTAATAACAACTATGTGTGTCAGATTTTTGAAATTAAATTCACAGAAGTGGTAAAAGTTCATTTAAATGAAAAGGTCATTTTTTTAACTACTATTTAGTGGTTT
Source organism: Viscum album (assembly GCA_963277665.1). Classification (NCBI taxonomy): domain Eukaryota; kingdom Viridiplantae; phylum Streptophyta; class Magnoliopsida; order Santalales; family Viscaceae; genus Viscum; species Viscum album. The sequence continues at coordinate 45,392,074 of OY728153.1, forward strand.
CACTATTCATCAAAAATCGATGTTTTTCAGAAAAATACCAAAAATTAAGCCTAAGATATATTTGCTATTATTAATTTAGAAATTATGTCTATTTTACCAAATTATAAACATATATGTTTCATTAATTAATTAAAAAGTAATTCCCATTGTCAAAAAATAGTAGGTTTTTAAGAAATAATATAAATCAAAAGATTGACACTTATTTATGTCCAATTTCAAAGTAAAATTAATTCCAATGACCACCATTGGATTAAATATTAAAAATATATTCTAAATAAATTTTAAAAATAATTAATAAGATAATCTATATGTATAAATAAATTAGATTAAAAGACAAATTTGAATTAAATTACAATATTTTTTAATATACATTAAAAAATGATTTTTCTCAGAAAAATACCAAAAGTTTACCCAAGGTAAATTTTGATGTCCCGATTATACAGAAGATTTTTATTTTGACAAATAGAACATATAAAGGTGACCAAAACTATATTTAATGATGTTTCACCATCAAAAGGTGAGAACTCGACCTTTTAATGAAAATTAGCGTATTTATGCTTAAAAATCGAATTCTTTTCTTCTTTTAAGACTCTAACTTTTATTGGATAAATGTAAAAACATTTAACAAACATGTATAATAATGTTTTAGTTATTTCTATTCATTCCTAAAAATAAGACGTCTATACGTTAACTATAATTTAAAATAATTATATTATATTATTAGTGTGATACTTAATATTTCAATGATACTCGTTGTTGCATATCAGGTATGCCATCAAACATAGAGTCCCCATTAAAGTAAAATTAATATTTAATTCAAAAATATTAATAAATATGAAAATTTCATATTCTTTGTTTACCTGCGATGTTACACTGTATTAGAGTGGGTTCCCCTATAATGATCCAAAAATTCATGTAGAATTTAAATTAAGTTAAAATATGAGGATTTTCAATCTTCAATATCACAAATTACCATAGTTGGAGGAACTGGATTTGGATTTACCTTGTTCCTCATAGTGATGAAGTTATAGATGCTAATATAGTGGGTTTTAACCCATTTATGAGTATTCAACTCTAAATAATGGTTATTACAGTAATATTGAGATGGTTTGGAAGTGGAAATTTATATTTTAATTTCCATACCATTAAATAATTTCACCAATGCTATGATTTTTTAAATTATTAAAAATTCCTAGGAGAAATATAGTAGAAATTATGAAATAAAAATCAATGTTAAGGAGATGTCCTTATAAAGAAGAATTAGAATAAATCTAATGATGAGATATCCTTTAACACATTGAGAAATGGAAAATTAAAAAATAATTAGATGTTATGGAAATATGTAACAAAAACTGTTAAGAAGATAATGAGGAATTAAACCATATTATGGATCCTCTATAAAAAATAATCATGGATGTAAAATGGAAATAAAACTGGTATAAAATTAATAGGATTTTATAATTTCGATAATATTGTTCATCATTCATGATATTGACTAAAGAATCAGGTTGAGGAACCTAACTTATATGAGGAGAAACCATAGTGTATGAAAGAAGATCGAAGTAGAAGAAACACTCAACATTCAAAACGATAAGTTTTATCATAAATAAATAGAAGGATTATTCATATATGGATTTAAATAATGAAATTTCATTATTTTCACTTTCTAATATGTAATTTGATTCATAAACTATTATTGATGAGTGAGAAGAAATTACATATCATCAAATGGTTCATAATGTTATGATGGAATATTTTCTTGAGAATATTACAGATATATATAATGAAATTAAAAAACTAATCAAAGGAAAAAATAAATTAACTACTGAATGTAATGGGTGGAGTATTGCTTTTTTATAAATAAAATAAGTATTTAATCAAGAAGTAATAAACTTATGTTAATGTGATCAAGATTCAAAAATTAAAAAGTGTTAAACAATATAAGTTGGTATAAGATAATGAAGAGTTGTTTACTCCCAAAGAAGAAGAGTTGTTTAAAACTCAATCTATATATTTCAGAATTCAATATTATTTTTAATAACTCCTGAGTAATCTTAAATAAATATTATTAAATCAATGGAGAATATTTTTTTTTGCTATAGAAAATAATGTTAAAATTGCACCTAATCATTTTGGAAAAGGATTTTCTATTTTTAACAGTGTAGTTAAAACAAGGGAGGTTATTATTATGATTAAATAATTCATAGCTATGGAATAAAATTATGAGACAAGGAAACACATCCTCCTAGTAAAAAGATGACTTATTCTATAGAAAGGGAGAGAAAAGATAAATTATATATAATGATGCAACCAATCTAGAAGAGTAATGTATATTCTTCCATACTAGTGTTGTGAAGGGTGTAATCACATATCAATATATTTTTATTATAATAATTAATTACCATAAATTCTTCAAGAGTTAAGAGGATATTTGATGAGAAAATAGGAAAAAAATTAAATAGAAATGATAAAGTGGTGAAAAAATTGAAAATTAATAAAAACATTTTGTGGCTATTACTCCATGAAAATAAGAATTTATAAAGAAGAATAACTAAGATAAAGTTATGTAACATACTTGATATCTTATAATAATAATTAATTAATCATCTATAATGAGTATAAAAAAATAACAAATGTTTTAGAAGAAATTATCAACCTGATTTTTTATTCTAGAGCCACAATGTGGTTCCACCTTTTTCCCTAGTACAAAATATCCCCTCAGAAAAAATGAATGGAATTGAAGGAGAGGTATAAGGGAGTCAATTATTGATATCAATGATAATGATTTGTTTCATGGAGATTCATGGATCAAAACTCTCCATGATAAAGATGATTATTTCATACATTGAGGAGAGATTAATTAATAAATGAGGTATATCAATCAAAATTCCTACCACTAACTCGATTAAATAATTCTGCTAATTTAGGGGGAATGGTTTATACTTGTCAATACAAGACAAAGGGAGAGATATTATTTCATAAACCTTGAAATTATGATGTGCATTAAATTATGTATAGGATCATGTATTTCTTATCAAAGAAGCATCTATCTTGAGAATTTATAGGATTTATATAATATGTGATAATTTTATTGAAAAATTATACCACTTTGGTTATATCTATCCCTTTTTATAAACTAGGTTGGCCCATGTGGACTTATATTTCATCAAATAAGGTATCATTTCTAATTATATTTTGATACCATCCATTCCATTAAAAATAATAAAAAGTGGATTTGAGTGGAAAAATGAGATGAGAATACACACACTTATTATTTTCATTTTATATTCAATAAGGATGCGAAAATATTTGATAACCACATATTTAATATTATAATTTGAAGTGGATATTAACAGCACAATAAAAAGGGGAGATTGTTGAGGCAAAGTGATACATTTTTTAATAAGATGAAATGTATTGGGGGATGAAGTAGTTACTCATGGAGAATTGTTAGGGATTTATTTAATGTAATTTGATTTCATGCTTAAGAAATTCTAAATTCTGTTTGATGATTATTCTGTTGATCTTCAAAAAAATAAAAAACAAATGTTTTATGGATAAATGAGCATTATATTAAATATTCAACAAGGTGAAGAATGTGAAAATTCTTACATTCTTATGAAATTGATTTGTTTTTTCCATGAAAAAATATAAAAAATGAAAAAAATATTATTTATCATAAATAATATTTAACAAGAATAATTTTAAAGGATGGTTTTTAATTGTTATATATTGTCCCTTTAATCTTTGTTTTATAATAAATGTTCCAAACAACCTTATCATCCTAAGGGACACTGCATCCACAACATAGGTGGCCAAGGACAACCACCATATATCTTGGTCATGGTTGAGTATAAGGAAATCGGGAATACGTACAATGCATTTATGGTTGGCCAAATAGGGATGAGGTAGTGCGCATGTGTAAGTCTGCATATAGGTGGGTATGTGGGAATGCATAGGTGAGGTGTGGCCTAAGAGTCCGATTACTATGATTTAGCTCAAGGAGAATCTCCTAGAATACTCAAATCTTTTTAGATAATGGGATATGGAATAAATGGAATAGACAAACCGAAAAAATGAAATGGTATTCTAGTATGAAATGCAATATTCAATAGTAATATAATAATATGAAAATAATGTGTGTTTTTTGGTTTATTTTATGTGGACCATCCTATCAAGTTGATTTTTTTTCTTCTTTAGAGAAACCATTAATGTTCCTTCACTGGTTCAACATATATGAATTTTTCATTCCATGTCCAACAGATCAAACAAAATTCCATATCTTTATTTAAGAAGTTTTTTTCTACATTATGAGATCTATTAGAGTCAAAAATACATATTACATATGATATTCATGTTTTTTTTATGAATATGAAGAATAACACTAACGTGATGTATCCTATGATGAACTCATGATTTCAGATGATGCAGATGCTTGATAAATTCATGAAGAACATTCAAAATAAATCTATATTCATTGAGTTACACTTTCATTCATGTAGATCGAATGAAAAATGTAAGGAATATCCATCTATATAATTTCAAAATCCATGGAATCCATTTATAGTTCAGTCTATATAATCATAATGCAGTTTAATGGTGAATTATACTGAGGCCACATGAATAAATGAGAAATCATGTTATAATAATTCAGATATAAAAAATGTATATTCTATCAAAGAAAACAATTTATCTTTAATTGCTCAGGATTTCTAAATGAGTTTCATTTACAAATGATTTGTAGTGATTCTTTACAACATGAAGAAAGAAAAAAAAATATTTTGGGCATTTTGTAAATGATATGCATTCATGGGATTATGAGTTGTGGAGGATGATATATCACATAAAGAAATTAATAAACCTAAAAACATCAGTTTTTTCAAATGAGAGTGATGAAAGAGAATACATAATGTATATAAGTATATTTTATTTAAAAGACACTCAACCTATGACACATAAATAATAAATGGTTTATTATTACCATGTTCAAAAATTGAATATCACCCATTGAATATTTTTTTTGTAATATGATTTTGAGAAGAAGTAAAAATAACCCAAACCATTAAGGGTATTTAAATTAAAGAAAAAATATGTTATTAACAGCACAATTAAATCATGGAATAAGTTCGATATCTCATTCATTATAATGATTTATTTGATAAAATTGTGCAGGGTAGGGACGATGTGTGGGAGATGACAAATTTTTTTGAGGTAATTTGATTCAACATTTCCTGAAGAGTTTATGAGTGTTTAAAGTCTAACTAGAATTTATAGAAGATATTAATGATTGTGTACACATGAATACCTATTGATTCATCTTCACATCGTGAAGGATTATCATCGATAGGTGAAATGACACTTATGATCTTACAAATATTCCTTTTTTTGGATATTCTTTAATGAATTGTTACAGTCCTTTCTAGTGGAATTTGAAATTTAATATGTCATATTGGATTTTTTCTAACATAATTTGTGTTGAAATAGTATAGAACCCACTTTTGGGGTATAAAATTCATGGAAATGAGTAAGCATTTAATACAAACCATTTAAATAATGTGTGGACTCTTTTTATTATACTACATATAGTATAGGGATATGAATTATTATTGACTGGATCGAGAACATTAACCTCCTCAAGATTTTAAATTTAATAGGAAGGAAAAAATTATAAAAGTTGTGTATGAATAATTCGCTCCCCCTCTAAATAGTAGCTAACTGGTCCTTGGATTCTATATATTCATATATCTATGCATCATATTACATACATTACTGTGTGTAATTTCTAGATTGGTTTATCCCCGTCATAATTGATTGATAATATGAAACATCAATCATTACCCATCTATGGATCTCCATGTACTTCATCCTCAATATCCATCAAAATTAAAAATGATGAAATAACCACACCCTCCAATGTACAATTTTTAACTCCATAATATATGCCTTCCCATACATTTATCAAGAAGAAAAACCGAAACAAGTTCTATCCTCATACCTCCCAAGAAATAAGTGTCATGAACACACTTGATTTGTCCATACCATAACACCATAATCCCTTTTTGACACCACCTATCACTATAGGATGGAATACCCCATTTCATAAAAACTCTACACGGTAAATAATCACATGTGTATTTCATTAAATTAGTCTATCATTTTACCAAATATATAAACACAATGGTCTATAACCAAAAGGAACCATGCATATTCGATGTTCATACTACCATGATCTCATCTAAGCCCAAAATGTTCACATTCCTTGTGAATACCCTGAACCCAATATCCTATAGTAGATGGTAAAATTATTATATTGGAATAATATACAAATGATTATATCTCAATGATCCAAATTGTTTAGTATTATTATAAATATATATATAATCGTGAATCTCACATTGCATTTGAAAACAGAAAATACAATTTAGTATTTTCTTTGACAACACCATAGTCACCATTAGACTATCTCTATATATTAATTATAAAACACATCCTCGTATCTTGGGGAGAAGTAACATTATAAAAGGGTGATCTCATATGCTCTTTAATGGTATGGGTTCAGTGAAATATAAATAACTCTTGAATAATATGATAGGGTATAAATGATAGTCCGGTAATTTTAAATAAATAATCAAATGAGCTAACAACATATACATGGACATTAAAATCCATTCAAATAATCACATAGACATCACTAAATGATTTATTAATGATAGAATACATATTTTTAAACATATGAAACATACATTCAAGGCCTTGTTCCAAGTCATCTTTAGTATACTTTCGAGCACCTGTTCCATGAAATATTATATAAATGGGAAATTCCTTGGAAAACTGAATATAGTTTGACTGATAATACCTAACTATGCATCAATTTAATATGTAAATTCAAGCACCATTGAAAAAATAATAATTCCAATTCATTAACATATTAATAAATACTACAAAATAATCAAAACTCCTTAAAAATAAATAATTTTCCATATTAGAAGAACTAGAAAAATGAATATCAATACTTTCCCTTGTAAAAAAAATCAAAAACTACATATAAAAACATTTTTAATGGTATCGTTATAGAATATATTCAACAGAACATAATAATCATCAAAGTATGCTGACATAGATTAAAATAATTCCAAAATACTATTTGAAAATTCTAGAATAAAATATTATTTTCACAGTAAAATCAATTATTTAAAGTATAAAATATTTCCCAAATTCTAAAGAAAAAAAACTTTCATTTAAATTAAACATCTAAAATAATAAAGTACACTTCTAATAAATGATTTATCATGATCGATGTAAATTTCATTCAATTCATATAAGAATAAAAGAAACATTTCATTCACACTTTTGTGAAAATGTCATAATGTGCTTCACTTGGAAAATGACAATAAGATTTATTTTTAAAAAATTATACAAATTTGAAAACGGTAAAAATTAACTTAAAAAGTCATTGAATAATATTAAAAATATTTTTGAAAATATTTTTAGAAAATATGGAAATGGAAGAAAAATGATTTTCAACTGAAGAGAAATATAAAGTCATCATTTCTAAAAAAACATTTATCAATCATTTAAAGTGAAAAAAACCGGGAAATAATAATATTAAATTTAATGTTAATAAATATCTATAAGAGAATTAATCATAATTCTTTTAATATATAAATATTATATAATTCCCTAGTGGAGGAATAAACATAAACATTCCCAAAGAATGATTAGATAATGAAATAAACCCTTACCTCAGTTATGACTTCCTTTGCACATCTTCAAACATCCTTTATATAAAATAAAGATTCATTATACTTAAATTATATAAATACTGTCATATTTATCATTCCAAATATTATATATAATCTTTTATCACATATTTATTAATAATTATTTCTTAAAATCTATTTTTTCAGTAATAACTTAAATGTTTGTCATATATGATTTGGTTTGGTAGTTTGAGTATTTAGCTTTGATCAAGGTTTAATCATTTTAAAATTATTTATAATGCAATAAATATCATATATAAATTTATTATAGATTTATTTATAGTAATCCATAAAATATAGAGATAGAAAAATGAATTACATCGTTCATGGAGACGGTAGGTCATACATACACATGAACGATGTTTTCATTTTTCGACGGATTTAATAAACGAATGGTAAATTATTATTAAACATTATATAATTATTATTATAATATATAAATCATATATACTCACTAAATAAATCCTTATTACCATCCAATTAATATGGAAATGAAAAATGAATCGCATATCTCATTGAGGAGGAAGTCCATACGTATACATGATCCACATTATCATTACCCAATGGTTTTGAAAGTAAAAAGGTCAATATGGTATTATAGTTTCAAAAGTAAAATTATTCCATAAATATCATATATATATATATATATTAAACCATCATAATATCATTCCATAATGGATACTTATAAAAAATGAATTTTATCGCTACATGGATACTATAATTTGTACCTTCGCATGAGTGATACTATCAATTCTCATTTGCTGGGAAAGATTGTGTATAATTATTTTCTAAATCATAAAAACATTTAAATATATTTAGTATACTTAAACTATTATTTCATTAAAAATACCATAGATTTATTAGTGGAAGAAGTAGTGATAAATTTAAATAGGCTGGGTAAGACGCTTACCTATTCTTTGAAATACCTAGTTTAGATACTTTCATATATAACCTGGGGTTGGTCTTTTTGGATGACCAGAAGCTCTATAATGTGGATAAGGATTATAAGAAGATAATTTTATTGGTTATAATTTATCTATATGTCTCAATGTGGTGTAATTATCAGAATGGATGAGTGTACTTTTATAAAGTGGGGAGAGAAAATTGTTGGAATCTCTTAAAAGAATAAAGTATAAAAAAAGGAAATGACAATAAAAATTATTCCAGATGGAATTTTATCATATTTTGGGATATTATTGGATTATAAAAACATTACCAATATAAATTTAATAGGTTTACATAGTATTTTTATCTATTTATTTGGGTTTTACCCACTAGTTAACCTACTTAAACATTAACCACAACAATAAAGATTTCACTCATAATGGGTTATAATTTATTTAATAAAGTAAATATTGACACATAAATGAAAATGTGATTATCTTTTAGAGCATGGATTACCATAATTAATCTCTTTACGTTTTTTTATAGTTCAATTTATTTGATAAAATATTTTTTCTACACAATATCATTAAAGTCCATTTTAATGATTTTCATTTAATTTTACTCTAAAAAGAACATAAAAAATTGAATTCGAAAATAATATTATAAAACATCACTAATATGTCATATTCATCTATAAATTTTTTTTAAACTATAACTTACTCAAATTATATTACCATTAAAATTTATAAAAGCATTTAATTTATTTTTCCCATTTATCGAATAAATATTGTGCTAGTGTAGTGCAAGAATTTAATGTCATTCTATAATCACTAAAAATATAGATAAATTCCCAAAATAAAAATAATTAATTATCATCTAAATAGACATTTTATATTCATTAATAACATACTTTTTTCCTTGTGGATAAAAATTTGATATTTATAAGTAAGAGATTGAAAATTTGTATTTTTCATTACCATAAATATTATATAGGTTATTTTTAAGGTAATGTTTCCATTAAATAAATAATTATTAAGAATATTTTGATAAGGGTAAAATTACATTCATCCATATATAATTATTATCAATAATTATATACCTATCACTTTTTTTTTAAAAATATTAACATGCTTTACCCTTTATCGGCCTGATAAATTTTACTAAGGTTACTATTCAAATTGGCAAAAAATAAAAGCAGTCTATTTACGAAAATTATACCGCCTGATTCAAAATATGAAATCAATTTCTCAAGATTAAATTTTTATAGGTGTAAATAGAAATTATAAAATATATTTGAAAACCTTTACCAAATAATCTTTTAGAATAGTATATTTGGAAAACATAAAACATGATTACTTGAAATCACATTTATATAAAAAACATATGTGAAATTTAATGAATTTTGTTGAATATATAATATATAAATTTAATTAAAATAGTTAAACAATAGTGATAAAATTAATTTATTTATATTAAAATACATTATATGTGTAGAAATGGTTTTCTCAAAATAAACTCTTTTTTTTCTACTAATAATTTTTATTCTCATTTCTAATCAACTAAAATGTACTGAATTTTTTATACATATATAAACCATATAAGTTTCAAAATTTTGGGATTATGATTAAAATATCTTCTAGTAGTTCCTAATAAGAGATATCTTTCTATAGTTTAATGACTTATAAGTTTAGTATAAATGAAATATTAGGCACATACTTCTTTAGGAGATATATACATAGAACATATCATTAACCTAAGAGAGATACATTAGATGCACAATTTCATAAGATAAAATCTAGACACAATCATGAATTTTAAAGGGATAGATATATGAATGTATTAAATTTCCCTTATTTCCTAATCATATCACCCACTTTTATGGAGATATTTAGACTAATACAGTGTCACCTTCTTCAAAATCAAGACCCTTTTAAAGATTTTTAATCGAACATTTTTGTTCACCATATGATTCTTCTATGTATTGCTAAATAGATATAACCTTCTCTTTTATTTCCTTAACTTGTTCAAGACCCAATATATTAAATCCTCCAACATCATTCTAGAATGTTGTAGTTCAAAAAATATTACTATATAGGGATTCATAAAGAACCATCTAAATACATGATTGAAAGCTATTGTTGTTAGAAAATTCCACCAAATGAAGTTGTTAATCCTAAAAACCATTCAAATATTTATAGAAAGATATCAAAATATATTCTAGAGTTCAAATGTTCATCTCAAGAAGATCATTTATTTTAGGAAAATAAGGAGTATTAAAACTCAACACTATATCCAAATATCACAGAAGAATTTTTCAGAACATTAAGGTAAACCTCATATCCCTATCAGAAATAATAGAATATTTTACACTATAAATACTACCAATTCCTTAATATAAATTATTTAAATTTTATTAAGATAACATTATTATCTGATGGAAATGATGTTTTTTGAATTTGTAATGAGGACAACTACAAGTCGTAGATATTTATACTATTTAGATGATTTGGGGAATAAGATGAAAAATCCATTGTAATGTTTCCCCATTACTATTCAAGTATAGGTAACAGTTTTAACAACCAAATATATTTTTTCCCCATAGTGATAGCTTTTTTCCATACTAAGAACCATGTAACATTCTCTGCAATATCTCCGTTCATTCTATCTAAATACATAAAATATTTAATATATATATATAATATTAATATGAAATAAAACACAATTTGCTTCATTAAATATCCCATTCGAATCTGGTTTATAAAAATAACATACAAGGTTCTAGAACCTTACCACTCCATCACAAGCATTTTTAATTTTAGGGACATTTATCACCTTTTGTATTTCTAAATCTTCCTTCTTCACTTCTTTAATTTTCACATGGATAGGTTGATGAATACAAAATTCAAAAAGACAATATTTTTCCACCACAAATATGTTTTCTAGATACATTTTTTGACTCTGAGCTTATTCCACCATGTTCAGCTCCCTAATTTGGTAATGTATTTTGATGTAAAAATTATTATTCATATCAAACCATCTTCTATATTTTATATTCTTCTCTATTCATTGTAAAATATACTCTTATCTTTTATTATAGGTATATATATTGAATATATCTCTAAAAATATAATTCTTATATATATTATCTGAAAAAAAAGAACAAATCATACGTTAAATTATGAGCTGGGAAATTTTAATCATGAACCCATACTTGGACTGATATATAAGCTATTATAATATCATTCTTCATGTGTAATAATTCCAATCTCATCAATAATGCATCATGATATATTAAAAAACTATTTCCGTTACAATGTAGTGTAACAATCTATTTGATGATTAACCATATATTATTTTCCATGAAATTTTTCTAAAATTCATTTGTTCGTAGGATCCTTGATTGCATGTGTGTTAAATCATGAAGTTATTTGGATATCCCTATGAAATTCATCACAGAACAGTGATAATAACCAATCGGATGACAAAAAATATAGATCTAAGACACGATAGTTACTCTGGTCCAATTTTTATTTAATTTTTCTTTTTTTATCCATTTATATACCCTTTAATGAGATTATATGACCCCAAAATTACACTTCTTATAGTAAAAGTTTACAGCTCATAAATTTTTCTTTTAACTATTCCTTCATTATGGTCTTCTATAAAATCCTAAACTTTTCTTTATTATGATCTTTCATCATTGAATATATAAGATTATATTGTATCAAGACTACCAAAAAGTGATCAAGGTAATCTATGAACACTCTATTAATTAAATACATGAATAGATATGGTGAATTACTAATACTAAATGTCATCACATTAAATTCATGGTGTCTACACATTGTCTGAAATGTTGTATTGGGTGTATCCACCCTCTAGATCCTCAGTTGATGATATAGACAATAAAAGTCAATAATGGAAATGTATTTTGTTCTATAAATTTTAAGAATCAATCCATAAATATGATTTATTTGAAAAATTTTCATGATATTTATATTGTTATGTTTTCAATAATGAATTAATAGATCCCTTGATCCATCTTCATACTTACCAAAACTAATAGGAGCACCCAATGGTTATACACTGGTATGAATGAATCCTTTGTAGATATTATCCAAAATTTTCCTTTTAATTTCCTATAACTTAATATATGTTTTTTATTTTTAGTATACAAAATATATTTATCACAAGGTATGATTTATATTGAAAACTAAAGTTCAAAATTCAGTGGAATACCATTCCACTCCTCTTGAGAGACATTAAAAAACTATTGAAAAATATTCATATCATTATTAGTGAGTATTTATAGAAAAATATAAGATAAAACCCCTTTGAATATGATTCATGACCCATTTGAAAGATTATATATCAATATAAACTTCATATTTTTCATTGCACTGATAGAAGATCGTAGGTTTGTTCAAAATATCAAACCTGACTTCCCTTTCATGATAATTATTGTGGGATTTACATAGATAAATCCAATTAATTTCCCAGATAACATAATATCATATTATAAGGAGAATTAAAATATTTTAATGAATGAAATCTATACAAACTTATATTAGAGTTGACTTATAATATTTAGTTGCAACCATCAAACCACTGCGAGTTTTCACATCCAAATCAATATCTAATCATTGAGGTGTTGATGTGATACCCTTATAAAATTATGAAGATATAAATGTATGGTTGAAACAACATAAGATAAATTATTTTTAATTATAAATTATATGATATGTTTACCTTTCACCATGAAATTGGGAACATCTATGATACTTTTTGTAATTGATTATGCTTGCACATCTCGAATTGGATTCATTTATAGTAAATTTCCATGATGTTTTTGGAATTAATTGAAATAGTTCCTCATGTATTTATAAGTAATTAATTGTAATTTTATGGCTTCTAAATTAACCTTTCATTCATGAGCATGATATCCTATTTCTTGACTCTATAGGAAAATAATTTTTTTTAAGTATGTACTGTTGTGTTTCTTACCACAAGTATCACGAGTTGGAAAACTCATATTTCTTTTCATCCACTAATCCTTTTTTTATATTTCTTCCTCTTCTTATTTTTTTCTCATAAAATCCATAAGACTTGGATTAATATTTTTATATAATAGTTTCACATGATATTATGTCTTCATATGATCAGAATATTTAGTATATTAGTTCCATTTTAATGATTGTTTTACCCCATAAAAATGCTTAATCATTAATTTTTATTACATAGGTATTTTGAAATATGTATTGATGTCATTGTAAAATTATCTTTATAATTAAAATTTTTTTCTTCTTCCTTTTGTCTCATAATCAATAAATTTATATCCCAATCCAGTCTTTATTCATGAGGAAAAAATTTTTATGTGAAAATATCCTTAAAATTATTTCATTCTTTGAGTATTATTTCCTCATCATCATTAGTGTTTTGAATCAAATTATAACTATTGATCTGTATCCCTTAATGGATGATAAAATTCCAGGAAAATCTGCTTCCTTTCTTTACCAATGTGATAAATATATTTTCTATGGAACTTCTGCATTCCAAAGATATAAACGTATTTTTTGTCTCATTAAATAATGGAGGTTTTTCATGAATTTATATGTTTAACATTGTTAGAACATGTTGTGGATTATAGAGATTCTCAATTCATTCAATTTTATTTATCATAACCTAATTTGTACCCTAATATAGTTTTAATTTTTTTATCTCTAACTCTTTCTTCATTATCTTTCCTAGAATATCAGTCCCAATATAGATTACATGCATTGATATATTTTCCATTCCATCTTACATGATTCATTTATATAAAATGTAATATAGTTTATTTGGGTATATTTTCAAATCATAAAAATAATTTTAAATACCTAATAATGGTTTGTAAATAAAATATAAATTAACCCAAGAATATCTTTTGAGAGTTACAAACTTTGTGTGATGTAAGACCCATTGTTATCCACCAACTAATGATTGAATGAAACACTAAGGCACCATTTTCAAAGTTAACACCCCAAGGTACAAATCTTCAAGAGCCACACCCACTTATAATATCCCGCATGGAATATTTATAGGGAAACCATATAATATCTGCCTTACGAAAACATTCTGCTGTTATCATAAAATTATACTCACATCAATGACAATCATAAGGTAATTTTCCCAAATAAATGTTTTCCAAAAATTAGTTACCAAAGTTTCTAAAAAACATTTTCTAATACAAACATTAAAGTCCTTGACACCAGTAGCCCAAACCAATAGTTACTTTATTACATTTTAATAAGATACAAGTTATCAAATCCTAAAGGGAATATTAGTTTTGTATTCCTCGAAAACTAGATGCCTATATCAATATCACATTAAATTTGAAAACATAAAAAAAATAAACACTTCCTAATATCCTATGTAAAATAAACATTCGGAAGGGGTTATCTCTAATGTTGTATGGGAATGCATACAAAAGAGGCTATATAAGGCACGAATAATATGGAAGGAAATAAATGATAATGATATATTGTATTATAAATAATCACATGGTTGAAAAACATATGTATGGATATTAAATGATTTTCAAATTATCATATGTCCATTAAAAATTGATTTCATATTTTTCAAATGAATTATATAGAAAATTCAAAAGTTATTTTCAAGGCCACATGCCGTAACATCTTAAATACACCACCAAGTATTCATGCCAGTAAATATTATATTAATAGGTATGTAATTGGATAAAAACAATCTAGTTTTTATTCAGATACATACCAAGTCATCAAGGGGATATGAAATTTCTATCCCAACTTGTCACGTTATATTCCTAGTTCATTCCTTGCAAGAATTAATTTATGATATAATCAATATTCCTTAAACAATAACTATCAATATTAGAAGTACTAGCTTATGTCATATAAATGCATTCCTTAGTAATAATGATCATAAACCATTCATAAAAATATGTTCAATAGAATAATAAAATAATAACATCATTATTGAAAAACATTTAACAAAGGATTCTAAAAAAGATGAAAATACATTAAAAATATCATTTGATTTTTTTTAAATAAAATATCATTATAACATTAAAATCACTTTTTTCAAGTCTAAAATATTTCCGAAATATGAAGGAAAACATTTTTTATGAAAATAGAATTTTAAAATTGTAATTTCCTCCTTAAATAAATGAGTGTTCAGTGATGGAAAATTCTTTTATTCTTATATAAGTTAAAAAAATAATTTCACGCTTATCTAAAATGGTAAAAAATTAACTCATTCAGGAAGAAAGATGAATAATTTTAAAAATAATTCAAAAAAATTAAAATATGCATAAAAATTAATTAATAAATTATTTCATAATCATAGAAACATTCTTGAAAACATTTTAGAGAACTTGGAGATAGTCCAAGAAGGAATTTCGACTAAAGACTGAAATAAATTCAAGTTTTTTAAAAACATTTTCTCAGTAATATTTAGTAAAAAATAGATGATAATGGTATTATTATATAAAATTATCATTAATTACCATATTTGAATGATATTTATTTTATTTAGGATATTAATATCAAATAATTCACCAATTGGAGACTTAAAAAAATAATCTTGAAGAATGATGATATTGTGAAATAAAACCATACCTAAAATATGTAATCCTTCATACATGTTTGAAAAAACAATATAATAAATATATATTTATTATATATATATACATAAATTTATTTGTTCTACAAAAATTCTAATATTTATTATTCCATATATCACTTATATTCTTTTACCACATTTTTATTAAAAGTTTTTGCTTCAATTATCAATTTTTGGAAACTATTACCTTATTTTACATATATGTTTTGGTTTGGTAGATTCATAAGTTATACTTTGATCAAGGTACCATTATCAAAAATTGATTATAATGATTTGAATATCATATATAATAATTATATATTTATTTATTGTAATATATAAATGTTATATATATATAAATGAATTGCATTGTTCAAAAATAAGAAAGGTTGTATGTACACCTGAACGATGTTTTAATTCTTCAAAAGACGTAATGAAAGAATGGTATATAATTATTTACATTTAATAAATCATTATTATATCATATAAATAATATAAATTTGTAAAATATAACTTTATTACAAACCAATTATAATCGAAATTAAAAATAAATCACTTCATTCCGTAGAGGTGGTAATTCAAACGTACGCATGAGAGAAATTATTTTTTCTAAACTACTTTGAATGTAGTAAGGTAGGTATAATATTATATTTAAAGAAGGATAATGATTTCATAATATCATATATATAAATTAAACCAATAATAATTTTCATCTATAAAATATGATGTTAAAAAATAAATTATATCTCTATGTGGAGATGGTAAGTTATACATATGCATTATCAATACATTCACTTCCCATTTATTTCAAAAGAGGGTGGATACTATTTTTTCATATTAATGATAAATGTTATGTACAAATATGCTAGCGAAGCTATTAATTTATTATAAATAACATAGATTCATCCATTGTAAATGTCAATGGAAATTCAAAGAGGTCATGTAAGATTATTAAGACTACTTTGGGAGACCTCCTTTAGATATTTTCTTAAGGAACCTAGGGTTGATTATTTGGTAATACTAGTACATATTGAATATGGAGAAGGATTATAAAATTTAAATTTTATAGTGTATGGTCATGCAAGAATATTTAATGTGGTGTAAATATTTGAATGGCATGGTTTCATTTTATAAGTTGGGGGAGGAAACACTTGCTATTTCGTGAAAGAATAGAATATAACAACTACATTATCAATCAAAATAATTTAAAATGATATTATATTCTAATTTTTTATAATATTTTATCTTAGTTTAACCATGGTATCAACATTCTTTCTCTTGAAGGGTTAAAATATAAGTTTTTAACTATTGACTCATAAAAAGTAAATGCTGATATTTTCAACCATATAGTATCCTAATTTATCACTCTCATGATTTTTATACTTATTAATGAATTTAATAAAATTTTATATCCTTAAAATATCTTTAATATCCTTTTTGGGACAATTAATTTAATTTTACTCTAAAAAACTAATACAAAGTTGCAATTCAAATTTAATCCATTAACACATACCTAATATGTCATATTCATTAATAATAATTTAGGGACACTATTGAATTTTACTATAATGTTAATTTTAATATATATAAAACATTTATTTAATTTTTCCATTAGTTGAATTAATATTGTGTCAACATACTAGATGAATATAAGGTTGTTATATAATCACTAAAATTTATAGATAAGTTACCATAATAAAAAATGTCATTATTCAAAAAAATTAACATTTATATTCATTATTATCTTAATTTTCTACATATATTGAAACATAATAAATATTTAAAAGTAAGATACTGACCTTTTATAAATTTATTTGCCTTAAATATTATATCGGTTATATCCATGGCAGTTGTGCATTAAAAAACTAGATTTCATGCCTATGGTAATAAGTGTTGAATTATATTCATAAACTGAGAATTAGGATGAAAAATTATGACCTTAGTATATTTTTTAACCAATATTAAACAATTTTTCCCATTATTGATGTGATAAATTTTACCATGGTTATTATTCATATTGGCCAAAATTTAAACAGGTCCATTCACCATTTTTAAACCTCCAAATTTAAAATATGAAATAAATGAATCAACATTAAAATTTTATAAGTTGATGAAATAAATTTTATAATAACTGTGAAAAATTGATGAAATGAACTTTTAGATAAATATATTTTTTAGCATAAAGGAAAATTTATTCTTATCCCATTACTATAAAAATATGAGTAAAAATTTAAAATATCTGATTGAATATGTAATATATAAATTTAATTAAATAATTTACCTAAAATTATTAATCTAATTTGATAACATAAATTCCCATTACGTGTATAAAAATACATTTTCATAAAACATATATTTTTTATTCAAATGATTTATATTTTATTTTCTAAAAAAATTATAAGTAATAAATTTTTATACATTTGTAAACCATATAAATATAATAATTTGGATAGTCAAATTCATACATTATAAGCCAATAGTTGGGCTATAACTATAAAGTTAAATAATATTTTATTAGAATGTCAGAATTTATTTGAACTCGGTGTTGTGTGTAATGAAAGAAAATGGAAAAACTAATTTTATTTAATAAGAACAATGTCATTAAATATTGACGTGTTATATTACTTTTTATATCCATTCGCACAACCCATGTCATGATAACATGAGTTACATGTCACAAAACATAGGATCACGCTTCTAAATCGCTAACTATACTAACCTATAATGTTATCCTCATCTATCTAGAAGCACATTTGTGACTATTTTCAAACAATATTTACATCTCACACATGAAAAGGCCAACCACATGATCACTCAGCACCCAGATATCATTCTAAAATTATAATATTATACCCACTATTTATGCACCCTAGATCTAACCATCCTGTATTGTAGTGAAAAATCTCATCAGGAACTACACCAAAAATTAAAGGAGAAAAATATTCTACCAATCCAACAATCTAAAACCATCATCCATATGAAAATGACACTATATATTTTGTATAATGAAACTCAAATCATTTTCATTCTCATATTCTATATAGAGTTGCACCACATGTGTAATAATCTCAAAACCCAAAGCATCTACCCAGGCTATTATTGTCTAAAGCACATACTTCTTTAGGATAATACCATTAATGGTTTACCAACATATATATCTCCTAATCCAAACCATATAACTCATCTCATAGGTATCATGAGAAACATCTCAATGAACCAGGCTCTCCAACCTAGATTATAAACCATATCAAAAATAAGTTATAACCCAAAAAAAATATCCCAACTGCAATATCTAATATCACATGTAGATTCACATATCAAAACTACTACACTAGAATTATCACAAAATATTATCAAGATTTATGTGATATTTCATCATCCTATTAAGGAACTAATCCTCATTGAGAATATATATAATTGACTACAACCATATGCACCATGATCTCATCTATCATCATATAATGAATTAACCCTATGAATATCTGTATCAAGTATACCATAGTATGATTTTATATTTAAGTATAATCCCACCAAGATGTTATATAGGGAAAATATATAGGTTGTTTTTTATGATTTAAATAATCAAAACAATTTTCCTTTCCAAAGCCAATTCAAAGGTACCATGCGCCAATACTGACCAAATAGGGGTCACTATACATACCATAAATGGGGGACTACAAAGTAACCCTTATGTATCATCCCTCTTTTGAATCAACATGACCATTCATCATAAAAAAATATGGCCAAATTTATTTGAGAATAATACCACCAATAATATATATGGAAACACTATAAAATATTTTTTTAACTCTTTAAATAGTTATATACCATGGAAATTGTAATATTAATGACACAAAAGCATAATTATTTAATATGAGTCCTATATAAAAAAAATTGATGCATGTATATAGTGCACATTCTTATTATCCAAGATCAGAAAGAAAATAAATCATAAAACTAAATTTCATCATACAAGGTTAAATCATACAAACATAGAAGCATAAAAATATAATACAAGTCTAAGAACCATAATAATCTAGAATCCCTACCCGATAATTTGTTCGTGACACACAAGTATATGATCCATTAAAATATATAGAACATATCTATTCCATGTCTACCATCTACTCTAATAGTAAAAAAAATAAAAAATCTATCATTCAACAATATAACATCCCAAACTAGAGACCAATCACAGGTTCCCTAGATCACATTTCACATTACCTCAGACATGAATATGTATAAGACAAATTTTTATGACTTGGAATGACGGTCTAAAGTGATATTATAGGGAGATTATACCATTATATTATAGAAAATATAGAAAAAATAACCAAAATATTATCTAAATCATGTAATTAGAGTATGTGTAAATATTAAACAACAATAAAAGTGTATCAAAAGTAAATAGGAATGAATACATTTATATAGGGTACTAATTATATAAACATAAAATAAATATGAACATATTTTGGTCTAATCACATATAAAAAAATGAATCAATAATATAGGGGAATATACACACATCACTGAGCCTCATATTCTTTAGTCTCCATCTGAATTATCTTACTCGATAATGAATGATTGGGCCTCTTCCCTACCACAACAAATAATCCATGTCGTCTCCACCATTACCCATGTTTCATGGCCTCTAATGAAGGGCATACGATGTAACAACCCAAAATAAACTAACCTAGATCCAGTGCCTACTTTATTACATTGGAGGTTGATAATAGCTATTTTATCCTGATGAACCAAATAGTATACCAGTTTTGGTAAAATAGATACTTACTTGAAATTCAAATTACTTTTTAAACATAAAATACACAAAGTGTTTTTTTTAAACATCATTTTTCCCTTTAGCATGTTCCTGTATATCAATCACAAATCACTTCTCGGTATCCCTGTGAAAAAAAAACATAAGAATGGGTTGATATTAGATTATTTTTCAGTGTATAAATATAGTGGATTATATCTTGAATAAAAAAAATAATAAATATATAAGCGTAAAAAACGGAAACACATTCCATTTAATTAACAAACTGAGCATAATATTACAGAAAAAATTGATGATCACATAAATAAATAAAAATAATCACTTAATATTGAAACTTACCCAATTCAATTTTTTCTAGTATAATAATCATAGAAAAATAATTGATCACATTATTAGGGAATTCATTCTTTTGGATATTTGAAACTATCATGAACATTCAACATATAGTTTAAATCTGTTGGTAGAAACCCATCCAATTTGGACAACTGATTTGTCTCATGAGACATATCAATGTATTGAGGGGACATCAATAATCCAGACACACTAATCAAATACTATGTATAATTAATTCATCATATGACTGGGGTGAAACATAATCAAGATAAAAAATCATATTTAAAAACTAATATATTAAATGTTAATTCATACTCCAATAAAAGAAACAAATTCATAAACCATCCCGAATAATATGGTGAATCATAATAAAATTGCATAGAATCAATAAAATTTATCATAAACATTCCAATAAAATAATAAGGGTGATATAAATAATAAATATCCCTAGTGGTTTATAAGTACAACAATTTTTTCATCCCATTAATGAATATAAGTACAGTGAAATTGTTATTAAAAACATTTCATAGGAAAAAAACAATTTAATTTTCAAATTATTTTTAATACAGGATGTTTAAAAAATATTTTCAAATAATTTTCCTTGAACATAAATGTTTATAAAATTTAAAATATTCATTAAAATATTTATTTTAAATGATGGTGTAAAATTATTATCATTCCATACATTTTTAAAGTTGATTCACTTCAGATTTTTAGCAAGATACTAATGGTATTTTTTTATAAAATCCCTTAAGATTCCATTAAAAAAAATTGAATTCAAAATGGTAAAAAATAATTTAATAAATTATTTTATTATTTAAAATATTTAATTTTTTTCAAGACATGAATTTTGATGAAATTATATTTTTGATTGAAGTGATAAATAATATACAGTTTTCTTTAAAATATTTTATAAATCATTCTAAAAACCAAAGAATATAAATGGTTATATTAATTTAATAATGAAACAATATGAGGATAAATTATATTTATATTGAGATAGAAATATAAAATTATTCCCCAATGGGGAATTTAATCCAAAAAAATATCAAATAATGATGATATTGCGTAATAAACCCTTACCACTTCTGTAATGTTGAGTAATAAGCCTGATGAAAGAAATAAAATAGAATGAAAAATTAAATTCTAGTAATATAAATATATTAATTATATATCATTTAAAAATGGGTTGTATATAAACAACACGGTGTAATATATGGGGAATATTTTTTCTATCTCACAAAAGTGAAATTGAGATAAGGGACCATTACAACATGTATTACTTCCTTTGTCTAGGTCATAACCTACTAAATAATAATTATAGGTTATAATAAATCTGTTATTGGAAAAAAATCATGTATTTTATACACAATTTTAATTACTTATATTCTTTTATCACTTGTTAATTAATAGTTATTGGTTAAAATAATTGTATCGTGTATAAATTTTATTTATTTTCATTAATGTTTTTGTTCATTAACCTTTTTTCCTTATAATTTGATCATGGTTACATAATACCAAAAATTTAACCCATGTTATGAAAATAATATATATTCATAAAATATGTATTTATATTAATCTATTAAATTTTTAGATAGAAAATGTATTACACTGTTCATAGAGACAGTATATCGTACGTACACATGAAAGATGTTTATATTTTTCTCCATCTATGGAATTAAATTAAAATAAATAATAATTCATATTTATTGAATAATTATTATATTATATATAGTATTTATTTTAATAAAATAAATATTTTTTACCAGTCATGTGAAAATAAATTGAAAAATATTTTGCATCCCTGCATGGAGGCGGTAGCTCACACGTACGCACGAGTGATGTTATTGATTTCCAATGTATTGGAAGGTAATAAGTTATATTTGGTATTATTTTTCATGATGTATTTCTAGGATATAAATATCACATATGTTCTTTAATCTTATCTTTACTACCTTCCATTGACAGAAAAAGTTAAAAACAAATGACACCGCTTCCTGAAGTGGTAGTCCGCCATACACACGAGTGATGTTATCATATCCCCCATGGAAGGGAACGTAATACTTTATATGTGATATGAAATTTTAGTAAGTATAAAAATTTCTAAAAAATAATGTACATAAGTTATATCTTTCATTATATATATCCAGGAAATGTGATTATAGAAAATGAAATATATCAGTTTGTGAGATGGTAGTGCTCAGTACACAAAAGCGATGGCTTAGTTTACCATTTGATTGAATCATAGATGTATTGGGGTTATCCAATAAATTTAATAACATAATATTATCCTATTTTAATAATAGTACAATGATTTAGAAAAATAAATCAACAAAATACACATGATTAATAATTTTATCTATTCTTCAGAGAGTCTCATTAGGTTTATTCCAAAATCCATATTATGAGGGATTCATATTAAAAGGAATTAGTCTATGATGTGGGTAGGAAGGTATTGATATGTTGTGTGTTGGTATTGGATGAATGAAATGACATTTGATGTGTAAAGATGTGAGGAGAGGTGGTGCCCTGTTATATGTGGGGGAGAGGGTAAACATAGATTTTTTGAAATGATAATGTGATTTCCATGTTTTTCTAATGGAATATGCCTCATAAATGGGTCATTATAGAACCAAATATAATATGGGGCATATATATTGTCATAAAATGGGTCATTTACATTTTTTATTACATTTTAAACCCTTTTCTTCTTAGTTTATCCGCCTATAATCCTATTTTTTCCTAAAATACTATATTTAATTTTTTATTTTCTCAATATTCATTATGGAAAAATGTTATTGGAACTCATAAGATAATATAAGTTATTCTAATTCCAAATATTGAATACAATTTTTTAAGTTCAATTTAAAAAAGTTGCAGAATTCAATTCAAAATTAAACTGTATACCTAATGAATGAGTGACTTTCGAAAGAGAAAATTCCCATAATTATTAACTGTTTTAATATTAATATTTTCTATTAAATTGATTAAAATGACATAAATTAGTCAAATTGAAATATAATTGAAATAATTTTACTATAAAACAAAAATAAAATAAATGTTAACATTATGACTAATTGATGAAAAGGCAATTTTCAATAAAATCTGTATTTTCACTATTTATAAAAAAATTAATATATTTATAAATATCCTAAAAAATCAACCAAATATAAATTTAACGTTTTTAAATAATAAAAAAATTATTCTGTTAAAACACTTTTAAAATTGGTAAAAAAATAATTTAAAATTATTTGTGAACAACGCAAATAAACCATTGTTATAAAAATATTGGTTTTCAAGAAAAATTTATATCTCTTAAATAAAATTATTATTATATATATAATCAATATATAAGAATTTAATTTTTTTATACGTTTTTAAAACATTTAATTTTAAAAATTTTGTTATTACTATTCATACCATCCATCGTAATGGCTATGTTAAATTGGTCATGTTTAAATAATAATACCTCAATAGAGTATCATGATTCATTCAAACCTGATGCTTCATTCATTTCATGTTATCTAATAGATTTAATTAATTTAAAAATAAATATATTTTAAATTCTATGGCTGTTATATTCTCTTATAATCTTAGTTTTTTGAGTAATATGTGAAGTCAAATATGATGTTCCTCTATTAAAATATCAGGTTGTTACATATGTATAACTCATTAGGGGGAACCAATAATATGGTATCATACATAATCAGTAAAGTAGTGTATACACATGTGATAATATAGATAAAATAATAATTAAAATTTTAAATAGGAATTAAATAACCATAATCGATCCTCGAGTTATAACAAGAAGATTCCAACTTCATCCAGTGCTAGGGTTTCTCTGACCATATGATAACCAATAGTAGGATTTGTGTCTTACAATAAATCATAAAGATACACCATTATATAGAAATTAAGTCCCACCTCTAGTTATTATTAATTAAATCCATATTGTATTTAGCATTTGAACATATTTCTAAGAAAAACCCTAGATAATCATGACCGTTCCATTTATAGGAATGATTCCTTAGAGGTAATCTTAGGAAATCTAGTTGTAGAATCTAAAAAATGATCAATTAATTTAATATGATCATAATCAATATATATAATAAGATATACTCATTCTATTTATTGTAATATCATCAACATCCTATTGAAATAAAGAATACCCATACTAGCTTCATCCATCTATGCTAGGTAGAACCACAGTCATCTCATAAATCTAGGCCTAATTTGGGATTAGTGGAAATATTATAGTATTTTTGAATAAGAAATAACTAGATCCTAGGTAATATCATGATCATTATAGAATGTAAATAATTTCCAAATCCTTCATATCATATTTGACATCCCACATATGAGTAATGTTTGTTATATCCTAGAGAGTATCTCAGGTATCCTACTCACAGATATATATATATATATATATATATATATATATATATTAGGATCCAAGGATGTATTTTGCGAAGTTTCTAGGTATATCAATTGTTATATTAAAAATTTTATTCCTAGGAGATAATTTTATGAAATTCATTTTAAGGTATCTAGTTATATGAAACACTCTTGAAATATCTCAATGGGGAACATTTTAAGGCCCCATGGGTCTGATAATAACACAGAAACCATGAATGGTTTCCCCAATCTTGGTCTCATCTCTTGAGTCGATAACCATTAATTAGAGGCCCAAGTGTCCATAAAAATCATTATGTCCACATTTGGACTCACATTCCTCATAGGATTATCCCTACTAGCAGAACTATGAGAAGATGAAATAATTCCTAAACACACATCGCAAGAAATCCTAAGAAATCCCACACACCTGACTCATCATTTATCTACCCAGGGTTTAACAAACATAGTTCTCCCATTATTTTAGAGGGAGAAACACATCCCTTAATCTAAAAAAACATTCCTAATGACTATAATGAACCTCATGATTTCATATTTTCCTACTCTATCCCATCCTTCTAAAACCAACACTCCCCTATGCATAATGGTATTAAGGGAACCTATATAAAGGGGGACTATGATTACTCATTTCCATTTCATTTAATTTACCACCCAATATGATCTTATATCTCATGAATATTTTTATAATTTAATCATCATCGATCGATAGGTGATGCACCCAGCTAGTGATATAGGATTTATCATGTCCCTTGTCCCATTATTGAGTCCACTCATATTAATTTCATTTAATGAAAAAAATCATTTAGATTAAAAATATTGATTTTCCTTAGTGGAAATACCACATTCCACATTCCAAAATATATAACCAACTTCAATTACCATAAATATATTTTCAAGGTACCCCTACCTCAATTAATGTAATTCCCTATAAATAATGTTTCATACACTTTTCCAATCTCAACCAAGTCTCACACAAAATCCTGATCAGTTTTCTCAATCCATAATTCCCAAAATCTAATTATAAAAATTTATAATTATATATTAAAAACTATTTGAAGAACTATTAATTAATCATTTAATTTAATCCAAATATACATATTCATTAGAAAACTCATTTAGAATCACTATATAATTAAAACCACATCAATAGACATGTGATCAACTCTATAAGACATTTTATGACCATGAAATGAAAATGAACACATAATTTCCCCCAATTCTACCATACTCTAATGGAATCATAATTGAAGACCTTGCCCAAAACATACCAAATCATATGAAAAGTAAGAGAAATATAAAAAAAGTGGATGAAAAGTAGATCATGCCTAAAATAATCATAAAATTAATATGGAAACATCCATGCAATATGGGGGAGAGAGGGAGGATTAGTAGAGGGATATGTTAGTCCGATTTTCCTCCCCATGCACCCAGTCAATATAAAAATGAAGGTGGGACCAAATCCAAAAAACATAGATATTCACCTCTTAAAAAACTTCTCAAGTGTCGATCATGTTACAACTAAAGGTCCATGACATAAATTGTTCCATATACTAACATATTCATGGACTAATAGAAGGTCACTGTTTAAAGTAAGACAACACAGGGTTTGAGGCACTACCTCCCTCCACAGTATGACACACTATAGTGGATCAATCTAAGCTAAATTGATGGGTTGTGGAATGAAATTCTATAACAAAATAATATTATCAAGGCCACCATGACTTAATATGATTCTCACTCTAGAACCCATTACAAATCCCATTTCTAAAACCACATCCAAAAGAACTTATTGATATATAAAAAACATTAAAAAATACAAATAGACCATTATTCTCATTATAAATCCATTACTAGTATGAAAATTTAAATTATCCAAGAAATTAAAAAATCATAAATGAGTGGGGTTTTACATATATATCCATATTATTTATTCATTATATGTGTTCCCATTCTACTTTACACAATCTATATATCTTTTAAAAAGTATTTTAGGTACCATATTTGAGAAACTACAATGTTATTATATTTGGATGAATTAAAACAACCTAATCATTTTATTTCTCTCTATTATCGATTTTAATTTTTCTTTAGTATTATTAATGTAGATTATATATTGTTTTGGAGTCAAAAAAGGTTAATGATGTGTCTTTTTATTCCAAAATATAATATTTTCTTTCATGGTGAATTATCCTTCTCAGTATCCTTAATTGGTGTAGATTACTCAATACATTTCTTTTATTTATACCAAATGTCACGACCCGTGCCGTGACTACCCCAAACCCGCCTTCCATAGGCCAGGGGCTGGCAACTAGCACCAAGGCGTAAATCCCGGTAATAAGGGAAGGAATTGCCTTTGTAAAGTAAACAAACACCACAGAGCAAGAAAGCAGTAGAAGTAACACTAAGTAAAAACCGAGTACAAAAGTAAGTGTGGAATGTACGTGGGCTAGAATACAAACAAAAACTGGAAGTAAAGTACAACTCGAAAGGGAAAACAGAAATTGAAAAGTAAAGCCGCACCATCGAGCTATCCACTGGAAGTCCCACCTGAAGGGTGAGTACAGATAGCCTCTACAGCTCCTCGGGTCCAACCGTCCACTCCAAGCATGTCCCGCCCAGTGGTCCACCTCCAGGTACCGTCCTGCTCTGCAAGCCTCAACCACGATCAGCGCTCTCCGTAGTCTGCAACCAACACAACGTAGTGCGGGAATAGACCATGCAGGGGTGAGTATAAGCTACTCAGTAGGGACCTCGAGACCCCCGAAGGTCTCCCATAATCCACAAAGGATAATCCACAAAGGAAAGATACAATCACGAAGTAACGTCCGACTCTGCTTAGGTATATGCCCATACATATACCTAAGTCATCAATTCTCGTTCGGCTCCAACATCCGAGCCAAAGTACAACCCAGTCCACATAGGAAGGCAAATCTTAAATCCACACAGGATAGCACAACACAATCCACATTGGAAAGAAAAACAGGATTCATCTCACACAGGTATACTTATTCATATGATGATAGAGATGATCAGGTATATCCACTGATTCATCTAAGTCATCGGACCCACAAAGGATCGATAGGTACTAACCCCCACAATGACCCACAAAGGATCTGACCCACACATGATCAATAGGTAACTAACCCCCGCAATGACCCACAAAGGATCTGAACCACACAATATTGATAGGTATCTAACCCCCGTAATGACCCACACAGGATCTGTAGCACTGACCCACGTAGGATCGTTGAGTTCTGTAGTCGTCGCTGTCGAATCCACTGAAGATCTCTGTACAGTCATCGTTGTCTCTGTCGCAAACGCAGCCAACATTAAGGTTCTCGTACACAACAAGCTCGTTCGAGAGGGTCCGCTCCATGAGTCGAGAGGCTGATACATCAACTGACACATAGTCCAGAGTTGATGTATCCAAAAGTTCCATATTGTCAAAAGTAACTCAACGTCGCAGACGGCGCGTCAATCGGACGCCCGGTCTGGGAGTTATTGGCCTTTTCTTCCGAGGTGCCCGGTTGGTTTTTAAGGCCAAACCAATCCGACCGTACTCCACCTGTGTCCAAACCTCAGGTGGAGTATTCCAAAAGATCCATCTCACTTAGAGGAATTCATCAAAGTTGACGGTACGTTAATCTGACGTCCGGAGCTCAAGTTATAAGTGTTTCCGCTCCGAGGGCCGGTTGGTTTCGTGTACGAACCAACCCGGATGAATCCAAAGTATTCCGAAACCTTGAGTGTAACATACCGAAATGACGGTCTTGATCCAAGGATCACATCGCCACTGACGGTGCATCGATAGGAGGCTCGTAGCCCATGATATGGGCAAAAGACCAAAAAGGGTCCGAAAATAGGGGGTCTGGGCCCGGACCGACCCAGCCTAACCCCAGCTTGGTCGACATGACCCGGGTCCGGGTCCGACCCGGCTGCGCGCGACCCAGCCCGGCCGGCGCGGCCCTGCCCGACCTGGCCTGGGCGGCTTGGCGCTTGCTGAGCGGCTGCGCCAAAGGAGCCCCCCCCCCCCCCCCCCCCCCCCGCGTGGGGGCTGCTCGGTGTCACCGGACGCGGCGCATGGCCGCGTTCCTTCATCGTGGTCCCGCGCGGATGTGGGACCGGCGCTCGCCGACGCGGCTGAAGCCGCGAAGGGTCTTCTCGGTGCCGTGCCGGGCACTGCCTCTTCCTGGCGGCCGGCCGCTGCCGTGCCGCCGTGGCACGCCGACGGAAACTTCCGCGGACCACCGGACGCCCTGCGTTGGTCTGTTTTGCCTGCGGTTTGCGCCTACGGATCTCCCGGGATCCGAACATTGCTGCGAAGGCCTCAAATATCCATTCTGATCCCATTCCGTAAACGCAAATAATCCACACATCAACGAAAAACTGCGGAGGGTTGTCGGGCCGTGTTTGTTTGGCCTGCAGCCTCCACGTTAGGTGATAACAATTGGGAATAATAATAGACACATGAAAACATAACAATGCACAATTATAGTAAATTAAAATTGAACCTAGTTCCCAAAAAAACTCCCATAATAAAAAATTCATGTCCCGCATATAAAGACAATCGCGGATCAACTTGGTGATGAGTTGATCCGGGTTCTTTGTTTTAGAAGGAAACAACCATGGGAATAAATATTATTCTCAATTAAAACCCCTACCTTGTCGTAGTCATCGAACGTGTGTTCTTTGCGGGATTGACCGTCGCGGAAGAAGAGGATCGTCGCGTCGCGGAAGGGGGCGTCGCGTCGTCGCGGTACACGGCGTCGCGTCGACGATCTGCGAGGGTTAAAGAAAACACACAGATTTAATTTCACGAATAAAATCCATGTTGAGGATAAAATCCAAAAAGAATTAGAGAATCATAATCTCCTACTTCAAGCAGTTTATCGAAGATTATCGTGGAAGAAGTGTCGCAGAAGGAGAATCGTTGGCATCGCGGAACACGACGTCGCGTCGTCGATCTCTGATGGTTCGGCGTTCTTCGTCGCCTTTCGTCGAAGGCCGACATTCTTCGCGTTCTTTGTGAAGGAGGTTGAAGATAGAGTTTCTCCAAATCTTCTCAACAATCTGCACCCAAGAAAAAGGTGTGCTGGTCTTATTTTATTACATGCCAACAATTTGAAAAACAAGTTAAGAAACGAACCGTTAATTCGGTGAATTAATGGTAACGTCTTAATAGTCCAATTAATAGGGGCATTAAGAATTTAAGAAAACACACCAGTTGAATTCCATTTAAAAAAGGGGTTTTTGTGGGTGCATTACTTAGAGGGAAAGAAACGGTGGGGATTGTGCGGGCCCCACCTCACAAATATCCTACCAAGTGGGTAGGATATTTTGGGATCCACCCTATCCGCTCAACTTAGATTAAGTGGATTTTAAGTGGCTTTAAGTGGATTTAAGTGAAATAAAATAAAGTTGTCGCACCACTTTATTTTATTTTCTTTACTTAAGCCCAAAAATTAAAAACCACACCCGAGAAAACGCAACTCCAGAAGAGGCGTTTCTAAGCAAAAACTGGCACTGCGATTCCATCGGTGCCCTGAAAATTCGATTCTGAGCACCGGTTCAAAAATTAAAAAAACCCGCTCGTTCGTTCACTGAACGTGCCCGATCCAAACTTCAGAAAATGATTCTGGGCACACCGGGCCTCAGAATCAGGTGCCGTCAAAAACAGTGTTCTAGTAAAATTCCAAAGAAAATTAAGAAAAAAAAATTTCCATGAATTTTAAGGGTATTTACATCACTCCCACCTTATGTCTTTACGTCCCCGTAAAGATACATCATAAACAAGGGAAACAAATGTGGGTACCGAGCACGAATCTGAGCCTCCCGCTCCCAAGTGCTCTCCTGGAGGTTCCCGTGCTGCCATCTGATGCGCACTAGAGGGATCAATCGTCAACGTAGGAACCGCTCTTGACGATCATCGATCTCCACTGGGACCTCCACAATAGTCGCCCCATCATCAACGTCTAGCTCCCCATGGTCAATGATATATGTTGGGTCGTGCACGTATCTCCTCAGCTGAGATACGTGGAAGACGTCGTGAACCCAGTGCAACTGAGGTGGTAGAGCCAGGCTATAAGCCACCTCACCAATCCTGCTGAGGACCTGGAAGGGTCCAATGAAGCGTGGAGTCAACTTGCCGCCTCAGCCAAATCTCCGTAAACCACGTCGAGGTGAGACCCACAAGAAGACATTGTCGCCATCCTCGAACTCTAGTGGCCTCTGCCTCCTGTCAGCATAAGACTTCTACCGGCTCTGAGTTGTCCTCATCTACTCCTGGATGACCTGGACCTTCTCAATCATGGCCTAGACCATATCCGGTCCCATGAGTGCTGACTCCCCAGGGTCTGTCCAGCACAAAGGAGATCTTCAAGGTCGGCCGTACAACGCCTCGTATGATGCCATCCCGATGGTGGAGTGGTAGCTGTTGTTGTACCCGAACTCCACCAAGGTTAGGTGGTCCTCCCACCTACGACCAAAGTCGAGGACACATGCACGGAGCATGTCCTCGAGAGTCTGAATGGTCCTCTCCATCTGACCATCCGTCTGAGGGTGAAAGGCAGTGCTCAGACGTAGGTGCGTCCCGAACGCCTCTTGAAACCCCTTCCAAAGCCGGGAAGTAAAGCGAGCATCTCGATCGGAGATGATAGACGATGGAACACCATGAAGCTGTACAATCTCATGGACGTAGAGACATACCAAGCTCTCCACTGAGCCATGCTATCTGATGGGTAAGAAGTGAGCCGACTTGGTGAGTCGGTTGACAATGACCCAAATGGAGTCGTGACATCTGGAAGTGCGTGGAAGTCCAGTCACGAAGTCCATAGATATCCCGTCCCACTTCCACTCCGGGACCTCCAAGGGTTGTACCAAGCCTGCTGGTACCTGGTGCGCTATCTTCACCTGCTGGCAGGTGAGGTATCGAGAAACTAACTCTACCACAGCCTTCTTCATGCCCGACCACTAGTGCTGTCATCTGAGGTCCTGGTACATCTTCACCACTCCAGGATGTACCGCCAAAGGGGAGGTGTGAAACTCTCTCAGCACCTCCTCTCGTAATGTGACTGGTACCAAGGTACATCCTCTGAAAAGGATGTTGTGCTCTCTTCCAAAGGAGAAACCATCAAGTGCCTATCCTGAGGATATTTGTGCACGCCGCATCTCACAGTCAGCGTCCCCATGCTGTGCCTCTCTGACCCGCTGTAGTAGTGGAGGAGAAACTGTGAGTAACTGAAGGAAAGCTGCTCTATCTCTATCTACAAAGGATATCCGCAAAGCGGCTAGCTTCTCTGTCACCTTCTCAAGTATCTGAATGCCCGTCCTTGTGCTGAGAGCATCGACTACTACGTTCCCCTTCCCAGGAGTATAGACTATCTCAAATTCATAGTCCTGGAAGAACTCGAGCCATCGCCGCTGTCTCAGGTTCAGGTCCATATGAGAAAATATGTACCTAAGACTCTGATGGTCGGAAAAGAATGTAAAGCACTCACCTATCAGATAGTGTCACCATGTCTTCAAAGCGAAGACCACTGCCGCTAACTCCAGGTCATGGGTGGCGTAGTTCTGCTCATGCGACCTCAACTGACGTGATCCATTGGCGATCACTGCCCGCTCCTGCATCAGGACACATCCGAGTCCGGTCCTTGATGCATCACAGTAGACTACGTACCCTACTCCCTCCTCAGGAAACCTCAAGATAGGGGCACTGGTCAATCTCTGTCTCAGCTCCTGGAAGCTCTGCTGACATCTTTCTGACCACACAAAGTGTTTCCCCTTCTTCTTCAAAGCTGAGAGTGGTGCCACAACTCTGGAGAAGTCTGGCACAAATCACTGATAGTATCCAGCTAGTCCCAAGAAACTCCGCACCTCCGTCACGCTCCTGGGTGGCTCCCAAGCTAGCACTGCCTCGATCTTCGCAGGATCAACTGCAACTCCCGCCTCAGAGATGACGTGCCCCAAGAGGTGGATCTCACGTAACCAGAACTGACAATTTGAGAGCTTTCCATAATGCTTGTGCTCTCGGAGTGTGTCTAGTACAACACTCAAGTGGTAGGCGTGCTCCTCCTCAGTCGTCGAGTATATCAAAATGTCATCGATGAAAACCACGACAAATCGATTAAGGTATGGCTGAATTATCCTGTTCATGAGGCCCATGAACATTACTGGAGCATTGGTTATGCCGAATGGCATAACCAAGAACTCAAAATGGCCATTACTGGCATCTGAAGGCCGTCTTCTGCACGTCCTCATCCCGAACTCTGAGCTGATGATAACCTGACCTAAGGTCTATCTTCGAGAACCACCATGCTCCCTTGAGCTTATCGAAGAGGTCATCAATCCTTGGTAGTGGATAGTTGTCCCTCACCGTCACATTGTTCAGGCGACGATAGTCGACACAAAGTCGTAGGCTCCCATCCGCCTTCTTGGCGAACAATATCAGGGAAGCCCAGGGTGAAACACTAGGTCGGATGAAACCCTTGCCCTGCAAGTCCTACAACTATACCCGTAGCTCTCAAAGCTCGGCGGGAGCCATCCGATATGTTGGAGTGGATATCGGGGCTGTCCCGGGGTACATATCAATATAAAAGTCTTACTCTCTGAGAGGAGGTAGTCCTGGAACGTCGTCGGGGAAGACGTCCGCATACTGATCCACCACTGTAGGAAAACCAAGACTCTGCACGTCAACTACTCCTAGTATGAGGCTACCCAATTGATGAGTGATGTGATGTCCTCTCCTCTGCGAGGGTCCATCCTGTGCTGCGAAGGATCCCTTCTCATCGGTGAAGGTGAACCTGCTCTCGTCGGTGCGTACACATCGCACATTGCTCCTAATATAGTCAATCTGAACATGGACTGTAGATAACCAATCCATTCCCAAGATGATGTCGTTAGGCCTTGACACCGCTACAAGAAGATCCCAGACGAAGCTCTCGCCTCCTAGAGTGAGATCACACTACCGGCACCAGTGCGTAATCATCGAGTCTTCTCCCGTAGGAGTCTCTAGCCATAAGGATAAAGCCAACTGCTCGGTCGGAATCTTCGAGCTCCGAACAAGGGCAGCGGATATGAAAGAGTGACTCGCTCCTGTGTCTATAAGAACTGCAGAAAGTGTGGAATAGACACAGATAGTACCTCGAATAATATCGGGCGCGCCGTGGTCGTAGGCCTTCGCTGCCTGGAGCTGTGCCTGTCTCTGCCCAACAGCACCTTGTGGTCGGGGTGGACCACCTGGTGGTGGTGGTGGTAGAGCCTCAAAGCATCGCCCACCACCTGCTGCTCGGACAGCTCCTCTGCCTCATCCGCCTGCACCCTGCAGACCACCACGGTTGACCCTCTGCCTCTGCCTAGGTGGCCCCTCTACCGTCTGTTGCTCCTCAGCACGGTGGGTTAGGCAGTCACGAGCCAAGTGGCCCTGTCCGCCACATGTGTAGCACTGCTTGCCTCTCGAAAGACTGGCTCCGCGCTGTGTGCCCCACACTGCTGAGCCAATGTCCTGAGGTCGTCTGCGTGAGGTTCTGGTCTACCTGGTCCCACAATTCATCCGTCGACTGCCTGCTGCAAGAAGACTCTGCTACGTGCCGTCCCACAGTAGGCCTCGCTGCTGAAGAAGGATCAGCAAGAAAGATCTCGATCAAAAGGGCTCGCTCCAGTACTCCTGCCTGAGTCAGAATGCTGAGGGAGATCAGCGATTCCCTGATGTCATGTCTCAATCCCTTCTAAACGGTTCGATCCCGAATGAATGGGTCCCATACCATGTCTATCGATTAGCGTGAGAGATCGGTAAATCTCGCCGAGTACTGGGTGACCATCAAGCTGCCCTGCCGCAGCTGAAGAAGCTCCTGGATGCGCACCCCACAGAGGGTGGCTGGGACAAGCTCTGAGAGGAAGAGGCTCTCAAAGTATGTCCAGAGAAGAGATGCCTCATCGTGCACCTGGATCATCAAGATCCACCATCGTCCCACTGCCACGTGCAGTAGGCTCATTTCGAGGATCACCATGAGGTATGCTGGTGTTCTCACTAACAAGAAAACTCGCACCACTGCCTCCAGCCAGTCCTCGGCTGCCTGGGGGTCCGTCTCCCTGCGGAACCTAGGCGATCGCTAGCACTGGAACTCGTGCAGTGCACTAAGGTGACATTCATCATCAGTGGCTGGGGCTGGAAGCATCGGTGGCTCTGCGGGTAGAGGTACCGCCGTTGCCTCTTCTGTCAAAGGGCCCTGCACTGAGGCCTCGCCGCTCGGCGGGCTGTCGTCACGCTCAACTCTCAGAACCCTAGCTGGCTTCCGTCGTGGGGCCATCCTGAAAAAGAAACAGGTGCGCCATGGTCAGAACAGTATACCTGGTGAGCTAACATAAAGTAATCACAAAGAAAATTTGAAACACACATGCAATCAATGTTTTCGTGCATTAAGTCGGAAATCAGAAGTCAGGGTCATGGTGTACGTATACGTCGGCCGCCGCACCAACACTGGACTCCCTGGACTGATAACCACACCCAATACACTTAACACTATTGCTTCACATAGAAGAAATATCAGAGTCTATGGTAGAAACGAACTCCTCTGATACCAAATTGTCACGGCCCGTCCTCGGGGCCCATGCCGTGACTACCCCAAGCCCACCTTCCATAGGCTAGGGGATAGAGACAAGCACCAAGGCGTAAATCCCAGTAAAAAGGGAAGGCATTTCCTTTGTAAAGTAAACAAACACCACAGAGCAAGCTAGCAGTAGAAGTAACACTAAGTAAAAACCGAGTACAACAGTAAGTGCAGAAAGTAAGTGGGCCAGAATACAAACCCAAACTGGAAGTAAAGTACAACTCGAAAGGGAAAAAAACAACTGAAAAGTAAAGCCGTAGCGTCGATCCGTCCACTAGAAGTCCCACCTGAAAGGTGAGTACAGATAGCCTATACAGCTCCTCAGGTCCAACCGTCCACTCCATGCACGTCCCGCCCAGTGGTCCACCTCTAGGTACCGTCCTGCTCCGCAAGCCTCAACCACGATCAGTGCTGTCCGTCGTCTGCAACCAACACAACGTAGTGCGGGCATAGCCCGTGCAGAGGTGAGTATAAGCTACTCAGTAGGGACCCCGAGACCCCCGAAGGTCTTCGAAAATCCACAAAGGATAATCCACAAAGGAAAGATACAATCATGAAGTAACATCCGACTCTGCTTATGTATATGCCCATACATATACCTAAGTCATCAATTCTCGTTTGGATCCAACATCCGAGCCCAAGTACAACCCATTACACACAGGAAAACAAAACGTAAATCCACACAGGATAGCACAACACAATCCACATAGGAAAGAAAAATTGGATTCGGCTCACACAGGTATACTTCTTCGTATGACGATAGAGATGATTAGGTATATCCACTGATTCATCTAAGTCGTCGGACCCACAAAGGATCGATATATACTAACCACCGCAATGACCCACAAAGAATATGACCCACAAAGGATTGATAGGTAACTAACCCCCGCAATGACCCACAAAGGATCTGACCCACACAGGATCGATAGGTAACTAAACCCTCCAAAAGACCCACACAGGATCAGACCCACTCAGGATCTGTAGGCGCTGGCCCACACAGGACCACTGAGCGCTGACCCACACATGATCTATAGCACTAACCCACGTAGGATCGCTGAGTGCTGTAGTCATCGCCATCGAATCCACTGAGGATCCTTGCACAGTCGTCATCGTTGCAGTCGCAAACGCAGCCAACACTAGGGTTCCCGCACACAACAAGCTCGTTCGGGAGGGTCCGCTCCACAAGCCGAGAGGCTGATACATCAACTGACACATAGTCAACAGTTAATGTATCAAAAAGTTCCATATCGTCAAAAGTAACTCAACGTCGCAGACAGTGCGTCAATCGGATGCCCGGTCTGGGAGTTATTGGCCTTTTCATCCCAGGGGCCCGGTTGGTTTTTAAGGAAAAACCAATCCGACCGTACTCAACATGCATTTAATCCTTGGGCAGAGTAATCCAAAATATCCGTCTCACTTAGAGTAATCCATCAAAGTCGACGGTACGTCAATCGGACGTCCGGAGCTCAAGTTATAAGCGTTTCCGCTCCAAGGGCCTGATTGGTTTCGTGTACGAACCAACCCGGTCGAATCCAATGTATTATGAAACCTTGAGTGTAACATACCAAAACGGCTACCTCAATCCAAGGATCTCATCGCTACTGACGGTGCGTTGATCGGAGGCTCGTAGCCCAAGATATGGGAAAAAGACCAAAAAGGGTCCGAAAATGGGGGGTGTGGGCCCGGACCGACCCAACCCAACCCACCCTGGGTCGGCCCGAACCGGGTCGACCCGACCAGGGTCCAGGTCCGACCCGCCTGGGTGCGACCCGGCCCGGCCGGTGCGGCCTGGCCCGGCCAGGGCGGCTCGGCGCTGGCCGAGCGGCCGTGCCAAAGGAGCCCCCCCACCCATCGCGGGGGCCGCTCCGTGTAACCGGAGGCGGCGCATGGCCGCGTCCCTTCCTCGCGGTCCCGTGCGGCCACGGGACCGGAGCTTGCTGCCGGGGCTTCAGCCGCGGTGGGTCTTCTTGGCGGCCGGCAGTTGCCGGCCGCTGACTCCGGCCGCCGGCACCGCCGTGCCGGCGTGGCACGCCGGCAGAAACATCCGCGAACCACCAGACGCACTCCAGTGGTCCGTTTTGCCTGCGGTTTGTGCCTACGACTTTCTCAGGATCCGAAATTTGCTAAGAAGTCCTCCAATAGCCATTCTGATTCCATTTCTTAAACGCCGATAATCCACGCATCAACGAAAAACTGCAGAGGGTTGTCAGGCCGTGTTTGTTTGGCCCGCACCCTCCACGTTAGGTGATAACAATTGGGAATAATAATCAACACATGAAAACATAACAATGAACAATTTTAATAAATTAAAATTGAAACTAGTTCCCAAAAAAACTCTCGTAATTAAAAATTCCTGTGCCACATATAAAAACAATCCCGGATCAACTTGGTGATGAGTTGATCCGGGTTCTTTGTTTTAGAAGGAAACAACCATGAGAATAAATATTATTCACAAATAAAACCCCTACCTCGTCGTAGTCGTCGAACGTGTGTTCTTCGCGGGATTGACCGTCACAGAAGAAGAGGATCGTCACATCGCAGAAGGGGGTGTGGCGTCGTCACGGTACACGACATTGCGTCGACGATCTCCAAGGGTTAAATAAAACACACAGATTTAATTTCACGAATTAAATCCATGTTGAGGATAAAATCCAAAAAGAATTAGAGAATCGTAATCTCCTACCTCAAGCAGTTGATTGAAGATTGTCACGGAAGAAGCGTCGCGGAAGGAGAATCATCGGCGTCACGGAACACGGCGTCGCGTCGTCGATCTCCGATGGTTCAGCGTCCTTCATTGCCTTTCGTTGAAGGCCGGTGTTCTGCGCGTTCTTCACATTCTTCGTGATGGAGGATAAAGATAGAGTTTCTCCAAATCCTCTCAACAATTTTCACCCATGAAAAACATGTGTTGGTCTTATTTTATTATATGCAACAATTTGAAGAACAAGTTAAGAAACGAACCATTAATTTGGTGAATTAATGGTAACGTCTTAACAGTTCAATTAATAGCGGCATTAAGAATTTAAGAAAATGCTCCGGTTGACTTTCATTTAAAAAAGGGGGTTTCGCGGGAAAGTTACTTAGAGGAAAAGAAACGGTGGGGATCGTGAGGGAACCACCTCACAAATATCCTACCACGTGGGTAGGATATTTTGGGTTCCACCATATCCGCTCAACTTAGCATAAGC
Source organism: Viscum album (assembly GCA_963277665.1). Taxonomy (NCBI): domain Eukaryota; kingdom Viridiplantae; phylum Streptophyta; class Magnoliopsida; order Santalales; family Viscaceae; genus Viscum; species Viscum album. Next base: position 45,431,651 of record OY728153.1, read on the forward strand.
GGATTTAAGTGAAATATAATAAAGTTATCGCACCACTTTATTTTATTTTCTTCACTTAACCCCAAAAATTAAAAACAACACCTGATCAAATGCAACTCCGGAAGAGGCATTTCTAAGAAAAAACCGATGCTGCGATTCCATTGGTGCCCTCAGAATTTGATTCCGAGCACCGGTTTAAAAGTTAGAGAAACCCGCTCGTTTGTTCACTGAACGTACCCGAGCCAAACATTGGAAAATGATTCCGGGCACATCGGGCCTTGGAATCAGGTGCCGTCAGAATCTGCATTCTTGTAAAATTCAACAAAAATTATGAAAAAAAATTTTTCTTGAATTTTACAGGTCATTACACCAAAAATTATGCTCACCTGACTGTATTTTTTTATTTAATATATTTTTTGGAATTATTTATCCAATACTATATGAATCATGACTAGTATATTCTTAACAATACTCATTATAACCATGATAACTTATTTTGTGGTTCTCAAGGAAATGTATCCAAAATTAAAATCTATTTTAATGGGCACATTCACTCTTATATTATTCTATGAATATCGTTTCAATTAACTTTGTCTACGCATTAATATAGGCCTTATGAAATATTTATAAATTATAATATTTTTTCAGATATTAAATATACATATGACTAAACCTCAAATAGTTTCAAAAATGGGAAATAAATCTTGTTTTCTTATATCTGGTTTTAATCTATCTAACAATTAATTCTAGAACCTTTTTGGAACAAACAGAATAATTTTGTGATCTTCTTAGGTAGAGGATTATCTCTCATAACCATATATCCACCCATGATGATTTGGTGGATTTTTAATCATTCATATTTACAAATATATTTCTATAATTTATTTTGTAACACGTACTAGCAAGTGAAACAACATTATAAGAAATATAAATTTATCTAATATGTGTCACCTCATTTATTGAGATTGTAGTTCAATGATCATTAGATAATCTCAAATTATTATTTCCATTAATATGATTTTTAGAAGGAATACTATTTTGATAAAAATTTATAGAAAATCCTCTCTTCTCAGTTACATGTGAATATATGTCTTGGGTTATTTCTAAATTTCATAACATTACCTATATCCAAAGATATTTTATATTTTGATTATTTATTTAATATTCCAGGTAACCCACCTTATCATAACACGTAGTATTCATTAAACTTATTCACCCCTTTTTGATATTTTTCATGCTCTTTTTATCTACATAACTTATATTTATAACTGGGATTATTATATATTTATAGATCCTTTTTTACTTATTTTAATTCATTATACTCGTCATAATGTATATTTCAAAAAAAAATTGATTTACCAACTAGCATCGGACATTATTATTAATAAAGAGAAGTTTTTATCTACAAATTAATAAGACTTATTTCATGGATTCAACAAGTAGGTTGACAATTTTTCAGTATTATAACTTTCAATTCAATACTTTTTATGTATCCTCATCTTTAACTACTTTCTATTATTTTCCATCATATAGTCTCTGAATAAAACTAAATACAAAAGTGTTAAATTCAATGGTAATATTCTTAAAGTATCGTTAATTTCAATGTGTTGGTATTAAAATAATTTAGCAGACTCATTCTCCTTAAACTCTTCATCGCTTCATCATGATTCTTCTACAGTATCATTATGATAGATTTAACAAAAAAACCACATTGATTAGCATCAATTAGTTTCATGCGAATTTATTCATTTTAATATTTTATAGATTTATTTTCTTATTTCATCAATCTATTCTACATGGTTTTGGATGAAACCTCTATATCAACTTAGACATGAATGGGAAATTTATTTTATATATGATGAAACTCTGATCCTTCTCCAAATCTAAACTTATAAATTGTCTATTAGAAAACATGTACAATAACATATCCAAATAGAGGGTACCATGGTTATCACTATTACCACTTTAATATCATTTATTGTTAGTGATATGTAATATTATTATATATACCATATATATGCATGTGTGTTTAAATTATACTTATATGTAATTTTTATATTTTAAAATACTATTACAAATATATATATATATATATATAATTTTTAATCATTGGATGATAGATTATTCACATGAACAAACTTGTTATATATGTATAATTTTTATATAAAATTTAAATTTATCATGGTTTTATATATTTTTAAATCACAGGGTGTTAAATTATAAAATATGAAAAAAATTTAACATATATATATATATATTACATTCCTTTTTTTATTCAACAATAACATGACTAAAAATGTGAGTAAAATATAAAGTTATCTATGTTTGATAAACACATCTAAAAAATATGACTAAATATAAATTTACTCTCTTTTTTAAGAATAATGACTAAATTAAAAAATTATTCATGTTTTAAAAAAATATAGCTAAACTTGCAGAAATTTCAATATAATTAAATAAACTAAATAAAATTCCACCTTATATAAAAACAAGACTATATACTCATTTTCAATACTAATTAATACATGGGATCAGGTACATTGGTCCCGAGGTTTTGGATCATTATTATGATATATCTTGAACTGTGTGCTTAGATGAATAATTAAAATAATTACATGAATACTCATATTAGCTACCCTATTATTTATATGAAAGATCCAAAAAACAATTTATGGACTTAATTTTTATACAATGTTTTGTCTTAGAATGTCAGAGAAATATAAATCAATCATTATGGTAAGATTAAACTACTGTTCATTTTTCCAAATCATATTTCCTAGAATAGAAAAATATGCCACATTGATTATTCTTTGAGATGTTCTTATTGTTATAATTTTTTTTATTCTCTAGTTGATTACTAATTTGTTTATATACACAACACTTGTTCTATCAGTTAAACCCAATATCATTAAGAAACATGTTTATAGGTTTATAAAAAATATTTTATAGAAGTATAATTGATTATGATGAATTTAAATTATTAAAATAATAGTGATCATGTTGTATAAATTTATTTTAATAATTATTATGTTTCTTATAACCCAAAAAAGGTTTTTTTCATCCTATATAGTTTAGAAATCATAAATTTCTTGCATATAGATTTTGTTGAGAGGTTTTATTTTATAATTTTAATCCTTTAGATAGTTTTTATCAGCCCATTATAAAACCGTCATTGGTATCAAAGAATACCCATTATCATTTTATTTGAAAACAAATTTTGAAAATGAAGAACATACATCTAAATTGAAACCTAGGTTATTTGAGATGATAATTTTGGAACCAACGATCATTGAAATAAGATATATTTTATGTATATTCAATTTTTTTTGAGTTTTTTGAAAAATTATAGATAATGTTTGATATAAGAATATTTTAATATAATGAAGTAATTTGGTGTTATTTTGTAGAATTTTGGATATTTTTTTTGTAATGAATAGAAAAAAAATCATAGTAGTGGTGATGATATAATTAATGTTTTATAAATGAGTATGATGTTATAAAAGTAATATAAAATTAAATCTATAATGGTAAACAAAAGTGTTTTTTACTAAAACATGTCACGTTTTCCAAAACTAAAATTATGGTTAATGAAATTTCCGAGACACCACATAGTATTGTAAGAAAAAAATATATATGAAACAATGTCATAAGCTAGAAAAAGAGATGAAAGAAAGAGATGAATAAACAATATAGTTGTACAAGAAAAAAGTTGAATCATATATTTTTATGTTAAGTGTTCAGTGTTTTATCTACTAAACCTCTCATAGGTTCTTTGATTAATCAATGTCATAGTTTCCCAACCATGAATTTGTGTGTTGGTTGTGTTGATAAAAATCACTGGATTTATTAGAAGTTATATGAAGGATGACATTTGACGACACGTAAAATAAGTAAAATATAGGTTCATTTCCATGAAAAAGGTAACAAAATTTAGTTCTCATATTCATTACAATGACATACAAGTCATTAGATTTTCTGGATGATCATGTAATATATAGTGAAGAGGCATTGAATATATGACTATTAATAATTAGGATACCATAATTTAAAGGCCTTGGTTTTTAAATTCGTTAACATTAGAATTATATTAGAGTGTAAAGGTATAATTGAATTTGAGAGTTTATAAATTATAATATATTAGAATATTCTAGGTATATAATTTATATGACTAGGTTTGATTATATTTGGATAAAGTCGACATAGAGTCTACAAATTATTGTCATTGAGTATATTAGGTTTAAAAATTATATTGTATGTCATATGCATGGGTGAATATAACATATAGGGGTTTATCTAGATAATATTAATGGTTTTATGAAACCTTTTGAGTCACCAGTATGTTGTATTTCAGGTTTATATTTAAATTTATTTATTACATGATTTTTTTTGGAGTTTGACGTCAAAACATTGAATTTTTAGGAAAGAGGCATGGGTGAACACCCACTTCACTATTTTTATAACTATGTAGGGGTGGTGTTTTGGGGATACTATTATTTTTTTATTTTTTCACATTTAATCCAACTATATGAAATTTCATTGAAACTATGTATCTTTCCATTGGGGAGAAAACAGATTCCACACAACTGGAATGCAGTTTGTCAAACTATACGGGCAAACCATGATGTGTGTCGAGGTTATTATAGAAGTGGATTTTGAACATTTTCCATTTCAATATTACATTATTTTTCATCATTTCTATCCCCACTCATGTACATCCCTCTCACCATTCCTCATATCTTCTCTACTCTCCTTCATGGGGGAATCTTCTTATATCCATGGTATTTTAACCTATGTTATGATTGTTTTCATCATGGATTTTCCTTATTTTCCCCCTTTTCATGAATTTTTATTCCATATAAATAGATTTTGTATGACCTAGATTGTATTTTGTAAACATTTAGTGATATTAATGGGGGTATTTAACCTTTTTAATTTAGGGTTTAGGTGTGCGAAGACCCCTATATCTTGATTCATGTAGTTACCTTCATAGGAATCAGGTTTTCGTTTGGTTTGTATTATTTATTCTATCTAAGGTAACACTTCACTGAAATTTTCTTTGATTATTAATTAAATTTTTTATTGATCAAATTTCCTTTAATATTTTTATTATCTATGATTTACCCATATTGATGTGAATAATAGAGTTTGTTACAAAATTTGATGATTTAAGGTGGATATTCCAAGGGAGTTAGATTTGATGCACTCCATGTGATTATTAAAATGAATTAATGAGATTTTATACTTTAAATGGATTTTTGAAAGAGTTTTTAATGTTATATTTTGTGGGGTTATATTTTTTACTTTAAATGTGTATGTTTTCTTATTAAATATTCTTTTTAAATGGATTGTGTCATGTAAAGTAGTTTATAATTATGTTTTTGGTAATTAGTGAATTATTTGAGACCTTTTTTGTGGTTTTATATATGACATAAACATATATTTATTTGTCTAAGGTACTGATATATCCTTTTTTTAGAGAATGAAGGAGCTTCCAAATGTGTATGTGCGGACATATGGATCCCATGTGATTATTATTGGGACTCGGGAATAGTGAGAAAGCTTCCAAACTTATTATACCTTCATTTATAGCATTTAAAACCATGATTTGACTAAGGCCCATGATAAACTTATATTTAGAGCCTATATAATTAATTAATATGCTTGTTTTGTTTTTATATGATTCGTACATGATTATAGTGCCTGGTTGAATGAAACATATTATTCTTATTCCGATGTCGCTTTACATGGTTATATGATGGTTTTCATGATTATTCTCTTGTATATGATATGTGTATCTGTGATGAGTTTGATTACAATAGATATATTTGTTTTCTCTAATTTAATCTTCATTCTAATGATTTTTACAAGATGGTTTTGTTTTAGGAAAACCGAAAGGTATTTCTAAAATAGATTTTTCAATTGAAATTGTTTTAAAAATTGAACCTAGTTTTGAAAAATGGATTTTAAAAATATGGTTGTAATTTTTCATAGATAAAGTATTTATATTTATTCATAGTGGTATATTACTACATTTTGTACCCCATATATGTAATTTTTCATTGGGAATATGTATACCTTATTTTTAAGGGAACAACTAAGGGTAAGGAAACATTACAGTTCAGTGGAGCTTAATGATTACCGATGTTCATGGTGGTTTTAGGATAATGAAGATGTTGTCTCATAGAGAATATACTCTATGGTGTGTTTTAACAATTATTATTTTTTGTATATTATATATTTTTCCTTTATTTTTTAATCCCTATTTGGAGCTTGAATATATATATATATATATTTTATGTACTTATTTATTATTACTTGTGATCTGATGATGTTTTGAAAAATTTCTTTTTACATTTTTCTGTTTACTCTATAATATATTTCTATTTACTTCTCATGTCTAATGGTTGGTGTGTTTATATGATCCATGGATGGGTAATATCAGCTTTCAATGTACAAAATTTTTCCAAACAATTATCTGCGATTCCTTAGTTATTTTCACCATTTTTTGGTGATCATGAATATGTTTCGGGCCTTGTGGAGGATTGGCTCCTGTAACGGTTAAAGAAATACAAGGATGGTTCATTAAAAATGGTTTCCATGGTCTTGTTATTTGGGGTTCAGTGGTAGAAAAGATATAAGACTACTGGTGCTCAGGGGGTAGGTGTAGAAGAGTGCATTTCCATCTCTTCCTCTCACAAAAACATTGTTTTCCATTGCTGTTTCATAATTTTGGTTATAATTTAAACTCAGGTTTGTGTTTTTTACAACAGTTGTTGGTTTTCATCACTGGTTGTGGGTTTAATGAAGAGCATATGATATTTTTTTATATATTTTTATGGTTCGGGGTGAAAATGGTTTTTAGTTATGGTTCCCAGTAGAGGAACATTGTAATTAATAACCTTGTTAGTCCATTGTATCCAGATCTATAACCTTCTAGTGCTGATTTTTATAGTTGGCACACAGTTTGTCTAACCATGTAACTAAACCATGTAGACTGTTAAAATGTATAAATATTTAATTTTTTCAACCCTTTAATAATTTGGATGTGTTGTTTATTTTTAATTTTTTTGAGACCAAATATAAGTGTTTCACGTGTTTTTATAGATATTGATTAATATTTATTTATTTTTTACTGAGATGGTATCTTCTATTTTTTAGAAAATATCTCCTAGAAGGACTCTGATTAATAAATTAGGTTGCATAAAATTAGTCTCATAGGTGACACCTATATTTGATCCTTATTTAGTGTATTTTGGGATTACTAACACCCAATCACAAGGCTATGCGCGTGGTATAGGTTAGGCATGGATAATAGATCATTATTAGGATTTTACTTAGTAGAATCCATTAATATTCTATTGTGATAGTGATACACATGATCATGAGGAATGAATTAAATGGATTTGGTGTATATTCTATTTTTTTTTAAATTATGTAATTTTATAAGTACAATTATTCACATATATGTTGGAGGGACCACATTGGAAATGGTCGGAATCCTTAGTTTAAGAAGGTATTCGTGATAATCTCACCTAAAATACCTTCACAAATACCTTTAATTAGTAGTTCTATCATACATCATTCAATTTAGAGAATTCCCATGAGTTCACAAAACTAGATAAGGGAGAATATTTTTATATTTAATATTCTACTTGGTTTTAGATGTTAATTTACTTTTCTCTAAAGAGAATAATTAATAACATTCTCAAAGTTGTACATTTTGAAATGGTCCTTATGGATGAGATCAGATATATAACTATCTTCTTATTCTTACTAACCTATACTAAGGTTGTGGACAAATTGGCTATAAATAATATGGATATAGCATGGAACATATGTATTAACAAAATTTCTTTATTAGAGGGTTGTAGAAAGTGTTTTTTTCTTATTAGAATAGAAATAATGAAGAACCTTATCGGGGAAGATTAAAACATTTTGAGCAGTCATCAAGTCTTCTTATAGGTGTAATCTAGTGAATTAATATTTGTGTGTGATTTCTATCCATACTAGACATCATTTCTCCTTGTCTCCAAGGGAGTACCACTAATATGGGAATCGAGGTCATCTCAAGTTATTTTGTAGGGATTCTGTTCAAGGAAGTGATGTTAGTTTATCATTTTCTAAGGGTTTTTGGTGAATTAACATTCTTATAAGAATTTGGGATATTATCCGCAATATATATTTTAATATCATACATTTCATAATTCTCATGGTGGTTCTGAGCTAATATGTCTTTATGAAATAGATGTGGCACCAATCTAATCTGAATTTAGGCCATCTATAATGATAAGTACAGTGTTTAAATCCACTAATATTTCTATGTAGTTGATTTCGACTGTAATTTATCATTCATTTATATCATTAATTTTTCATGATACTTTAGTTATATATGTGGATTTTTTTCCATTTATGACAGATCTATTTACCTTCATCAAAAGAAGAAGGACTGCGGATTTAAGAACTCAGAGTGTCATGTTTTTGGTTTATAGTGTGGCGTTCATGAGGTAATTCCATATTTTGAAACCAATAATTTTTATCTCAATGTATATATGTATTTGATGATTATTTTGAAATATTATATTAAATTTTATCTTTATATGGACTAATTTTTATCTCCTAATTGAAATACGGATGTCATTAAGGATGATTGGTATTCATGTTCATCGAGGAAAGGCCATGTTATTCTGGATGTGAAATTTAATTCATATCATTTTTCTAGGTTTTTGTTTGAGGAAATAGATTAGGGGATTGTATTCCTCTTACAGTAGTTGTGGATCGGCAACCCAAGGTGTTTGTAAATGAATTTTCAAGGTTTTTTATTAGCTAGACGTCATTATTATTCTCAATCTAGTCCTTGGTATGATCTCTGTTTCATTGATATTATACCTTATAGAGATTGTTAAGTTAAAAGAGATAATGTTTTCTCATAGGACCTTGAATGTAGTGGTTTTTTCAATTCTACCAAGTTACCATGTTTCCAACCAGTGCTATATAAATATACGGTGGACATGTATCTTGGAATTTACATATAAAATCATAAGTTTCATCATGTGACCAATCATAAAAAGAACACATTTCCAAGAAATTATTTTATTATCAAATCAGGGGAACCCAATGGATTTCAAAGATTGACCTAAGTTCAATGCATAATAAGTTAATGATTTTGGAAGAGGGTGTTCCTAAGACCACCTTCAAGAGATGGTGTGAGAACTTTGAGTATTTCATTAGGCTATTTTCTATTACTAATGATCATATGGTCTTTATGGAATTGATGAATTGGATCATTCATAACAATTTTTAATTCTTCATTGTAGTGTTTTTAATAAAGTCTTGGTGTACTATAAGAAAGAAAATTACAATGGAGAACATATTGAGTATTGTTTTTGGAACCATGAAAATCCATCGTCTCTATGATAAGTATTCCAAATGAATGTTCTCGATCTAAGAGGAATTGTTTTTGGGATATATTATATCTGAGAAAGGAGTTTTTATAGATCATGATAAGGTCTAAATGGTCACATACTTAGATAGACCTAATAAAATTTTTGGGATCATGATATTTTTTTGTAGATGGGTATTATAAAAGTGTTTTTTGTGACTTTTTTAGGATAGCTTCTACCTTAAAATAATTAACTCAAAAAGTTTTAATGTCTGAGGTGAGTTATATGTGACATAGTTTTTTAAATGAGTTTTTTATTTTTATGAAACCAACTCTATTATTAATTATTTCAATAAATTTTAAGGATATATAATGAATTTTGATTCCTTATGTGTGGTATTGGGTTGTGTGCTAATATAGGGGGATCATGTGGTGTCTTAGGGAACTTTTTATTTATTCCTACATGAGAGGAATTTCCCCACCCAAAATATGGAATGTGTATCTATGATGTATGAATTAAAAAATCTAAACCATTAACTACTTATGGAGTGGGTTACAATTTATTAAGATCATTAAATATGAAAGTTTATTTTAACATAGACAAACACAAACGCCATATAGAGATGCTAAGTGACATATCTTCTAAACCTTCATTTATTTATTTATTATACACCCATGTAGTGGAATAAAATAATTTTTTTTAAGAATAATATTAACAATCCATACATTTAAAGTATCAATGGATGATTGGATATTGATGGGTTTGTTTAATGATCTATGTTTGGAGGTGTTAGAGGATAAAGAGTAGGTTTTCTTGGAGAATTTAGGGTAAAAAACTCTCTCTATGATTGGTTTTTATGTTGGTATGTAACACTCCCAAACTTCTTGTAGATTATAATAGTTTTAAATGGTGGGAAAACCTTAGGTATGATCTTAGACATCTAATGGTTCCCTCTTCTTCAGTAATTAGTTGGTGATTTCATTAATATTGAGGTAGGAGGTGATGACTGAGGGAATTATTTTACTTCGTCCATTTACCCAATGGATACAATGAGGTTTTATACTCTATGAATTCAGAAGTAATTGAATTCGATGGGATAGTTATTTGGATTTTGTATCCTAATATTTTACCTATAATAGGATCAATGTTGAGTATCTGATATTAGTCTATTCACCATTATGTAGGGGATATGCGATAAGAAATATATGTAATTTTTTTTATACATCAAAATCCTTGTTGAATAGATTCCATTTTGTTGATGATTGATCATTTAAATAACTCAACCCATTTTATTCCAATTAGGGAGTTGATGAAGGTAGAGGTGTTGGGGAACTTGTAAGTTTGAGGGATCATTAAGCTTTATGGGATTCCATAAACGATAGTTTTTGACTGGTATATGAGTTATACTTATCATTTATACAAGAGTATCTATGGGTCCATTGGAACCCAATATAAGTACATCATAATTTATCACCCACAGATGGATAGTTAGACTGGTCGGTCCATCTAGATTCTTAGAGATATTTTTTTCCATGTGTACTAGACATTAGGGATTCATGGAAGAGGTATATATTTTTGGCAGATTGTTTTATACAAAAAAAATACAACATATATTTATTAGGATGGAAAATTAATTTAGTTTTATGGGTGTTCATATATGTCCCCATCGTTTTGGTCTTAGTTGGCTGAGTGTTCCTTATGGGGATCTAACCTCGCTCATGAGATGGTTGACAAAGTACATATGACCTAAAAGTGATTAATGAAAACTCAAAGTAACCAAAAAATATTATGGTCATCTTTATCACTAGTTAGAGATTGATGTTGGTGATAAATTAATTTAATGGGACTATTCATGTCTGGTATACTATCGCCTAATAAATCAGGGAAGGCTGGTACTGTGTTATATCGGGAGGATTCAGGATTTGGAGCGCTTTTGAAAGGTAGCCTATCATTTTGAAATTCCATCAGGGATAACCTAGTTTCAAGGTTTTTTCCAATTATAAAAATTTAGGAATTATTTTCCAGATCTATATCTTGTGATAGGGTGGGATGAAATGGAGTTGGATCCTAATACCACAATGATGGATGAGGATTTTTGTATCCTATACTATCATAATAAGGCAATTCATAATAAGTTGATCCTATTAGTCTCTTCTCTTCTAATGTGAGGTGGATAAATATATAAGAATTTTGTGTGTTACATATCAATTTGTGATTATTTTCCTCACATTTTTTCTTTAATGTAACCTAGAAGACATTCTGGGGGTAGAAAGTATCATTATAGAAAAAACTGTGACACCCTCTGGGTCACAGGAATTTTAGATTTTGACATTTAATAAATTATTTATTTATTATAATGTTTTTTTAATTTGAGTTTTAAAACATCATTTTTTACTAAACAGTTCTAGAAACACATTTATCAAATAACTTTATTAACTATGAAACTTACCATATGATGGTAGTGTTTTTTTAATAGTGTTATTTCTCATAGTTTTATCATGGTTTATATAACCATGTATATTTCGTCATAAATCACATGTCGTCTATTTGGGAAGATAGTGGATCATGAATGTTTTGTGTGTGGTTTGTCTAAATGTTCTACCAAATCATGTGGTTTGATTAGTTCATCAAAAAAATAGTTTTCATATTTTTATCCTTTCGATTGTTTAGTTATTTACCATCATTAATTCCACACTCATGTGAATCTCCCTCCCTAAAAATTCAAGTCTATCTCCTATACTCATTATTGGATTCCTTTTAGATCTTCGGTGTTTATGCTTGAATTGATCATCTTTTATTCAGGTTTTTCTTTCCTTACCCATATCTTACCTTATTCTAAAATTTCCATGGATTGTGTAATTTTTATATTCTATTTTCAATGAATTTGAGGATTTTGATAGATTTTTGGATTTTTTTCTTTTTTTATGTGTTTAAGGACCTATATTTCATGATACACGTGTTTTTCATTAATGAAAACATGTTTTGGTCGGGTTATACATAATTATCTCTATCTAAGGATGTATTTCTATAGATTTCCTTTGATTCCTGACTGCATTTTACTAATCATTATTTATTAATGTTGATATGAATAAAGGTGTTAGTTGTAAATTTCATTATTTAAAATGAATTTTTAGTGGGTGTTCCCTTTGATGTACTCGATGTGTCTATCAAAATATCTCCAAAAATAATTTTTTAAAAAAAATATTCAAATGGGTTTCTAAATGGGTTTTTAAATAGGTATTTTATTAAGGGATATTATTGGATTTAAATGGACATGATATCTTATTAAATGGGATTTTTCAATGGAATATGTGATGGAAATTTTCTTATGTTTATGTTTTATTGGAAATGGCCAGCACATGGGAAATCATGGGTGTGGGTGTGTTTAAAAATTACAGAAAGAGAATTTTGTCCAATGGATAGAGGGATCCTTTGATTTGGATACTGAGGGAGCTTCCAAATTATTCAATGAGGACCAACGGAGCCCATGAGATTATAATTGGACCTAGGGAAGATCGAAATATATTCTAGGCTTTTTATACTTTCATATAAGGTTAGCAAAATCGTATCAAAAATATATCAAACAATAACCTTATGGTTAGATTCTATAGTGCATATTATTAATTCTCAATTTTTTTTTGTATTCTCTATTCATGATGATGATTCCGTGGTTGATTGACTTATTTTATGCTTATATCAATGGTCTATTATTTCATTATATGATGGTGTTTATGTTTATTCTCATGTTAATGTCATGAGTGTGTGTGTGTTTAGAATGTTTATTCTAGTTGGTTATGTTTTATCTTGTTTATGAATTGTCTCCCATGATATTGAAAATAATTTTTAATAATAAAACAGGTCTTGTGTTTTATGTGAAAAAATATTTTAAAAAGTTGATTTTTTTATGAAAAATGAGTTTTTAAACAATATTTTTTAGTTTTCATGGATAAAGTCATTACATTGATTTATAGTGATATCCTATTGGGATTCGTGCATCACACCCAACATGTTACATGTGTCATACAAATACATCATTTTATAAGGAATGTATTACAGTAAGTGCACCATAGAGTTCAACAACCATTATTCATTTTTATCATCTGTAGTTATTTGAGGATGGTGGAGATAGGGTTCCACTGATATTAGCTCTTATGGAGCAATTTTGGGATTCTTTATCATTAGGATGCTATATATTTTTTCACATGTAATTATTCCTCATTTTGAGATTGAATATGGATATCAATTATATACATCTTGATAATGAAAGGTTGTGTGATGATGTTAGGAAATATTAATTTAATAATAAATTGTGTTACCTTTATTGTATATTTATATTTGTTGATATTGTTATTTGTTAGTGTGGTTTTCTAATCCATAGATATTTAATCATTGAATTATAAAGGAAAAACTATTCCAAAAAAGTTATTTTTGATTCCCTGGAGCTTTTCTCCTACCTATTACTACTAGGAATGTGGTTTGAGCATTGAGAAATGTAATTACCCAATCATTTAAAAATTAATTCCCTTTGAAATAAATAAATTCATTATTTAGTAATGTGTTTACAGAAAATACAAGCATAATTTGGTAATTTTGGATAGTTATAAAATGTATCCTGTCGTATTTAAATGACTGTAATGAATCATAACTGATGATAATATAGTTTTTGTTTAGTGAAAATTAATATTAATATATAATGAGGGTTATGATAATGTTATATTTTCATAGACAGAAGAAGAGTTTTCCTCAACCATTAGGATAATACCTTATGAAGACCATTTATTAGAGCTTATAATTGGGATAAAAACATTTGGTTCTTCCCTTGAACATGTCAATGACAAAATTTGACAATTGAAAAATGAACAAATTTTATTTTGGCATATGTTTAAGATTATCGTTATCATAGAACAAACCTACTTCACTGAACCAACACATGAAAGAACTTACATACAACAACATACCATTAATCCATACCCTGTTGTAATAATGGGTTGTGTATTTCAACTATAATAATATAAATTTTCATATTTTACTTTTAATTAAATAATTATTTTATTTATCCTTTCATTACTACTTTATATGTGATTATAAACTGTGTTTGAAAAAAATTATATTATGATATGAAGAAATATAAAAATACTTTCATAATTATATTGTTTCAATTAATTTTTTTTAATAAATCCAAGAGTATTTATAAGCATATTATTTATATAAAATCCTTTTCTTAAATAATATTTAATTAATTATTTATTATAATATAATTTAATTAAGTCCTTAGAAAATTTTAATAAGGGACTGAAAGATGATAGTGATATAAAAAAATATTCCATCAAATAATTACTTATAATTATAATTTTAAACTCTCATATTTGTGGAAATATTTTTAAAATATAAATATTATTTTTGAAAGAATATCATCAAAATAATCAAATATTTGTTTTTTAATATTCCGTGACAATGTAATATTTTGTTGAAAATTAAATACGGTATAAATATTCTATATCTATTATTACATCATAGTATCCTCAAATTTATGTAATAACTACTATAATCGGAATCCAAAAAAATATTCACCCTTTAAAATATTGTGTTTTAATGTCATTTGACTAATTTTTTAAACCTTTGATAATATCTCCCGAACTATTATAATAATTTAGTGTTTTGATGTTAATTCTTTATTAATGTGATTCACTTCCACATCACCAATTATGATATTTTAATATGTCAGGTTATTGTTAAAATAAATATTAATAATTCCTCCTCTTTTGTAGAGGACATGGGCCAGAACTGTGGGAATGTTTGATTATTTTATTATATAGAGTCCAGAACATATGTTGATAAATAAATAATAAAGTCCCCCCTCTTATTCTAAATATTCCCTCCCACCTTCCCACCCCCCTACACTAAATATTAATTTAACATGAATTTCCTCCCCCTATGCATCTCTAAATCAATTCTATGGTGTTCCAATGTTCGTAGTAAGATCCTTATAAGCATTTAACAGATCCATCTCAATGTAAGAGATTATTTTCTTCCTCTTTACTCAAGTGTTTTATTTTTATTATTCCTTTTGATTTACAATTGTTCATAATAAAATATGTTTTCACATATACATTTATATTGAAAATGATTCTCATGTAATTATATACCACATTTCTCTCTCATTAAATCATCCCATTAAACTTTATGTACACTCATTATGCTCTATAATTGTTTTTGTGATTATCCATTCTAAATATTTGTGTTTCATATAGAAAAACCCATTTCAACTCAAGGGTATTCACCTAGAATTAAATATCCTTTATTGATTGGGGAAAATGTGTATATGACACAGTGCCTATAATTTTGGGATAAAAATTAATGAAATATATTATTATGTTGTTTGATTTATGTGGAAAACCAATTAAAGTACTTGATATGAATTGTACGGGTGGGATTGGCATCATATAGTTCTCCAATTCATTAGGTAATGTTTTTTCTCTTGAGATACTATGTATGGGGAATGGAATGTTTTGCTAACAATATTATCTTATAATTTCTCAACTATTATCCCTGCTTTATTATGTTAAATTTTATGTTATTTCAACATACCTTTTTTTCCTTGATGTTATTATATTATAGAATAATTTAATTTCCATATTTATGGTTAACAACCTTTTTATGTCACCTTGAAATTTATCATCCCATGTATGAAATTAATTATTTTATGCTAAGACTGTTTATTTCTGCGCTTTACATATCACCCTTTTCATATTCACATCCCCATGTTATCCCGAGTAGTATTACAAGATCAAAAAATAGGTAATCATAGAGTTTTGAATAATTTCTTATGTCTCGGTTTCAAGTAAATTTGTATTGTATCAAATTTATCAAATACACTAGCCCTACAGAAATTCTCTAATTTGACAATGTATATATTTTTTTAATTAATGAGAAAATACATTATATAAAGTATACGGGGTTTTATAGATGGTTTTAGTGGAATGGTAATGTTATTTTTGTGGGCAGTAAATAGTGAACCTTAGATAAATCAATATATATAAGACTAAAAGTATGAAAACATCTCCAAATTTTCTTTAAGTAGTGAGTAAGTTGTTTTTTGGGGGAAAAATCCTTGTCTTGATACTATAAGTGGACATGGAATTGGAATTTTTTTATATGGTGGTAATAACCCCAAAAATGGTATATCAGGTATTTACTCGATCATCAAATGGTGGAAAACAAAAATCCCATTACTAGAACATAGTATAACACTCGAAGAGTATTCGTTGTTAAATTATAAATCTATTTATGAATCATTATGATGGGTATAAGAATTACCCTAAAATTTTGTTTTTGAAAATGGAACATGGATAACAAATATTGAAATGTAAAAATTTATAAGTTATAGAATTCTTATAATTTATGTGCAATCCATTAATTTTTATATGATCCCCATTTATGTGATTAACAGTATTCTAACTCTCATCCCTATGTTGATTCTGGATGAAGTAGTTTATTATATCCAAAATCAAATACTGAAAGAAAATATTATCGTTAATTCATGTACATTAAATGTCCTAGGTGACTATAGTTCTAGAATTCCTTTATATCATACATGTTTACTAAAAATATTTAGACCCTACCACAAAACATGGAAGTGGAGTTATTTAGGAAAGTAGAAAATTTGGATATTAATGCATCCCAAATATAATAAATCTATTCTATCCATATTTAAAGTATGAATATCCCAATAAACTTTGTGAAAATCCTTTTAGAATAATTTGAAAAAATTTTGGATATAGAAGGGATTTCTTTGTATAGATCCAACCTAAATTTATGAGAAAGCTAAATCACCATTCATATATAAAATCACCCTTTTCTTCTATAAAAGTTATATAGGGATGATAAATATCGTTTGGAATCATCATGGAATGTTGGGATATTATTTCCTTACGAGAATGTGTATAAAGATTAAATGATTGAAAATAAATAAAATATCATAATTGATGACCTAATAATTTTGATGTAATAAACTAATGTGTTTCTATAAGAATTTACATATCATCTTCCAAGAAAAGTGGTTGATTGATTAATAAAACAGAAACCTAGATATTTCATAATATCCACGAATCCATATAGAATCACAATTTATGAACATAAAGAGATGAAAAAGAAACTACATGAAAATATTGATAAAGGGTTTATAATCCAAAGTGCTTCATTTTAGAGTGTATTGTTTTTCCAATCAAGAATAAAGATATTCCAATTTACCTCTGAATTAATTATAGTGATACCAACAAAAAAATGATAAAGAATAAGTATCATATTATATATATTTATGACTTGTTTGATGAGATATATGTATCTCAAACTATAAATAATGTGGGAAATTGATTAGTATATTTTTATGTAACGGAGAATAACGAGGATATCACCAAGATAGTTTTTCATACATGGTATGAGAACTATGAGTTCAATGTAATTTCATTTGGACTCACTAATGCTCTATCTATCTTCATGAACATAATAAATAGGGTCATTACTGATTACCTTAATAAATTAATGGTTCTCCATATAGATGATTTTCTTATATAATCCTAAAGTAAGGAGGATCATTAGGAGTATTTGAAATGTATTTTGAAGACCCTGTGAAAAAAAGTTACGTGTCAAGTAAATTATATGTTACTTTTAGATGGAGAAACAAACAATCCTGGTGAGTTTTGTCACTATAAAAGGGATATTTATGTATCCTTAAAAATAAAAGTAAAATAAATGATAGCCTAATATAATATTTGTGATGTATATCTATAATTTCTTTGGATTATCTTGTTTTTGTCATTAATTAAAGAGAAAATTATCACAATTTTCAATCCCACCAACCAAAACAATTAGAATGGAATGATGTTTTTATGGACTTGTGAATGTCGGTAGAGCTTTAAAGAGTTATAGGAAAGGATAATAACTTCACCTATGATCAAATGACCAACTAGTGGGTAAGGAATTGTGCTATAATATGATGCATCCAAATAAAATAATATTTTATATTCAGAAAAGATGAAAAAGTGATAGATTATACATACCACTAATTAAAGATCCAAGAGTAGAGCATCCCAAGGTATGATGTAGAATTGGTTTTAGGGACCTTCAAATTGATTGTTTTGAGATATTATCTTTATTGGGATTAGTGTAAAATATATACAAACCATAAAAGGTGAAATTCTATATTCACACAAAGGTATATCAATATTCATCAACAAATGTTTTTATAGATGATGTAGTATTATTAATTTTCAATCCATTACCATCCTGGGATGGAGAACACGGTGTCAGATTCTCTAGGTAGAAAGGATCTCACAACATGATCTATGATGAGGATTGAAAGTGATCCAATCTTCTTATACATGAAATGTGTGTGCATGGGAATAGTAAAAGGATATTCATCATACCTTTCTCAAATAAATTCTCATTTATACATTAAGAATATTATAAAGGAGTCCCAAAAAGATGAGAAAGAGTTAAAAATAATGGGATAGAATATTACTAATTTTATCTTTTCTAAAGAAGGAGTTGCATTGTTTGGAACACAGATATGTGTACTATAATAAACTAAACAATATAGGGAAATTAATGATAATGTGAATAGATTATAATTCCCTATTATTCAATGAATAAAAATATATATAAGGATTTTAAGTAAAACCTAATGTGGTATAACATAATAGGGGATAGTTTAGAATTTGTTTTCCAATGCTTGGTTTGGAAACAAGTCATTTTTGAATGACATATGTCTAAGGGTATGATGAAATCATTTCCAATTAAATTTTGGAAATGGGAAATCAAAACCATATATTTCATCATAGGATTCCCTTGGATATCTAATGGTAATTGGTTTTTTTGGGAGGTAATTGATCAGCTTACAATGTTATTTAATTTAATTGTAATCAAGGAATATTTCTATCTAGAATAAGTCTCTATGATATAAATAAGGGAAATTGTATGTCTATATTGAGTTCTACTCTTTATTGTATCTGATTGAGATTTGTGGTTCACCTCATGGTTCTAGAGAATCCTTCAGCAAGAACTGTATGCAAAGTTGAGTTTAAGTACTACATATCACCCTTGATTTAATTATCTCTATGAATGAACTATTAAAAATCTAGAGGGTATTATAGGATCATCTTAAATGAATTTACAATGATTTTGGTATCAACACTTTCCCCTAGAGGAGTTCTTATATATTGATAGTCTCCATTATATAATTAAAAGGGAACATTATGAGCCTCTATATACGAATATGTGTTCGAGTATAACTTGTTTGATAATGTTAGAGTGGCAAACATTATGAGACAAAATCTAATCCAAGAGAAGATAGAGAGGTTTCAAAACATAAAATGTCATATGAAATATATAGAAAATCAAAACAAAATCTACACACAAAATCATCAATGAGACCTATAGTTTGTCGTTTGAGATAATTTGTTCTTTCATATATCACCTTGTTATAAATTGATGTGGTTTGTAATGAAAGGAAATCTTAGTCCAAGATACACCGCCCCTTTGGGATTCGTGATAACATCAGAGTTGTGGCATGACAACTATAATTCTCTCCTAATATATCACAAGAAGATGGTGTCATCCATGTTTCCCTATTAGGGAATTACATATAATACCTCTCAATTGTACTTAATCCGGTGTTGGAACTTTTGGATAATTATTATTCATATGAGTATTATTCCATATATATCATAGATCACATTGATAAATTTCAATAAAATAATACAAGTCACCTAGGTAAAGTGTTATATTGGACCCAATAGTTTGAGAATGAAATGTGGGAACTATGGGAGGAGATGAAATATAACTACCATCATCTATTTTGGTGAGAAAATGAAATTTTTTTGTAGAAATTTCTAAATGGGTAAATAATGTTATTACTTGAATTTTATAAATGAATTCCCTTTTATTTCAATGAATTCTCTATTATGTAATGTAGATATGGAAAAAAAATAACTAATTTTTTTTTATTTAGGACCATTTTAAAATTAGTGTTTTAGTTATAAATTACCATTAAGTTCCATAACCATTGATAAAAAATTTTACAGTGACCATTAAGATTAATATAAATTTTGGATTATGATAATTCCTAATAGATCTAGATGGAAGAAGTGATGGACTCACCAAGTAGGATCCTAGACTATGAAACCCATTTATTTAAGATTTACAGAAATATAGAATAATTGATATCTTTCCTTGACCAATCCCATGATGAAATTCAACAACTAAAACTCTAATGATACATTTTATGGGATATTTTTAAGAATATAGAGAGTGTGGCCCAAACAATATTCACTGAAACATCCCATGAAAGAACCATAATTGTACACCGTACTCGTAGGGACTATGTTGGACTAATAAGGGTTTATACATCTAGACCCTCGTAATATGAATTTATATATTTTGTTTTTAATGAAATAATGATAGTACTTATCCCTTTTTTATTACATTATATATGATTATATATTGAGTTCATTTAAAATTAGTTTTATATATAATGAAATCCGAATTGTTTTTTGAGGAAATAAATAGTTACAATTAAAACACTCATTTTGATGAATTCAATAATTGTAGAATTAATATTATTTACAACAATTATAATTAATAAAGAGTGTTTATATATATATATATAATATAATATAATGATGTCTGATGTAATTTTTATAACGGTAAGAAATATTTTAGTATATTAAAAATAAGAATTTTCTAATAAAAATGAATTTTTTATTTCAAAGATTAAATTATCACTACTAGGGAAATATTTTGTTAAAAAAATGTTATTTTTGGAATTATCATTTCTAAATTAGCCAGTGGTTAATTTTTCAAAATTTCCTAATATAATAAAAATTTTGTGTAGAAGTTAGATATGATATAAATATACAGTATATATGATGACATCATAATAGCCCGAAAGTGATGTAATAAAAATTAAAATTGGAATCCAAGAACAAAAATATATTTACAATTTAGAATTATGTTTTTGGAAGCCATTTGATTAATTTCATAAACCTCTAATGAATCCTCCAAAACCGATATAATATTTTAACTTTTTAAAATCAATTCATTATGAACAAAAATCACTTCCATGTCACCAAGGGTATAATTTAAATATTATATGTAATTAGACTTATAAATTAAAAATAATCACTACTATTTGGTAAAAATAATGTTAACAATCCATGGTATGGATTATATTTTTTATTTTTTTATCATAAATAGTTCAAAACCTATTTTTAGAAATTAATAAACAACTCCCATATCATTAGCTATAAATACCCACAAAAACTACCACTCCTATAAACTCAAAACAAATTGAGAAAAAAATTCCAATCACTCTCAATCTAAAAATTCTAATTATTGTATTCAATTTCTCTTAATATCAACCTCCCAATATTTTAGAAGCACCCTGTCATGTTACGAGATTCTCATCCTCATCCTCTATATTAAAGGAATAGTTTTTTTACTATGATTTAAAATTTAGAATTTTTCATGATGGAATATGTTATTTTTTTAAATATCTTTAAATTTCTTTCTATTCCAATGTAATAAGATACAAATTTTAACTCCCATTAAAACCTCCTAAAATTATAAAACAAAATGTGGGGAGTTGACCAAACCCATGGGGGTACCTTGATCATATATAAATGTATGGGATATGTGGCATGATCATAGTGATGTAAAATCATTACCATCATTCAAATAATGTTTTGGATGCCTAAAATTATTTATAAAAAACATCTTATAGAAGTTTTTAAAGACAGGGTGAGATATTAAATATCTAGCAGGAAAAGGGATGATGTGAATGACACATTTGGTTTTTATAAATAATAAGATATGAGAGAGATAGAAAAAGTATTATTGATCATATTTTTTGAAGGAATAATACTCAAATATTTTGAAGGATATAATAATGCATCTATATATTATAAAAAGAGAAATGTAGGATAATTATAGTGTGAAATTATCTTCATTGAGAGAAAGAAATGACATTTTTATGCTCATGTGGTAGAAAAATGATTGAAATACATGTTGAATGGGAATTATAACATGCTTTAAATGATTATATAAGTAGTGAATAGTTACTTCAATGGTGTATCAAATCCAGAGATATGATATAAGAAATGAAATATATTGAACATGGATGATCCTAATGTTTGAAACTATTAATGAGATTTTCATGTAAATAAACTAAATTTACCTTCACTAAATTTTATAACATTAGATAATAAGTATTTGATCTTGGATTTATAGTAAGTATTTCCTAAACCTTGTAAGGGAATTTTTCTATGGTATTGTTTTACTATCACCTAATAGTTATATCCATCAAACAGTGAATTATAGTGGATTTTGATATAGTGGAACATCCTGATATGTATACTACCAGAATTACCCCTTAGTGATATACCATTTGAAATATGTCTGTGTTCATTTTCTTTACATTCTACATTATTATTTAATATTGAGTTTAATCAGTAATTAGAGAAGGATATATTGAATATTTATTTTAAAACAAGGGATTAATACATATATTAGAATGTGGAATTCAAGAAAAAAAGGTTTTATTCAGTGTGAAACCTGATTCACCCCACCCTCCCCTCCCCCTGTTGGGATACTAATAGTGATTTTACTACTAATAAGTGGTATTGGAGCTCATATTTTTTGATTTTGTTTTCAATATAAAAATCTATTTTTTTTACATAAATAGATTAAATGATATTTTATTTGGTTATTAGTGGTACTAAATTTTATTGATTGAGAAAATGAAATTATTTGGATTCTATAGGATTATGGTGTAGAGATCATGGAATATTTTAATTGAGATAATGTCTTTAAAAGGCAATATAAATGAGTTCTTGATGTATATATGTATAAAATTCATAATTGAGGTGTTGTCGTTAAGGTATTCAGTAAATCCATTCACTGTATTAATTCTATTGATATTTGGATATTGTTTAATTAAATCGATGTAAAATAATTAGGAACAAAGAAGGTTATAGATACAATCTAAATATATGGATATAAGTTTAGTTTTCTTGTGAAACCAATGAACAAATATGGGGATGGTTTCTTAATTTCATAATGAAATAAGAGGATTGAAAATAATGATCACTAGAATGATGGAACAACGAATGACTTAAATATGTATTAGAGAAATATTAAATTTTATTATAATATTTTTTAGGATGCATCGTGAAAATATTTAAATAAATATTCTACTATAAATAATGTCATGGATGGAGATATCATGGATGGAGTGGAATACATATTGATTCAAAAATCTAGATAATTTTCATGCCATAATCATTACATGATATACTATATATATTTGTGTGTGAGAATATGGATCAAATAGAAATTGTGAAATGAGTGAATTAATAAATCATGGATTATTTTGATTAATAGAATCAACGGTTGAAGAAATATGTCACTGAATTTAATGGATACAATATAAAAATAGTTTTAAAGATAATGGATTAAAATGATATACTTGGATAGCTTTCATATGAGTAGGGAGAATAGATGGTAAAATGAAAGATCTAAAAGTTAGATTTATCCCTATCAAAAAATATAATCGTATTGAATGTCCTAATGGATTGTAATGATTGAATTTTTTCTTTATGAGTAATATAGTTTTTAATATAATCTAGGTGATATAGGAAGAGCCTAATGAATAAAGATGATGTAATATTAAATAGTTTTTGGAGTTCCATTGGACTATATATATTAATGTTTTCTATAATTTTACAAGTTTAAGGATGTATATTACTATATATTAAATGTATTTAAGTTGAGATGTTTCTTGGTGTTGTCAAGGTAACATAAACATAAAATTATTATATAGTTTATCTTAATGAGAATAAAATAAATTTATTGATGTAAGGTGAACTAACTATCAAAAAAATTATCATTGTGATGTTAAGAATCATGATATTAAACATATATATAGATTTTTTGTTAAAGAGACACAATGGTTAAATGGAGGGTATAAAATTCATCCTTTGATTGTAATGCATAAATTATGTTTTGATAAATAAATAATATCACATGGATGAAATATTGATGTGGGTTGTGTTTGATTTTCAAATAGACGTGCCTATGAAGATACGTCAAATAATTCGACAAGAATTATTAAATGCTGAAAAACTCTTTATGAATTTCACTTTATATATTTATAATGTTTTGATAAATTTTTATTGTAATTGAACTATTTTTTGATATGAGGTTTTGTGGATGAGTAATACCTTATAATATTTGAAGTAGAATTTATAACCCTAGATTTATGATGAATAAGTTTTTGATTTAATAGAATTTAGTAAAAGGAAAAGAAATTATGTAAGTGTTCCTATCACTCATGTATATGGGTTTCTTAAGGTACTCACATTCATAAATTAGAGTACTCATTATTGTATCTAAGAGTCACTTCAAGAGTTTCCTTCATATATATATGATCAAAAATGAATCTCTGATAAAAAGATATATGAGGCTCAAGAATTTATGACATGATATTTGGTAATATTAGTTAGCCACTACGATTTTTCATTGTATACTGATCAATTAATAAAGGTTATCAGAGTGAATGGATATATGTTCTCATTCGTCGTGAGATTTGGAAATATATCTAATATATAATGTGATATATAAAATTTGATTTCATGATACATAATATTCATTATAGTTTTTTTATGGAAATGTGTATGATTTCTTAGAGGGAACTTTTTGAATGTGGAAAAGTACTAGGCAACACTATAAAATTTGAGTGTAAATCAAAATTTTCAGTGTGTACTTAATGGGTAAAAGTATCATATGAAGGAGTCTCCTAATGACTTCAAAAGATATCTAAAGTAATCAATTTTAATATGTATGAGTAATTAGGTCTTACCTGGAGGTATGTGGAGGTGATAATGTGATATGAAATAGTTACCTAAGGATTTAAAAGAATACCTATATTTTCATAGTATCATATATATGGGTCACCAGTTATTCAAATATTATATTTCTGATCACATAACGCAAGATGATACTTATCTATTCATCATGGATTGATTATGATGTATGAGCCATGATTCAATCCAAGATTAAAGCTGAATTAATGGGAATAAATGAGATGATCTTGGTCTAATAAATATTGGATTTCAAGTTGAATGATTGAAATAATTTTTATAGGTAAAATATGGGGGGACTCTATGGTACATTGTTTAATAGTAAAAAAATGAAGATCAAGGTTCTATATATCATGTCACCTTTTCCAATTCAAAAAAGAAAAATTTATTCACATGGTTCTATTAATATGCTATATAAGAATAGTAAATGACATATTTTAGAGAATGTGTGAGTATATAAAACTACATTATACTAGAATAATAATTATATCAATGAAAGCGAATACTTGATTATATTTAGAATCATAGAGCATATATGTCAATAAAGAAAAAGATGATAATATGTGAAAGGGGGAGTAGTTGTGATGTAAAATCCAATGATTTCCATTGATCTTTTAATCTATATAAGATAAAGGATGGAGGTTAGTTGATAAATGTGAAAAATACTGCTACCTATTCATGATTTTAATTTTATTATTCCTGAGGAATATTAAGGATATTTAGTAAGTTGATAATGCGAAGAATCTAAATATCAGTTTTCATTGTATCATTCAAAGAGTGATTCGATAAAAACAAGGAATAATTGTTTGCTACTATATGAGAATAAAACTTTTAGTTGAATATCAATTCCTAAGGAATAAGGTCTTGATAGTGATATGTTGACATCCCATCATTAAAGGAATAAATTATGTATAATGAAATTGAATAGAATTCGAGACTAGAAAGATCCATTATAATATATTTGAAGCCTGTTGGGAGACTGTAGAGATTTAGATAGATAGATACTATCAAAATATAGTATTTTTATTAAGGGTGAAACCTTCCCAATAGTTAATAATGATACATTCCATCTAATTATAACAGTATAGTATAGGATAATAATATCTCACCAATTTGAAATCAATTTTATATAATACTAATAAAAAATATCTCTCAAAAGTTGACCCAAACATAGAGAATAGATTATTCCAATATTGTGGTCAAAACTTGTATGTTAGGATTTTTTATCCAGACTAACCTTCTAATGTATATCACATAGAATGTTTTATATCAATTTATAAACATAGGTATGTCTTCTTAAATTAATAAAAATTACCTGAGGTTGATAATATAATAACCATGCGAAAAAATAATGATTTAATACTTTTCTAACATCATCCTTGATGATAGGAATGATTGGGTATATCGATGATCATATTTCTAGTTATGTTTATCCAATATAATGTTTTGCCTCTCGTATTAAATATATGACATCTAGGACCCCTATTGAATTTGTACAATGAAATTCCTGACCACAGTTAGTAAAATTCCATTTAACATGCTCAGATATTTATATGAATGAAATGTGGTGTATTTATTCAACTTGATATATTAATTTCAGAGAATCGTGAATTTATAAGTTTTACTAGACTAGATTTACATGTCATGTGTCTAATGGCCACACAATTAATTAAAGAGAGATTATATAAGTATTCTCATGATGTATACTGATACATCTTGTGATGGAAATATTTATATGATGGTATGAGGTGTGTTTGATCATGATCATACTATAACCCTTTATATCATGAATAGAGAGAATGATTTTCTAAATGTTTTTATATTCATACCTTTTTATATTAATAAATTCATAACATTTATCAACACAATAAAGAATCTTAGGTTAACTAAGTAGAAAATTGAATAATTATTAGTTTTAGTATAATTTATTTTTCAAAAAAATAAAAATTATTATTTGATAATAAAATGAAAAGTTATTTGTATGGATTCACATAGTGTTGTAATGTTGTAAAAAAACATATATATTTTACTGTATGTGAAATATTTTACAAAACATGCAATAAATCATAAACCATGACATTGTGAATATTATGATTCTCTTGTTTATGTTATGTCTTGGTTAGTGAAACTATATTATGGTGTTCATGGTAAATTATATAGGATATCGGTTGGATTAATTTCTTACATTTATTGTCATGTTATTTAAGAATGTAAAAATGGCATGAATTTTTTTATAGATGGCCTCAGGATTTATAAATTATTTTAATATTCATCTAAGTAAAAGAAAAGAAATTGTAATTTTTATAATTACAGAGAAATAGTTGTCCATTTTATAATTTATGGAAAAAATAAACATCAAAATGATACTTCATTACATGTAGTGGAGTTTATATATCTTATTTTAGGATATTAGAGATTAATCTTATACAAAACAAATCTCGATCACCACTTCTCTATATTTATCTTTGAGGATGAGATGCTTCCACACAAACATATCCCATATTTTCAATAATATTAAAGTTAATTTCATTTTTTCATCCTACAAAAGTGTTATTTTATTTCAAATTTTCAAATTTTTTGGTTTTTGAAGTATTTTGTGCTTAACTATGAAAATGGAATTTTTTTTGAATTTTCATTATTTTATGATAGTTTTTTATTTTGGCTAACAATTTATCAACATTTATAAAAAATTAAAAACACTATATTTTTTTGGTTTATATATTATTGTTTTTTAAATTTTATTCAACTGTTCAAAGAGATTAATCTGGAATTTGGAGGCCCAAAAGAATATCATTTTTCAAGCCTTGAAAATTATGCCCAGATCAAATGATTTTTTCAAATGGGCCAACAAATCACAATTGGAAAACCCAATTAAGCTATTATTTTCAATAGAGAATTATGAAATATGTAGAAAATTTCTTCAAAAATGTGGAACACCTTGATTATACACATAGAAAATCCATAAAATAATTTCAAACAAGAGATGAGGAATACAAAAAGTTATCCACACTAGAAAAAATCAATAGTTAATTGGATGCAGCATTTTATAAATGTGTCTAATAATGATAAATTTTTTTGGCCCCATGAAATATATATGGGAACAAATTTTAATAAGAATTTTTTTAAATTAATAATATTAATGTGTCTACCAAGCATTTAATGTTTTTGGGAATATTTAGAGCTAAATTTTTCACTCTTTTTCCAATAAAACATTCCTCCACATCCTTTTCAAAGGCTTATAATTTATACATGTCTATTATTATACTTTTTTAAATTATTTTATATTAATATTGAATTATGGAGGTTTAATATATTTTAGTATTCTTATTCCACTCAGTCTTATATTTTTTAATTCCATCCCATTTATTTCAATATGAACTCTAATACTTATGATCATGAGTAAAAAACCTGAGGAATCACCCATGAAATGGATCACTATTGAACCGAAATCCTTGTTCATTCATTCACACAATTTCTTAATTTATTGGATATATATTTTAATGGATATTAATGTGAATGGTACTTTTGTGTTTCCACTTTCCACCTGAGACTGAGGATTTAATTTTATATTATTTTACCTAAATCAAGGAAGTCTATGTGTGGTGTAACATCCCAAGTAAGTCATAAATAATAGATATTTTTATCTATGTCTATTTATTAATTATATAGTGTTTTAGAGGCTTAAAATGAAAATAAATCCAATCTTAAGCATGGAATACACTAATATTTTTAAAAGATTGTTTTACTGCCTTTTGATGGAAAACCATTTTTAAATCTATATTTTGAAAATTTTATAATCTATGATTGTCAAAATAAACTTATTATTTATGATTGGGACATCAAAAATTACTTTGTGTGAATTTTTGGTATTTTTCTGACAATCTTCATTTTTTAATGAATAGTGAAAAATACTGCATTTTACATCAAAACTGCTTTTTAATCTAATTTATTTATATGATTAGATTATATTTTGAATTGTTTTTAAAGTGAAATTAGAATATATTTATACCATTTAATCCAATAGTGGTCATTGTAATTAATTTCACTTTGAAATTGGACTTAAACTAGTGTCAATCTTTTGATACTTATTGTTTCATAAAAACAGGCTATTTGTCATGACAGCGGGAATTAATTATTAAATTAATTAATGTAACATATATGACTTGAATGTTGTAAAATAGACATAATTTTTGAATTCAGAATATCAAATATAGCTTAGGGTGAAGGTTTGGTATTTTTCTGAAAAACATCAATTTTTGATGAATAGTGAAACCACTATGTGGTAGTTAAAGAAACTGATTTTTCATTTAAATGAAATTTTACCACCTTTTTGTTTTGAATATCAAAAATCTGACATAAATGGTTGTCATTAAGAAGTAAAATGTGGTCCAATGGGATTAAAATAAATTTTTAGTGAATAGTATCTTATTAAATTTTTAATCGCGATAAGAGGTAATTAGTGTAGTTTAGGGTAAAAATAATGTTTTAATAATATGATATGAGATTGACACATGTCCTACCCACATTTGATGTGTCATTTCCGACCAAGAAAATCCATGAGTCACCTTGGGGACCCCATGGAGCCACTTTGGTTGGGAAATGACAAAAATAACTTTTTATTTAATGAAAAAGTAAAAATGACACAAACATAGTATGTTTTACGATTTTTTTTTTAAATGGGGTTATACAAGTAATATTTTTGACTATAAATATTCATTGTAAAGAACAAATTATTTCCTACATCATAGTAGTTTTTTTTATAAGTTTTAGACTTTAAATAAATTAAATTATTTATGACATCATGATGATGCAGCGATTACCTCATTAATAAAGGATTTAAATAAAATGAGATGATAATGTAAAATCTATGACATACACATGTCCAAAAACTATTGGGTGGGTATATTTCTAACCCTTATCACATTATACTCGAATTATATCAATGTGGGACCTTTTAAATCCGAAACTCATTTTCAAATAAAGTAATATTTCTTTACTTTCCACGAGTGACCATCCTCTCCTCTTATAAAAGGCCCCCACCTCTACCTCCTTACCCACCCTTCCAAAGCCTTTTTCTCGGCCAAACCCGGCCCATTTTGTCTCTCCACTTCCCTATATTACTCCTTGAAGCCTCACTTTGGATTGAAGGATTCCCAAGGAGGCATTTTAGCTCAAACCAATGGGAGTTACCTGATTTTAAGGTAATGTCTTCACTTGAGTCCTTTTGTTTTATTTTGATTCTCCAACCACCTAAACCCTTTTTATTTATTTATTTTGTAACCAATCCAGTATATTAAATATACTAGGATGTTGTTATAAGAAGTATTAAAGCTACACTTACACACACCTACATCTAATGGTTAAAGAACATACTGTTTACGTGGATGGTGAATTTATGCCTCCCGAAACGATGATTGTTCAACATTCCTTTAACACCTTAAAAGGTTTCCATTAAGATGTCACTATATTTATATATGATATATAATATGCTTATGTTTTCCTTAAGATTCTGTATTTTCCATTTTGGGCATACCTTTATGGTTTCCATTTTGGGTAAACGCAATATCTTCATTTAAGGAAGTGCGGACTACCGCCCTTTAAAGTGATTTGATTTCGTTAATTCAATATGTGGGACATATAAAGGATTTAATTAATGGTATTATATATGATATTATACTTGAATTATAATATATCTTTATATAATTATGATTCCATTCCATAAAAAAATACGAAATAGAAATGAAAGTAGCGTTCATGCGTACGTACGGCTTACCGTCTCCATGAATGGTGAATTTCATTTATTACCTCTAAATGATTATGTAAATGCATGTATATACTGGATATATATGATATATATGATATTTACATCATGATTATAATTATGGATATAACGGATACATGAACAACTTGTAATTATAAAGGGTTTATTTTTGACTCAAGTACCAATGATCGTCAAAACGAACGTTATTAACTTAAATAATTACATAGTGTTCATGACATGGAAATAGGTGATATAAAAAGAATAATGAACTTGAAAAAGGTTCTTAAACAAGTATAAATTAACTCAAGTTTATTATTCAGGAGATTAAAGAACGAACGAGTCAAGTCAGACCCGAGGTATGGGACTTCGTCTCAATCTCCTTTCATTGAGGCATATTTTGTTTTATACACAACCTTCTTTTATATGGTGTATAAACCCATTTGACTTTTACGTTTATTCAAAAGGAATCTTTTTTATACAAATCATTTACTAAACGACAAAAGTGAATGTTTTTGTCATACGTATGTGGCGACAATGACTTCTCCGCCACCGTGACCATTATTTGAGTTTCGGCTTCCTCTACAAGCCATACCCTTTTTTTAAAGAAAAATAAATACCATGTTTTACTTTTCTTTTATTTTGGTATTGAAAATGGTTTTCATAATATTTTTATATCAATGTGTGGTATTGATATCTTGTGATTGAAAGGTGTAAATGTTATGTTTCCATTATGCATGTTTTATGTGATACGATTATGATGAGGTTCTTGGGAATTATTATGAATATGGGTGGTTCTGTGATAGACTAAGGGCAGGTGAGCCCGATATAGCTCTCCAATGCATTGGGTAACGCGAAGGAGTGAAACTTTAAGGTTTCTCCAAAGATATTTAGGGAATATACTGTGATGGGTATTCCAAACGTAACCAAGAGGGTTACTCCCTACGTAAGAATGTTATGAATTCCTCAAGTTTTCTTTATGTCTTATGATTTCTATGATTTATTCATGATTTGATGAGGTATGTCAAAGTTCTTATGTTTCATGGGTAAAGTATGATCTCATTATTATGTATATATGTATCCATGTTTCCTTTCCATATTTTTATATCCCTTATTGAGCTTTTTATGCTCATCCCAAGTTTTTTGAAATGTTTTTCACAGGTCAAGGGAAAGGTACATGATATGATGATAGTGTCAAGGAAGTGTCAAGAAAGAATCCATGTTTTATTTTAAATATGTTTCTATTGATGGGAATAAAGAATACTATATTTATGTAACCACTTTGTTTATATGTGGAATGTAATGAAAGTTTTATGATCTAATTCCTTAAAACTCTAAACCCGAAAAGATCATCAATGTGTAATCTTGTAATAACTCAAGATTAAGTAAGGTTTAAGGCTGGGGCCTTATAGTTGGTATCATAGGTCGGTTTAGATAACTTTAGGAGTTAGAATTCTATTAAATGATTATCCAAAAATATATATTTTTTTTGGTCAAATTGAAATGATATAGCATTTTAAGATTACCATGTTGCTTCATCTAAGACATGTTTGTTCAGAATGGTTTTCCGTAGAGGAAACAGGAAGCAGTGCTAGGAAGGCATATAGAAGGAAATAACCTTCCGAATCAGCATCCTAAGATGGTCGGAATGGGAACGGAATAGTTTGTTGCAGTAATGGCGCAGTTGACTCAAGCGATAAATGGTGGTGGTATCCATGCACGAGATTAGGCAGATCAACCGCAGAGGAACATGTCAGTGGTGGAACATTTCATGAGGCAACATCCCCCATAATTCAGAGGATCATCTGACCCTGTGTTAGCTGAAGGGTGGATTAAAGCACCGGAGAAGATTTTTTATGTCATGGGGTGTTCAGACAATCAATAGGTTAGTCTTGCTATTTACCGTTTGGAGGTTGAGGCAGATCAGTGGTGGTCTATGGTTAAAAATATCAGGGATGCCGCTGAGATTTATGCTCTTGACTGGGATGAATTCAAAGGTATGTTTCATGAGAAGTATTTTCCTAAGGCTGTTCGACTTAGGATGGAAAAGAAATTCTTGGAATTGTGGCAAGAGGAAGACTCAGTGGCTACCTATGAAGAAAGGTTCACTCGATTGGCAAGGTATGCTCCAAATTTTATCCGAGACCTTGATAGAAAAATCAATCTTTTTTACTCAAGATTAAAGACAAAATATCAAAGGGCATTAGCTTCTCGTGAGTTTAAAACTTATGAAAAGCTTGTTCGATGTGCTGAGAAGTTGGAAATGGAGTTTTCTGATGATCAAATGTTCTATAACAACCAACAGAAGAAGAGACAGAGGTGGCAGGAGAAAGGTAAGAATTCTTCAAAAAAGTATGATGGTAAGAAATCTATGTTTCTAGTTTGTGATAAATGTTGAAAAATGAATTCTGGGGAATGTCTTATGAATTCTGGAAAGTGCTACCGATATGGTAAGATGGGACATAAGGCTCGTGATTGCACTGAAAAAGATCAGGGTGATGGTAAGACCAAATTTGATTTACAGTTAGTGAAATGTTATAAGTGCAATGAGATGGTTCACTATGCAAACGAGTGTCCGAAAAAGATCTTGAGTGATGGGAAGCAGTTATACTACAAGTAGAAAGGGGTGGTGAAATCCTTTGCAACTACTTCAACAGATTTCGTGCCATCAAATGAAGTTGTATCAGGTACTTTGTTTGTTTTTTCAGATTATGCTAGTGTGTTGTTTGATTCGGGGTCTACACATTCTTTCATCACTGAAAACTTTTCTAGTAAAATGGGAATACCATCTCAAGAAATGACTCCTAAACTTGTCGTAAAAACACCTGGGGGAAATGTTGAGGAAAAAATAATTTATAAGAATCTTCCTATCCTTATCTGTGGAAAGAACCTACTTGCAAACCTTATTGTTCTACCTATAGTAGAGTTTGATGTTATCCTGGGTATGGATTGGCTCTCTATTTACCATGCTATGATTGACTGTAGAGCTAAAGAAGTTTCTTTTCAGAAAGACTTTCATTTTCTGTATAAGAATGAACCCTTACTGTTGATAACTTATCAAGAGGCCAAGAAACTTGTAAAAGATGGAAATGAATGTTACCTTGCACACATCGTTTAAAATAAAGGAACTGTTCAGATTAGTGATGTGCCAGTGGGAAATGAGTATCCTGATGTTTTCCCAATGAGTTGCTTGAAATAATAACAGATCGAGAAGTTGAGTTTACTGCTGACTTAGTTCCTGATGCTAAGCCAATTTCAAAACCCCCTTATCGAATGGCTCGAATTTAACTTTTAGAGTTGAAGGAGAAATTGCAAGATTTATTAGAGAAAGGATTCATTCGACCTAGAACATCACCATGGGGGTGCTCCTATTTTATTTGTTAAAAAGAAAGATGGTTAAATGAGACTTTGCATTGATTATAGAGCCTTAAATAACATCACTGTTAAGAACAAATAACCTTTGCCTCATATCGATGATTTGTTTGATCAACTCCAGGGAGCTCAATATTTTTCAAAGATTGACCTGAGATCGGGGTACCATCAGCTGAAGGAAAAGGAAGAAGAAGTTCCGAAGACTGTGTTTCGTACAAGATATGGCCATTATGAATTTCTAGTAATGCCTTTTGGGATAACCAATGCACCTACTGTATTCATGGACTTAATGAATAGAATTTTTAATGAGTTCTTGGATAAGTTTGTGATGGTTTTCATTGATGATATTTTGGTGTTTTCTAAAAGTAAAGAGGAGCATGAAATACATTTAAGGGTTATCTTGAAAACCTTGAAAGAAAAGAAACTGTATGGAAAATTCAGCAAGTGTGAGTTTTGGTTGAAACAAATTTCTTTCCTTGGTCACATTGTTTCTAAATATGGGATAACTGTTGATCCTGCAAAAACAAAAGTTGTGGAAGAATGGCCAAGACCCACAAATGTAACAGAGATTCGTAGTTTCCTTGGTTTGGCAGGCTATTACCGAAGGTTTGTTAGAAATTTTTCACAATTATCTAGTCCAATGACTAAGATAACTCGGAAGGGTGTTAAGCTTATTTGGACAAAAGAATGTGATGATTTTTTTCAAGAGTTGAAAAGAAGATTGGTGAATGCTCCAGTTTTGGCACTACCTTCCAGGAATGGGGAGTTTGTTATCTACAGTGATGCTTCATTGAAAGGGCTTGGTTGTGTCCTAATGCAGAATGATCAGGTAATTGCTTATGCTTCACGACAGTTGAAAACTCATGAGGTAAATTACCCTACACATGATTTGGAATTAGCTGCTGTTGTTTTTGCTTTAAAAATTTGGAGGCATCATTTGTATGGAGTAATGTGTGAAATATATACTGATCACAAAAGTTTAATGTATATATTCACTTAGAAAGAATTGAACATGAGAAAAAGGAGATGGCTAGAATTAATCAAGGATTATGATTGTACGATTCATTACCATCCAGGAAAAGCAAATAAAGTGGCTGATGATTTGAGTTGAACAAGTAATGCTTCATTAGCAATGTTGTATTTGGAACGTGATCCTTTGGTTAAGGATTTGATGAAATTTGGCATAGAAGTTGTTGGTGCAGGATGTTTTTCTGTTTTGTTTCAGGTAACAGTGAAATCATTTCTATCAGATAGAATCAAGCAAGCACAGAAGCAAGACAGTGAGTTGCAGAAAAAGGTAGAGGTGGTTCAGAAAGGTAAGTTGCATGAATTCAACATTGATAGTGACTGTGTTTTGAGATTTGGGAAGAGATTGTGTGTGCCTTGTGATTCACAGTTGAAGAGAGAGTTGTTATGTGAAGCTCATAGTTATCCGTTATCAGTTCATCCTGGCAGTACTAATATGTACAGAGATCTGTGGGATTATTACTGATGGGATAGAATGAAAAGAGATATTGCTGATTTTACTGTGAAGTGTTTGACTTGTCAACAGGTAAAAGTAGAGCGGCAGTTACCGAAAATGATACTTCAGCCTTTACCAGTTCCAGAGTGGAAATGGGAGAATATATCCATGGACTTTGTTGTGGGATTGCCGAAGACCCCTCGAGGTAATAATGCATTCTGGGTTATTGTTGATCGTATGACCAAGTCTTCTCATTTCCTTGCTATACGAGATACCTTCTCTCTAGATCAACTTTCTCGATTGTACCTTAAAGAGATAGTCAGGTTGCATGGAGTTCCTTTATCCATTGTATCCGATTGTGATCCCAGGTTTACTTCTAACTTTTTGAAGGGCCTTCAAAAGTTATTGGGAACTGAATTAAATTTTAGTACAGATTTTCATCCTCAATCAGATGGGAAGTTAGAACGAACAATTCAGACCGTGGAGAATATGATACGAGCTTGATCGATGGATTATCGGGGAAGTTGGGACCAACATCTTTCATTGGTTGAATTTTCATATAATAACAATTTTCATTCCTGTATACAGATGGCACCATTTGAGGCGTTATATGGGAAGCAGTGTCGAACTCCAGCTTTCTGGGATGAAGTGGGTGAAAGGAAGTTGATGGGACCAGAATTGGTAGAAGAGATGGCAGAAAAAGTTTAGCTGATTCAGAAACACATGAGAACAACTCAGAGTAGGCAGAAGAGTTATGCAGACAATAGGAGGAAGGATCTAACTTTTGAGGTAGGTGATCATGTTTTTCTCAAAGTCTCACCATGGAAAAGTGTGATGAGATTTGGTAAGAAAGGAAAGCTGAGTCCAAGGTTTGTTGGACCATATTAAATTCTGGAGAGAGATGGATCAGTTGCTTACCAAGTGGCTTTACCTCCGAGTTTATCTCAGGTACACAATGCTTTTCATGTTTCAATGTTAAGGAAGTTCATGCCAGATCCATCTGATGGTTTGAGTCCAGAGGTAGTTCAGTTGGAAGAGAACATATCTTATGAGGAACAACTGGTCCATATTCTTGACCACATGGAGCAAGTGTTATGGAATAAGGTGATTAATCAGGTAAAGGTTTTGTGGAAAAACCACATGATGGAAGTGGCAACATGGGAATCTGAAAATGCAATGAGGGATAAGTACCCCCATTTATTTGATAAGTAAATAAATTGCGGGGACGCAATTTTCTAAAGGAGGGAAGGATGTAACATCCCAAGTAAGTAATGAATAATAGATATTTTTACCTATGTCTATTAATGAATTAGATAGTGTTTTAGAGGCTTAAAATGAAAATAAATCAAATCTTAAGCATGGAATACACTAATATTTTTAAAAGATTGTTTTACTGCCTTTTGATGGTAAACCCTTTTTAAATCTATATTTTGACAATTTTATAATCTATGTTTTTCAAAATAAACTTATTCTTTATGATTGGGACATCAAAATTTACTTTGTGTGAATTTTTGGTATTTTTCTGACAATGTTCATTTTTTAATGAATAGTGAAAAATACTGCATTTTACATCAAAACTGCTTTTTAATATTATTTATTTATATGATTAGATTATATTTTGAATTGGTTTTAAATTGAAATTAGAATATATTTTTACCATTTAATCCAATAGTGGTCATTGGAATTAATTTCACTTTGAAATTGGACTTAAACTAGTGTTAATCTTTTGATACTTATTGTTTCATAAAAACACGCTATTTGTCATGACATCGGGAATTAATTAATAAATTAATTAATGTAACTTATATGAAATAAATTTTGTAAAATTGACATCATTTTTGAATTCATAATATCAAATATAGCTTAGGGTGAAGCTTTGGTATTTTTCTGAAAAACTTCAATTTCTGATGAATAGTGAAACCACTAAGTAGTAGTTAAAGAAACTGATTTTTCGTTTAAATGAAATTTTAACACCTTTGTGTTATGAATTTCAAAAATCAGACATACATGGTTGTCATTAAGAAGTAAAATTTGGTTCAATAAGATTAAAATAAATTTTTGGTGAATAGTAACTTATTAAGTTTTTAATCGTGATTAGAGGTAATTAGTGTAGTTTAAGGTAAAAATAATGTTTTTATAATATGATATGAGCTTGAAACATGTCCTACCCTCATTGGATGTGTCATGGCCGACCAAGACAATCCATGAGTTAACTTGGGGACCCCATGGAGCCACTTTGGTTGGGAAATGCCATAAATAACTTTTTATTTAATGAAAAAGTAAAAATAACACAAACATAATAGGTTTTACAAAAACAATTTTTAAATGGGGTTATACAAGTAAGATTTTTTACCATAAATATTCATTGGAAATATAATAATATTTCCTACATCATAATATTTTTTTTATAATTTTTATACTTCAAATAAATTAAATTATTTATGACATTATGATGATGCAGCGATTACCTCATTAATAAAGGATTTAAATAAAAAGAGAAGATAATGTAAAATATATGACCTACACATGTCCAAAACTTATTGGGTGGGTATATGTCGAACCCTTATCACCTTATCCTCTAATTATAGCAATGTGGGACCTTTTAAATCCGAAACCCATTTTTAAATAAAGTAATATTTCATTACTTTCCAAGAGTGCCCCTCCTCTCCTCTTATAAAAGGCCCCCACCTCTACCTCATTACCCACACTTCTGAAGCCTTTGGCTCGTCCAACCCCTGCCCATTTTGTCTCTCCACTTCCCTCTCTTTCTCCTTGAAGCCTCTCTTTGGGCAGAAGTCTTCCCAAGGAAGCCTTTGAGCTCAAACCAAAGGGAGTTACCCGATTTTAAGGTAATGTCTTCACTTGAGTCCTTTTGTTTTATTTTGCTTCTCCAACCCCCTAAAAACAGTTTATTTATTTATTTTTTAACAACTCCAGTATGTTCAATATACTAGTATGTTGTTATAAGAAGGATTTAGGCTACACTTACAAAAACCTACATATAATGGTTAAAGAACATACTGTTTCTGTGGATGGTGAATTTATGCCTCCCGAAACGATGATTGTTCAACATTTCTTTAACACCTTCTAAAGGTGGCCATTAAGATGTTACTATATTTATATATGATATATAATATGTTTATGTTTTACTTAAGCTTCTGTATTTTTCATTTTGGGCATACCTTTATGGTTTCCATTATGGGTAAACGCGATATCTTCATTTAAGGAAGTGCGGACTACCGCCCCCTCAAAGTGATTTGATTTCGTTAATGCCATATGTGGGACATATAAAGGATTTAATGAATGGTATTATATATGATATTATACAGGAATTATAATATATCTTTATATAATTATGATTCCATTCCATAAAAAAATACAAAATAGAATTGAAAGTAGCGTTCATGCGTACGTACGGCTTACCGTCTCCATGAATGGTGCATTACATTTCTTACCTCTAAATGATTATGTAAATGCATGTATATACTGGATATATATGATATATATGATATGTACATCATGATTATAATTCAGTATATAATGGATACATGAACAACTTGTAATTATAAAGGGTTTATTTTTGGCTCAAGTACCAATGATCGTTAAAACGAATGTTATTAACTTAAATAATTACATAGTGTTCATGACATGGCAATAAGTGATATAAAAAGGAATAATGAACTTGAAAAATGTTCTTAAACAAGTATAAATTAACTCAAGTTTATTATTCAGGAGATTAAAGAATGACCGAGTCAAGTTGGACCTGAGGTATGGGACTTCGTCTTAATCTCCTTTCATTGAGGAATATTTTGTTTTATACACAACCTTCTTTTATACGGTGTATAAACCCCTTTGACTTTTACGTTTATTCAAAAATAATATTTTTTATATGAAGCATTTATTAAATGGAAAAAGGGAATGTTTTTGTCGTACGTATGCGGCGACAACAACTTCTCCGCCGCCATGCCCATTATTTGAGTTTCGGCTTCCTCTACAAGCCATACCCTTTTTTAAAGAAAAATAAATACCATGTTTTACTTTTCTTTTATTTTGGTATTGAAAATGGTTTTCATAATATTTTTATATCAATGTGTGGTATTGATATCTTGTGATTGAAAGGTGGAAATTTTATGTTTCCTTTATGCATGTTTTATGTGATACGATTATGTTGAGGTTCTTGGGCATTATTATGAAGATGGGAGGTTCCGTGATAGACTAAGGGTGGGTGAGCCCGATATTGCTCTCCAATGCACTGGGTAACATGAAGGAGTGAAATGTTATGGTTTCTCTGAAGAGATTTAGGGAATATTCTGTGATGGGTATTCCAAACATAACGAAGAGGGTTACTCCCTATGTAAGAATGTTATGAATGCCTCAAGTTACCTTTATGTCTTATGATTTCTATGATTTATTCATGATTTGATGAGGTATGTCAAGGTTCTTATGTTTCGTGGGTAAAGTATGATCTCATTATTATGTATATATGTACCCATGTTTCCTTTCCATATTTTTATATCCCTTACTGAGCTTTTTATGCTCATCCCATGATTTTTGAAATGTTTTTCATAGGTCAAGGGAAAGGTACATGATATGATGATAGTGTCAAGAAAGTGTCAAGAAAAAATCCATGTTTTATTTTAAATATGTTTCCATTTATGGGAATGAAGAATACTATCTTCATGTAACCACTTTGTTTATATGTGGAATGTAATGCAAGTTTTATGATCTAATTATCTAAAACTCTAAACCCAAAAAGATCCTCAATGTGTAATCTTGTAATAACTCAAGATTAAGTAAGGTTTAAGTCCGGGGCATTATATGTGGTATACTTGGAGATCATTGGGTGAACCATATATTACCAATTTGGGTAGAATATTATATTCACACAAACTATAGAGTGTGTTAAATAGTTAAATTTGAAACTAATAATGAGGTGATTAAGGTTCACTATGCTTGTTCTCTGGAGAGGATACCATTTTTTCCAAGATCATTCCTTTTGTTTATATTTATCATTACATGTATACTTTTCATTATCCTATATAGCATTATATTTCATTACAAAATTTCTAAACCATTATTTATATTATAATTTTTTTTTTATTTTTAATTTAAATAGTGAGAATATAATTGTTTTTTGTGTGATATGCCTCCTTGATATCATCCCCTAGGTGTGCACTATATATCAGAGTAAGGAAAATATAATATCAAGTGAGTATACGCAAAAAAACCCACTCATAAATTTAGTTATGTTGTTATAGAGGTTAAAAACCATCAAAAACTATTATTAATAAAAATATCAAAAAATTCCAAAAATTTATAAACAAAAAAATTCTTTTCCTATGATTTATTAATATTGTGATTGTTATGAATTGACTTAATACTCTCATATTTCACATCAGGAACAAGTTTTAAATGACTTAATATCTATACATTAAGAAATAAAATAGGGAATATAGACATGTTTCAAATAGTTAAATTGATAACTAATTATGTATGTGAATCTTGACAGCAACAATCACTAGAGAAAGAACTAGAGCTAGTGGTAGAGGATAATTTTCCACACAGCTTTGAATATAAAGAATTCTATGAGGCTAGGAATAAATTCAATGAATTTATATTTAGACTTTATCAAATATTAATAAAATATGATTCCGATGAAGATGTGTTAGCTGATATATAATTGTGAGATCAATATTATTTAGAAGATTATTTGACAAATTTGGCTGAACATGAAAAGGTATGTGATTCCACCATCTTTATTAATAAATAATCATAACCTCTCAACCTCAATCAAGACTTTAAAGATGATGATGAATATGAACATGTAGAGACTGAGGTTACAATGGCCTTACAAGAAGAGATCAATTGAAAATATTCTCTAATTTTAGGGGGGACTTATTTGTTGATCTCCCATATTTTATTTTGATTCAATTTTGGATTCTCGTTGAATTATATTTCAATGATATTTTTTATAGTAACTACCACTAAAATTTACTATGAAATATATGTGATATAAGATATAAACTAAGTGGTGTAGATCAATTGACAAGAAGAGATAGAGCAGAATATGGTGATGTGACTACATCTTATACATGAAATTGCATAACATATGGTGGTAGACACTATAGAATTCAATGGGAATAACATCTATCATCTTTATTATTCACCCATGAACCTTAATCTATCTCTTAATTATTTCTTGGCTATTCAGATTTTTCTTATTCTTTGAGAGAGTCCAATATAATTGTTTACACAAGGAAACTGGGAAAATTCACATGTGGTAGTTCATCAAAAATAAACTACATCCACTATATAATTTTAGATAATCCACTAAAACATCCTAAATGGGTTAAGTAATAACCTAGGACATGTTTGGGTTTCCAAACAAATATTTATCAATTTTCCCCTTTCTAGTTATTTTTATTTATTATTACATATTTTTTATTTATTTCGATTAGTTTTAAATTGGAATAATATGTCTGCTTAACACTTTGTTAATAACAAAAATAAATCATGTTCTATCTTTCATTTTATTTATTTCATTTTTTCTGAATTTATATTCTAAATGTAAATCATTCTTAATATTATTTGAACAAAAATGGGGATCATAAATGGAATAAGTGTTGGTGGTGTCAAAATATTTTTAGAAACATTTTTTGTTCTTCCATTTTTTTATTTTTTATGAATTTATATTGTTTTTAATTTTCAATGTTGTAAGTTTAGGATTATTGAGATTAAATTGAAAATTTTATATAATTCAAACCGTATTGGTATTTTTGGAAAATTTATTGATTTGAATATCTGAGGATTTCAATGACTTCTATAAGATTTTTTCCTAATTTCCAATAATTGGATTTAATGATATTGAACTAATTTCCAAACTCATGTGCACTAGTACTGTCCAAATTTAAAATATATACCAACCTGAAATGTTTCTAAAACACTTTAATATTTTTTATAAATTTATATTTTCCTTGATTGTCTTAATACACGGTGTTTGAT
This sequence comes from Viscum album, assembly GCA_963277665.1. Taxonomy (NCBI): domain Eukaryota; kingdom Viridiplantae; phylum Streptophyta; class Magnoliopsida; order Santalales; family Viscaceae; genus Viscum; species Viscum album. The sequence goes on from OY728153.1 coordinate 45,474,518, forward strand.
CTAGAGCCAATTTTCTCTCTTTTTAAGATCTATTATATTTCATTGAAAGTGTCATGTATGATTAAGGCACCACTTTGAGCTCCATATTTACATTCTACTATAAATTTGTCTTACCATTACATATAACCTTTTTTAATCCCTTATTATCCATGAAATACCTTGTCAAGTATAAATATTACAAATAAAATTATCCATTTAAACATTATTAAGATGTTAAAAGCAAGAATTTTGATAAAATCAATAATAGGGGGACATTGTTTGTATTTATTTTGATTTGAAAAACTATTTATCATAATTTAATGTGTAATAATGTTTAACTTTTCTTTTTATTAATAAATTTAATGATTAATAGATGGATGGGTAGCCCAAATATCGTTATATATTTGGTTTATGAGTTAAAAGATAAATTAATGTCAATATCTACCTCTATTTTCCTTAATATTATTATTTTAAAGATGTATTAAATATTTTTATTCAATCTGAAACAATGTTATAAATATTGTAAAATAGTGAATAAAATTATCATAAATACTAAAATTACAATTATAAAATCCTCAATTAATGTAATAGTTGGTTATGGGTTATTAATTTTCATTCTGATTAAGAAACACACCATTATTAAGTAAAACTATTTTCAAGAATTTAATTCACTTTAGAGCTTAGTTATTAACATTCTACCTGGGATGTTCTAACTTTATAAAATACATAAACCTATTCCTTATAACAACCCATGTAAAATTCTTCATGATTGAAAAATATATGAATCTGTGATGTTGATATACTATGAGGTTACAAATCCTATTTATATCAAACATGTTCTTGTTAATGATTAAGAAATCAACATTAAAAAAATCAATTAATGAGAGAAATGATTTTCAGTGGAGGTAGGTATGACATTAACAATAATACTAAATTGATATTAAATTGATTATTATGATTTATAAGAAATTAGGGAATTTTTATCCATATAAGAGGAATGATATTTTAATTATATGTTATAATTGATTGTTTTTTTCATTTATGATTTTTGTAGTTTGTTTTCACCATGTTATTAGATGAATTTATGGTTGTGAAATGTGTATGTGTGGGAGTATTAATAAATCTAATATTTTCATCAATTCTATTTTTAATTTTAATATTTTTAATCCCAATGATTTCTAAATTTATTTAATGTTGTAACATTTAATGGTTTTAGATATAGTTTCTGCTTAATTAGGAAAATGGAATATTTTCTTAATTTTAATTTTATATATTAGTATTTTATTTCATACCAAAATTTTCTATTCATAATAAAATTTATTTTTTTTCTATTTTTTAATACATTTGATTCAAATAGTTCAATATCTAATGTCAAAATTTCGAGGACCAAAATAAACTCACAATCTAGTCCTTGAAATTTGTTCCATGATCATAATAATATTTATGGTCGCCTATATCTCATATGTGAATATTTAAATTGAGTAGATATTTTAAATGGAGAAAGAAGACATCCTTGGATAAAAACTCATTAATTGTATCCCCAAATTATTATATTGATATAAAATTCATATATATTCATTTAAAAATACGTGTGACGAATATGAAGACTCCTCAAGGATAGAGTAAACCTCCAAATTAAATTGGATTTTATTTTTTCTACAAGTTTCGTATATAGCTGTTGTTTTTTTGGTGATTGAAAATACATAATGGGAAAAAATTAAATTAGTCACAATTTCCCAATTTAGTAATTTATTATGTAAAGAATATGTGATCATTTTGTGGTTATATTTAGAGATAAAATTTTCCTCAAATTTGCATATAAAATCTACTCCAGCTCTTTTTCAAATGGTTGAAATTTTGTGTTGGTCATTTTTATAAGTTTCTATTATATTTTCATATTTTATCATATTATAAATATTTAATATTTTTTAGTCTTATTTTTAACTTTCATTCTCTCATTTTTTATCTTTCTTATTTCCACCCCATTTATATCTATTTTGATCTGTAATACCCATGATCATGATAAAATAACCTAATGAATCTCTTAGGGGGGGTCAATGTTGAACCCATGTTTTTTCACATTAACTATAATTGTTTATAATTTACTATGAGCTAAGATAAGGGGGTATTATTACTAAAGGCACCATTTTTTCTTCACATGCCACATGCAGTTAAGATTATTATTCTGAATTATTTTATCTAAATCATGGAGGTAGATGTGTGGTGTATGCATCGATCATTGGGTGAACCATATATTGAAAACCTAGGTAGCATATGATGTTTAAAAATATTATAGAGTGTGTTTACTAGGTAAATAAGAAACTAATAATGAGATTATGAAGGTTTACTTGGGGTACTCCCCTTAGAATATCTCTTTTATGTCTAACATCATTCATTCAATCTTAATTTTGTATTTAACGTTAGATTTTTTATATTGTAGTTAATTATTTTTCATTACAAAATTTCTACAATATTTCCCTTGATTCATTTTATGTTTTATATTATTTTTAATATAAATTGTGACAATAAAAAATTTGTGTTGTGTGAGATTTCTCATTGGGACTGATCCTTTGATGTGCACTATATTTCATTATTAGGAAAATAAAATATTGACCTGTGATTTGTGAAAAATCCTCATGCATCAGTTTCAAACCATTACCAGGGAGGCATAAATCATACACACAATTTTTCATAGAAAATATACAAAAAGTAAAAAAACTAAAAATCAAAAAAAATATATCTTCCACAACTGTATTCAAATTCATATTACTATTCATGTATTGACTACTATAGGGTACCACATTAGTAAACATTTATAAATTCCATAAAATATCAACTGAAATGAATTAAAAGTCATATAGGATGTACAGAGAAATATTGAGCTGATAACTGAATAAGTAAGTGTGTCCCAATAGCAGTAGCTATGAATAAAACTAGACCCATTGGTCGAATAAAATATCCCCCTCATCATCAATGTTGATTAAATCAAGGATGCCTATATGAAATTCAATGAGGATACACTTATCCTTTATCAACCATTAGTCAAATTAATTTCTAAATTATATATGTTAGTGGATATACACATTGTAGATAAATTAGATTTGGACAATTATTAGAAAAACTATATTGAAGATGAAATGGGAATGAATCCTCCCGTCATCAAGAATGAATAATTAAGAACACACTATATATCTCGTTAATTGGAAGATGATGACGAATATTGAACTATTGAGTCTGATTTTTAAATAGCCCTTCTAAAAATAATAGATTTTGAAATACTTTACTTGAAGGTAAATACTTCAACATTAATTCTTCTTATTTTAATTTCATTAGAGTTTAATTTTTCACTAACATCCCTTTTATAAATATTTTTGATATGGTATCTTCAAATAAGCCAGATATAAAAATCAATGTTAAGGAAGAGACCAACCATGTGGTGGGGATCGATGAAGAATAAGAGTTGGAGAATCATTTGGTTATTTTACTACATACTCTATATCAAATTTCATACCATATAGAGGATGAAACCATATAATTCAAGAGGGAGAACTCGTATCTTCTTTCCCTTCCCCAATATTCCAAAAATTATTTATATATTTATTCATTGGGGTGGGAATTTTCTTGTCTTACTTGGGGGTCACCAATCACAGTGTCGAATCATGGAAACCAAGAAAAGTCACATGTGGATGTTCATATAAAAAAACCACATCCACCTTCTGATTGGAGATAATAAACTACAACTACCTCACTATAGTTAATAAAAAATATCACCCTTTATTTGGTATAAAACAATATTTTTTCATTTTATTTCCCCTTTATTATTACTTTTATTTATTTTCTCTTGTTTCATTCTTTGTATCTTGTAGTTATAAAGTGGTTGCAGTTTGAATAATAATTCATTATTTCTAGTGGAAGATTAACCTAGTTCTATCTTTTATTTCATTTATTTTATATTCTACCAAAAAAAATTATGTATGAAAAAATATATTAATTTGATTTAAAATAAAAAGAGTTTATTAAATTTCATAACTATGGGGGAGGGATGTTAACATGTTTTTAGACATTTTAGTCTGTTCCCATTTTGTCATTTATGTTTTTTGTGAATTTGTATTGTTTTTCATTTTAATTATTATTTTTTCAAGATTCACATGTTAATATTTAAAAATTTAAATAATTGAAAGAATCATTATATTTGTGAAAAATGTATTGATTTTAATTTATAAGGATTAGAAGATCTCTGAATGGATTTTTTTTCAAAATTTTAATCACTTCATTTGATTTTTTTGATTGATTATGAAACTCATGTCCATATGTACTGTGGAAATTTAAAATATATCCTAGTCTAAGAGGGTTATAATCCATTTTGATATATTCTATGTTTTTATCATTTTCATCTAAATCTTCAGACTAGGTTTGTGATCTAGAATCATATTTTTATTCTCAATTTCAAATTTGTTAGAGTTCATCGATTGTATCATGTTTTATTGATGAACACATTGAAATCCTAATTTACATTCAACTATAATTTTATCCAACCATTACATAAAACCTTTATAAATCCTTTAGTATCCATAAAATTCCATGTTACAAAGATAAATTAAAAGCCATTAATCCTTTTACAAAAAGCTCTAGAAGTTAAATTCATGAATATTATGGAACTCAAGTGTGGGTGATAATTTGGTTATATTATTCTAATTTAAATAATTTGTTTGAGATAATATACAACTATTATCAAATTTATTTTTTATTTGTTATAAGACATTTCATGATAAAATGACGGATGGGTGGCCCCAAAAACATTAAAATATGGATCATGTGTTATAAAATACTTTAATGTCAAAATATAGATAAATTTTAGTAATTATTATGATTGTGAAAATAAATTATATATTTAAATTCAATCAGAAACAAGGATATTAATTTGGGAAAATCTGGAATATTTATATCATTGGCATTGACATTTCAAGTTTGAAGTTGTTACAATCTAAACAAGTGGGGCCTTCTTGGCCGGTTGCAAACTGAGTGTGAAAACCCCAAGACGACATCCAATAGTATGTGGGCTAGAGACTACCCCTATGGTGGAATAAAAAAATGGGATCACTTAGCCTAGCGTATATGTATTCATGAACATAATTGTATATATTCAAAAGTGAAGTGGAATAATTAAAAACATTGAAACAACTATTGTCAAACCATTAATGTAATAACATCTAGGGAATACATAGTAGTATGATAATACAAACCAAATGGTAAAAGGGAAAATAAACAACCAAAATGGAATGAAATCTGAACGACAATTATTTTGAAAAAATAATACTAGTGGGTGACCAAATCTATATCTCCATGTCTAACAAGAGAATTTGGTCAATGCACCCATGTATCGTTATGCTCTATTGATATCACCGTGGATATATGCTTCATACTCAAATGAAATGAAAAATGTTTTAAAATAAAATGCATGGGTGTGTTTATACATACTCATTAGGATATCCCAAAAACCACAAAGGGATCAAAATAAGTATACAAAAATATCTCTCTCATCTTAACCAATTGGGAAACAACAAACCCACTTATATTAAAATAATGAAACTAAAGTGAGAGAGAGTGGATCTCTATATCCTCATTTCATCTATGAAAAATGAGTTTAAATATAACACCAAATATAAATATTTTATTTCCATCATAATTTACACTGACTAGAATTTTTGTGGAGAGGAACATACATCACTATTATCCTCCCCAGTAGAGGGATCAAAAAATATTGTGGAGGACATTCCTTCCATTGGAACTCGGATAATATGGAGTACCTCATAATATATAGGATACCCCTACATGGATATATAATGGGGTAGTATCAACTAGAATTATGTAAGGTGTATGGGGATATGTTTCCTAGTGTGATAGTGGAGTACCAACCCTGGAATCATTCTATTGATCTTTCCTGATCAACGACATTGATTGAGCATTTCCCAAAGAATAATCATGTTTGAAACACCTCAAATTTTATATTACATGCCACAATGAATGATACCATCATCATTTACATGAAAAAAACACATTATATCCGAAAAAAATTAAATAATCTATTTTTAAAGGAGGAGATATAGAAGGTAAAAATTTAATGAAGTAGTAAAATTCATGTATGTGGGGTCAAATGATGTATGTCCTCACCTCATCGTCTGGTCATGTTCCCCACTTGACATGGATTGGGATTCTATGTAATACTATATAGAATGTATAAATTATAAGATGGTGTGTAGATCAACCTAGGGCTCTGGGAGTATACACATAGAATATGGATTGGCTAGTCCTGTATAGCCACAAGATGTTTTGATTGGGTGAAATAGAGTGTCTGCCCACATGGGGACTTGGGGAATATACAAATGGTACATGGATTTTCAACATGGGTAGGGACAAATGAAATGTGGTCCTGGGTAGATGTCTTGTGATCCTTAATTCATCCAAAACACATTCTACCATAGAATCTAAAACACATGCCAGGAATTATTATGCAATGCATGTTGCATAGTCTGGTTTTTTATTGATTTATATTTTATTTAAATGAATCCTAGATTTGAATACACCCCAAAAAATCTTTGTGAATTACCACCCAAACTCAAAGGGGCGTCTACCAAACATCAAAACCTTGACTTCAGTGGATATAAAATGTAAATCCAATCCATCACATGAAACATTAATTCCTCTCATTTCTGTTACCCAAAATTGTGATTCCATCACAATCTAAAAAATGTTGTTATTATGTACATTGTTCATGCATACAACCAAAATATGGGGGTTTTATCACACTCAAACCCACCCTAAAAATTTCAATCAATGATATCATGCACCAATAGAGTAGATGTTGAAAAATAATGTGGGGAAATTACATGAAAAAATTTTATATCCCATCGTTGGATGGCATGTTTCCAACCAATGGTTTCATAATACTGATCAAGTATTTAAATAGGGGATCAAATGATATAAATCACTAGATCCAGGAAATATCAATTTAAATGGGTATCCTATATGGAATGGAAAAAAATAAAATAAAATAATTTAAATAAATCCCCAGAATAAAAATCAAAATAATGGCATAAATCCATAAATAATTATCCCATCATTGATTTTGGACTGTTCGTTGGTGAAAAACATGTTCTCCAATATTGATTTAGATCTATTGTATTCATTATATTCATATCGATTCACCTTGTTCAAATATGTGTAATCCTCAGATCAAGATCCACCAATTCAGAACATATCTCCACTCTCTAATACACCCAAGGTTATGTGTCTAACCAGGGAGAATCATTAAAATAATATATATATGGGTTGATGGTTAGGTAATGGTGACTAAAATAAAATAAAGATCTGTGTTTATTTATGTTTTTAAACATACCCACCTATGGTCACCTCCCAATGAATGTTTTATGTTGGAAAATATTATTTCATATGTAGGGTTAAACTTGTGTATCAGAATCAATCGTGGTCCTAGATTTCCCATCTTATGTATCAAATATAAGGAAAAATAGTTATAGAAAATGATATGTGCACATTCTTTAAAATATATTAATATTATGATTATATCAATATTGAACCTCCTTGGGACCTATAATCTCATGTTGACATAGAATATAGTTCGGAAATTATTATTCAAAATATTCAAAATTCTTATTTGGAAATAAATATATTCAATTAATTTTCCACCCATTAATGGATTTTCACCCTAAAAACATCTCAAACAAATAGGGTGGGGTACTTATCCCACATCTGAATCTCATGATTCCATGAGATATCCTACATGTTCCCATTATACAAAATCACATAGACCATGGAGATAGTCCATCCATATAGAATCCTCTCCAATCGTTTCTCAATATCTATTGGGTACTCTGTGAGGGTGGATCCATCCTCGATGTCCGTCTCACCCATGATAATCAAATGCGTCAGATCATGCATGTATCTCCCCAATTGGGAGACATGGATAATGTCATACACTCTATCTATCTAGGGGATAAGGTCGGGTGGTATGAAACCTCCCCAACCCTCCAGAAGAATCATGAGTGACCCAATATTCCACATTGAGAGCTTGTTTCCCTAGCCAAATCTCAGCTACCTCATTACGGGGTGACACTTCTGAAAACATGATCTAACATATTAGACTCAGAAGACCTGTTATTTTAATCTTGAAATGATTAATTTCTACTCTATGTAATCCTCTGAAGCTCATGGATCACATGGACCATCATTTTCACCACCTACAATATCTTTTTCCAAACCATAGATGTCTAACCACAATATTCAATCAAAAGGGTGACCTATAGGGTCTCCTATACAAGGACTCAAATGATTCACAATAGATAGTAGAGTGATAGTTGTTATTATAAGTGAACTCCATCAATGGCATGTGATCCTTCCAACTTTGGCCAATTCCAACATAAAGGACCTTGTCATATCATCTATAACCTAGAAGGGCCTCTCGGTCATCCCTTCCATCTAAGGGTGAAACACCAAGATCATCAACAAATATTTCTCAAAATCCTCCTTTATACCTCTCAATAACAATGATTTGAATGAAGAATCATAATTTGAGATTATCATCAAAGGTACCCAATTTTGTTGTATGATCTCCATCATGTAAAAATACCCAAGACTCTCAAATTAACCCTTCCCCCTAATGGTAAAGAAGTGTAATGATTTGGCGAGTCATTCATCAATCTCCCAAACAATGTAATGTCCTATCACTATCCATGAAAAAACCTTCATAATGTTTGTAGATGGTCCACCCCATTTCTACTTTTGGATTCCAAGAGGGTTTTTCAAACATGATGGAATAATATTCTCAACCTTTACGTATTTACGTTTAAAACATTAAGAGAAAAACTCGCTGACTATCCACCTCATACCAGCCCACCAAAAACATCCATTTAATGACTTTTTATATCTTTTACACACTAATATTTACATATATCATGTATTTCGAAACTCCTTTATCATAGCCTCCCACTATGTGACCAAAACCAATATCCATTTATGAAAATTCATTATTTTATCCCATCATTTTAATAGTAAATTGGGTGTACATATTAAGGATATCTAGTCACGTATATCCTCATTTCTGATGTATCCCAAGTAAACCCCTCTAAAATGAAAAATAAGAATATGATTGTATAGTATTAACTAATTTATTTTACCCCTATTCTCCATTAGGATCATATTTGATGAAGACAACTGCTCAGATGCCTCCTCTACAGTGCAAGAATGGGACTTCCTATTAAGAGAATATTCCACCACAATCCCCTTCCCTGGAGTATAAATTATTATGAAGATATAATAATTTATGATTTAAAAAATATTCCACTATCTCGGGTTAGGATCTCCCTCTGTGAATATGTTCCTAAGAATTATGTGGTCTGAGAAAACAACTAAATGCATTCCTATAAAATAGTGCCTCATTGTCATCAAAGTGATGACTACGACATCTAAATATTGATTTTTAGTCTCATAGTTATAATCATGGGGTCTCAACTAGATCATCCCATAAGTGATCATTTCCTTCCACTACATCAACATGAAACCAATCCTAGCTCCAAAGGCATCACAAAACACTAAATAGTCTATTACCACTTCCATAAGTCTTTATATAACAACACCACTCGAATTAAAAATCTACACCCCAAAGTCACCATAAAAATTCTCTATCTAGGTAAATGGATACCATTTACATATCAAGGTGTCCAAATTCGTTTTCTTCCTAGATAATTCATCTAAAAACTTTTTTTATTACCATTCCATGAAAAAATTTCACCTATAACAAGCTCTTGGGTGGATCCCCATAAATAACAACATTAATCTTCATTTTTTCCATAGCTAAACATTTATAATAGATGAAATAACCTAGAAAGTGGACCTCAGGGATCTAAAAATTACACTTTTAGTTTCTAAAGTTAATCTCGATCTCCAATAATAAATCTAAGACTTACCAAAAATTAATTTCATGATCATACTTTGATTCAAATTATATAATAATTTCATCAATAAAGAAAAAATGGCCCCATTGTGTTTGTAATATTTAGTCAATAAATTCAATAATAAACCACAAGGGTTTTCATCACACTATAATAAAATTCCATGAACTTGTCGTCTCTATAGAGACATTGGAATTCCCACTTCGGAATATCATCCTCAAGTTCCCTAAACTGGTGGTAACTAGACCAGATATCAATCTTTTAGAACCAACTCTCACTATTCAACCAGTTGTATTGGTCTCCAATCTGTTTCAATGAGTGAATACTCATTATCATTACATAATGTTGGAAATTATAATCAATGACATGCCTCAATATTTTGTATAACTTGATCATGAAAAAACTAGTGTTGTCTATGTGGACTCATTGGGTGTAATAAATCAATTCTCTTTAGGATCCTCCAAATTAACCCTTATCTACAAAATAATCACGGGATCCATCTAATACACTATATAAGATATCCATATATCACTAGGGTGAAATTCAAATTATAATTTCATATCATATCATGAAATTCATTCTAGGACATGTTTCATAATGATTTCTATATAATTAGCCACTACTGAAAAAACCTAGGTTATTAAACATCTCATTCTACTAGGTGTAGATTCTCCAACTATTGTTTAATGTGTTGGAACAATATTTTTGAAAATCATACTCTCTCATCCCTAAGATCCCACTCATCCAAAAATGAGAATCTCATATCATCCTTCTAAAGTCATATTACTCACCTAAAGTGACAATCAATTTGGACTGATCTATGGGAAACTAATACATACAGATTATTTTATCACATGGTTTCTTCTTAATGACAAAAAGGTATCACATGAAACTACATCCACTAAATTACAACTCACACTGAAGGTAGATGTGTGATAAAAATAATTTCACCTAATAGGAACATATAGTAATAGTTTAAGTGAGAAGGTCACAATGGAGGGATTTATATCACACACGAGTGATATATAGATGAAGTAATGACTCATAAATGTGTCTTAAAGTACTGAATAAAGAGTAATAAAACTCATATCAGACCTTCAATAATCTCATAGTCAGCCTGATCATATCCCTATATTGTGTATAGTTTCCCACATCCTCAACTAAACGACCTCTAATCCTAGAATGGGGCACCATGTGGTAGTAGTGAAAGTAGTTCACAATTTGACCCTCCACCGGCATTTATTTCATTTGGATCTACACCTACTCTAATATTAGCATTTCCTCCCTATATTCCACCCCAACCAATCCTAGTAGATCCATGATTATGATTATTCCCCATTTTTGGAGGTGTATCCATAGTCTGTCTTGCGTATTTAGGATATTGACTTAAGTAATCACATCCATGTGACATAATCTGTCACCCAATAACATCACCCCTATCCATGATGAGTTGATCCTCTAAATGATCCCGGTTCAAAAAATAAAAAATTATAATATGTTCATGTGTATGGATCCTAGGTTGATTCCTCAATGAATGAACCATGCTAGCCATTACATATGGATTAGCCACATGATATAAACTACAAATCCCAGTCTCTGGGTGTCCCTCTTCTAGAAAACTCATAGTTACCATAACCAAATTAAACACTCCAGAATTAGTTGGTAATCATAAGGACACAATACAAAAATGGATTTATTTATGATTTCCACACACAAACTTTTTTTAGAAGAAAACATCCTACACCATATCAAGGGATCAAAACATGATGTTATTGAACCTCATAGTTATTGAAAAAACCTTTATATCTCCCATTTGTTGACAGATAAGATCTTGTGCCCATACAGTGAAGAGTAATTAAGGATAATACTCATCATAAAACATCTACATGAATTTTTTCCATGATAGTGTCTCTTTATCATGAGACATCCCCGTTAGACTCAATTAATTCTCTATTACCCCAAGAAGAAAATTGGACACAAATTTGACCATCTGATCCATCTATGTATGAACAAACATGATTAATCAAATCACTAAATCAAGATAATTCTCTATTTCATGATGAACTAGAACTATAAGGAAACTCAATGTCCTCTAATGTTGAAACAAACATACCACATTAATCCTTCACACATCATCAGCCAAAACCAGTAGTAATATCCACTACATGATATGTGAGGGAGGTATTCCCTTATCATCTGAAAAAAATACCTCATTACATGGCCCCTCATTAAAGAATAATCACTCAATGTATCATAATAATGATCCTATACTTGTAACTAGGTTGATTTCCTTTGGAGAAGCATCCCAAAAGTGATCATTATGTACCATGGTTTGATGATCATATATATGAGAACATGTTTATAGAAGGAAGTTCAAGGGACTAACTACTATTTGATTTAGGTTCCATTTTTCCTAGTATTTGTGGTCTCACTATGCCATCTTGGTAAAAAGTTAATCAGAGTCCTGGTGTATGTACTTTTTTTTTCATTGTACAAAAATTGGGTTCCTTATCCGGAAAGACACACTTGAGACACACTGACAATATTTCCGTAATATCCTGAAAAAATCATCACCATGGTTCTATCTCTATCCACTAACAATTGGATAAACTCTTTGATACAACTAGTTCATAACCAGATCCATCACGGCCCACCTAGCTGATTAATATCATAGTGTGACAACACCAATCCCACCTATAATAGGCTTGGGGATAGTGACAAGCATTGAGAAGGAATTATAGAAACTGTAGACCTTAGCTGAAAAAACATATATGCAGACACACAAACATATCTATTAAAAAGTGTAAAGGAATAACAATAAAATACTATAACATCTAGAGTAAAACCAATCATGCACTAACCTCAAAGTCAAACATCAGAGTATGAATTAATAAACTCATGTGTAACAGATAAAAGTACACACCCAACCAAAAATAACCCTCTAACAAAAAACAACTGTAAAATAGAATACTTAAGAGATCCTAATTTCTAGTCTCCAAATATGATCATAAAATGAGGTTAATGCACCCATGTATCATTATGCTTCGTTGATGTCACGTTTTATCTATATGTTAACTTCATAAGACATGAAACCCATAGGAAAATCCCATGAATATGTTAATAAATAAATACCTAGTTGGACACCCTAAAAAATAAAATGGGGGAATATAAAGATAAAAAAATAACTAGCTCAACCCAATGTATGAGGGAAACTACATAAAAATATATATGATCATATAGAAAACCAAGATAGAGGTAAAGGGGATCTCTATATTTGTATCCCAGATATGAATAATGTGTTTTAATGCAGCTATAAAGGTCCCTTTAAGTTCCCAATATCATACACATTCAATAGAATCTTTTTAGATATACCATCACCTCATTATTATGCTCTACAACCAATGGATCCCCAACTCCAAAAGATGACACACTTGCCAATAGAGGCCAAATATGGGGGCATATCACTATGTAGATAGAGGACTTATTCTCTATTAGAGCATAGTGAGTACCCCCTATGAATTTATAAAGATTATGGGGGCCTTAACCTAGGTGTGATTGGGGAGTACTAACCTTGACATCTCTCTGCTGATCTTTCCTCATCACTACCATCAGTCAAGAATCTCTTGATGGAGATTCACACTTAAAACACCTCACATTATATCTCTCACACCACAAATATGGCTATCATCACATTCCATTATAATAACACCCATGATACGCTACTCATTGGAGAAAATTCATATCCTAATGAAGGATATAATAAATGTATAATTTTCTTGGAGAAATACAATGTGATTTTGTAGGGTCACATAGTGTGTGATCTCACCACCTCACCATGTCATGTTCTCCACTTGACACATCATGAAAATCCATTTCATATTACATGACACATCTATGTTGGAAAACGAGGTGTATGTCAACTAGGGGTCATGAGTGTGCACACCTAGAACATTGATTTCATAGTCATGTAATACTATACGATGTGTCTGAAGAGTAACAAGGTGTTTCAGAACACACAAAGACTCAGGGCATGTATATATAGCAAATTTCATAGATACTTGTGTAGGGTCACATGATATGGGGAACTGTACACCTAATGTGTAATATTTAACATGAACAAAACCCTAGAAGTTGTGAAAATATAAGGATAATTTTTTTTCTACCCTACACGGTGTGTCTAGTCATGTTTTTTGTAGAATTTTTTTTTCATTATATGGATCTTAGATTCACCATCAATAGTAAAAAATTTAGAATTTAGCCACCTGAAATTGATGGGGAACCACAAAATGATGATTCCCAACCTCTAGATGGTATAACTATGAAATATTATCCACTTTGTAAATTCTTCATCCCTCATATAACCATCACTCAAAAACCTGGATCCATCATTTCCTTATTTAAATCTCAATAATGTACATTATTATCTCATCCACCATGAATCTTGGGGATTGATTACACTCGAAACCACCTCAAAAATATTGAACTGCAACCCCATTGGATAATGGAGAAGAAGAAAAAAATAGGGAGAATGGACATGAACAAAGTCATAGCCCATTTTTCTATTATGGATTTCCATCCAACCATTAAATAATATTTATCTACAATGAAAATAAGAGTTCATATGTTATAAATTAATGGATTAAAGAAATCCTGATTGAAACTAACCTAATGAAAGAAAAAAAATTATGGATATCAAAGAAGATAAATAAATCCTTTCTTGAGTGATGAAAATAAGGAACTAAATCCATAAATAGATAACCCTTCCCTAATTAAGGAGTCATCATTTGTGAAGTGTGTGATTTCCATTGATGGGGAATATCTATTGTATTCACTGTTTTCCATTTGATTCACCTCGATTTTTTCATCATCATCCTCTAATCAAGATCATCCAATGATGAATGTTTCTAGCCTCCCTAATCATCTAATGGTTATGTGGATAACACTAAAAAATATTATAATGATGTATTTATATATTGATGGTAGTGTTAGGGTCATTAATGTAAAATTAAAAATTTTATTTATTTATTTTATTAAAGGTACTCTTTAATGCTCACCTACTAGAGAACATCTTATGCTGACCAAATTTATGGTTCAACAAGGGTAACCCACATGTATTGAAATAAAGAATGGTGTTAGATTTCTCATAAAAGGTCCCAAAGAACAAAAAGAACAATTTAATCTAAAACGATGCACATACATTAATTAAAATATGTTAATAATTTCAATATATCCATATCATGTTTTCTCAGGCCTTAGAATCTATCTCTATCACAATGATATGATCAGAAAATCACCCAAAGTATTAAATAGAAAAAAATTCATTACAAAACTAAACTACGAATGAAAGAGGTTCTTGAAGGTGATTAATTTTTAAGCTGATTGAGGATTGCACTATTCTTGACAAAAAAAATTTCATGTATTTACATAAATATAGAGATTAATCATCATAATTCTACCTCAAATATTTTTACATTTAAATCCTTACATCCCTCATCCTTAAAAATAACCATTTAAATGACATGATGATTGAAAACTATGTGACTTTTTTGAGTGATTATAATTGAATTAGATATATATTATTAAGGTCACACATCTTCTTGAGAATGATAAAATCTCTACATTAAAAATATTTAGTAAACATGGAATTTTTTTCTAGAGGTTAGTATCGTCCATAAATGAGGATTAACATGATAATGAATGGATGTTTATGATTTCCAAGGTTTTAGGGAACTTTGATCCATATAAGAGTCACAATATTTTCTTTATATCTAATAATTGGGTAGTTTTTTCATCAAGTATTTGAGAAAACAATATCACCATAGTATTACATGATTCCTCATGAGTGAAATATTTAAATGTGGGGTAATGGATTGATACAATAATTTAAATAATTTTACTCTTAATTTAAATCTTTTAATCCCACAAATGAGTTATTTTAAAGGATATTATTGCATATTATTGTTTTATCATGTATTTTCAACTTAATTATGAAAGTGGAATGTTTTTTAATTTTAATTATTTTAATTTTGATTTTAATTTTGGCTAAAAAATATTCAACAAAGATAAATATTGGAAAAAACATGGGTTTTTTATTATACTATATTTAATTAAACTCAACCAAGTGTTAAATCTCCCATTAAAATACTCAATACAAGATCACAATTCAGACCACATAATCCATGTACATATCTGATGATTTTACTAGATGGGAATATATCTCATAAATTACTATCCTAATTGTGCTAAAATTTTAAATTAAAAAAATATTAATTCCTTGAAAACAACATTCGTAACTATTGAATATGTTGATTCTATCGATATCCAAGACATAAATATAATATAGAGATGATGAATTTGAAGATTCATCTAGATGAAAAAATTTATAAATTATACTCACTGTATCCATTTTTATATATGTATATTAGATATTAAATTTTGTGGGAACATGAGAAATACCTAAGGGAACAAATTTATTGATGAAAAATTTCACAATTTAGTGATCTAATGTTTCATGTTTATTGATATTTTGTAGTATATATTTGGAGAAAAAAGTTCCCACACTTTTTGCTATAAAAATGTAGTCTGCCTCCTTTTCAATGGATGGAATTTGTAGTGGTCCATTTTGTAATTTTCTACATTATTTTATAATGTTATAGTATTATTCATTTTTACTATATATTAGTCGTTTTCTTTATTTCATTCTCATATTTTATATCTTTTTTCCCATGATATTCTTTACCTTTATGATCTATAATAATGTTGATCTCGATTAAATAACACGAGAAATCCCCCAGGGTGTTGGATTAGTGTTGAACACTAGAATTTTTGAAATAGTTATTACCATTTCCTATTTGATTATATTTTAAATGTGGGTGATATTTTTGTGCATTGAAACTTTTTTTCTCCATTTTCATCTAAAGGCTTAGCCTTTTCATTCACAATTTTTTTCTCGATCGATTAGGTAACTTGGTGATCATTGAGTGCACCATATATTAAAAACATGGCTAAAATTTGTTCCCACATATGATGAATTGTATTGATATTGTAAATTTTAATATAATAATGAGATTAAAATTGTTTAAATTAGGTGTTCTCTTATGAGGATCTCCATTCTGTCTGCCAAGATTAATTTTTTCTTTAATATTCATTATAAGTTTTATTTTCATTAACGTTTATTGACTTACATTATATTTTAAAATTGGAAACCCCAATTGTTTTTATTATTCATCTTTATATGCGTTAGAATATAAATACAAGAAATAGAAATTTGGTGTTTTGTGAGCTACCTCATCGAGACCAACACCTGGGCATAAACTATATTATACGATAAGTAAATAAGATTTTGACCAAGGATGCAAGAAAAATCACAATTCATCAATTTGGATATTTTTACAATAGGAAAAAGGATTCCCACACCATATTTCATATTGAAATAAAAATAAAATTATAAATTGAAAAAAAAATATTTTTATACGTGATGTATTCAAATTGAGATTATTATTCATGGACTGAATATTCTCAAGTTCCCCATGAGGAAAATATTCAGAAAAATATTAAATCACTACTAAAAGTAATTAAACAGTATATATAGTAAATAGAGATATAAATTAAATAGATAACTAAATATATATTTTTCATCATAGGAGTAGTAGTTAGAGAAATAACTAGACGTAGTAGTAGAATAACATTTTCCACTCATCATTAATGTTAAAGAACAAAAAAGTGATCTATAATAAATTCATTTTACATCCATTTCGACTTAATCAACAATTTCTTGATGAGTCTTTCGAGGATGAAATGCCATCTGATATACATGTGGGATACCCAGATAGGTTGGATGGGAATTAGTCAAATATTGTATAATTTAAAAATATATGTGATTATACCATATTTAGCTGTGAAAAATTATGACTCCTCTACTTCTATCCTTCATTGTATGGTGATGATGAATATTCACATGTTGAGACAGAGTTTCCAATGGCCCTGACTAAAGAGGTAAATTATAAATATTCATTACATGATGTGAAAGACATCTATGTTGATTATTGTTATATTAATTCTATTAAAAATGTTTTTTTTCACCGACTTACCTATAAATGATATTTTCTATATAATAGCTACAACTAACAGATCCCTATACGTTGATATTAAAGAAACTATAGCCCTATTTGTGGTATTATAAAGATAATAATAGATGGAGAAGCATGTGGTGATGTGACCACCTTCCCTACATCATCTTGCATACCATGTGGAGGAAACCATAAAAGTCAATATGTAACACCCATATCTATATTACCCTTTATTTATTAACCTAAAATTTTCTCTTTATTCTTTTTGGGATTTTGAATTGTTTTCTTCGATGGTGGTCTCCATTTCTAGTGTTTTCTCATGGAAACTAGGAAAAGTTATTGGCGGAGGCTCATGTCAAAAAAGTTACATTCACCTTCTGATTGGACATAATCCACTACAACAACTTGAATTAGGTATGAAAAAACCTACCCCCAAATTGGGAGTCTCAAAAATGATTTATCCCTCTTATTTACCCATTATATTTATTTTTCTTTATTTTTTTTATCAATTTTTCTTTATTTGTTATAGTTTAAAAGTGGTAGAAGCTATGATCATAAATCAAGTCTATCACTAAAAAATAAATCTCGTTCTCTCTTTTCTTTTCTATATATCATTTTATTCACATTTACTGTTATATATGAAAATCATTAAAATTTTGGTTTTAACTAAAAAGAGGGTATAATAATAGGATTGACGTGGGGGATGGATGGAATCCTATTTTTTAATATTTTCTGTGCTTAAATTTTTTAATGTTTTTTGTGTATTTTTCATTCTTTTATTTCTCATTTTTTGCGTGTTTTTAGGATTCATGAGATTAAATAAAATACCATTGAAAATTAAAAACATATTTCTATTTTTGGAAAAAATAATTATTTCAATATTTTAGGAATTAAAAGATTCCAGAATGGATTTTTTTCTTCATTTATAATCAATTAATTTGATTAATTCTGATTGTATATAAACTCATGTGCACTAGAAAAATAAAAATTGATAAATATTACCTAAACCTAGATGTTTCTAAAAACCTTTTACATATTGTTTACATTTCTATTATTATTTATTATATACAGACATGTTCTGTAATCTATAGTGAATATTTTTCTCTTTTTCAATGTAGTTAGAGTACATGGAATATGTTAAGTATTATTGAGGCAAAACATAAAAATACATGTATACATTTAACTATAATTTTGTAATACCCTTAAATTTGGCTATTATTAAGAACATTATAATAATGAAATACAATTTTTCTAAAAACACTACAATTCAATTATAACATTTAATACTAATATAAATTTTAAATACATGAATATTTTTTACCTCAAGTGTGGGGGGGTTTAGTTATGTTGTGCTTATTTGAAGAATTTGTTTTAGAAAATTGAAATTTCGATTATATTTTAAACTATATGATTAGAATAAATTTCAGGATATAAATATGGATGATTAGCCCAAATATACTTAAAATATTGGTTGGTCATTCACCAATACTTTAATATCAATAAATAAATCTATTTTTATCAAAATTAATATTTGGAGGATAAAGTACTGATTTCAATTAATAATGAAATAATTTTTCAAATTGGGAAAAGGGAAGAAATTTATCATTGATAATTAAATTCCATATGTGAACTACTGAAGGAAAGAATGTTTTTTTGGATTTGATTCATTGTATATCTGAATATGGAGAACACTATTCTTAAAAAAAAACTATTTTTATTCATTTTCATTACTTTATTAATTAAACATCATCATTTTATTTCTGATGTTTTTACTTTTAAATCCTATCAACCGTCATCCGTAGAACAACCCGTGTAAAATACCTCATGATTGAAACATTTCATACTCTATTAAGGGAATATACTAAGAGGATGGAATGCCTTTGGAGATGACAAATGTTCTTCAGACTCACAAAAAATTCACTTTAAAAATACATTAGTAAAGTGAGAAATATATTATTAATGAGTGACGTATGAAATCCACATGAGGATTAGGTTGATATTGAATATATTTATTTAATATTTTAGGAGTTATGGAATATTTACTCATATATGAACATTTTCCTTAAATGTTATAATTGATTAGTGTAATACTTTTTTGTTTGGGACTTTTTTTTTGATATTATAATTAGATTATGGCATAAGAGAATAATACTTATATGTGAGGGAACTCACAGAGAAAATAATTTCAATAATATTAACTTTAAATTCATCATTCTAATCTCAACAAAAATCACCGTAAATTTCTTCATTTTATTGTTTTAGATGTATTTTGAAAATAATTATAAAAATATATATTTTATAAATTTAATAATTTTGAAATAGTTTTTTATTTCCACACTAACATTCTCTACAATTATTGAAATTGGGATAATAAATGTTTTAGTTTTGTAATTATTTAACTACATTTCATTCTACTATACTAAGAGATAAATACAACATTTTGGGTCCCAAATAAAGTTCCTAATTCATGAATTTAAATTTGTGTCTAGATCAATTGATTTTTAATATATTCTTATATAATATAATTGGGTAGCTCGATTGATTAGAATTTATATTTATAGAAATAAGAAATTTAGAAAAAAACATTCATCATTTTTTTAAAACTGATTCTTCTGATATCAAATCCTTAAATTCCCTGAAATATAGAGATGATGAATATAAAGAGTTTTCAAGGGATGAATAAATTTCTAATGAAATTTTCTACAAAATTTTATAATGTGTCCAATGTAGATCTATTTTTGATTTTATATGATAAAGACATAATGGGAAAAATTTCAATAAGAAACCTTTTCCCTATTCATCTATTTAATGTGTCAACCAAAAGTGTCCTTTTAGAGGGCCTATTTAGTGATAAACATTTCAACTTATTTTTCTATAAATTTTCACTACATCACCTTTTCAAAGCATTATAATTTATAGTTGGATGTTTTTTTTATATTTTTTATTTTTATTGTAATAATATTATTCTTTTTTAATATATATCAGTCATGTTATTCCTCTTATTATTTAATTTATATCTTTTGTGTTTCCTCCACATTCTTCTCCACTATGATATAAAATTCTCATGATCATCAGTATATAACCAAATAAATATCCTAAGGGGGTAAATAAATTTTGAACCCAATCCTTTGTGAATTAACTCTTTCTGTTTCTTATATTAATAGAGTTAGTCCAAGGGGGACATAGTGGTAAATGCACTTTTGTGTATCCATCTGTCACCCAAGGCTTAGATTTTTCTTCTATATTATTTTACATTGATTGAGGAAGTGGATGTGTAGTGTACTTGTTGATCATTGATTTCATCATATAAATATCAAAAAGGTATAATATGATGCTCACACATGTTATGGAGTTTTAACATTCGGTAAATTTGAAAATATTAATGAGATGAGGAAGGTTCACTCAAGGTGTTCTCTTGGGAGGATTTTCTTTCTTTCTGACATTATTCAATCTATCTGAATTCCAAATTCCATGATTAATTTTTATTATGTTCCACAGATTTAGTTTTCATTTCTAGATTTAACCACCCCTCGATCATGATATTATATAGGGATATATTTCTTAGACTATAAATGTTGACAATAGTAATTTGTTATTGTGAGAGATGCCTCCTCTAGATCGGCCCTTGGGTGAGAACTATAATGCATGATTAGGTAAATAAAATATTGATTGGGGTTATTTAAAAATAACCATGCATCCCACAACTTTGATAAAGAATGGGTCTTATTAATGTATTTAGTGATTCATCTTAGCTAGTGTATATCGTTGGAGGTATGATTCCTTTTATTCCTTCAATTTAGTATAGGTTGTTTGGTGTGATTTGTTTTATATTTTTCATATTATTTTATCAATTTCTCTATTGTTAGATATTATGGTTGAGTTTTTTTCTTTCTTCCACCATACTGTGGAATAAATATTTCCTAAAGAACTCTTCACTAGTTTCCAACCCCAACTTTTACAGATAGAGCCTTACCATGGAGCTTATGTGAAGTCAAACCCAAAGCTTCTCTTCCCATATATCAACACTATAGAGAGACCTTAATTCAAATTAAATACTAACACATAATATGTATAAACATTAATCATCCATTATTATTGAATTCATAACTTATAATCAAGTCTTGGGAATTTAGAAAAATCTTATGTCATACCTAGAATGCAAATCATTAAGAACATGGTATAAGATTTATAATATCAGTTTTTCCACTTTAAACTGAATAATATATTCATTAATATTATTAAAATTTTATTTTCATAAATATAGTAAATAAGTTAAAAAATAAAATTAATATAAAATTCATAAATTTTAGACATGAAATAAAAATCTATGGATGTCTTCTATTTATAGAATTATAATATTTTTATAATTCCACAAATAAATAAGAACAATTAACAATTATTTCAATCAGAACTCTATCATATTCTAATTTTTCATGGTATTCAACATATAACCATAAATATATCAACCATATGATATTTATAAAAATATATATAATACGTATAAACATTTTAAACAATTAAATATCATATATTTATTATTTTATGTAATCCATAATTATATCTAAAAAATATTAATTTAGTATGGTTAAAAAAACTAAACATATCCCTTAAATAAGAAGAATTTATATTATTATTAATGAAAATTTCATAAATTAACATTAACACTTTCATATTTTACTATAATTTATAATTTATAAACACATTATAAATTATAATATAAATTATACAAAAAAAAATTACACTGATATTATAATTTCATAACATCAAAAAAATAATTATCTCTAAATATTTTAAAATTAATAACTATATTATAAATTATTTAAATGTATTTAATTAACAATTTCTTAAATATTTAAATATTTAATAAATTATGTATTTTTTGTACATAAATAATGAAAAAATCAATTGTACTAAATTTAACGATATACCGCTCAACATGTTTTTGTATTAAAAAGTGATTTTCTTGGTTAAGTAGGAAACATAACAAAATTATGATGGGTGGGGTGAGATTACTTAAAATGATATGGATTCTAGGTAGGTGAACTTCAATAGCATCTTCGTTGGTCTTTTAGGTCACATATTGTCCCTTGTGCCTATTGGCCATTAGGTCATGTGTTGGGCCTTTTCTCACTGGGTTTGTGGGCCATGTAAGGGTTCCCTCTCAACCTAGTTAAAAAAGTGTATTATCAAAAATAAATAAAAATATAATGTCTTTCAGTCTATTCAGGTAGGAAGATAATATAGGTATATAGTAGGGAAATAATCAACTCCTTCTATTTCTTATTATTTCTCAGTTTATAGGATTTAAAATATTGAGTATCATAAGTACTTCTTTTCATTAATGCTCATGTTCTTCTTCTAGATTGAAATGTTAGATACTCTCGCATTATATCATATATCTAAATCCATCTTCTTTGATAATATTACTACAATATCACAAGGATATAATTTTCTTATTTTGAGTATATATAAATCCACTAATATTCGTCATTGTGAGCTTCACAGTTATGTTCGTCAATAGGTATAACTAATAACCCATTCATCTTTGATGATAAAAAAGATATCATGTATTATATTATATTTATATAATTTTCACAACAATATACTATCAATTCTTATATTTAGTTATCCCATTACCAAGTTTCGAATCTTGGCTCAATTTTGATATTAAATCCCTAAACAATCGATCAATATCTCATGATGTTGTGCCCTATAAAATCAGATATTTTACTAATTTTTCCCTTATGTATCATCCTAAGAAGTATTACATATTATTTTAAAAAATTCTACCTCTCTTTTACCACTCCTTTTATTTTTTCAGGTGACTCTAAGGAATGCACCTTCTAACTTTTATGTATGAACTGGAAGTTTGGATTTACTCTCCCTTATTATAGTGTATCGTTTTAATTTCCACAATTCCCAATATATCTTCTGAGCTCTTTTAAAAATTAAATTTAAAAATTGTGATGAATATTATGTATCATGTAATTGGATTTTATATGTCACAGTGTGTCTTGTAAACTATAAAAAATATCGTTCTCTTTGATTTCCTTTACACATACACAGATATAAAATTTATAAATTATTGAATATACCTTAATGTATCAAAGTGACTTTATAGATTTACTGAATCATTGGTCTCCAAGGTCTAGACAACACCTATGTATTCATCAAAGATTCAAAGATTCTCTTCTATATTAGAAAGACACTAATAGTGAATCTTATGTACCATTCTTCATACTCTTATTTATCTTAGTGATAACCCTATGAGAACCTACAATCTGTTATAGGAACAATTACATTTTTTTTTATTATAATTTCTCAAAAATATGCATCTTAAAAAAAAATTCATCCCAGGTTATCAAATCAACATAAAAAATCTTGAGGCCATCTTTAGCCAATCTAGTTCATCTAATAAAACAAAAAATACTCTTATAAATTATTAAAATAGAACAAATATATTCATTATAATTCCAAAATTAGTTTACAAGATATAATAATTATTCTTAAATTCTTTCATGTTTATTCACTAAATTATCAGGTAATTTTTAATAAATGATTATTTAAATTAAAAATTATTTTTAACATATTTATAATTATATTTTTTAAAAATGGAGTTTATATTTGAAATCTATATTTTTGAAATAGGGATAGAGTGAATTTTTGGGATTTTTCTAAAATAGATGATTTTTTGTGAATAATGAAATACAATAATTTTAGGTAGTTATGATAATTAGTTGAATATAGAAATTTTTGAGACATTTATGATGTAATAACCCATTTTATTTAACTCCAAAAAACTATTTATAATACCTAGTCAAAATAATCCACACTATTGTTCATTTTGAGAAAAAATAAAAAAAAAAAATAACATAATAAAAACACCCATTTTATCTCCCGTTAATATAACCCTTCACCTCCTCTTCTCCTCACAAATTTTAAGCCTTTAATAATACCTAAATTATACCAAGTTCCCTTCCCAATACTTGTCCCCATGTCCAAATCCTAATAGTATCACCAAAATACCAAAACCACATTCATTAATTTTTTCTCAATGAGATGATATTCAAGAGAAAAATATTCCATCATTATCTTTTAGATGCATTCTTTCTACCTTTTATTCATGTTTATCCTCACCTACACTGTCCAGACTGGCATGATAACTACATTATAATAGATAAAATTGAATTTAAAATTTTTAATGTAATATGCATCATCAAACCTCTTATCTTCTCCCTTAATTAAAATAAATAAATACATCATCAGTGAGTTGTTGCTTCACCGCCTACATAGAAGATGATGTCTAAATTTCCATTATCACATTCATATATTGTCATAAAAATATTATTCTAAATACCAAATATTTTAAATTTTAGATTATATATTTTTAGGGTCTATAACTAATTTATAGATATAATAAATAAATAAAATGAAACTATTTAATGATGGTTGGGAAACCCATCAAAAACATACCAAACATTTATTCGTAGTATTTTATATTATGAAACATCTTAATATATGAAAAAACATATATATGGAAACATTTAAAATTTTGAAAAAATATAAATTTTTTTAATGCCACTTTTGGAGTTTTTCATTATTTGACAAGAGTTCTCACCTTTGTAGTCAAGGAAACCGACCATAAATACATGAGACGAATTCTCCTGTAATAATGATTCTGATATTTAATTCATTGAAATGGAAATAAATAGACTTATATAATTATATTAAATAATATATTTGGGAAAATTGTTCAAAATTAGTTAATAAATGAATCTAATTTGATTATCCCGGATATTAAGTATAAATGTAGAACAATTTTGGACATATGGAATGGAAATTCCGAAACCAATTTCCATTATTTGGGATGGACATATACTTTGATGATTATTTTATTATAATATTATTTCATTAGTGAATAATTATTATAAAAGGTTTTATTATTTTTATTTATAAGGAAAATACTTTGTCAATTCATTTTATTAATTCTCACTTCAATGGTATGATATTTAGAAGGAACTTACATTGATAGAATCCTCTTTTTTAGGTTACGACTATTTTTATATAGTAATCTTATTTAATTTTTTTATTTGTAAAATAGAATTCTATTTTTTATATATCATGAATCTTTATTTATTTAATGTTCCCTTTAGAAGAATAAAATTTAAAAAATTCATTTAAGAGTGTGTGGATCTTAAAAATTAAATGTGACATCAAAATAGAAAATTTATTTTTCTCAAGAATATTTCTTTTATGAAACATTTATGGGTTATGTTCTTGTTATGGTTTTTGGGAGTTTGTAAGATAATGGATGGTTCTATGATAGAACGAGGATGAGTGATCCCATTATAACTCTCCAATACATTCGGTAAAGTGACCGTGGAAACCCATGGTGTGTCTTTTATTCATATAGAGTAACATAAATTTAATAATTTATGAAAATCATATAATATAACTAAAAATTTATTATTTAGAATTTCCAAGTGTTGAAAACACAGGGACAACCTATTAATTCTAAATTAATTAAAAAAACAAAATTGTAATTACTTGATTGATTTTATGAAAAATGAATGAAATTATAGAATGACTGGGTTACATATAAAGAGATCTGAAATCCAGGATCAGTGATTCTTTGTTTTGGTGCTAGGGATTCAATTGGTATAGGTTTATTCAGGAATAGTGTTGGAATTAAGTAATATGGGATCCTTTTTCAGGGTACCCTGTACTAATCCTTTGATTGATCCATTGGAATAATCATCTAATAATGAAAATCAAAAAAATAAGGAAACCTATAACCATATTAAAACAAAACAATGATAGATTTCATAATATTCATACATAAACCAAAAAATAATAATTCATCTAATAAAATAATCCTCAAAATTCATCAATGGTCATGAAATATGAAAAGATAATGAATTTGAATATATAAATAGTGTTTTAGAAATCCCGTAAAACAATCATAAATAAAAATAATCCCAAAGAAGAACTCCATGTAAAATTACATCACAAGATATAAATGAAACTACTTTTTCATGCCATGTATGATGGGAATGAGAATCCAAAATACCTGAGGAATAATGGATGTTAATAATGGAGTCGACGTCGTTTTCTATGGTGTAACTACATATGTGCGTCTCACACTAGCTACGTCACTTCTTCTCCTCCCATCTTCATCTAGTCCCGATTGTCACTTTTGCAATGGATAAGGAATGAATATATAATATTTTATTCAAAACCTTGGTTTTATAGTTATTATTTTTGTGTTCATCAAAAAGTTCATGATGTCTAATATGTGTACATGACATGTAATACATATCATTATCGAATATTCATATCTTTCTTGTGTTGCACTTTGACAATTTTAAATATTTGTACATTTTTTTAATGTATTTTCAGAGCACACAACCTCTACATGACATGTCTTGAGCCGAAAAAGTTCAATTTCAATTCATCTTAGGTAAAAAGATACATGATGTGTAATTGTTCATCTCTAGTTTCCAACTGCACTTCATCTTCAAAAATCTGGTGCCTCGATACATTTCTTCACTCATGAAATGATTTCTCTCTTAGCATAATTTTTTCCTCTATTCATTATTTTTTCAAATATTCATTGAAGCTTACCATAAATCAAATAAATTCAATTTTTTTCAAAATTGGAAATATTATTCATTTAACTATAAAAATCAACACATAGAGCACTCAAAAATGTAATCATCAAATAAAGTTATCAAATACCCACACACTTGAATTCCTACTTGTCTTCAAGGATGGAATCTCAATATTCTACAATGAACATTCACCTTAACATGCTTCAAATTTTATTTCTAAAACAAAATTGGTAAAATGATATATTAAAATGATCAATATTCATATTGTAAAATTCAACAATGCATCACTTTTAAATGAAAAAAACTATCAATGTATTTTACTTTTCTCCATTAAAACACTCAATCCTTATCAATCATCAAATTTAATTTTTAAAATCATTATAAATAAGAATAAAATTTCAACTTTACCTAACATGAAGTTTTCCACTCATTATTAACCAAAAAATTTAAATAAAAATTATAACATATGTAAAAAAATTTACATAACATAGCCTTCCAAGGCATCTAACATCTCTGCTGCATAAAGAAATAAATTATAATTAATCATGAGGGCTTCACCATTAAGGATCAAATTACTATGAGGTTTCAAGGTAGGAAGGTAAATAATGTAAAAATAATAAGGTTCACAAAGGATTTTTGAGTGTAGATAATTCTGTATGATATTAAATATATGCCTAGTGAAAAAATATCTCATATAGATCTAATCTCACTCTACCCCAAAAATTATCAGATTTAGATCATGTTATATGTTTGAAAAATGAATGAACCAACCAATCTTTATATTTTTTTATTATTAATTTTATATTTTTTTATATTTATATAAATATATTATTAAGAAAAATATCACACCCACCACATAACCATGAACTATCAAAATATCATTGTTCTATAAAATGGTGATTTCTGTTCCTCCAAAAACAAAGCCCAGTTTTTTTTAATAAGAGAGGTGAATAATAAAATTCAGTGAAAGATGCATGTCCTTCTTCCAAATCACAATTTAAAATCTTTTATTAAAATATCCTCTATGATTTATATACTAGTACAACATATAAGGTTCATCCCACACACTTATTATTTTAAATATCTTTCAATACTTTTCAAGGAATGTAGGAATAAGGAAAATATTCTTGTGACATGGCTCATTTTCTAGTATGGTTGTTCATTGCATATACAGGCTTAAAAATATATTAATTCAAGTTTGCTCAAATTATAAGGTATAGTTAAAAAGAATACCTCAATCTTATTTAATGTCATTATCTTTAGTCATGGCTTTGATAATATTCAATTATATTTATAGGAAAAAAATGCATGAATTTATCAAGAAATGTACTATCTAATTAATTTCTAATTTGGGAAAAGATATTGTCTCAAAAATAAGATTAGTAGTTGGGAAAATTACTCATGGAAATTCACATAAATAATTAAATCAATAAATTTAAATATCATAAATTTAAAGAATATCAAAATATCAAAAAAATTCATTTATGAGAATAAAAATGATTTCTTAAATCATGGTTTGTCAAATAATAATTCACATTATTATCTCTACTAATTCACTAACCCATTTTTCTATTTCAACTTCATTGACAAAGAAATTTAAATTTTCCTCAATAGTTCATCTCTCCTAGTTCGGTTAATTTAGGAATAAGTAAAATGTGGGCATGTAGTTGGAAGATAAATCTCTACAATAATTAAAAATTTTAGAATACAATAGAAGAATAAAAAATTAAAATGATTACCCCACTTTCAAATTGACGCTTCAAAATTGGGTTAAAATGGTTTGGGCTGCAACTTTTTTACGATGTGTAAATGCCCATTATGACATGTAATTATCATGTAGATTCTTCTCTGTTATCTTGCTTATGTATTCTTCCTAC
This sequence comes from Viscum album, assembly GCA_963277665.1. Taxonomy (NCBI): domain Eukaryota; kingdom Viridiplantae; phylum Streptophyta; class Magnoliopsida; order Santalales; family Viscaceae; genus Viscum; species Viscum album. The sequence goes on from OY728153.1 coordinate 45,504,019, forward strand.
CCTGATGGTCGTACAATAGTAAATATACAAAACTAAAATCACAATTAATAAAAATGAAATTATAAATATTAATGGATGAGTTCTTCCACCTAAAACCCCACAATAATGAATGAAAAATAATACAAACTCGTGTTTCCCCCTGAAATAACTCTTTTTTACCATTTTTATCTCTACCATACATCCTAAAGATCCATGTGGATAATGTTAAGAAAAAGGTTACTTGATCTAAATCTTAAAAAATACGATGTTTTTATTCCTCTATATAGATTTTTCCTCTCCATTTTTATAAAACTAATTTCACTCCCCCATTACAGAAAACATTATCTACCTCCATAGGCCCAATCAAGTAGTTATTTCTGATTATTAAAAAAACAAATGGAAGATCACTAAATGTCCAAAACTATTCTTATACTTTCAATGAAATTTCATGCAGCATCCTTATCACAATGTAAAAATTTATTACATATCATCATTTTTTTCATGTTTTCTTCAGTACTTTCTATAGTAAATACATCACCTCTTCTTCAACGGGAAAAAAATCCTATTCCATTATATAATTAAATTATAATAAATAATAATTTTTTATATTTTATTTCTACATTTCTGGGTGTAAATGAAACTTCACCTCAGATCCTCCAACTCATAAACACATTTCTCCATTATTAACATCAACATGTTCTCATCCCGTAGCTGGGAAACATCTTCCAAATATGATTTGGAGCATCTTTTCATCCATTTCCATCACAATAAAATCTTATTAAAAATATAACTTTTCTACTTTGATGATGTAATATTCAGGTATTCATTGATGACGTGTCGCTATTTTATCTTCTAGTTGAGCATAATTCAGGTTGGTTCCATCTCTCTCAATTCCTAGATCTTGAATGTTTCATATGAAATTTTATTTACCCTGGCACCTAAATCCCATAATAAACTTCCGAAACCATTAGTACAAAGTGTAACTGTAATAGAAAAACTACTTGGATCACTTAACTTATTTGTTAAGATACCTGACACTACAGCTGACCATTCTCCAACATGTTGAATGGGGTATAATTCTTCAATGTTTGTATCACCAAATAATTCATGAACATTTCAAAGGCTATATTGTTTATGATTTCCTCAAAAAATGGAATGTTAATGTATATATTTTTTAAATTCTCTAATTTTTTTTACCAAACATCACTTTGTTTCATTGATACAGATGTGGTAGTGGTGTTTAGTACAGTAGTGGTTCCTTCTCTTGATTATGTTATTAGGCTTCTCTATGATTTTCATCAATTGAATCTACTTAGTGTTTATTATTCATAGAAAATTATATGTCACTAACTTACGTATTCTTTCCACTTCTATAAAATATGGATTTCACATCTACATGGGAGTTCTATTATGGGAATCCTAGAATCTACCCTCTTTTTCTATCCATATGTTGTTCGGTGATCTGACCAACTTGAAATTCTAAGTTCCCCATTTCAGCTTGATGGTTTTTTGAGGAATTATCAATTCTATAATTACAGTTCATTGATCCCATGATTATGTAGAAATGTTTTTAAGATAATATCTTGTGGAAGTGATAATGTTGACAAGGTTCTCCTCAAATTAATGGGCTTTTATGCTTTGTGTTGTCCCTTAGTGTTGAGTTTGAAACCCTTTTTATATTTCCTGAAATTGAGGACCATGATTTTAATTCTAATATTTTGGTTATTGTGGCCTCAATAACTATGCATAATTTTGACAATTTTAATTTAAAATTTTAAACCGTTTCAATATATACCATGGGGATTTTTGTTAGGCATTACTACATCATGTTTCATTGACATAAAATTCATTTGGTTGGTGACCCAACTAATATCCATATTGTTTACACCATTTGTTCACCTTTATTATCACTACCATTGAATTATTTTGATTGAAATATCATCCAAATATCATAGATCTTCTCTGGTGACATTATTATATGTGAACCTCCTACATTACCATCAACTGTCAAATCATTTTCCTAAGATAATCCTTTAAAGAAATTTCAAATTTATAACCACATTTTGATTCCATGATGTGGAAATCATCTTGTTAAACATTTTAATCATTCTTATAAACTATAAAAATATTCTTTAGTAATTTTTTTAAAATTTAAAATCCTTACCTTCATATCTATAAACATTGAGGGTAGAAAAATCCTCATTGAAAACGTTTTTATCAGATCCTCCTATGTGTTAATTGAAGGTGGAGGCAGACATTGGATCCACTCTCATGATTTTTCATTCAATTTGAATCTAAAGAGGAATAGCGTTAAAGCATCAATTTGACATTCTAAAACTGGAATGTGTCGTATATTTTCATGAAAATTCTAATGTGTGATATTGGGTCTTCATGAGGTATCCCAACAAATATCTGTGAGTGTGTGATCATTTAGATGATTGCTGGATTGATCAAAAATGTTGACAATCCATGTGGGTATGATAATTCTCATAATGACTCTAATTTTTAAGGTTATTCCATAATTGCTGAGAACATGACCCATGGATATCTTCTTTGGACTTTTGGTCATGCTCTCTATCCCAGCTCAAGATCATTTCCTTCAAATTGGCCTATACCAGCCATGATTTTCTTTTCTTAGTGGGTCACTTCCTTTTCCATTCTTTAGTTGCGTAATGTCTTCTCTATATCTTATTTGAATGAAATACTGTTTATTTTTTCTTCACATGGAGTATATTAGTCATGGAATGGATTATTACCTAAGAATGACACAAGAAGACCATGTATAAAACAATTAATTAAAATAAAAAGATATCTATATTACTGACTAATTTTAACAAAGAAGGAACCATTCTCGACAATGACACCAAAAAAATGAAAGTGAACATGGGGTTTTTAATTATAATGTGGATTCACAAATTTAATAGATTATAAAACATAGTAAACCTAATTAAAATGTAGTATCTATAATTTTATAGTGTCAAACCCACAACTACGATCGGTATGTTCTAAATATATTATAAAAAAATTTAAAATTGCAATTTATTAATTTTTTTGGAGAAAAAAAGAAATATAAATGATATTGGGTTTGATATTAGGAGTTGAGATTTTCAGGTTTAGTAGGATCATGTGCTAGGGATTCAAATTAAATGGTTTTACATAGGTTTGTGTAGGAATTCAGTTAGCAAGGATCCTTTATCTGGGTACCTTGAAATATTCCTATGACTTAACCGTTGTGATGATCATCTACTAAATTGAAATCAAAAAATGAGGAAACTGAAAACTATATTTTGAAAAAACAAACCTATATGTCATTATTTTCATTTCCAAATTAGATCGACTGATTGATTCAATAAAATAAAAAACCTCAAAATGAAACGATGGTCTTGCAATATGAAAATAATATGAATTCGAATTGATAGATGGTGTTCAATAAATCGAAAACAAAAAATTAATGTATAAATAATCCCAAAGAATTACTAAACATACAATTACAACACATTTCATCAAAGTAAATACTCTCTCATTTATTTAATGATGAGAATGAGAAGCATTAATACCCAAGGATGAATGGAGACAAATAAGGGCATCACAGTGTCAATCCTTATGTGTATCTCACTCCACTATGGTCATTATATCTCATTTTTTACTCTTATGGTCTTGATTTCCCCCCCGTGAAGTGGGTGATTAGTAAATATATAATATTTTTATCATACCCGCGGCTGTAGAGTTATTATTTTTCTCTCTGTAGAACAATTTCCAATGTGAAATATGTGTACATGGTGTGTAGTCGATGTCAGCATCTGATATTCATATCGTTCTTGTCCTAAACTATCATGGTGTGTAATATGTATACAAAATGTGTAATTACCTTTAATATCATGTAACATCTATATGAATTGTCTTGGGTAGCAGAAAAACTATTTAAATTTCACATCGTGTAATGAGAAACATGACATGCAACCATTCTGCTCGATTTTTTAGCTATACTTCTTCCTAAAAAAACTGGTTCCATGCCAGTTTTCTTCGCTTGAATCATGAATGGTATTTCAGCTTCCTTATCTTCCTCTATTCATGTGTTTTTCAATTATTCCTTATATCCATCCCTAAAACATAAATCAGGTAAATACATTCTAAAATTGGAAATATTATTCATTTAAATACACAAATCAACACATAAATTACTCAAAAATGCATGCATGAAATAAAACAATTAGATAGATTTTACTAGTTATTTTTAACATAAGAAATTATGATAATAAAATGTGATAATTATTCCAATTTTACCCATGGTGGTTTCTCAATCTGTTGTGAAGATAGATATATTATATGTAAGAGTGATATGAAAATTTTGTCACAAGTTACCTTTTATGAATTCTGTATTTTTTCTGTGTTTTTATAGAAAACATGTGATTTCATTAGTTAAGATAATGGGAAATGTTTTATGTGTAAAATTTATAACATTGTGAAAATGTTTTCATTCATGGATGAATGTTTTCTTTCTTACATTTATGTCCCTTACTATGATTTTTGTGTCTTTCCAATGATTTAAAAAAATCTTAGTGGTCATGGATGTGTATAGGAAGATAATAATTCAGGATTAAAGTAGTAGATTATTATTATAGAAATAAATCATTTTTCCTTTAAAAGATTCATATTGTGAAAAAATGAATATTGATTATAAGGGTTTACATTGTGATATATGAGTTTTTATGTATGAGGTTATGAGAAAATTATCAAAAACTATAATCCTAAATTATCATTAAGAATGCATTAAGGGTAAATATTGTTTAATTAACTATACTATGTAATGTTTAAGGTTATTTAATTACAAAAAATCGCAATGGTAAGTAAATGTGTTTATTTGGAGGATTTAATAGGAATTTTCTAAATTCATTGTTTTCTACAATTAGAAAAACTAATTCATAATTTCATTATATGGATACATAATGATTGTAGTTTTGTGTCCATATTACATCAAGATATTTCAATATATTTTATATATATCTATGTCATGGTGGGACACAAACTTTGATATAATTGTAGTCAATCCTAATAAATAAAATATTTCATAAAACCACTCTATTTACTATAATTTTGTGGTTTTAACCATTTTTTAAAATTTACGGCTAATTAGTTGAACCCAAAACATGGTTTGTAATGTCTCTGTCATGTTGGCTATAATTAACAGTGATATATAGAGAAATATTAAATAATATTATGGTCCATATAAATTGTTGTCATCCAAATAATGGGTAGTTCATTATATTCTGTTTAATGTTAGAATTGAGAAGTGTTGTGGTGAAATAATGGGTTATTTTACACATTTATTACATCGCATAAGAGATTTAATGGTTTGGGTAGGTTTTAATTAAGTTTAATAAACATCATTTAATTTTTTATTCCATTGAGTACCCAAGGATATTAATATTAGAGGAGAGAATCTAGGGGTTCCACCGATTAACTAATAGGATCAAGTATATTTACCTTTTTTAAAAGGGTAATTCAATCTTTTAATTCCATTAATATTAACCATAATCAGGCTTACCATATGTAATTTCTCGGCTTTCTCATTCATGATCCCCTTTTTGGATCTTTAACGGCTTTTTCTTGTAGTAACACCTAGATGTTAATAATTTTTTTGAATTAATTTAATATTTATGATATATTTCATTTCACATGTAACATTATATAGTATATTTATTATATAAATAACATAGAAATAATTTGTTCTTATGTTATATGAAAACCAATTTCGTCTTCTACCACACAAAACACTTAGGTTAGCTTAAGGTACACACAACACTCTTTGGCTTGCGTTATATATAAGATTGATTTTTATAACATGTTAATGCAAAAGATATTATAAAAACATATTTTTTATAGTCTTAGGAATTTCAATTTAAAAAATAGACATCATTTTTGATTTCATAGTTTCTAAATTGTATTAGGGAATTTTTGTGATTTTTCTAAGAAACTTAATTCATTGATGAACAATGAAAAATATTGTATTTGACTAAAAAACAACCTCTTCACATAAATAATTATTAAATATAATTTAAATTGGGTTTTATAGTCATAATAAATAATTTAAAAATATATTAATCTTATTATTTCCATTGAAATATATTTTATATTAAAATTAGATAATATTAGTTATTAAACTTTCGTAAATTTTTATATAAAAACCCACTTTTTAACCATGTTTGCAGGATTAGCATTTAACATAACTTTCTCACTTCAATGATTTGAATTTTAACAATTGAGATTTAAATATTTTAATAATTATAGTATTTTTGGTCTAATAAAATAAACATAATTTTTTTCCCAATATATTAGTGAAATAGATTAAAATTTATTATGCTGATTAAGGTAAAAATGAGCTTAAAAAGGGACTAAAACGTAATATTATAGACCAAGATTAACTGGAAACTTGACCAAAGGTCATTAGTTTCCAATAATTCTACAGTATAACATCTTGGTTCGAATTTTATGGGTTATTTTGATATTATTAATGTGAAGTTCCCTATAAAAAATCTTAAGGAAACATGAAAAATGGGGAACATATCTTACCTTTAACATTTAAAAAATAAAGACATATTTAAAAATAATAATATTTTCAGTAATAAATATTATTTTGAAATATAAATGGGTTATTTTTAATATAGTAATTTATCATTAATTTATAGGTATTATTTAGTTACTTAAATTTTTTAATAAATGACAATGTAGTTATTATTAATTCATATTTAACAAAAATATATGAGACAATAAATTTTAGATGTGAATTAAATTGATTTATTTTCTAGATAATTATTCTTTTATATGAATATAAAATTTTACATAGATTTTAAATTAATATATTTTAATTCCATTATTTTTTTGATATTTTTAAATCAAAATTTAATTAATAATGTCAAAATTGGCATTATTATTATTTTACAATAAATTATATTTTATTAATTGATTTAAACAAATAAAAAACTTATATTTATAAAATTTATTATTTATTGATAATAAATATTAAATATCGTTTATTAATGTACCAATTTATCTTTTATAATTTCATGTTGAATCATAGACTATAAAATCATTTTTATCATAATTCGGGTTTATGTAGTGTTTTTCCGCAACCCATGCGCTTTTTATAAAATTAGTTTCAAACACACATGATATTTTTTGCAAAATATGAATCATATTTATAATTAATTAAATATATATTTTAAAAAAAATCTCACTTTAAAATATTTTTATTGTTAAACATCACAAGTTAGAAAATTTGTGTCTTTAATAAAAATGAAAATGATAAAATTAGAGAAACCTAGAATTTGAGGAACCAAATTTTTAAAATGAACACATTTTTTTGGGTGGAAGTTTTATAAAAAATTATTCCAATTTTCTAAATTTTTTCCCAATTTTTGTGTCTAAATACGTATATTATACCTCCCATTAAGGAATATCTTTTGGTATTTACAAGAGTTCCACTTCCCTTCCACTATAAACAATAAATAACTCTCCCATATCCTGACACCTCTCAAGATACTTTGTCCCTACCAATATCTACCAAAATATATCCTAAAACCCCCACACTCATCCTAGATGCCTCCCTATTTGATGAAGGCAATCCAAGGAATCCCATTGGTGAATACTGAATAAATTATCCCAAATAATGGTAACATTTTTCCTCAAGTTCTATTATATTATTTTAAGTATTCACCACATAAACTATTATTATTCGATATTGGTAAACAAACCTGTATCCCCAATATAATATGATTAATTATGACAATGTTTCAACCTAAACATACACATTGTTCAATCTATTGTGTATTGAACATGTTGTTTACTTGTTCGCAGAACTAAAACCGCAAGAAACAATGCTTATTCATTTATTGTTTACCACCTATCATGGTGGAAATCATGATGGACACAAAATTTATAGAGAATATATATTACATTTTATAAATTATTTTTGATTATATAATTTTTAATTATAATATTCCATATTCTTTCAATCTGGTGTAAATACAATAATTTTGTTTCAGGAAGTGTGGACTACCGACCTATCAAAGTGATGTGAATGATTCACAAACAAATAGATTGTATTAAGGATGTGTTCAGTGAGAATATATGATATATATATATATATAACATAATAATAATACTTTAATATATATATATATATATATATTATTTAAATACATTCTTTCAATACAACTATGAAATGGAAAGAACATTCATGCATACGTACAGACTACCATCTCCATGAATGGTGTATTCTATTTCATAATTCTATGTTAAAAATATTATTATAATAATTATATAATGAATATAAATGATATTTATATCATTTTTTACATTCTAATAATCTTAATATAAGTATAAGAACCAAAATATATAACAAATTAAGACACATCTGAAAAATAAAGCAAATATTAACTGAAGTGAAACCCTAACATGGAATTGTCAACAAATAGGTAAAATAAAGTCATTATAAACCAATATGAGGAATTAGATACAAGAATATGGTTTTTGGGTATAGTTATAATATTCATATATTTATTCTGTAGTGGGTTTGTATGATTACGATGAGATTCAAGACATAAGGTAAGGGGAATCAATCTCACTTTTTATTTTAATGAGATTCATGCCAAGTTCACCACTATTTCATTTTATGTGGTGTTTATACTACGTGTGTAAGAATTATGTGATTATTATTCTTAAATTTATGGGCAATTACATATAAATTCTATAATATTCCTTTCATTGGGTTTATGTTTCAAAATTTACCAAATAGTTAATATATTTTTGTCTCAATTTACATTTTTTGAGACACATTCAAGGTTATACACCAAAATTTTAGTATGAGGTGTACATACTACCATTGGAATGTTATATAATAAATATCATTAATTTTATATTTTAATCTTTATTTAATTATAAAATTCTTTCATGGGTAGTATAGTTTAACATTACTAAGTGATAAGAGTTTATTGAAACAATCTCATTATTTTTCAAGATTCTTTATCATTATGCTTGTGTTGTTCAAATATTATAATGAATTTCTCAAGAATATTTGTGATTTTTATTTTCCTCTGGTTATTCATGATATATTCCTATATTTGTACCATTTTTCTAATCTTTTTTATATAAGATATATAAAATGTGTTTTTAAGAAAGCTGGACATTTACCTATCTTCAGTTGGAAATCAATGTTTTATCATAATCATGTGTTTTATGAAGGGTATACAAGAATATAGTACTATTATTTTATAATAATTAATATATATTTTTCCATTTTAATGACATTTTTATAAAAAAAATCACTATAATGGTTTTCAAAACGTTTTCATGTTTTCTTAATATTTTTTTTAAAAACATTTATGGAAAGTGTTTTTCAAAAGGTTTTTAGGATTATTTTATAAATTTCTACCGAAAATAGGTTTCAATTTTTTCCCAAAGATTAATTTATATGTTTTCATGTAAAATGGTTTTCAAAATTTTTTCCAACAATACTTTATACATTTTCAAGGACAATTTTTTTCAATATGTTTTAAATGTCTTTTTTAGGTTTTCTAGGTTAATTATTTTAAAAATGTTTTGAATATTATTTTATAAGTTTTTAAGAAATATTGTTTACAAAATTTATTCAATCATATTTTATAATTATTCAAGTATAACGGTTTTCAAAAAAAATCAAGATTAATTTATAATTTTTCAATAGAATAGTTTTTTGAAATGATTTCAATCCTTATATATATGGTTGAAAACTATTCTTATTGAAATATCTTTCAAAACATTATAAATACCCTTTTATATATTTTCATGGAAAATGTGTTTCAAAACATTGATAATATCTCTTTATATTTTTTCAATGAAAATGGTTTTCAAAAGTTTTTAAATGATTTCTTAATACGAATCTAAGTTTATATTCAAGATAAATGGTTTTAAAAATGTATTTATGTTTTAATGAATATTTTTCAATGATGAAAGGGTATTTTCTTCATAAAATTTTTTCAAAATAGGAGTCCATGTTATTTTACATCTATGGAAATTTTTTTTTGGTCAATCATTCCCTTCTAGAAAATGATAAAAAAGATCCATTCATATTTTATCATGAATGTTTTATGTTTTGATGGAATAATGCTTATAAAAATGTTTTTATTACATGGGTAATATTATTTTGAAAGCTGAATCCTTTCCTGAGTTATTCTTTGATGAAATTAATATGAATCCTACCTTTTTTTTTTCCAACGATAAGATATTATTACATGTTTGTGGCTCACTCTTAAGTTCATGGGTTATGATATGATTGTTTATAAATTTGTGGAACATGTATTTATGATTTAATTTTGATATGATAAAGACATCTATCTGCCTCCAATGAATTGAGTAAATATTTATATCTCATGAGATACATGTGGATATAATATTAATTAAACTCGATCCAATATTAAATGTATGGAATGAGAAATGAAATAGTTTAATATTATAAGGATGGAATGAAGAGTGTACTCATTTCAGTAATAGAGGTCTAGAATTTGGTGTGAACCTGGTTCAATAAAGGGCACTGTATTGAAATATGGCCTTGTAAATGATGTCATGACTAATATGGGAATCATTATATATTCTTATTTGTCTCCTAGAATTTAATGTAATTTCCATATGTTATGCTTTCATGGATTATTTTATTTAGTTACTTGTGATTCATTTCTTATAAACTTACAAGATTTATTCCATGATTAATTTTAATTATATTTGATATGTGGGGAATGATCATATTTTTTCATTATCATGTTCTCGTAAAATTATGATCACAATTATGCTTACATATCTCCCATTTTTACTCTTACGGATCATTTTAACTCACCCCTTTTTATGTTTCCTTCCCTAAGGTTATGCAGATATGTATTATGTTCAATTTGTTTAATAAAGGTGGCATTAAAGAAGAACCTAGTGAGAGATTACGTAGCCCATTTATATAGCATTATTTATGTTCACATGTTCTCACTTTCACTAAACTAGAACAGTCATTGGGAATCTATTTTTGTGTTGTTTTGAGTATTCTACTAAATTTATTTAATGGTAATTTATGAAAATTTAGAATTTCTATAGATGGAATTTTAGAGAAGGTTTGGTTAACCATTGGAGGATAGTATTAGAGAACCATAGTGATAACCCTAAGTACATGTCTAAGGATAATTATAAGGATTAGGAAAATAATAGGAAAATGTCTTGAAATTCTTGATAAAGGTTTTAGTGAGTGGTTTACTATAAATACATTCATATTAGGATACCACAAGGGGGTTATGGATCTGGAACAAATATAACTTAGAGTAAAAAACTAATATAAGAAGTTTTAGGCCTAACTCAAGGTAATCTGGTATAAGAAAATGAAACTTACTACACACTTGGTTTGACACTCCATAGGGATATGCTTTGGGAGTTATCAAACTATTCATGAACCGTTATGAAGTATTTAAATATAATTTGGATATGTGTAACATCATATGAACGTAGGGTTTCATGTATGAAAGAATGTTTCATGATTTAAAAATACTAAAAGTAATTATTTTCATGACTATGTGGTTTTCAAATATGATAATTAATACTCACACTATGTTTATAGTTTTAGTTAATGGTGGGAACCAGATGGAACTATATTAAACTTGAATATTATAGATTATTTGATAATGTGAAGTCAAGTAGGTTCATCAATGTATTGAACGATATTGTGATCATGACTAATAAGTTTTCGCGTAACACGATTAAGAAAATCTACCATAACCAACTCTTGGACACACCAAGGAAGATAATGAAGTAGTTAACTGAGATTTAAGGTAATTATAACTAAGTAGGAATGATGATTTTGTTTCCATTTTGTTATGAATGTTGAATAATTCTCCTAAGTTAATTTCATATCAGAACAATAAGATGTTTTTCACTATAGAAATGAAGGACAAAAAGAAAGTGATTCCATGTGAAAAAGGAAAAGTTCAATTAAAAAATAGATGTGAATATTGTCCTCCCAAAGGAATCATCAAACTATAAGTGTTTTATGTGTGTAATAAAAATTCATTATGAAACTGAATCTCCCAAGAAGAATGCTCCAGAAGAGAATCAGTAAGGTGGTGCGAGTAATGATCATATTGTTGATGATGATGAAACTAGAGATAAAATATTAAAGAGAATAGGTATTAAGTAATAAAATTAGGTATCCTTCTTATTTATTATTTATGACGAGGAAAAATAATAGTTTTTTTTTATATTTGGGAATGTAGAATTATGTTATATAAATAGTGAAATAAATAATGATTCTCCAGTTTATGTATTTCGCTAAGGATTTAAAAGAATACGATGAATGTTTTTGATGGACTAAAAATGTGATTTAATGGAAAGGTAATATTTTTAATAAGGTAATATATCCCCTAATATGTTACTTATGATAATATAGTGTTTATTTGGATAACGGTAAGTGGGATACAAATAAGTAAATTGGATGGTACTAATTACATTGGTAATAACTAAGGACTTTTTGGCAATTAGTTCTTTCTATCAGTGAAAAAGCTTATAATTTCTTAAATTTGTGGAATATATCATAAAATATATTTAATAAGTAAGTTTACCTATTTTTCAAAATGTTTTATGGTAATTGAGTTTGTTTCCATGTTCCAATATAATTTACCATGACAGTATTCACATGTTTAGAATCTAATAACCACGAGTTTATTTTCGATATGTGGGGGATCAATTCTAAGTATATTCTATGACCTAATTTATAATGTTTTGTATTTTTATCATTCGAAATGGTTATATGGTTAACCATTTATAAAATTTTTAAGATAAACTTTTGATAATGTTTAAATATTAAGGTATTATCTCAACACATGAGGATTCATGTATATTGAATAACCAGTTCTAACAACATTGCATTGATGGAAGTTGAAGATGGATGGAATGACTTATCATCGATCTCATGATTTATTAATGCTTTATAAATAAAAATTCACCATTATTTCATTGAATGAGATATGAATTGGAAGTTGGCCGAGGAAATACTAACGCTGAGGTGGTCTTAAAATCATGCAATTATATATTCTCTTTAAAATTATTTAACATTTGGGAAATAGATCTTGAAATGAAAAATGTTATCATAGTACCATTATTTTTGATAATTTAGATAGTCCCCTGGATCATTGTATATTTATGGTTTTGGGATTATTAAATTTCTCTTGACCTTATCCTCTATGACTATTTATCAGAACTAGATGGTTTGATTTCTCTTTCATGCCCATGTTTTCACTTCCAACTTATGTTCTTATATGTGGTAAGCTAGTTATGAGTTACATTGGGTAACGATTACAGTTCCATAATTCTTTTTTAAATGAAGTATTACTATTTTTTATGATGTTGGTTTCTATAAAATGAAATATCATGTATGAATCCTTTGAAAACACAGAATACTTTTGAGGATGAAATTCATTATAAGAGTAGTATAATGTAACACCATGATATTTTGTGATAAAATTCAAATTAAATTAATATTTCTGATATATTTAATTTCAGAAAAAAAATTATATAGAATTTTACTTATATAAATACAATATAAATTATATTGTTATCTATTATATAAGAATCCATGTTGATCTTTAACTCATGGAACACATAGATTATCTTTCGGTACACGTAACACTGAGTAAACTTGTGTTACATGCAAGACCCTTTTTTACTACCTTTTAATGTTGAAACAATCACAAAAATAAATTTTGACAATATTATAAACTTTATTTTTAAAAATAATATTAGTATTTTAATTAGTAATGTAGATATTTTTTTACAGTAAATTTTTGGGATTTTTTTGAGATAGTTTATTTTTTGACTAATAGTGAAAAAATCTATATTTTAGTTAAAAACAAACATATACCTAAAATAATTTTTAATTAGATTATAAATTGGATTATAAAGTCACAAAATATAATTATTAAATATAATAATACAACATTTTTCATTAGGATAATTTTTATATTTAAATTATAAATAAACACATTTTGAACATTAAAATGATTTTACTCTAAAAAACTGCTTTCAAACAATGTCTGTGGGATTACGTTAAACATAATTTTCCCACTTATGTGATTTTAATTTTGAAACATGGACGTAGATTTTTTTAATAAGTATTAAATATTGTGTTATAATAAGACCAACATATTTTTTAACAAAAAATATTACTGAAAGTAATTAAAATTATTTACTGTGATTAAGGTATAAATAAGTTTAATAAGGGACTGAAACATAATATTAAGGACTAAATTGACCTGTAAACTTAAAAAAAGGAAATTTATTGCCAATAATTTCAAAATATCATATATTGATTCTAATTTTATGGGTTATAGTGATATTATTAATGGGAAGTTCCCTATATAAATTTTTAAGTAAGGAAAAAACAAAATAGGAACTTTCTTAACATTTACCTTTCCTAAAACATTAAGATATGTAAAAAATTCACATTTAAGATATAAATATCATTTTGAAATATTGATGATTTATTTTTATAATAATAATTTATCATTAATTTTTAGAGATGATTTAGTTTATAAACATTCGTACGTAACACTGATTTAGTGATTACTTATTTAATAACTAACAAAAATAAGTGATATTGTAAATATTAAAAGTGGGGAAAATTGATTTAATTTATATCTATAATTATTTTTATAGACGTATATATCATGTTACATAGATGTTAAATTAATATATTTTATTTCCAATATTGTTTTGATATTTTTAAATTATAATTAAAAAATAATGTCAAAGTTGACACTAATGTTATTTTAGAATAACTGATATTTTATTAATTAATTTGAAATTAATAAAAAAAATAAAAATAATTTTTATGTGTTAATATTAAAAATGATCTATTAATAGACAAATTTTTCATTTATAATTATCATATTTGACCTGTAGATTGTAAAATCCTTTTTAGCATGGTCTGGGTTTAAATAGTGTTTTTGTGCGTTAGATGCGATTTTTTTAAAATTACATTAAAAAAACAAGCGATTTTTATTTTCTGAAATATTTATAATATTTATAATTATTTTAATCAATATTTTAAAAAAAATATTATTTTAATACTTTCCTAATTTTTATGCTACATAGGTTAGAAATATATTGTCTTTAATAAAAACAAAATGATAAAATTGTGGAAACTGTGATGTTATGGAACCAAATTATTAAAATGGACATATTTTTGTGTGGCAGAGGTTTTTATCAACCATTAAACTAATTTAATCCATTATTTTTCATTATAGAGTCACATTAGGTATGGTATACCCCCCATTAATGAATAACTATTGGTATTGACAAGAGTGCCCGCTTTCACTATAAAAAGGCAAGCACTCTCCCAATTACTAAAACCTATCAAGATATGTTGGATTCATCATTATTTTCAAAAATACCTCCTCAACATAACCAAACTCATTATATAGTAATCCAATTGGTATTAATGAAATCGATGGAATCCCTTTGGTGGAAACCAAAAGGAATTACGCTAATTAGAGGTAACATTCATCCTCGAGTTCTTTTATATTATTTCAATTCTCCAACCCCTTAAACTTATTATAACATGACTATATAAAAACTTTATCATATGTATTATATAATGTTTTTATGCTATGTTTTATACCTAATCATTGACATACATCTAACTAATGGGTATCATACATACTATTTACATGTAAGGTGAACTACAGCCTCATGAAATGATGATTGTTCAATTTTCCTTTACCGCCTCTAATGGTGTAAATTATGATAGAAACTCTATTTATATAGGATATATTTGATATTATTAATTTCTTAAATCATATATAATTTTTATTTATAAGGAAACCTTATTTTTACATCTTGTGTGAATAGAATAATTTCATTTGAGAAGTTGGAACTACTACCCCCTCAAAGCATTGCGAATCGTTCACACACTATGTGGATTTTATTAAGGATACTTTTAGTGAAAGTATATGATACATATATGATATAATAATGATATTGGAATAATTATATATATAAATATATAATAATATATTTAATTTACTAAATTTATTTCAATTCAACAATCAATGGGAAACAACGTTCAAACATATGTACGGTCTGCCATCTCCATGAATGATGTATTCTAGTTCATAATTATATATTATATGTATTATTATAATAAAAATATACAGATTATAAATTATATTTAAAAAATGATATAAATTATGTAATTATTTATATAAGTATAAGGACCAAATATATAACAAATTAAGACACATGTAATGAAGAAAGGAGATATTACCCAAAGTGAAACCTTAAAATAGAATAGTAAAAACATGGGAAATATAAAGCTATAATAAAACAATATAAGGTATTATATATACGAATAATATAATTTTATTGATTTATAATAAACATATATTTATTATACAAGATTTTTGTACGAGTATGATGATATTCAAGACACAAGGTAAGGGTATTTCGTCTGTCTTTTTATTTTCATGAGATGCATGACATGTTCACCAATAATTCCTTCTATATGGAATAATTACTACATAATAATTTATTATATAATTATTATTCTTAAATTTATTGGTTATTACATATATTTCATAATATTCCTTTCCTGGGGTTTATCTTTCAAAACATAACAAATCCGTTTGACAGTTTTGTCTCGATTTTCTTTCTTTGAGACACATTCCACGTTATGCACCTATATTTTTATATGAGATGTACATAATACCTTTGACATGTTATATACTAAAACTAATTCCTTCATGATATTTCAGATTCAATTAATTTTACATTTTACATGGGGATTATGGATCAATGTCACTAAGGTATAATAGTTTATTGAAACAATCTCATCGCTTTTCGAGATTATTTATGTTTATGGATCCTTTATTGAAATATTATAATCCATATCTCTAGAAAATTCATGTATTTTTTTCTTCTCTATATATTTATGATATATTCATTTATTCATACCATTTTTTATAATTTTTGATAATTAATATTGTTCAATATTTAATTTTATGAATGCTCAACTTCACCCTCTCTTTAATTAGAAATCAATGTTATATCAAAACAATTTTTTTCTTAAAAGGGTTTCCATGAATGTTATACTAATCTCATATGATATTTAAAATACATATTTCAATTTTTTCATTAAACAATGTTTTCTACAGAATATTATTATTTCTTTCTAGACAAGTAATTATTCTAATCTTTTTTCTTATAAGAGTAATGTCCTCCGTACCTCATACAGCATGTACGAATTTACCCACAATTATTTATGTGAAAATTAATTTGTATGTTTAAAAAATATTTTTGAAGAAATTTTTTTAATTTAATTATAAGATAATTGGTTTTTAGAACGTTTTAATTATTTATTTATATTTTTTCAAATTATTTTACAATAACAGTGCTTCTCAAATGGTTTTTAATATTAGTTTATGTTTTTTAGGAAAATGGTTTTCAAAATGTTTTCAAGATTCATTTATAAATTTTTAATGAATTTTATATCAAATGATTTCATAGATTCATTTATTAGTTTTTAATGATTTTTTAAATGTTTTCAAGATTATTTACAAATTTTGAAGGAAAATATTTGTAAAAATATAATCAATCTTATTTTATAAAATTTCATGAAAAATTTCTTAGAAAATGTTATCAAATTGGTTTTATTAGTTTTCATGAAAATTTATTATCAATATTTTTTCAATATTTTTTTATAAATTTTCATGGAAAATGGTTTTAAAATGATTTAAATCCTTATTTATTTGCTTTAAATGTATTTTCTAATAAATGAGTTTCAAAATATTTTCAAGCTACTTTTATAAGATATCAATGAAAATGCTTTTCAATTATTTTTCAAGAGATATATAAATATGTTTTCAAATAAAAAGGTTTTGAAATTGTTTTCCAAACATTATTTATATTCTGTTTAGTTTATTTTCTTGAAATTTTTTGTCAAAATATTTTAATGTTCTTAAAATCCATTTTTCAAAGAAGAAATTATATTTTCCACTAGAAAATCATTCAAAATATATTTTCAATTTATTTTTAATCTATGATGAATTTTTTTGACATTACTAGTTCACTTCTTGGAAATAATACTAAGGATCCACTCATATTATTTATTGAATGGTTTATGATTTGATAGAATAATGTTAATGAGAATTTTTTCACTTCTATAGGTTATATAATTTGGAAGAATTTTAACATTCATGGGTTATTTATATGTGAAATGATTATGAAACCGAAATTTTTATAAAGGTTAAGATATGATTACATGTTTCCAACACCCATTTTACTTCATGGGTTATGATAAGATTTTTTATGAATTTCTGACACATGTATGTATAATTTTATTATGATATGGGTGGAACATATATCTCCCGACATTTCATTCTGTAATGATTTATATACCATGAGATAAACATTGATGGAATGATAAATGAACTCGTTTCGGAATTATAGGTCTGGAATGAGAAATGAAATTGGTTTAGTATTATATGGATGGAATGGGAAGTGTACTTGATTCAGTAATACAATTTTATAATGTGGTGTGAACCCGAGTTAGTTATGGACTTTTTCCACTAATATAGACATGGAAACTATGAATTTACTACTATTGAGGTCACTATATATTCTTTTCTGTATGAAAAATTCTATGTATTATTCCTATATTTATATTTTGTGGTTTATGTTATTTATTTCTTTACGATTCATGTCATATGAACTACCAAGATTTATTCCATGATTCATGTTTGTTATCTTTCATATGAGTTGTTTGATCTTGTATTTTCATTCTCATGTCCTCATACCCTCATGCTCATTATTATTCCTATATATTTCCCTTGTTTACCATATATAGAATTTAATCTCACCGATTTTTAATGTTCATTCACCCATGTTATGCAGATATGTATTATGTGTTATGTTTCTAAGAAGGATTATAGTAAAGAAGAACCTAGTGGGACATGATGTATCTCATTTATGTATTTGTGTTTATGATTCCTTGTTTATAAAGGCACTAGACTAGTACATTCTTTATGAGTCTATTTTTATAAAGTTTTACGTACTCCAAAAAAGTTATGTAATGTTAAAATTTGAAAAGTAAGGGAAACTATTTTTCTCCTCCTCCACCCACCTTCTTAAACCATTAGTGATCCAATGGGTCATTCTCTTATAAAAAAACTTAAATTCTATCCTCTTATCACATTTATTATTATTTTTATCTTATTTCCCTCATTGGATTTTTTCTAGGAAACTAATGTTTTGATTTGACCAATTCATTGTGATACCACAATTTTACCTAGGGTCCATAGTTGTCCTATTTGAAGGATGAACTATGCAGTGGTTCACTCTCCCTTTATTGTTATTTTCAGTTTATGCAATTTTTTAAGGTTCAACCAATGTTTTTATGGTTTTGAGGTAGAATTGGATTATCAACAAGTGGTTTTATTTAGTGATTATTACCGTCATGATCAGGGATACATTTTTTTAATGATCCTCCTTGGTTTCCATTAGGTTTTATTCTTCATTGATTATTAAGGATGCTAGTTCATGGTTCCTTGTATATAAAATATTTTCCCTTGGTAGATACGGGTCATTTTTTAAAAATTATAATGGTAAATGGGAATTATGAGATATTTAAATCTCAACGATTATTAGGGTAGGAGGTTCTAATCCTTTCTGTGAACTTATTTTAAATGATTATGAAATAATTGCACTAGTTTTTTTAATGTTATTAAGAAATTTAAAATATTATTTTAGAATTATAAATTTATTATTTTCATTATATTATACAATATAATTTAAAATATTTTATGTGTATTCCCATAAATGAGTTTTCTAGAGCTGATTTCTAGTTATTAGATATAAGGATTCACATCCTGAAGGACCAAATAGTCTTGTAGTCATTGAAATCAAGATATGAACTTGAGTACTGAATTACATTTGAAATCATAAAATACAACATATTTTTTTATTATATCATTATCCACTCTATTATTTCCCTACATATAAACTATATTAATCCTCATTGATTAATTAAAAAGTAATCAAAATTAGGGTGATATTAAATGCTCCTTATGGGTTAAGCACAATGGTAGCTATCATGATTCAATAATAATAATCAACATGGAAAGGTAAATAACTAAAAAGAAATCCAATTAATCAATTTTGTGCCAATAATAACTAGATAAGGAATATGGAATATGAAATTTAAAATAACCTAAAAACATTTTTTTAAGAAACTAAAAATTAAGTGCATCCAGAGATAATATCATTGTGAAAACAACATGTATCATAATAACTGAATTCTTAGTGAAGTAAATATTTAATTATTGGATTACATGTATCAAGAACATGATAAATATACCTTCAATACCTTTCATAAGATGTTGTAAAATACTTGGCATAAAGGGATTTGATTTGTTCAACAATACTCTTACTTTGAATACAAATCATGTTAAATTTTAAAACTACTTGGTACAAACTCATATTGTCTAGATTACTAATTTTTCTTATGAGACATGTCAATTCATCAAGGGAAAATATATAAATGGGTACCCACCCATAAATTCATGTCCAAATCATTCCTCATATATTGAATAATTATATTTCTTAAGAACAATGTTTGTTAGAAAAATATATCCACATTGAGTTAAAGCTAAATATCTATCAATATTTCATTAGTCAATCAAATCACTCTAAAATTAAAACACCATATATAGTGATTATATATTATTCAAGTGATAAATATATACATGATAAATACTTTTTATTTTTTGGGGAAATTTAATTTATTCTGATAATAGTAAATTTAATAAATCATGAAGAATTAAATTACTACTACAATAAAACAACGAAGTAATAATAGCTTTTAAAAAATAAGAATTTACAGAATACTAAGACAATTTTTTTCAAAAATAACCTTGAAAACATTATAGGTTTCAAATAAATGATGTATTTTTTGTAAATAAAATATTTAAATTCCAAAAAAGTTAATAAGAACATTCAATTTTCACTAAAAAAGGGGTATAAATTTTCTTTATTCAAAAAACAAAAAAATACTCCTTTCATATTTTTGATAAAGTAAAAATGAGATTTATTATTAAACGTACATGTATAATAATTTGAAAACAATTATATAGGGAAAAAATATTAAATTTTTTTTAGTAAATAATTTTTAAAAGTATAGAAAAATTGAATATGTTTCTCGAATACATGGTTTTGGATGATGATATATTCTTGACTGAAGAGATAAATGAAGTCATATTTTTTCTCAAAAAATTTATAAAATTATTTATGTGAAAAATAGTTGGAAATTGTAAAATTACATTAAAATTTTATATGTAACGAGAGTATAAGAAAAATAAATGTCTTTATTTAGGAAATTATGAAATAAAATCATTCAATTGAACTCCAGAAAAAACAATATTGGTTATAAAGATATTATGAAATTAACCATTTCAACGATCATTACATTGAATTGATAATAATAAGTGAATATACTATCTGTATCAACTGTATATACACATAAAACAATTTTAATTACAAAATATGATAATCAAAATCCATTATACAAATAATCAAATAATATTAATGATAATAATGTTTTGATGTATCCTAATGAAAATAAATTGACATACCATATTCATTACCACATGGTAATTTACATGTCGAATACAATTAGATTGAATAATTAAAATTAAGACATAAATTCCATAAATAATGAATTTTTCTGATATTATATATACAATGGGGTGTATTTACACTATATAAAATAAATTGGTTCCTAACATATATATGTGCCTCAATGAAGTGAAACTATGATTAAAACCCATACCTCGTGCTTAATTTTGGTTGAATTTTCATCAACCATTGTTATAGAATTGTGATACTTTTTATTAATATATAATATAACAATATGAACTTTTATATGGTCAATTATCATCCTTTCACAACATCTTATCACCTGTTAAAAAATAATTGTTCATTATATTAGTTATTTCATGAGTTAAGTGCCTTGTTTTCATATTCAATATTTTTCATGAATTTTATAATTAATTGGAATATTATATAGTTTCATATTCTCTATAATTATAATCATGAAATAATTATCATATTAATACATCAATTTTACTTTTTTTTAAAATGCATAAGTATGGCTGTGAGAAATGAATTATGTTATGATCATTGAGATGGTATGTTGTACGTATGCATGAGTAATGTTTCCATTTTCCAATGATCAATATGGAAATATAGTAATTAGTATATTACCATTCCATAATTACCATATTATCATATTTAACATAATATATACTTATAAATATTATCTATCTTGTATGTCTTTTAAAATAGAGTTGTATCACTTCCTGAAGGTGGTAGTCCACAAGAACACGAATGATGTTATCATTATTAATTGAGGGAAAATGTAAAAAATTATATATTATATTTAAATAATTATAAAATATGAATTTTTTTCACAATTATTTAATTTATATTTCATATAATCATTCACTTCTTCCTTATCACTTTCTAAGTAAACTATTACTGATATAAAAATCATGTCACTTTGTGAGGCGAAAGTCGGCAGTACACACGAGTGACGCTTCTGTATCTCTTGTGGATTGAAAATTAAAAAATTTAAATATGATATAATGAATAATATATATATAATAATGTTATAAATATAATAAATATAATATATCTATCTATCACCATACCCAAATGTGTGATGTGCTAATGGAAAAAAGAATGAAAACGGTCTATGTGGTGGTTGTCCGTCGTACACCTAAACAATGATGTCGTAATCCTTTCGAAGGATGTTGAAATTTTTATCAATATTTAACTAATTATAAAAGCACCATAGTGTATTTAAGATATTTATTTTATTATATTAAATACATTAATAATAATTTAATGACTTGTATTAAAAAATAAAAAAATTATACCTATTGATGAATATTACCTCTTCTACGAGTATCATTCTTATGATTGTACCACATCCACCAGTTTTTTATTTTTCTCAAACTATATACTCTTGTATTATAGTAGAGATGTAGGTAAGTGATTTTGTCACGTATTTTCCAAACCAAATTGGTTTTATTATGGGACGAATAGAGGAGAGCGAGTGGCCTTTTATAAGTGTGGAGAGTGTCATACAAGTAATGTTTTGAAATGATTCAATCTTACTTAAGTTTTTAACATAAAAAAATTAAATATGGTCTATTATGTATAATATGAGATATTAGGATTAAATAATGATATTAAATTGTTTTTTTTAAAAAATAGGTCATTTTCCCCTTGTCATCCTAGTTTAACCCCCCAGTAAATCCATCTTAACAATAACCATTGTAATAAATTTTTACTATTTTGTTAATTAATTAATTTGAAATTATTTTAATGAAAAAATATTCATATTAAATATATTTAATAAATTTTTCTAAAATCAATTCATGGAAGTGGAAAAAATTAATAGAAATTTTTTCCATAGAAATGAAAAATTATTATTTCAAAAAATACCAAAAAGTCACCCATTCGTAATTATGGTGATATAATTTAGAAAATTAGGTTTATTTTCCAATTAAATATTAAAAAATTAACCCAACTATGGATCCACTAAATGGTACCATGATCCAATTGGTCAAATTTCCACAAGCATGCCTCAACATATTCTAGAGGCTTTCAACTAAAAGCAAGGGTATATAGTTTTTAGAGGGGGAGAATTATCCCTCATGATCTATGTAATGCCTCCATATCATAAGTGAATAAACAAGAGATATAATAATATAAATAAATGCATAAGATAAACATATAGAAGAAAATAGTAATTAATAATTCAAAATTAGTGTTATATATAATATAATGATCAAGTCATGTCTCTATAAAAATAATATAATGTACATAGAAAGATTAATATAATAAAATACACGAATAAAAATACTAAAGAACAAACATGAAGTATCTTTTTCTAGTATCATGTGCATAGATATTTCCTTGTATCTCATGATCCTAAGTAATAAACAAGTCATGCATCGTATAGTGGGAACATTCCTCAATCCCTACCAGCATCCATGAAGTCTTTCTGTGTACCCAAGGGTGGATTGAACATGGTGTAAGATATCACTATGTACGAAACCAACAATGATTTCTATACATTTTATAATATATGTATAAATAATGAATTAGTGTGTATTGTATCCCATGTATAATAGTAATAAAATTAAAATTGTCAAATGCAGATAGAATTTTGTCTAGCAAAACATGGATCCTGATGATAAATAACCATAATCCCATAATCAATGCATACTATATTTCATTAGAATGTATGTGTGACACTGTCCATTCTAACAACTGTATTATAATAACCATAGAAGGGTTATCAATAAATCATAGAAAATATACCCAAAATGGTCAGGTCGTACAATCAAGTGTGAACCTACACTATTGCCTGTGTTGTGTAATCAATCATCATCTCACAAAGGGATAAAACAAGTTTAAAAAATACCAAGTAATCCTCATCTAATCGATGTAGAATAATGATCTAATCTCAGTAAACACTTGGGTAGATTCCAAGGATTCTTTCCACAAAGCATGTCCAAATTGAGTCTAATCAAGCCAAATCCAATGTGTATAATTTCCATTAATATCCTATAGAAATTAGATCCTATGAGTATAAATGTACAAATAATACAATAAAATAATCAATGAGGATCCACATAGTAGAAATGTCCATGGAATCCAATGGATTTAGGATCAGAGGATTAGAAATGTACAAGGCATACACTACCATATTCGAGATCCATGGAGTAAAAAATTCCATTTCATATAGTGGAATCTGTATCTGAGGAGTAGAAATGTCCACAAAATCAACTAAAATTGTAAATCCATCACACTCATTTCATTGTACAATTCATATTCTTTAACAATTTTTGATACATCCACACCGTTTCTACATTTTATTTTAAAACAATAAAACTATTGAAACATCATATAATCACCATCAAAATGAAGAATACACCTTCTCAAAATAAATAAATTTATTTTCTTTCAATTAAACAAGGCTTCCAAAGTAGTTGCGAGCTCACATTCACCCAATGTGTTTGTATAACATATAGAAGACAGAAGTACACACCTAATGGGTTGTCAAAATAATATATAAATGGGAGATCACATCCCATAGTTGGATTAGTTAATGGGGAATGACCTCCGACCATGTAAAGCCACTAGTGGGAATCCTAGACAGGTTCTAAAAAATTTAATCATGGATTTCAATTAATTATAGGGGAAGGAAGAGAAATTATAGATTGTGACACAACTATAACATAATAGGTATAAAATCAAATGTTAGGGGAAATATATAGAATTCATAACATATAATAATGGTAGATAACATATCCTGTATCAGCTCTTAACTCAAACCGTACTGGAAGAATGTGGGGAAATAGATGAACACCCTAAAAATGTTTCACAATAACCTACAAAAAATAACACATTCTAGGAGAATTAAAATGGTGAATAGTGAAAGTGGACTAAAGAAATTACCAGAATGGACCCAACTAGACCAACGATAGGAAAAACAGAGTGCAGACCATGAAATGAAATTCAATCCCAAAATTGGGCATCAAAAGTAATTCACTATCTTCTCACTTATGTAAGAGAGTTTAAGACATACCTTAAAATGAGTTCATAGCTCTTATTTCAACAACTGAACTCCAAAATTTACATGATGTGTAAATGTTTAACTCATCATGTATATCTTGGGTTCTTCCCCCAGGAATGTACCTATACACATCTTGATTTTTCAACCCATTCCAATAAACACCATGTACTGAATGCATGCCATGTATTATAAATACACATCTTCTAATTGGCCTACAACCAATTTTCATCCCTCCTAGATCTTCCATTGCCAAAAAAACCAATAATCCTATGGTCTCAGAAGAATAGTAAAATAAAATAAAAGTGCATAGAAAATAAATCAACTAAACCTAAATAGACTTGTACCTCATCGAAAAACCTATGATCTTAAAATATAGCCCCTATAAAAGAATTCATCTCTATATTTCCCATTCAATAGTGGTTATGAAGATTTAAGTATAACTTTGGCCACTGAGCACATACCTAGGGATCCATATACTTGGTCTCACCCTGTAAATCATTATACTATTATAGCACTATAAATAGAAGAACTGAATTGGCTCATAGAGACATTGTGCTCCTTTTATCAATATGAATTTGATGATCCACAATGCACTCCTTAACCTATATTTCAACCTCATATAGCTGTAGAGAGTGAGATAGAATGTAGTGATAATGGTGTAGCAAAGATACATAGAATATTTCATGAATTGGTAGGTACCCCTAAGGTAATAGAAACCAATAGACTACTATCCCAACTCTATCTCAAATCAAGAACTTCCCAACATATCATGGTAAAAGATTACCCAGTATCTTTGTCTATATGTTTACTATCCTCGGTGGGATATGTAAAATTCCTAATCCAGGACCTCAAACTCTAGAGGTCACTGATAATGACTGGTGTAAGATTTATATATGGATTTTTCAATATCCAACACATAGAAATAAAATTGATGTTCTCTAAAGTCTCATCAATGAGATACAATAAAACTAATCCTACCTCTCCTTCATCTATCTATATCATTTTTTAATCCTATTCCCTATATTAAAAATCATCTTTTGTTTCCAACTATGTAGTCTCCAGAAATATATTTTTCAGTCGAATTCATGTAGGGGTATTTGACTCCACCAAGATCCACTAAAATCATGGACATATGATCTAATATTATCCTCAAAAACGTGAATTGTGTCTTCTGACTGACCATCAATATGAGTGTGGTATGTTATTCCCAAAATCAACTATGTACCAAATTCCATTTTAAACTATGACTGAAAAGAGATGTAAACATTGAATTATTATATGATAACACAGTCTGAATAACCTCGTTATGGCACACAGTCTCACAAATATAAAGACAAACACGTTTATTGACAGAGAAGGTAACCCTTGTTGTGTATAAATGAGTTTCCTTCATTATTATGTCTAGAGAAATCCATTCAACATCACTTCTTTGAGGAAACCTCAGTTTACCAGTCAAGAAATCCATCACAACATAATACCATTCACACTTAGGAATGGATAATGACTATAAAATCATGGTTGGTTATTGGTTATCTACCTTCACATGTTGACAGGATGAAAACCACTTCATACAACTATATACCTCATGTTTCATCATTGACTACCAGTATTGACGTTGTAATTCATGTAAATCATCATATCATTGATATGAACGCCCCAATATGAGTCATGAAAATCTAACATTATATTCTCGAATATGTCTTATAGAACTTACGAACAACCATGAATATGCAGAATTTTATCCTTAGCCATGGTCAAACCAGGAGGTAGGTCATCACCTACCACACTCTCATGTAGGAT
The DNA here is from genome assembly GCA_963277665.1 of Viscum album. Taxonomy (NCBI): domain Eukaryota; kingdom Viridiplantae; phylum Streptophyta; class Magnoliopsida; order Santalales; family Viscaceae; genus Viscum; species Viscum album. The sequence continues at coordinate 45,531,497 of OY728153.1, forward strand.
TAGGCCCTCGTCATCTTATAAATGTCTCATCCTCACACTATCCATAATATTTAGTGAGTCTATTAGGGATGATATAAAATTATATCCTTATATATACATTATATACAAGTGAATATCTTAGAATAATTTCATAAGGATCCACATGCAACTAGCATCATGAACTTCATGTATTTGAGTCCCCCTTCTTAGTGCAATAGAAACTTTATTCCCCATCCAAGACATGTAGTAAACATAAAATTATAAAGAACATAAGGTACTTAAGCCAAATTCACTACCTCGTATTAGATTCATTCAATGTAAATATATACTTGAGTTTTTTTTGGTTTTTATACACTTAAAAACACTCTCCTGGTTATAAATGGCTCCAACGTCATAAGGTATGCACAACATTGGCTAACATGAGGTCATGATTCATGTAGTTACTCTAATGTGACCTCAAATAATAAGACCCATACACCAAACCATTATTTACCTACATCATAATTTATCCATCCCCGATATGTAATGTATCTCAATTCATAGTGTATATTCTTCCTAGCTATGGTAGAATTATAACTAGCACCGAAGGTAGTCTCCATTTTATTATTTAAAATGTTGTCTTATAGGTATCCTATTATACATAAATCACACTCTTATTAGTTAATATCTTTATTTGTGATTCCAATTACTAGAGGGCTTGTATTAAAAAAATTTAGTAACCATCGTGGCCCAAAAAACATTGTCTATCAAAGATGTTCTTGGCCAGCTCCTTGGAAACTATAAGTCTCAACTTCTCTTTGCCAACCATTACTCTTTTCTATGAGATAATATGACCCATTAGGTTAATATTATCCTTCCATATGTCAGACTTATTGATATTGTCATATAATTTATATTCTATTAGTGTATCCAATATGATCTATGTATTTTTAGAATAGTCTTGTTGATTGTGAGAATACACCAATATATCATCCATGAATACCACCAAAAAATAATCCATATGAGGATTGAAATATTGGTTCATCATCGCCAGGAAAATAGTTAGTGTGTTCATGATACCAAACAGAAGAACCAGATACTCTTATATTCCATAAGAGTTATGAAAATATATAATAGGCACGTATGTAGTCTGAACACATACATAGAGATAACATTACCTGAAATTAATCTTTAAGAAAACATGATATATTATAATATGGTAAAATATGTCATCTATCCATGTAATGGAATATAATTTATTTACCATTAACTAGTTCAATTTATAGTAATCCACACATAGTCTAAGGGTCATGTCATCCTTCTTCGTAAAAAGAACCAGTGAACCCCCACAGAGAAGTATTGGGTAGTAACCACCCCTCTTCCTCCAAATCCTATATCTAACTCTTGAGATCCTAAAACCCTAAATTATCCATCCCATAAAGTGGAATGGATACTTGTTAATCTCCTAAAACTATCTCAGTAGATTACTCTTCCTCTCTCTTAGAGGGTAAATTATAAAAGTATTATAGGAAAACATCCCAAAAATAGTCAACCATTTGCGACATGATCCATAATCATCTATATATAAATTCAAATTCTGGTATTTCATTATGAACATCCAATTAATATTAGGTCTAACTATACATTTCTTGAAATCTGATTCACCCTTGTGAATGAAAATAGAAATATCTTTGGATGTAATGGTCATCCTTTAGCAATAACCATCGACATAGTCATGATATGAAACTATGAATTCCATCCCAATTTTGACTATAAAACTTTTATGTTTAGCTAAAGAGATTCCATCCAATGTGACAACCTAATACACAAAGGGAACACCCTTAATTAGTATACTCCCCTTGTTTTTATCCATAACTAACTATCTAGTTTCATAACACCATAAGAAAACTGATCATCAAGCACAAGGCTCTCTAAATTAGAAATAGATTTGAGTCTATGTGATTCACCTGTATAGAAAATAAAGGATTCTATAGTAGAGGCTAATAATATTGTACCTATAGCCATTGATAGTCTGGTTTTACTCTCCTCAGGTGTAGGCTTTATAGAATATGTATGGCCAGAGTCATGACCCTACGAAAGAACCTCACTACCCAGAGTAAGCCAACTATAATGTATATGTACAACTGGTGAAATGATTCCTCAACCATGACCACCACCTTTTCTAGAACAACCATCACTACTATAGATCCCATCCTTACATGGATATATAAATCTATCTCTTGAATCAAGTGATAGATTTGATACCCTTCAATTGAATCTGAGAGAAAGGGTCTGGAAAAATCCTTATACATATCCTATCCTACTGTGTGCTCAGCACTCTACTGGCTATCTATCATGTCGTTTCATCATATTTCGTTATATCCCACACTTACTAAATAAGACATCACTACCATCACAAGTATTTTTTATGGTACTACCCTCATGAAAATCCACAAATGGATCTTTCTTTTTACTATCACTGAACCACTTTGTTGAGAATCTAAACTCCCATGATTTGTTCCCTCAGTTTCCCTCATGTTATTTTCATTAAAAACTTCAAAATTCACTATCTCAGTAGTAGTATACCATAGAAAAACCTTGACCTATGGAAGAATAGAATTCATGAGACCTTCTTCAAAGAATCTATCCTTTAATAGATCACTAGTAAGATCAATTGGTGAAAAGCATTAAAGCTAGGAAAATCATATCAAACAACATATAATTTTCATTTCACCAAGATCCAACTTGTATACTCACTAGATTTTTTATCTCTTAGGAAATTAGGGTAGAAGAATTCATAAACCAATATTTGAAATTTCTCAAATCCATATCTCAAATCATATAATCTTGGTTTAAATCAGCACAAAAACACTTAGTTTCTCCTCAAAGAATATAAGTAATGAGATTCACTCACAACCCAAGGGGTGTCTCATGATGCTAAATGATAGAAAATATATTTTCAAGACAGAAATTAGAAGCCTGTGGACCTAAAACCCTAAATAATTTGGGAGGATTCTACATCTAAAACTCATGTTCAATCACTTCCATGGATGAGTAAGGAAATGGAACTCTTTGAATTTTTATGCATAAAGTTCATGAAACTCTTTTCAAACTGGAAATCATCACCCAAATCATGTAAAATTAATGGCTCCATAATTGGAAATTCAAGAGGTTCTATTTTATCATAGGGACCACCACCTTGAGAGCATTGTTTTCCACACCCTCATTACTCACATCTAGAGGTTTTTGTGGTTGCATGTCTCTAAAATTACAAAAACAAGACAAAAAAATATGGATAATGAGAAGATCATTAATAAAAGAATAGTATAGGTCAATGAATTCCAATTAATATGATACACCCCTTCACCTACCCATAAGTCCAGTATTGGGTAATGCAGACAAATATTAAAGGCCCCAGAGAAGCATTCTACTACCCACTCAAAAGATGGGCATATGATATGTTATATATTTTCAAAATTTTATTCACCTTTTAAATTAAAATTTATATAAATTCAATTTAAATGGTTCAACCAATTGGTTCACCACATTCGATTCATAAGTTCCCATACACCTCCTAAAAAAATTCTAGCATCTACTTAATCTAAACCATAATAAATTCCCATTCATGAGACCGATGGTCCATGACATAAACTACCATTACTAATTACTTATGGTGTATTCTATAGCATATATAGAAAACACCATTTAGTTTATTACATGCACTATAAGCACAAAATTTTGGATTTTATTTATTGGATTTTTCCATTGTGTCTATAATGGGATACCTCTTCCCCAATGGTCAAAAGTGGATTTAATTTTTTCAATAATGAGTGATAGTCCCTCAACCTATTTTAAAAAACTAAAGTCACACATAATAATGTCATGTAGTCATGAAATCCATCCTAGATGGAAAAAAATATTCATTGAATGTGAATCTTATAAGGTTCTGAAAATGAAGCATGAGATGGAATACCATCATATCATTAGATCATGTAAAAAAATACATAATAAAAAACATCAAACCTCATGTGTTCTCCCAATAGTGGAATCAAATCAACTATAATTAGAAATATCCATAAAGAATTTCACGTTCTATAATTTATTTACATTCTTATATCTGGTTTAGATACCCACATGAATATATCATTAATAATTATAATACACTCTAATCATCTATTTATTGTCTGAAAATAGTAAATCATGAAATGAAAAAAATCACTAAGACCACTTTGTAATGTGCCAAACCAAGAGCCACTAAATAGTTCCCTTTTTCGATTGGTTATATAGCCTCTTGCGGCCTCCTAATACTCTAAAGGATGCCAACTAGCACTGTTGGTATAAGGTTTTATGGTGTGGAGAATATATCCTCAGGATCAGAGTAACACAATGTAATCATAAGAGAATAAATAGTATTAAGCATAATTTAAATCAAGACAGAAGAAGGACATCGACCAAACTACAATAATAAATAATCCAAAAGTTGTTTCATATAAAAGATGATGAACATGTAATATCTCTATATAAAATTTTACTAAGTATATGAAATTAGGAATATCGTAGAATACATCAATAAAAATAAAAAAGACCAAAAAATAACACTCTCTTAGTAGCATCTTAAGCATAACTATATATTTTTATCCCCTGCACCTAAACACCGAACAAGTCAATCATTGTATAATGATCGAATCCCCTGATAGCTACATGAATCAATGTTGTTTTTATAAGTACACAATGAAGACCAAAACAGGGTGTGAGATAACACTTGGTAGTCCACCTCCAAGGGTTTCTATAGCATGTCAAGTCTGTGTATAAACAATGAAGCAATTTGCAGTATATAATAATATAATAGTAATAAATGTAATATGAAAAATATAGATAATATCTTTTCTAACCCAACATAGATTCCTTTGATAAATAACAAGGAACCCATAATCAGTGTCTACACTAATAAATAAACAAGTAGGTGTAATACGATCATGACTAGATACTATAATATAATACCCATACTTTGGTTATCTGTAAAGAATATAATAAAATACCAATAATGGCCACGCCGCATAATCCATTTTCAACCTCAGTAATAGCCTATATTGTGTAATCATGTGTCAAACCATGAAGGGATATATCCATGTTATATTAGACCATTGAATTTTCATCGAGTCAATGGAGCATCTTTATGGAATCTCACGAAAGTCATGGTGATATTCCAAAGATAATGTCCATAAAGCATATCTAATGTTAGTCCAAGGTAATATGATAAAAATCTATTCAGTGTATTTCATCACAATACATTGAATATGTTTGAGTCACTCTCTTTTTATGTCTTAGTGAACACATTTTTATCCTTTTTCTACATTGACCAATTTTTTATTCATTGCTTACTCCAAGAAATTAAAATCAGAAACAAAATATTTTTTATACCTAAATCTCTAAACATAACTTTCAACAGATTGTATGATCCATAAAAGAGTGACAATTCTTTCCTCATGTCTCTAAATATCTTCCAAATCCAATATGGTTAGTATAAGATATCTAATATAATACATTAACCCTTAAACCACATTGATAACACCACTATCTCATATTTAATATTCTCTCTTCAAACGTTTTAACAAAAAATATAGGCATATTAACTAGAACATCACATAGGATAGTGGTAGGGGTTACACCCTTATCTTCCATTGGTCTTGGGTTCAATCCACACGGCGTTTAAGAACACGTCGGGATTTCACCCAATATGTGTTTTTTCCTTTTTCGAAACTATATTTATATAATTCTTGTAACATTCTCAAAAAATATATAGTTTACATCCTTGAAATGAAATTAATCATTAAATAACATTTTTATAAGGTTTTTCAATATAACATTTTTTCAGAAGTCTAAGAATCATATTTGATTATTGATTCAAGTTTATTAATGATCATATCATTCTTAATGGTTATCAATAAATTTAGAATTATTTTAGTAAAATGTTAATTCATTATTCATCAAATATGTTTTCAACTAAAACATATTATAATATAATGGTTTGTATCACAAAAAATTTCCCAAAAAATATCATTAATGTTGGTAAACTACGATAACAAAAACCATAAAAAGGGATGTTTAATAATTTGAACATATGATAAATATTAAACTCATAAACCTATTTTTTAATACATAACTCTGAAGTTAATGGATAAATATAAGAGTAAAAAATTATACAAAATCATTATATGTTTCATATAACAACCCAAACCATTATTTCTATGTTTCTCTTAAATAATTTATATTAATTAGATATCCTAAATTTAATGAATCACCGATTCTCTATAAAACAACACTAGGTTTTTTAAATGATAAATTCATAACCTATCAAAACTTAAATTTGTCACATTTTTTTTCAATTTCAAAAAATAGTCATCTACGGTAGTGATCTGTAAGTTATTTGGAGTCTAATAGAACCAACATGTTTATTTGATGAACATTAACATTCCCTTATGAATATTAATATGAAAAGTAGTATGGCCCTTTTAAATATTAAATCATATTATTATTTTATTTTCATGAGTTTATAAGATAATTTTTTGTTGATTTATTTTTCAACGTGTTAAAAAATGAGTTATAGCTTTAAAATTGTTTTTTTGAATAAATAATGATTTAATTTAAAAATTAATTTAATAATATTTACAAAATAATTTTGTAAAAATGGTGTTTATTTTTGAAATATTCACATTAAAAATGGTTAGGGTGAATTTTTAGTATTTTTCTAAAATGCTTGAATTTTTAATGATTAGTAAAAAATACATTTTGAGTTTTCAGTTTTTTAATGACATCATAATGATGTAATAATTATATAAAACACTGGTAAACATTTTTATAGTCTACTAATAAATGATGTGTCCCAATAGGATAAAATTATGGGCAAATACCATTGGAGATACCAAGGTTTTTCAAAAACAAAAAATGAGTTGTCTCGTTTAATTAATAAAAAACTCCATCTCATTTACTTTAAATACCCACTCACTCCTTCATTTTTTTTCATTACAAACTCATTATCAGTAATAATCTAGTAGTTTTACCTCCCTAGGAGTCCTCCCAAGGAATATTCATGACCCCAATGTCCCAATATTTATTTTTCTGGAGTTACTCTACAATGTAAGGGAATTTACCACCGTTCTATTTTCATAAAGCTTTCATTTTTTGTTTTCTATTTTATTTTCAATTTCATTATGTTGGGATATGTCATTACATATTCCCATTACATTCTATATTTTTTATTTTTTATGAGATACCCCTTTCCCTCGTCAATCTATTTTATTATTTTTTAATTTAAGTCGTTAGGATGATTAATTTTCATGAGGGATTTATCAATTATTCTATTATTTCAAGTTCCTTACATTCCTTTTCATTCCTCATCTACCCTCATCCAAATTCTATGATAATTATATTACCATACATGAACTGTAATATTATTATGATAATGTAATATTTCATTATGATATCTCTTTTTCACCTCCTCTTATACTACAAATGAAAACACCATCCGAGATGTGTTAATTATTCACATTCAACGACATTGTGTTCTCAATTTATATTACTATCTTCAATTCTGATCATGGAACCATTTTTATGGATGAACCAAATTAGAATATATTAGTTTAATTTTATATAATTTTATATAATCCCTACTCACTCATAATATAAAATAATAATTCAAAACAAGTTCATTATGCACAAAATCGCAAAGTAAAACAATCATTCTCCATAATCGTTTATCAAACATGTAATCCTCGTGGTATGTAACCAAAATCATTATAAGATCATCTATATCTAATTAAATGTCACTAATAATATATATTAACATTTCTAGATGCTTATCCATAAAAAAATATACTTCCATTAATGAATACAAGTAAACCGATCTGGAAAACGATGGAAGAAAATGTTCCTAATGCAATAAAATTGATCCACTTAAACCCATAAAAAAGGCATAAATAAACCTAATAAGGTTATAATAAATCAATTAAATGTTTATTAGGTTCTATAATTAATAATTAATAAATCTAAATTTTATTATTTCGTTAATTAAGATCCATCTAAATCACATTCTAATATAAGGTAAAGGGTTTCTTATCTCACTTTTAATTCTGTTAGATTTTCTTTGATCACCTATTATTTCTTTCATGTGATGTATTTTGTACTTCCATTTGATATATATTATCATGATTATATTTATATTCATGGTATTTATAGATTTATTTAGTGGTTATTCTTTTTTTTTCATATTACTCAATTGATTAAAACATGTTAAGGGGCTTTGTCTCGATTTTCATTTCAATTTGAATTACTTGGTATTGTGCACCAAATCATTTTTAGGTGTATCCACTGCCCATTTGATATCATTTTTATTTTTAATTGAAAATATATTATATATCCATTTTTTGGTTTCGTCGTGACTACTAAACTGATCATTCCTCCAGGATTTCATTCCTTTTAATCATGCCAAATTAATAACTCATGCACCAGCTTCAGACTTCTGGGATCGTGACATTATAGTTGATATCTGAGGTAGTTTTGTAGCAAACATAGAAACTATATTATAAAATATAGCTTTCGTAACAACTATCTAAGGTAGTATTTGATGATAAATTTACAAGAACATCTTGGTATTTTGGAAAGAATAAATTATTTAGATATTTCTAGAAGACACATCCGTGACTGGATACAAAAAAGTAGAGCTATCTCTAGAACATATATACGTAAAAGTGTAATCTCTGACAAGGTGTTTCGGTCTTGACATGGGTTACCTTTGTGCATGAATATGGGCTTTACCTTACTCTTGGTTTTATACACCTGGTTGATGTTCTTAGGATAAAACACATCTTCATTACAATCCATTATGAAGGATTGGAATGTCAATTGTTACTCAAAAGAAATCATTTTTATGAGATTAGATATTCATAGAATTTAAATTTATTATGAGTAATTTTCTTATTGAAATTATAAATGTTGATTCATAACGTCATCTATGTATGCCAATAATTAGAAAAGGTTCGTACTGGAAGAAGGGGAATCAATAGTTGTGGAAAATGTACGTATTTCCCTACTGAGAAAGTCAACACAATCATTGTTTGGGTGGATCATATAATGACCATATTGGAAAAAATCACATAGGTTTTCACTAATAACCATGTTACACCTATGTTGGATAGTTTAATGTGATATAATCCCCCATATTTTAGTGGAACAACTAATCCAGTGGAAGCTGACCAGTGGATCAGGACCCTTGAGAAGGTATTCATGGCATTATGATGCATGAAAATGAAACGGTACTATTGGAAGTGAATTATCTCAAGGGTGATACTGATAAACGTTGTTCCTTGATCTATAATACCATAGAGGATGATAAAATAGAAGATATTAAATGGACAAATTCTAAGCAAGTATTTATTTTACAAATATTTCCCTCATGAGCAATGAACCAAATGAATAGAAAACTCTATAGATTAAAGCAGAAGGTAGAAGATAGTGTTGCAGTGTATGAGGATACCATCACAATACTATAAAGGGATTACATATATTACATACATGTCTCATAAGTAATGATTTGTCATTTCATTGATAGTATTGGGCCATTTTTTTGGAAGGGCACTGGCGTCTAAAACATTTTCATCATATGATGATCATCTATTATGTCCCATTAAAACAGACAAGGAATTTTCTATATCAAATATTTTCAAGGGAAACCAAGATAAGAATAGGTACTCTGATAACATTGGAAAAGGTTAATTTCTAATAAAGAACAAGGGAATGAAGAAATTCCCTATTATACAAGAACTGTGGAAGGAATCATCCTGGGAAATTCTTGAAAGGCATGAGATTCAGCTATAAGTGTGGAGAAAAGGGTCATCTATCTAACGAATGTAAGGGGAATAAAAAATTCAATGATATTAAATGGTATAATTGTTGATATAGTGGAAACAATCCATTTGAGTTTCCTATGTTCCAAGTAAACATAGATCAGAGAAGTCTATGAGAGAAAGGGAAAGCTTAGGCAATTACAACTGTGGAGGTTATATGTTCTAATGATGTGGTGGAAAGTACTTTAATTTTTTCCTAAATCATAGAGAATGTTTTTTTTATTTTAGAAAATAATATTCATTTATAACTTCTAGTTTTCCATGAATATTAGACATGTCCAATTTGATTTAATAAAGTGTTATGAGTGAAAACTCCTAGGGGATGTATCATTGCAACAAAGGCATGTCGATCAGTCCGCCTCATGAATCATAAATGGGATTTAGATTATAATCTTATCATAATACCAATGATTGAATTTAAAATAATTACTAGTATGAATTGACTGTCAAATTATTATGCGTAGAACTATTTCAAGAAGAAGGATGTTACATTTTTTTAAAATGGTATAGAATCCCCTATCTATAGAGGAGAAACCTTTTCATCTGATTCTTATCTAGATCCACCCCTAGTAGCACTACTAAATGAAACTATGGGATAGGAATAGAACCCAATATCTATGAATTTGGAATGAAATATTCAAATTTAATATTTACATATAGTGAAAAAATACATTGACGTATTTCAAAAAGATTTACTTGGATATACTCCAGTGTGGGATGTTGAGTTCTCTAATGATTTAATTCTTGGTGAAAGACCTATATCAACAACTCACTATTTAATTTCAATAGCATCATTATTGGATATATAGAAAAAATAGATGAGTTGAGTGAAAAAGTATTTATTCGACCTAGTGTTCCATCACGGGGAGTCCATGTGATCTTTGTAATGAAGAAAGATGGATCCATTAGGCTTCGCATTGATTAAGGGAAATAATAGTCATTACAATAAAGAAAAAGTATCCAATACCACAAACTGATGATTTATTTGATAAACTTCAAGGATCAATATATTTTTCAAAGATTTACCTTTGATTTGGATATCATTTGTGTGTGAGGAAGGAAGATATTCCTAAGATAGTTTTTTGAACAAGGTATGGGCATTATGTGGTTACAATGATGCCTTTTGGAAAGAATAATTCACCCTCTTTTTTCATGTATCTAATTAATAGATTTTTGAGGAATATCATGATGACTTATTTGTGGTATTTATCGATGATATCCAGGAATAATCCAAAATATTTAAAGACCATGAGAATCTCTTGAGGATTATTCTGAAAATTCTTAAAAGAAAAGAATTATATGGGAAGTTTAGCAACTATAAATTCTAGCTTCAATCAGTTTCTTTTCATGGGAATATTATATCTAATAATGAATTATTATTTGATCAGAATTTGGTTGGTGTTTTATTGGAATTGTAGGTTACTATAGGTGTTTTGTTCATAATTATTTCTGATTGGCTAACCTGCTAACTAAGATCACACATAAAGGGGTTATGATTTTATGGATGACGGGATGTAAAGAATTATTTGAATAATTGAAAATAATATTGTTCAAGACTCTGATATAGACACTTCCATCTAGAAATTATGGATTGGTGATGTATAGTGATTCTTCAATGAATGAACTAGGTTGCGTCCTTAGAAAAAATGAAATTGTTATTGATTATGCATCATTTCAGTTGAAGAATCGTGGGAGAAATTATCCAACTCGTGATATTGAGTTAGTAGAGGTAATATTTTGTTAGAAAATATTGATACATTATCTCTACGATGAATGTTGTGGGATATATACATATCATGAGAGTTGGAAATACATTTTTATACAGAAAGAACTTAGCATGAGGAAAAAGAGATGGCTTCAGTTACTCAAATATTATGATTGTTCAATACACTATCACCCATGAAAGGAAAATAAGGTGGAAGATGCATTAATCTATAATGATCATGGACTATTGACCTAAATGAGAATTTAAAGAGATCTTATATTCATGGATATACAAATGATGGATATAGGAATTTTTACGGAAGGGGAAACATCTTTCCTCTTTTAAATTATTGCTAAACCATATTAACAATATAATATAATATTCTATCAATATAATGAAAAAAATCTACATAAAAAAATTAATGTTGTTAATGATATTAGATTGGCAGACTTCGTAACTAAAGAATGAGTTTTGACATTTGGGAAGAGATTATGTGTTCTATTAGTACTTGAGCTAAAAAAGGTAACTCCTAGATGATTCCCATTGCTCAAATTTTTCTATACACCCTGGTAGCACTATGATGTATAGAGATCTGAAGGAACATATTGGGTGGGATAATATGAAATGAGAAATTGATGACTATGTGTCAAGGGGTCTAGTTTGTCAACACGTAAAGGCATAGAGACAACATACTTGAGGGTGATGTAACCTATACCAATTCTTATATAGATGTGGGACGAAATTAAAATGTATTTTGACACAGAACTATAAAGGAAAACTAGAATAAATTATGCTATATGAGTAATTGTTGATCATCTCACAAAATCAGCACATTTCCTTTCTATAGGATAGGATTTACCACATGAGCGCCTTCTAAGACTTTATATTAATGAAGTTATAAGACTTCATTATGAACCTCTATTGATTTTGTCTGAACGAGATCACCAGTTTACATCAAAATTCTGGAAATGTCTCTAGAATGCATTGGATTTTAAGCTTCTTATGAGTACTGCATATAACCAACAAACCGACAAAAATTCCGAAAAGAGTACTGAAACACTATGAGACATGTTTATATCAAGATCTCTTGACTTTTTAATTTTGTTGGATCAATACTTACCTTTGGGGTTACTATCCTAAAATAATAGTTCCCATTAAAGAATTAAAATGGCACTATATGAAGCATTATATGATAATAGGTATCGAACTCAAACTTATTGGGATGATGATAGATAGATGAAACTATTTGGCCCAGAACTTATTGAAGAGGAAACTGCAAAGGTAAAGAAAATGCATTCCCATATCAAAGCAGGCCAAAGTAGGAAAAAGTGATATGCTAAAAACTAGAGAAAGGATTTTGAATTTCCAATAATATATCATTCCCTTGTAAAAGTATCTCCATGGAAGGGTGTATTAAGGTTTTGAATGAAAGGGGAACTGAGCCCCAGGTACATCAGATCATTTGAAATTATAGAAAGGATCAAAGCTATAGCTTATTGTTTAGTAATGAAACCAAGTCTCTCAAATGTTCATAATGTCTTCTACAATGCATTGTTAAAGAAATAAATTCTATACCCATTGCATATACTCACCTATAAATAAATAGATATGGAACCTAATTGGTCATAATGTGAAGAGACTATCAAGATTCTTTACACAAAAGAGTTAGTATTTAGAAATCGAACAACATGCCTAGTAAAGGTTCTTTGGAGAAACCAAAAAATATAAGAAGAGATGTGGTATCCTGAGGTTGTTATGAAGAAGAACCATCAACATCTTTCTTAAGGGCTTTATACATGAAAAAATTTGGAGGATGAATTTTCCGAAGGTATGAATAATATAACACCCCAAATATTTTTCGGTATGTTTCTGTTAAATAATTTCAATTCATTAGATAGCCTATATTGAATGAAGCACTAAGTATCTGTGCAAAAAGACTTCTTTATTTATAGAAGAATCTCATAACCATCCAAACATAAATTTTACACACCTATGATTTGAATTTCCAAAAACGGGCATCTACGGTTGTGATCATTAAGTTATTTGGAGTATGATGAAACCAACTTGCTTTCTTATAAACAGTAACAGACCCTTATGAATACAAATATGAATATTAATATGACCCTTATAAATATTAATTCATAATATTATTTTATTTTCTTAAGGTGATATGATAATGAGATGTTGACTGATTTTTCAAGGTATTAAAAGCTGAGTTATAACATTAAAATTATTATTTATGAATAAATTATGATTTTATTTTAAAATAAAATAAATAATTTAAAAAAATTATTTAAAAAAATAGAGTTCATTTTTGAATTCTACACATCAGAAAATGGTTAGGGAGAATTTTTTGGTGTTTTTCTAAAATACATGTATTTTTTGTGAATAGTAAAAATACAGTTTTGAGTTTTCAGTAGTTTAATGTCATTATAATGATGTAATAATTAATATAAAGGGTAGGTAAACTTTAGTACAGATAAATATGACATGAGGTACCCCAAGGGGAAAAACCCATGGGCAAATAACATTGTAATTCACATGGTTCTACAAAAACCACTGAGGAGGTTTCCCTTTAAATTTATAAATAACTCAATCTAATATACTATAAATACCACTCACCCATTATTTTTCATTCATACCAAATTAATTATCCTAGAAGATATGGTTTTTAACCTCCCTAAGAGTCTTCAAAAGGTTTTAAAACTCCCCAATGGTCCCAACCTTCATGTTTTTGGAGTTACCCTACAAGGTAAGTGAATCTACCTCCCTTCTCTTTTTATAAAGCATTGATTTTATGTTTTATCTTTTTTTCAATTGGATTGTGTTGGGTTATTTAATTCAATATTCCCATTTGAATCCATGTTATTTAAGAGGGATAACATTCCCTCTTTCTCTAATCAATCTATTTTATGAATTTTTAAGTGACGTTGTTAGGTTGTTGAATTTTCATAATGGATTTCACAATTGTTCTTTTATTTTAGGTTCCTATCATTCCTTTTCTTTCCACATCTCACCACATCCAAATTAAATGTTAATTATAATATCATACATGTAATATAAATTTATTATTCTAATTGATATTTTATCGTAATATCTATTTTCACCTCCTCTTATATTAAAATGAAAACACCATCCGAGATGTGTTAATTTGTCACATTCAAGGACGACGGGTTCTCAATTTTTATTACAGTTTTCAATTCTTCTCATGAAACCATTTTTATATTTGAACTAGATCAGAATAAATTTATTTTATCTGATGTAATATTTTGGAATCCTTACACTCTCAAAATATAAAATAATAAAACAAAACAATTTCATTATTCACAAAACTGCCATGTAAACCAAGTGTTTATCATTATCTTTTATCAAACAAGTCATCCTCATTATATTTTACCAAAATCATTATAATATCACTTATATCTATTTAAATTTCACTGATAATATATATCAACAATTCTATATTCTTAACCACATTTCAAATGAAATTCCATTCAAGAATACAAGTAAACTGATCTTAAAAACCATGGAAGAAAATTTTCCCAAAACAATAAAATTGATCCTCTTAAACCAATCAGAAAAGGAATAATTGAACCTATTAAGGTTATAACAAATCAATTACATGTTGATTTGTTTCTTGAGTTATTAATTAATGAATAAAAACTTTTTCATTAATGTCATTAAGATCAATAGAGAACAAATTCATGCATAAGGTAAGGGGTTTCTAATCTCACTTTTAATTATGTGATATTTTCATTGTTTTCCACTTATTTTGTGCATGGTTTGTATTGGGTACTAACATTTGATATATATATTATAATTATTATCTTTGTATTCATGGAATTCTATGATTAATTTGGTGGTTGTTAATATTTTTTCATACGAGTCAGTTGATTACAACATAGTAAGGGACTTTTCCTCAATTTCTATTTCATTGAAAATTACATGGTATTGTGCACCTAATCCTTGTTATATGTCTTATCTACTTACCATTTGAGAAAAATTTTTATTTCAAATTGTAAATATAATATATAACCATATTATTGTTTCTTCAAGACTAATAAACTAATAATTCCTTTGGGATTTCATTCCTTTGAATCAGGCCAATGTAATAACCAATGCACCGGCTCTAGGGTCCTAGGGTCAGGGAGTTATATTTCATGATTTAGATAGAAAAACGAAATTTCTAAAAATAATTCTAAAATATTTTTTTGAATTACAATAAATACATTAACAATTTCATTTCAAAATAGTATATTACTTGGTATATGGGTTATCCTTTATAATAGGGAATTGAAATTGAGAATTCCTAGGTCCTTAACATTTAGGAAAACAAATTATAAATGGATCCCTATAACTGATTTTTTCCATCCATCATACTCTTTTTTTCTCAACAACTCAATACTTTATGCCCTTCTTTTAATAAAACATTTTCTTGTTCCTTTTAGACACTTACATTTAAATATAATAAAAAATTATTTTAACCTTTTTAATTCATTATCATAATCTATTAAAATCCATCATAATGGATTTTGAAGGAAATATGAATTATCCTAAGAATATCCCAAAATGGTTTCAAGCCATGTAAATAGTATGTCTTGTTTTCATGGCCATGTGACAATTAAGTAACACCAAATACGCCCTTTTCGGTGTTATTAAACATAAGAACATGTATGCTAAAATCGTTTCCACATATAATATCTATAAGGTATGTATTGAATGGAAAAAGAACATAGTATCTACATTAAAAAAATTTAATATTTTCTTATACACTTATCATCAAAGTCTATCATAGAATTATGATCCATAATATCTATTATCATAAATTGGGTTCCCAATGAGTCTACTAAATTTCATCTAATTATAACTATAGTGATTCAGTCCCCAATATAATAGGGCTAGTTTATTCTTTATTACAATGTCCTAATATACAAGGAATCGTATCCCATAGAACCTAATAGTTTGGTAGTTTCGGTAAACTAGATACATTCTTAATTCTTTCATTAACTTTGGTAAAAAACTATAACATGGTTATTATTTGAGATATCAATTATTTATCTATCATATACTTACATATCCAATATTGTATAGTTTTTGAGTTCTTGATAAATGAAATCAAATAAGGGTGGTCTAAGAGTCTTAATATGGGTTAGGTTTTTAGGATGCTATCATGAATCAATAATCACAATCAACATGGAATGGTAAATAACTGAATGAAATTTTTATTTAATAAATAGCATGAATATCCTAACTCGATAAGTAATAATCATTATAGAATGGTAAATAATTGAATAAAATTCCATTTAATTAGTAAATAGAAAATAAAATGCATCTCAATATAATATCATTGTGAAAATATCATAGACAATAATATATGAATTCTTAATAAAGGGACTTGTTAATTATTAAATAAAATGTATCGGGAAAATGATACCAATACCATCAAGACATTTTACAATACAGTTTATATCTAAAGGGTACAAATTTATATTAATATATATTTTAAACCTAAACTTTTACTATCAATACCTTTCACAAGATAGATTAATACTACTGGGTACAAAATCATATGGTTTGTCAAACTGATTTGTCTCATCAAACTATTGATTCATCAATTGGATTTCAATAAATATTCACCACCTTTAATATTATATACAAATAATTTTTCATATATTTAGTTATTTATTTAATTCATGTACAATGTGCCATATCAAAAACATATCCATATTGTGAAAACATATTGATTTATCAATATTTCCCCAGTCAATCAAATAACTATCCAAGTGAATCACTGTATATAATAATGATACATGTTTTAATATGTAATCATATCCATGATAAATAATATATTTATTTTTTGGAAATTTATTGATTAATGGGAAAAGGAAATTAAATAATTCATGTGGAAGTTAATGAATAATAAAATTAAACAAGGAAGTGAATTTCAATATTGTCCTTTGAAAAATAATCATAAACCATATAGGTAAATGATAAGGATATTATAAATAAATCATATCATTAGTAGAGTATATATAAACTAGTGTGTGGTATTCATTGATGAATGAAAATATATTTCAAAAACATTATTGAGGAAAGTATCCATTAAATTTTGTAAATCGCATTTTTAAAAATATATATTATTTAAATCATATTTATTGATAATAATTATTAAAAACTATGAATTTAAATAATATTTGGGGAATATAATTCATTAAAAAGAAACTTGTAAATATAAAAACGAATCTTCAGTGAAATTATGGTCATTAAATTAGATAAATCTTAATATTCTATACAATTTTAAATGAATAATAATTTTCATTGAATAAAGGTTAGGGAATTTATTTGTTTAAGTAATGAAAAGAATATTCCTTTCAAAATTTTAGTGAAATTAAAATTGGAATTATTTTGAAAATAAAATGAGAGTTCATTAAAAAAATTAAAAAGTAATAATGGCTAAAACTTTAATTAAAAAGTAATTTTTGAAATGATAAAAAATAGTTTTGAAAAATATTCAATGAAATAATGTTTTTTTGATGAAAATAGTTTTCCTAAAGTGAAGATAAATGAATTTGGATTTTTATAATAAAATATTATACATCATTTACAGTATAAATGTGTGGGAGAATTGTAATATTCTTTTAAAACATTATGAATAACCTTAGAAGAATAAAATTACATTTGTTCATTTATACAATTATTAAATAAATTCATTCTACTTAAAATCATGAATCAACATTCTCGATAAGAATACACTTTTGAAATAAATCCTTACAATAATCATAACATTGAAGCGATACATAATCAGTTAATTAAATATGTGTATAATTTTTAAATACACAGAAAAAAGTGGAACAAAAATATATGTTAATAAAAATTCATTATAAACATAATATCATAATATCAATGAAAATAAATAAGTAATATAAGCCAATAAAAATAAATTGAGTCATGAAATTATTTACCAGTTTGTAATTATTAGTTCAAATAATCTTAGATAAAATAATGAAAATATTATTAAAAATTAATTGTTCATGGTGTTCCACAGAATGAGGGTAGTATATTTTCTATATAAAATAAATTGGTGTATGACATAAAAAAAATACCTAAATGAAATAAAATCTAGATGAAATTTCTTATCCCATGTTTCTTTTTGGTTGAATGTTATTTAAACTCAAATATACAGGATTTATACCAGTTTTGAAGCTATAATAAAACCATTCCAAAATTTATATTATCATATATTATCTTTTCACAAAAACAGATTACCTGATTATTAATAATATTTTATTATTTTCCTCATTTTAGTTGTTAATTTCATCATATTCTCATTCATTATTTTTCATGATATTTTCTGATTCTAGTGAACAATATATAGCTTAATAAAAACAACAATAATAATTATGAAAAAATTAAAATATTTTTATATATATTTCACTTTTAAAACCAACCATTAAATATGGTTATGAAAAATTATGTTTGTTAGGTTCGTTTTGATGGTAGGCCATATGTAACCATGAGTAACATTTCCATTTTTGAACGATCTTTATGGAATGATGGTAAGTAAAATATTAGATTTACATAATATTAATAATTTTATATATAAAATATTATATAATTATATATATATATATATTTATCATTCATGTGGTGTGCTGATTAAAAGAGAGTCATGCCTCTTTGTGAAGGCATTAGTCCACACATACATAAACTATATTATAATCATAAGTGAGTTAAAAGGGAAAATATAAAATGAAATATGATATTTAAATAATAATAAGTATGTCATTAAGGTCATATTTATGTCATGTATATTGCATATAATCAATAAAATTACCCTTATCACCCTCTATGTAATGTGTTAAAGAATTACGAAACACTTTGCTTCGTGTGGCGGCAGTTTTCCATACATATAAGTGACATTATCATATCTACTAAGAAATTGAAATTAAAAATGGTAAATATGATAATACGACCCCATTGTATTCATTTTGTTAAAAATATAATTTATATAAATACTTTATAACCATCTTCATTCCCAACCTTGAGAGGTGGTAATGGAAAAACGAATAACATCAGTTCGCATAGCGGTAGTCCCCCATACAAAAAAATGATGATTTTGTATCCCATTTTATATAATTGAAGATGATTTTATGTCATAAAAAAATTATAAATAAATCCCCACATATGTAAGATACTGATCATATTCAACAATAAGGTTTCAAAATAAATTAAAAGAGGTGGATAATTAAATAAAATAAAAAATATTGTTGAAGATTATTACCTGATCATCAGGTATCCTTCTTAAGTATCAACCAAATACTGACATGGATAGATGTATTAAAAATATAAGTATTCTAGGATGATAAAAGTGAATTTTGAAAGTTATTTTAGACGGTATTTGATGAACCAAATAGGTTTTATGGTGTAAAGAAGATAGAGGAGGGGGTGTCCATTTATATGTGTGGTGAGTGGTGCACTTGTAATATTATGGAAAGACGAAATCAAAAACACATTCATATTTGTCATGAAAGAAGAATCCAACATGCTAAATTGTATAATATTGAAGATATAATGGGGGAAATATCCATATAATGGGTGATGGATAAGTTTTTATGTTATTTTAATCCCGTGTCTTCTAATTTTAACCTCTGGTAAAACCATTTTTTCCTTAACCACGA
The DNA here is from genome assembly GCA_963277665.1 of Viscum album. Lineage (NCBI taxonomy): Eukaryota > Viridiplantae > Streptophyta > Magnoliopsida > Santalales > Viscaceae > Viscum > Viscum album. The sequence continues at coordinate 45,551,740 of OY728153.1, forward strand.
TACTATGTTCAGTAATAATTTTTATCAAGAATTAATTTTAACTAATTAAAATTTAAAAATAATTATAAAAAAAATAATTTTTACTTTTTTGAAATTAAATTCCAATAAGTGTAAAATTTTAACCAAAATAAATTCTCATAAATGTGATGAGAATGTGGGTATTTTGAAAGCGTAAATATTCTAAAGATTACAAAGTTTTTATATAAAAACACAAAATGAAGATAATTAAAATGACCTAAATTGGATTAACATATATAATATAGGAATACTTTTAGTTTAAATCCAATTCAAAATATAATTTAACATTATAAACCTTTTAAATTAAAAGGCATGTTCAAATTAAAATTCAGCATTTTTCATTATTAATCAAAAAATGACATATTTCCAAAAAATCGAAAAAAATTAACACCAATGAAATTTTGGATTTTTTATTTATAAAATAATGATTAAATTTTCAAATTTTTTAATAATTTTCCAAAATTTATTTTTATGTTCTGTTCAAAATGCGTTATTAAATCATCGTTAAGAAAAAGGCGGTTTTTCAAAAAATATTTCCTTGTCTTTAAATGATTCCTATTTCATTTTTAGTCGATTAATAAAAAATGACATTGTGCAATCAATATATTTTCAAAATTATGTTAAACATATTAATATCTGCCATTTTAATGGCTAGTTCATAACAATCACATTAAATAATAATGTTTTTATAATATTTCATGTTTCATTTAACATTAGTGCTACATGTAAAGCAATCTAAACTCAATATTTCATTTGAAGAATGAAAAATATAGTGTTTCATGTAATTACATATAAAATCAATTATATTTTTAATGAAAACTATTTATGATTTTTAATTTATTTACAAATAAATATATCATAAAGTATCGTGGTTTTATATTTTATTCTAATATGTTATGGGTCACATTTGTTATCAAATAAAATGTTATCAACGTAGAATTTTGGGGAGTTGGATTTTTATTCATATTCATTGAGATGTAATAAAAAAATTCAGTCAACTTTTTTAAATTTTTGGTTAACATTTTTTTAGAAACGTGTTTGTAGGAGTCCAAATTCTGTAGGACAACCTAGTTTCCATTAGGTTCTATAATTAAATTATTTTATAAATTCTATTAATCCTGATTTATTTCATTATATAATTTTTTTTATATATTTAGGAAAAATTGTTTATATTTAAATTATTTCTATGATTCTTTGATGTGGATCCATGTCATGACATGTTATAAGAAGATTTACATGATGAATTTCATGAATGGGGTTTATCCTGAATTGTCTTTATAGAATCTATGATGTGAATATGTTATGACATTGATTTTAAACATGAACAGCTTCACATTGTTTTATTTTAATACACTCTCATATTAATTTTCCATTTATTCATTTGTTTTATTATTTTACTCTATTGTGAAGGATTATAAGGTAGTGTTCCAAAAATAACATTAATTAAGAGTTATGTCAATGGACATGTGATGGAACGTCTAGTTACATGGATTAATGTGACTTAATCTTATAGATTCATGATTTCTAAAACTAGTATTTCACATAATAAAAATCTATTTTTCAATAATTAATTAATGTCACATTTTATTTAATATATATCTTTTATAATAGTTTATTCAAATTCCTAAATTCATGTGTCTGATTACAAAATGACATTTTATTTTTAATAAATCACATTTTTCTTCATTTTAAACAAATAAATATATTCTTGATAACATTGAGTAATCTCATTGAATTAATATATGGTTACTGTAAAATTTTTAAAATTTATAAATGGTTTTATAAAATTATACTTCCCTTTTATGTGGATTATTATATAGTTTAAAAACATAATTTTTAATTATTATTTCTCTTGAAAATGGATAAATATATGGAAATGGGATTTCAAGTATCAAAATGGAATCATTAAATGAAACTTATTTTTAAAGAAATGTTCCGAAAAACTATTATATTGTATCCTAACCTCAATAAGATTTTGTGGAATATAAAGGGGTTGTAATGAATTCTATAACTAATGTCATACAAAGTTTATCCTAGTGAATTTTTGTGAAATTATCATGATACATAGTTACATTTTTTGAAAGATGGTAATAAAACATTAAACATTCGTCATGATTTTATTTACATTTTATATTTTTACTCCCATATTATGATTAATTATTAAATCATTACATAAATTATGCCATTTAAACTTGATTATAATTCGTTATGATATCATTTAAATATGTATTTTTGTCTTTACCATTATATGATTAGAAACATATAGTGTATTAGATAAATAATAAACTTTAATATTTTATTATATTTTAGAAATTTATCATAGGATTATAAAAAATATATTAATGAATTTGGTATTTAATAAGTTAAGAAATAGGGAAAAAAATGATTACGAACACCATAATTTTAATAGAAGTTCGATTCACCATACGTGAACCTAGTATACTCTAAAATCCCCTCCAACTCAATGATACGACTAGTACTAACCGAAAAAAGATATAAAATAATATAAATATTTTTCTATTGTATAATCAAATAAGTTATATTATAAAGGATAGACCATACCTATTTCATTTTTTTCTACTATAAAACTGATGCTTTTTCAAAGATCTAGCCCTAACATATCAATCTATATTTTTTAGGTGCAGAAAAAACCTACATGATTTCTATTTGATCAGGTGGAAAAATAAAAACACAATATTTTAAATTTGGTAAAGCATTTTTTTGGAAAATAAATTATTTAATCTTTTAGGGAAATATAAAAGTAGTAATAAATCATGAAGTAGTTGGTAAACGAAGAAGGAGGTGGAATAAAGAAATTAGGCCCTTATGGAATTTATATAGAACAAGGAATGTATGGAGAAACCAGTAAAACCTTTGTAAAATTTTAGAAAATAATCTATGTTGTTTTTAACATTTTCCATGGCATCACGTGTTTTTCGTGGTCTTTATTTATAGGAAATTGTTCGAATGGATTTTTTTCATCCTAAAAACATCTGTGAACCATATTCGATATGTCTTTTTTCCTGTCTATTCAAAATAATAAACACCTATATGAAATAGAATGGAAATATTACGGTTAACTAAATTTGTAAAATAATCTCCAAATCTTCATTTGATCTTCATTATTTATAATTGGTTCTAGTTAATTAATGAACTACTATCACTACGGGCTAGAGGGATACAAATGGAATTATAAACCTTTCATCTGAATAAAATAATTTAATAAAATAATTTATATGGGTAATAAGTGTGAAGGTGTAATGGTACTCATATAGCTTAAATAAACGTAATCTTAATTCTATTCATAATGTTAATAGTTATTTTAAATGTAATATAGTTGTTTTGTAAGGGTAAAAAAATTTTATACAACTCACATAAAGGTAATTAGCATCCATGTGTAAGGGAGCAAGGATTATATAAGATGTATAAATGTATTTATGTGAGTATAAAAATTATTTATATATTGGTAGAATAAAATTATAATGGTACATATAAAGTTAAAAAATAATTCTTGTTAACATAATTCATAATTTGAACTAGTTATGTATGGATAGCTATACATGCGTAAAGGTACAACTAGTCTTGCATGAAGGTAATGACCATATACATAATGGTACTCATATAAAGTTATTTGCTTCCTATTTATTTAATAAAAACCCATTTGAAGGTAATAAAACATTATAATATGTTCCATAATTTTAAAATTATAATGTGTAAGGGGAGAATATGATGTATATGACTTGCATTAAGAAAAATAATATAATATGTATGGGTAATATAATAACATAAGTATATATATAAATGTAAAAATAAGATATGTAATCATAAAGGGTGTCCTCTAATACTCAATTTAGCATAAATGGAATAAGGATAAAAACCAAGATACACAAAATATGTTAGTATAAATATAGTTACTTGAAGATTAAGTTTTCAATATTTTTAAAAAATTATTATATAGAATAATAATAATGGTTAGAATAATAGATGAAAAATTAAAAAATAGTTAATTTAAAAAAAATTATGAAAATAAATAACCATGGTTAAAAATTTAAAAACTAAATTCAGTATATCTAATAAGATATTAAAATCAAAATAACATGTAATAATATATGTGATAAAAGATTAAAATGTTAATATATGTAAAATTTGATTTATAATAAATCAAAATAAAGAAATGGATATTTAGAATTCTTCATATAATGAAATCCTTTTTCCTATATTATTTCAACCAAATAATTTTCGTAATAATTTAATATTAATATGTGAGAGGTTAATAAATTACCAAAAAAGAATTGTTTACCCAAACTCAACTGTCCCACAAATAATAATATCCCATTTTATATAAATTGAAAAACCAAGATTTTCATCAATATCCCCAAAATATTCACTCAATTTTATGAAAAAAACATAAATAGTCTCCAAAAAAAATTTCCCACATTTTTAAAATTTATAAAAAAGAAACAAAAAATAAAACTAAAATTATTCCCTCTTTTTAAAATTGATATCTACTTTTTAATGAATAAAATTAAAATAATATTGAGAACATGAATATGAATAACCATAAATACTATTTATAGTAATTTTGTAGAAAAATTAAATCTTAATATATATTTAAATTTGGAAATGGTATTAGTAATCCATTTTACAAGAAATTTTATTCAAAAAATAGTATATAGCCTGATTATATAAGAATATTAGATCAATAATCTATGTTAAAATATCCCTCAATACACAGTGGTTTAGAGAGATAAAACTCTTAATCCCAAAAATGAATTCTTTCTATAAATAAATTATTCAAATAAATTAATCATGTTATATAATTTAATATAAAAGGGAAAAAATGTAACATCCCAAGTATGTAATGAATAATAGATATTTTTATCTATGTCTATTAATGAATTAGATAGTGTTTTAGAGGCTTAAAATGAAAATAAATCCAATCTTAAGCATGGAATACACTAATATTTTTAAAAGATTGTTTTACTGCCTTTTGATGGAAAACCATTTTTAAATCTATCTTTTGACAATTTTATAAGCTATTTTTGTCAAAATAAACATATTCATTATTATTGGGACATTGAAATTTACATTGGATAAATTTTTGGTATTTTTCTAACAATGTTCATTTTTTAATGAATAGTGAAAAATACTGCATTTTACATAAACACTTCTTCTTCATTTAATTTAATTATATGGATAGATCATATTTTCAATTGGTCTTAAAGTGTAATATGAATATATTTTTACCATTTAATCCAATGGTGGTCATTAGGATTTTTTTCACTTTGGAATTGGGCATAAACTTATGCCAAAATTTAATAGATATTGTTTCAAAAAACCCGCTATTTATTTGGACATCGGGAATTATTTTTAAATCAATTATTGCAATTTATGTGTTTGGAATTTGGTAAAATATATTACATATTTGGAATCAGAATTTCCAAATTATGTAATTAATACTCTTTTGTTTTTGGACATTCTGAATAGTAATGACGGTAATTATCTTTAATTATCTTGATTAACGAGTAATCAGGTAGTTAAGGATAATAAAATAATAAAATAATAATAAAAAATGACACCAAAATTTGTCCTAAGGCTACTGGTTGTCTCATCTCCGACCATGGGATGCCTTGTGCCAAACTTGGCGGCCCCATGAAATCACTTTTGTGAGAAAGTGACTCTTTATCTTTTTATTTTTTTGAAGAATGTTAAATGTAACAAAAAATGTATCACCTATGTAACATATTTATAATTTTGTCTAAATAAATGATATTTTAGACTATGAATATTCATTGTAAAGATAAAAAGATTTCCTACATCATATTATTTGTTTCATAACTTTTAGACTTTAAATAAATTGAATTAATTATGAGATCATGATGATGCAGCGATTACCTCATTAATAAAGGATTTAAATAAAATGAAATGATAATGTAAAATATATGACCCACACAAGTCCAAAACCTATTGGATGGGTGGATTTAGAACCCTTATCACCATACACTCGAATTATATCAATGTGGGACTTTTTGAATCCGAAAATCATTTTCAAATAAAGTAATATTTCTTTACTTTCCAAGAGTGCCCCTCCTCTCCTCTTATAAAAGGCCCGCACCTCTACCTCCTTACCCACACTTCCAAAGCATTTTTCTCGGGGAAAACCTGGCCATTTTGTCCCTCCACTTCCCTATATTACTTTTTGAAGCCTCACCTTTGGAAGAAGTCTCCCCAAGGAAGCCTTTGAGCTCAAACCAATGGGAGTTACCCGATTTTAAGGTAATGTATTCACTTGAGTCCTTTTGTTTTATTTTGCTTCTCCAACCCCCTAAACTCTTTTTATTAATTTCTTTTGTAAAAAATCCAGTATCTTCAATATACTAGGATGTTGTTATAATATGGATTCGAGAAAAACTTACACACACGTACATCTAATGGTTAAAGGACATACTGTTTCCGTGGATGGTGAATTTATGCCTCCCGAAACGATGATTGTTCAACATTCTTTTAACTCCTTCAAAGGTGTCCATTAAGATGACACTATATTTATATATGATATATAATATGTTTATATTTTCCTTAAGCTTCTGTATTTTTCATTTTGGTCATACCTTTATGGTTTCCATTATGGGTAAACGCAATATCTTCATTTAAGGAAGTGCGGACTACCGCCCCTCAAAGTGATTTGATTCGTTAAATACCATATTTAGGACGTATAAAAGATAGAGTAATGATATTGTATATTATATTACATGGGAATTATAATATACCTTTATATCATTATGATTCCATTCTCTAAAATATGAAATAGAAATGAAAGTAGCGTTTATGCGTACGTATGGCTTACCGTCTCCGTGAACGGTGCATTTCATTTCTTACCTCTAAATGATGATGTAATATTATAAATGCATATATATACTGTATATATATGATATATATGATATTTACATCATGATTATAATTCTGGATATAATGGATACATGAACAACTTGTAATTATAAATGGTTTATTTTTTACTCAAGTACCAATGATCGTTAAAACGAATGTTATTAACATAAATAATTACATAGTGTTCATGACATGGAAATAAGTGATATAAAAGGAATAATGAAATTGAAAAAGGTTCTTAAACAAGTATAAATTAACTCAAATTTATTATTTAGGAGATTAAAGAACGACCGAGTCAAGTCGGACCTGAGGTATGGGACTTCGTCTCAATCTCCTTACATTGAGGCATATCTTATTTTATACACAACTTTATTTTATACGGTGTATAATCACCTTTGACTTTTACATTTATCCAAAATGAATCTTTTTTATACGAAGCGTTCTACAAAAAGACAAAAGGGAATGTTTTTGTCGTACGTATGCAGCGACAACAACTTCTCCACCGCCATGACCATTATTTGAGTTTCGGCTTCCTCTACAAGCCATACCTTCTTTTTAAAAGAAAAATAAATACCATGTTTTACTTTTCATTTATTTTGGTATTGAAAATGGCTTTCATAATGTTTTTATATCAATGTGTTGTATTGATATCTTGTGATTGAAAGGTGGAAATGTTATGTTTCCTTTATGCATGTTTTATGTGATACGATTATGTTGAGGTTCTTGGGAATTATTATGATGATGGGAGGTTCTGTGATAAACAAAGGGAAGGTGAGCCCGATATAGCTCTCCAATGCATTGGGTAATGCGAAGGAGTGAAACGTTAAGGTTTCTCCGAAGAGATTTAGGGAATATACTGTGATGGGTATTCCAAACGTAACCAAGAGGGTTACTCCCTACGTAAGAATGTTATGAATGCCTCAAGTTACCTTTATGTCTTATGATTTCTACGATTTATTCATGATTTGATGAGGTATATTTTATGGGTAAAGTATGATTTTATTCTTATGTATATATGAACTCATGTTTCATTTCCATATTTTTTTTATATAACCCATACTGAGCTTTTTATGCTCATCCCAAGTATTTTTTTGAAATGTTTTTCACAGGTTAAGGGAAAGTTACATGATATGATGATAGTGTGAAGGAAGTGTCAAGAAAGAATCCATGTTTTATCATAAATATATTCCATTGATGGAAAAAAATGAATATTGTCTTTATGTAACCACTTTGTTTAAATGTGGAATGTAATGCAAGTTTTATGATCTAATTCTCTAAAACTCTAAACCTGAAAAGATCTTCAATGTGTAATCTTGTAATAACTCAAGATTAAGTAAGTTTTAAGGTTGGGGCCTTATAGTTGGTATCAGAGGTCGGTTTAGATAACTTTAGGAGTTATAATTCTATTAAATTATTAACCAAAAATATATATTTTTTTGGTCAAATTGAAGTGATATAGTATTTGAAGATTACCATGTTCCTTCATCTAATACATGTTTGTTCAAAATGGTTTTCCGTAGAGGAAACAGGGAAGCAGTGCTAGGAAAGAATGCAGAAAGAAATAACCTTCCGAATCAACATCCTGAGATGGTCGGAATTAGAACTGAACAGTTTGTTGTAGTAATGGCACAGTTGACTCAAGCAATAAATGGTGGTGGTATCCATGCAAGAGATCAGCCAGATCAACCACAGAGGAACATGTTAGTGGTGGAACATTTCATGAGGCAACATCCCCCATCATTCAGAGGATCATCTGACCCTGTGTCAGCTGAAGGGTGGATTAAAGCACTGGAAAAGATTTTCGATGTCATGGGGTGTTCAGACAATCAAAAGGTTAGTCTTGCTATTTATCGTTTGGAGGGTGAAGCAGATCAGTGGTGGTCGATGGTTAAGAATATCAGGGATGCTGATGAGATTGATGCTCTCGACTAGGATAAATTCAAAGGTATTTTTCTTGAGAAGTATTTTCCTAAGGATGTTCGACTTAGGATGGATAGACAATTCTTGGAATTGAGGCAAGAGGAAGACTCAGTGGCTACCTATGAAGAAAGGTTCACTCGATTGGAAAGGTATGCTCCAAATTTTATCTGAGACCTTGATAGTAAAATAAATCGTTTTTACTTAGGATTAAAGCCAAAATATCGAAGGACATTAGCTTCTCATGAGTTTAAAAGTTATGAAAAGCATGTTCGATGTGCTGAGAAGGTGGAAATGGAGTTTGCCAAAGATCAAGTGTTCTATAACAACCAACAGAAGAAGAGACCGAGGTGGTAGGAGAAAGGTAAGAATTAATCAAAAAAGTATGATGGTAAGAAAACTAAGTTTCCAGTTTGTGATAAATGTGGCAAAAGGCATGCTGGGGAATGTCTTCTGAATTCTGGAAAGTGCTACTGATGTGGTAAGATGGGACATAGGTCTCGTGATTGCACTGAAAAACATCAGGGTGATGGTAAGACCAAATTTGATTTACAGTTAGTGAAATGTTATAAGTGCAATGAGATGGTTCACTGTGCAAAAGAGTTTCCTACAAAGAGCTTGAGTGATGGGAAGCAGTTAGACTACAAGCAGAAAGGGGTGGTGAAATCCTTTGAAACTACTTCAGTAGATGTCGGGCCATCAAATGAAGTTGTATTAGGTACTTTGTTTGTTTTTTCAGATTATGCCAGTGGGTTGTTTGATTCAGGGTCTACACATTCTTTCATCACTGAAACCTTTTCTAGTAAAATGGGAATACCATCTCAAGAAATGACTCATGAACTTGTGGTAAAAACACCTGGGGGAAATTTTGAGGCAAAAATAATTTATAAGAATCTTTCTATCCTTATCTGTGGAAGGAACCTACTTTCAAACCTTATTGCTCTACCTCTAGTATAGTTTGATTTTATCCTGGGTATGGATTGGCTCTCTATTTACCATGCTAAGAATAACTGTAGAGATACAAAAGTTTCTTTTCAGAAATAATTTTCGTTTGTGTTCAAGAATGAACCCATACTGTTGATAACTTATCAAGAGGCCAAAAAACTTGTAAAAGATGGAAATTAATGTTACCTTGCACACATCGTTGAAAATAAAGGAACTGTTTAGATTAATGATGTGCCAGTGGTAAATGAGTATCCTGATGTTTTTCCTGATGAGTTTCCTGGAATAATACTAGAACGGGAAGTTGATTTTACTGTTGAATTAGTTCCTGATGCTAAGCCAATTTCAAAACCCCCATATCAAATGGCTCAAATTGAACTTTTAGAGTTGAAGGAGCAATTGCAAGATTTATTAGAGACAGGTTTCATTCGACCTAGCACATCACCATGTGGTGCTCATGTCTTGTTTGTTAAAAAGAATGATGGTTCTATGAGACTTTTAATTGATTATAGGGCCTTGAATAATATCACTGTTAAGAACAAATATCCTTTGCCTCATATCGATGATTTGTTTGATTAGCTCTAGGGAGCTCAGTATTTTTCAAAGATTGACTTGAGATCAGGGTACCATCAGCTGAAGGTAAAGGAAGCAGATGATCCGAAGACTATGTTTCATACAAGATATGTCCATAATGAATTTTTAGTAATTCCTTTTGGGCTAACCAATGCACTTGATTTATTCATGGACTTAATGAATAGAATTTTCCATGAGTTCTTGGATAAGTTTGTGGTGGTTTTCATTGATGATATTTTGGTGTTTTCTAAAAGTAAATAGGAGCATGAATGACATTTTAGGGTTATCTTGCAAACCTTAAAAGAAAAGAAACTGTATGGAAAATTCAGCAAGTGCGAGTTTTGGTTGCAACAAATTTCTTTCCTTGGTCACATTGTTTCTAAAGATGGGATAACCGTTGATCCTGCTAAAACAAAGGTTGTTGAAGAATGGCCAAGACCCACAAATGCAACAAAGATTCGTAGTTTCCTTGGTTTGGAAATGTATTTCTGAATGTTTGTTAGAAATTTTTCACGGTTATCTAGTCCAATGACTAAGCTAACTCGGAAGGGTGTTAGGTTTATCTGGACAAAAGAATGTGATGATTGTTTTCAGGAACTGAAAAGAAGATTGGTGAATGCTCTAGTTTTGGCACTACCTTCCAGGAATGGTGAGTTTGTTATATACAGTGATGCTTCATTGAAAGGACTTGGGTGTGTCCTAATGCAGAATGATCAGGTAATTGCTTATGCTTCACGACAGTTGAAAACTTATGAGGTAAATTACCCTACACATGATTTGGAATTAGCTGCTGTTGTTTTCGCATTAAAAATTTGGAGGCATCATTTGTATGGAGTAAATTGTGAAATATATACCGATCACAAAAGTTTAAAGTATATATTCACTCAGAAAGAGTTAAAAATGAGACAGAGGAGATGGATGGAATTAACCAAGGATTATGATTGTACAATTCATTACCATTTGGGAAAAGAATATAAATCGGTCGATGCTTTGAGTTGAAAAAGTAATTCTTCATTAACAATGTTGAGTTTGGAACATGATCCTTTGGTTAAGGATTTGATGAAATTTGGCATAGAAGTTGTTGGTGGAGGATGTTATTCTGTTTTGTTTCAGTTATCAGGGAGATCATCTCTATCAGACAGAATCAAGAAAGCACAAAAGCAAGACAGTGAGTTGTAGAAAAAGGAAGAGCTGGTTCAGAAGGGTAAGTTGCCTGAATTCAACATTGATAATGATTGTGTTTTGAGATTTGGGAAGAGATTGTGTGTCCCTTGTGATTCATTGTTGATGAGAGAGTTGTTATGTGAAGCTCATAGTTCTCCGTTTACAGTTCATCCTGCTAGTACTAAGATGTACAGAGATCTGCGGGAGAATTACTGGTGGGATGGAATGAAAAGAGATATTGCTGATTTTACTGTGAAGTGTTTGACTTGTCAGTAGGTTAAAGGGGTGTGGCAGTTACTGAAAGGGATGCTTCAGCCTTTACCAGTTCCAGAGTGGAAATGGGAGAATATATCCATGGACTTTGTTCTGGGATTACCGAAGACATCTCGAGGTAATAATGCAATCTGGGTTATTGTTGATCGCTTGACCAAATCTGCTTATTTCTTTGCTATACGAGATACTTTATCCCTAGATCAACTTTCCCGTTTTTATCTTAAAGAGATAGTCAGGTTATATGGAGATCCTCTCTCCATTGTATCTGACTGTGATCCCAGGTTTACTTTTAAATTTTGGAAAGGCCTTCAGAAGTGGTTGGATACTGAATTAAATTTTAGTACAGCTTTTCATCCTCAATCAGATGGGCAGTCGGAACGAAAAATTCAGAACGTGGAGGATATGCTATGAGCTTGTTCGATGGATTATCAGGGAAGTTGGGACCAACATATTTATTTGGTTGAATTTTCATATAATAAGAGTTTTCAATCCAGTATACAGATGGCACCATTTGAGGCTTTATATGGGAAGCGGTGTCGAACTCCATCTTTCTGGGATGAAGTGGGTGAACAGAAGTTGATGGGACCAGAATTGGTAGAAGAGATGGAAGAAAAAGTTCAGCTGATTCAGAAACACATGAAAACAGTACAGAGTAGGCAGAAGAGTTATGCAGACAATAGGAGGAAGGACCTCTCTTTTGAGGTAGGTGATCATGTTTTTCTCAAAGTATCACCATGGAAAAGTGTGATGCAATTTGGAAAGAAAGGAAATATGAGTCCAAGGATCATTGGACCATATGAAATTCTGGAGAGAGTTGGATCAGTTGCTTACCGAGTGGCTTTACCTCTGAGTTTATCTCAGGTACACAATCTTTTTCATGTTTCAATGTTAAGGAAGTACATGCCAGATCCATCTCATGTTTTGAGTCCATAGGTAGTTCAGCTGGAAGAGAACCTATCTTATTAGGAATAACCAGTCCAGATTCTTGACCATAGGGAGCAAGTGTTACGGAATAAGGTGATTAATCAGGTAAAGGTTTTTTGGAAAAACCACATGATGGAATAGGCAACATGGGAATCTGAAAATGCAATGAGGGATAAGTACCCCCATTTATTTGATAAGTAAATAATTTGCAGGGACACAATTTTCTAAAGGGGGGAAGGATGTAACACCCCAAGTAAGTAATGAATAATAGATATTTTTATCTATGTCTATTAATGAATTAGATAGTGTTTTAGGGGCTTAAAATGAAAATAAATCCAATCTTAAGCATGGAATACACTAATATTTTTAAAATATTGTTTTACTGCCTTTTGATGGAAACCCATTTTTAAATATATCTTTTGACAATTTTATAAGATATGTTCGTCAAAATAAACATATTAATTATTATTGGGACATTGAAATTTATATTGGATAATTTGTTGGTATTTTTCTGACAATGTTAATTTTTTAATGAATTGTGAAAAATACTGCATTTTACATCAAAACTGATTTTTCATTTAATTTAATTATATGGTTAGATTATATTTTTAATTGGTCTTAAAGTGTACGCTGAATATATTTTTACCATTTAATCCAATGGTGGTCATTAGTATTAATTTCACTTTGGAATTGGGCATAAACTAGTGCCAAACTTTTCATAGATATTGTTTCAAAAAACCTGCTATTTGTTTTGACAACGGGAATTATTTTTAAATCAATTATTGCAATTTATATGTTTGGAATTTTGTAAAATGGATTACATATTTGGAATCATAAATTCCAAATTATGTAATTAAGACTCTTATGTTTTTGGACATTATGAATAGTAACGACGATAATTATCTTTAATTATCTTGATTAATGAGTAATCAGGTAGTTAAGGATAATAAAATAATATCATAATAATAAAAAATGGCACCAAAATGTGTCCTTAGGATACTTTTTGTCTCATGACAGACCATGGGATGCCTTGTGCTAAACATGGGGGCCCCATGAAATCACTTTTGTGAGAAAGTGACTTTTTATCTTTTTATTTTTTTAAAGAATGTTAAATGTAACAAAGAATGTATCACCTAAGTAATTTTTTTTAATTTTTTCTACATAAATGATATCTTGGACTATAAATAGTCATTGAAAAGCTAAAACTATTTCATACATCATAGTATTTGTTTCATAATTTTTAGACTTTAAATAAATTAAATTATTTATGACATCATGATGATGCAACGATTATCTCATTAATAAAGGATTTAAATAAAATGAAATGATAATGTAAAATCTATGACCCACACATGTCCAAAGCCTGTTGGATGGGTTGATTTCTAACCCTTATCACCATACCCTCGAATTATATCAATGTGGGACCTTTTAAATCTGAAAATCATTTTCAAATAAAGTAATATTTCTTTACTTTCCAAGAGTGCCCCTCCTCTCCTCTTATAAAAGGCCCCCACATCTACCTCCTTACCCACACTTCCAAAGCATTTGGCTCGGAAAAAACCTACCCATTTTGTCTCTCCACTTCCCTCTCTTACTCCTTGAATCCTCACTTTGGGCAGAAGTCTTCCCAAGGAATCCTTTGAGCTCAAACCAACGGGAGTTACCCGATTTTAAGGTAATGTATTCACTTGAGTCCTTTTGTTTTATTTTGTTTCTCCAACCCCCTAAATTCTTTTTATTAATTTATTTTATAAAAAATCAAGTATCTTCAATATACTAGGATGTTTTTATAAGAAGGATTCGAGAAACACTTACACACACCTACATCTAATGGTTAAAGGTCATACTGTTTCCGTGGATGGTGAATTTATGCCTCCCGAAACGATGATTGTTCAACATTCTTTTAACACCTTCAAAGGTGTCCATTAAGATGACACTATATTTATATATGATATATAATATGTTTATGTCTTCCTTAAGCTTCTGTATTATTCATTTTGGGCATACCTTTATGGTTTCCATTATGGGTAAACACGATATCTTCATTTAAGGAAGTGCGGACTACCGCCCACTCAAAGTGATTTGATTCGTTAAATACAATATGTGGGACGTATAAAGGATGGAGTTATGATATTGTATATGATATAAAACTGGAATTATAATATACCTTTATATCATTATGATTCCATTCTATAAAATATGAAATTGAAAAGAAAGTAGCGTTCATGCGTACGTACAGCTTTCCGTCTCCATGAACGGTGCATTTCATTTCTTACCTCTAAATGATTATGTAATATTATAAATGCATGTTTATACTGTATATATATGATATATATGATATGTACATCATGATTATAATTCTAGATATAATGGATACATGAACAACTTGTAATTATAAAGTGTTTATTTTTGACTCATGTACCAATGATCGTTAAAACGAACGTTATTAACTTAAATAATTACATAGTGTTAATGACATGTAAATAAGTGATATAAAAGGAATAATGAACTTGAACATGGTTCTTAAACAAGTAGAAATTAACTCAAGTTTATTATTCAGGAGATTAAATAACGACCGAGTCAAGTCGGACCTGAGGTATGGGACTTCGTCTCAATCTCCTTTCATTGAGGCATATTTTATTTTATACACAACTTTCTTTTATACGGTGTTTAAACCCATTTGACTTTTATGTTTATCCAAAAGTAATATTTTTTATATGAAGCGTTTTACAAAAAGACAAAAGGGAATGTTTTTGTCGTACGAATGAGGTGACAATGACTTCTCCACCGTCGTGACCATTATTTGAGTTTCGGCTTCCTCTAGAAGCCATACCTTCTTTTTAAAAGAAAAATAAATATCATGTATTAATTTTCTTTTATTTTGGTATTGAAAATGGTTTTCATAATGTTTTTATATCAATGTGTTGTATTGATATCTTGTGATTGAAAGATGGAAATGTTATGTTTCTTTTTTGCATGTTTTATGTGATATGATTATGTTGAGGTTCTTGGGAATTATTATGAAGACGGGTGGTTCCGTGATAATATAAGGGTGGGTGAGCCCAATATAGCTCTCCAATTCATTGGG
Source organism: Viscum album (assembly GCA_963277665.1). Taxonomy (NCBI): domain Eukaryota; kingdom Viridiplantae; phylum Streptophyta; class Magnoliopsida; order Santalales; family Viscaceae; genus Viscum; species Viscum album. The sequence goes on from OY728153.1 coordinate 45,567,524, forward strand.
TAATGCGAAGGAGTGAAATTATAAGGTTTCTCCGAAGAGATTTCGGGAATATACTTTGATGGGTATTCCAAACGTAACTAAGAGGGTTACTCCCTACATAAGAATGTTATGAATGCCTCAAGTTACCTTTATGTCTTATGATTTCTATGATTTATTCATGATTTGATGAGGTATGTTTTATGGGTAAAGTTCTTATGTATATATGAACTCATGTTTCCTTTCCATATTTTTTTATATAACCCATACTGAGCTTTTTACGCTCATCCCAAGTCTTTTTTTGAAATGTTTTTCATAGGTCAAGGGAAAGGTACATGATATGATGATAGTGTCAAGGAAGTGTCAAGAAAGAATCCATGTTTTATCTTAAATATATTACATTGATGGAAAGAAATGAATACTGTCTTTATGTAACCACTTTGTTTAAACGTGGAATGTAATGCAAGTTTTATGATCTAATTCTCTAAAACTCTAAACCTGAAAACCTCCTCAATGTGTAATCTTGTAATAACTCAAGATTAAGTAATGTTTAAGGTTGGGGCCTTATAAAATATCCCCAACATTTATGAAATATAAAAAAATTATACATATACACTCCCACAATTTTTTTTCATTTCATAATGTAAATTAAAATAATTAAAATAAATTTTCAATGAATTAAAAAATATTTTTTAAAGAACTTTCCAGTAACCATAAAATAAAAAAATAAGAGCATTATACCTTAAAAAAGTGAATATAAAATTTTTAATACATTCAAACACGCCATATATTATAACAATAATAGAAAATTAATGCTAAAAAAGGAGAAATAAATATTTGGGCATATAGACTGGCATGGGACCTACTGGATTTGAATATCATACAATAGGAACCCATGATGTATAATTGATATCCCTTTTAACATTAAAATATATTTCTGAAAAAATATGTTTTTAGGCTAATGATTAAATATTATTTAAAGATATATATTAATAATAGAGTACAAATGATACACACATAAAATAAGGTACATGAGATCCCTTTACAAATGTACTCTTAAAAAAATTTATATTTAAAAACTTTATGAAATGTCTTATTGTTACCAAAATATGATTTTACTTATTTATTTTATTCAAGGTTATCATCATATCTAACTTCACTTTCCATTTTAAATTTTTTTTAATGATTTTATTCCAAATAACTAATTTTTTTAATGATTTCATTTTATTTTTTTAGAATTCTCCAAATCTATTAATATTTATTCATTTTTTCATGAAATTGAATTTTATAATTTTTTATTCTCCCCATTTACCATTTCCATTATATCTTTCCTTTATAAAAATCTTCTAAATTGAATTTGAATCTCTATTTTTGATCATAAATACTTTTTTATAAAATCATCATCCCTTTCAGTCTAATTTATTAACTCTCATTTTGATTTTCAAAAAATTATACTACAACCATATTAGAATAAGGAGTACAATTATTATAATCTTGGTTCTCTTTAACTGGCCTTTTGTTTCATTTTTCAATCAAACTATCTCACATTGTTTTTTAAAATGAATCTATAAGATTTAGTAAAATGTCTTGTACTAATTTATTATTTGTTTTTAAATCCTTATATGTAGAACTTTTAGAATGTATCACATCAAAAGAACATGAATTTTACTCAGAAATTGTTTAATATTAAAAAATTTATGTCACACAAGGATGATTTAATAAAGGTGAAAATTATATTTATGGTAACACATCATGTTTATCCATAAAAAATGATTCCTATTTTCTTGACATTTTTAGTTCCCCTGCTACATGAACATAACTCCATGGTACAAATCTATCCAACATGATTAGGTTGGTTATTTTCTATCTTTTATTAAATTCCTTTTCCTTCAGTCATTATATTTCTACATTCACATTTTTAATGAGTGGGTTTTCTTAATTCATAAAAAATAATAGTATATTTACCATTACTGTATTTTATATTTTAATTAATCTACTATTTCTTTGATATTATTTTTTTAACCTTATTCCCTATTCACAATATATTCCAAAAAATTAAAAATTTGTTTCAATTCACCACCTTTTCCAATACTATTAGATCATGAACATACAATAGAAGAGTTGGAAAAAAAATATTTTTAGAATATTTTAATAGTACTAAATTATTAAAAAAAATTCTATCATTAATCATTCATTCAAAATCATATTCAATAAGTGATATTTTGAAATTATCCATTTTATATTGGGTAAAACACTTTCTTAAATTGATTTAGGAATTATTTTAGTTACAATTCTTAAGGAATGTTCGAAATATTCTCCCAATAATTAAATTATAATTTACACCATCTAGAAGAGGAACCATCCAATTCATGATCATGGTAAATTGGTTATACATATCAATTATTTTCTTCGGATCATTCATTTTGAATTCGTGAAGTTATGTTCCATTTATTCAGTTCACAAGAACATACCTGTTAAATTATGAGTGTCATTTGATTTACTATAAACTTTATAAGATGTTTTCATGATGAAATATGACTATTCATGTTTCTACTTAAAGAACAATAAATATAATGAATTATTACATAATTTATTGCATTCTTAAAAGTATCATTTAAAGTTAGACTTCCCAAATCCATTTCATATAGTGTATGGGGTTTAATAGTAATACAATATTATTCAATTTTAATATTCTTTAACAATACCTCAAGATAATCCTTAAAATATGCATAATCACTTCCATTGAAGTGATATGGTATAAGAGGATATATTACATCACATTCCTGACATCACATTGAAACCAAAAATTATCATTTCCATAGACTGCTAATTATAGGATAGTGTTATCATTATAAAAAATAATAAATTCATAATAAACAACAGAACCAAAACTATACTTTTATGGTAAAAGGTGGAATACCAATTATTGACCCATATATGAATATAAATATCGATGAGAGGGGTTGAATAGTAATTTTAAACCATTATGAATTATTTTAAAATCAATATAGAATTATCCATAATAGTTAAATTATTGTGGTGTTAAAATAGTTAGGTAGGAGATAAAATAAATTAGCTAGAACATCATATTATTTATAGTAGTTTAGTTCATTGTATGTGAACCTTGTCAACTCTTAAATACCCACTAATTCATTGGGAGTTTTGGTAAAAAATAAAATAAAATAAAATAAAAAAAGACTTTTACTGGTGTAGACCCAATCCTATTCTATTATAGAATAAATAATATACCATTTTCCATTTATGGGTACAAGAAGAAACCTAATCATTTTTTAAAGGTATCCCTAATATTTCACTCACTCTATTCCAGGTGAAAAAGAGAACCTATGTGATTTTATTTTAATTTGGTGAACATAATTAGACACAACCTTTTATATTAGGTATAATTGATTTTGAGAAATGAAATATAGAATCTTTCATATAAAAATAGAAATAAAAAATAGCTGAAAGATGTCAACAACGAATGATTGTTACATAATACTAAATTTTAGTCCTTTTGGAATTTATGTAGGACATGGAAAGTCATAATGAACCAGTAAATCCTCAATAAATTATAATAATTTAACCAATTTAGCTCTAAATATTTTCCACACATTCAGTATTTTCTCTTGGTTTCATTTTTTAGACAAAAAGTCAAAGTTCTATTATTATTAAAATAATTTAATTGAAATATCTTCACATAGTTTTTTCCAATTTATTTATCATAAAAATTAATGGTTAAGAATAAAATAGAAACATTATTATAATCAATATGTATATTTTGATAATTACACTTAAATTCATCAGTTAAGATTCAGGTTTATACCTAGAACCACTATATAATAGACGTTATATCACTATGATAATGATGGATAAAAATGGAATTCTATGCCATGAAACAAAATAAAATGACTTAAGGAATGACAATGTAAGGGTAATAAGTGTTCATGACTCTGAGTGATTGTATAATATATGTAAATTTAGGATTAATTACATGTATAAAGGCAAGAACTCATATAAATTAAATATATAAGTTTCATTAAGGTGATGGAAATTATATAATTCTCTGATAAAGGAAACTTACGTTCATGCATAATCGAACAATGATTATATATGATGTATAATGGTACAAAAAATAGGGAAACTAATATTCTTGTAAATGTATAATAAAAATATAATTGAACATTTTAATTTAAAAAACAATTTATATAGGGATAAATCACAATTTGTACCAGCTACATAATTTTAATTATGAATGCATAAAGGTAAAACCAGTCATAGATCAAGGTTATGGCCACATACATAAGGGAACCCATGTAAATTTAATGTCTTTATCTAAGGGTATGACATATTATATAAGGTGATATGAAATTATATGTAAAGGTAACAAAATGATATAATATGTTAATTAATGGGACCAAATAAGATGTGTAAGTGTACAAACTTTTAATATTGATTTTATAAGGATAAAGAATATGATATATATGGGTAACAGAATATCATAAGTACCTTAATAATGGAAAAAATTCCACATAATGGTAGTGAGTAACTTCTAATACTCACTTTATGTCAATGAGTATGTTATTTATTTGCATATTGGATCTCAAGTAATAGTAAAAAACATGGTTCATATAATATATAATGGTAACTAAAAATAATATAAAATTTATATTTCACAATATTAAAACAAAAATAACTATAAAGTATAATAAGACTTATTAGGATGAAATATGAAAAATTATAAAACAGTAAATTTCCTTAAATTTTTTTATTAAAATAATAAACCATATTTGGAAACAAATAATTAAATTCAACACATGTAAGATTATAATCTAATAAAATTAAAATATAACAGTATATTTGATAAATCATTATATATTTAATCAAATTTAAAACATTAATTCCTAGAATAGTTCATCCATAAAATCATAATAAAATTTGAATATTAAAATAAGAGAGTTATTAAATATATCAAAATAATAAAAGTAAATTTACTAAAACATCAGTGTATCAAAACTAACAATTTCATTCCCTGTAAATATACAATATAAAATTATACTATGTGTATGTAATAGCTACTATTCGACAAAGAATCTTTTTTATATTTCATGTAAATAAAATTGATGATTGATTAGATCAACTTTGTCTTTTAACATAACTATAAATATATATTTTTAGATTATACTAAAATATGTGTGGGTATATCTATTCTAGTTATATAAATTTTATATGAAGGTTCATTAGCCATTCATGTAAATAGATTAATGGTATGGTTTTATACCCTAGCATTATTATACAACGTATTTACCATCATAAAATGGGATGGTCATATCCGCTAACCCAAATCTTTTATTCATTATCCCATTTCCTCCAAAATGGGATGGGTGTTTCACAACGAAATTATTATAAATGGGTTGATGTTAAATACAAACATCACTATTCAGTTTTCCTGAAATACCAGGTGAATATTTAAGAAGGTTTTATGGGTATATATTCTACTGGTATATAGAGTATCCTAGTAAATATTATGAAATCATATATCCCCTATCTTTTTATCACCGTTTTTATTTTATGTTTACTATCTACCAGTAACAGAATTAAATGATGTACATATGTAAATAATTACTTATGTTCATTCACACACTATGTTATTCATTGTGTTATTGGGACATGTCGGTGAATCCCTACCTAGTATACATATCGTTACACACATTATGAACACTATAGTGGACATGAATCCCTATGTATTATATTTTAGGTAACTTATTGTGTTAGTAGTTTTTTTATTTTTCACTATCATGTGACATAAGAGTTAGATCCTAGACCAATACTGGGGAGATCATTCAATAGAGTCATTTTTCGGGGTTGTGATGTAGATGTGACGGGGTCTTCCAAATTATTATTAATTGGTATCTACTAATGAAACATCATATTTTGGATATAAATATTATTTTCCCTTTTTTTTAGATGTTGTGGATTAATGTTTTTTTATTCATTTTATAAAATTTGAATGAATTTTAGGGATATTTTTACATGTATATTTTTTTCTGAAATAAAAATTTTGTTATGTATTTTCCACATAGTCTGAATAACAGGTACCTTAATAGTGGGTCATGGAGTTTTTATTTATGAATATGTAAAATGGCCCCAATGGTCATCAAAATTTTTTGGTAATGAATCTATTCTTTTATGTTTCTATTTTAAAATGGGAAACCATGTCCCAAGAGTGTTTAGTTAATCACATAGAATTTATATAGTCCTATTATGATCAGGTGTTGTATCAAAGATCCTATTGTGACACGCCCCAGTATTATTCAGGCATTCCGACCCAAATTTAATGTATCTGGATACAACATAAATTCCTTTAAGTGTATAAACAATATAATTTTTTTAAGATTCGATGGATCATTATTGTATTTTACATTATTTTAATTTCATAACCGATGAAAATTTTCAAATCGAATATTAATAAAAACTATCTCTAAAATGAATAAAAGATCATTTCATATAAAATTTATAATTTATTTTTTAAATCAAAAGAAAGACCACATAGTTATTGATATATTTCATTGTAGAATATGTTCATCATCTGAAAACATTTTCATTAATCTATTTTTGTGATTGTAGGATCCAATTTTAGTATCCCTATAGCGGTGATTGATGCATTCTTATTTGATCACTGAACAACACGGATGGATTTTTGTTTTCAAGTGAGTTAGATCGATCATCTTGACTTGTACATCTTAATCGCTTCATTTTTTATAAGGATTAATGGATTATATCTTATAATTATTATTCATGCGAGAATTATACAATGAAAAATATAGATGTAAATCCATAGTGAAGAAACATTCAAAATTCTAGATTAACTATATGCATAGATGTAGTCATCTATTTATAGTACTGGGGATAAGGTTAAAATATTTTTTATTTTCACTGTATACCATAAATAATAAAATAACCCATATCTTACCCTATTCAATTTAATAAAATAATACTATTATTTTATTTCATGTGCTAACTAGACTAATTATAGAAATTATTTTACCAACATCCAAATTAATACTTATCATCTGAAACAATATTTGTCTTCCCATAAACAACATTTATCAAACACCTAAATAAGTATTTAATAAAATATATATTCATAAATAAATATTCAATTCAAATAGTTGAGAAATAGTATTTATTAAATATTATATAAAAAATATTATTTATCTACATAATTTAAAAATTACCTTGTAAATAAATATTTATTTAATTTATGATTTCATTAATTTTGGATAATGTTATTCTATTGTCTTGAGAATAATATTTATTAAAATAATATAATTAAAAGAGATTCTTAATTGAGGTAAATGGAAACAAATATCTTTTGATCCTATATGTTACTTTCTCATTGATATTGGATAGAATTTATTGATGTATGAGACTACTATCTAGAAACAAGTTAAGACAAGTAAAATAAGGAAGTTAATGTCACAATTTCAACAAGAACACATGAATTACTACTATGTAACATAATCAAGTCATCACCATATCATATGATGAAGTTTTATTACTTGTTCCATCATCCTATATGCCTCATATGTCTGTAATTTACTATATGAAATAAAATCATCATTACCCATGGATATAAAATATAATTCAATGGTTACATTTCAATAAAGGGTCTGAGATATCAAAATCTTTAAATATTGAAGAAAAAAATATTTCTATGAAATATTAATTAATAACACAGAACATATTATGGAATTTATGTATCATACTAAAACATGAATTGTATAATTTTGGTGTATGAAATACATTATAGTCTGTGATTAATGAAATTAATTAATAAAAATCTTAAAGTCTAAGGATTATTACGCACACTCACAGAAAAAAATATCTTATGATGCATAAACATGTGGAATTCTTATAGGTGGGTCTTTTCTCATAATATATCTTTTTTAAAATTTCCAAATGTGAACATAGTAAGGACAAGTCTCATATGCCTTTGAGGACTCACACCATATAACTAAAATTCCATGTGTTCAGTCATGGAAAGTTATCCGACTGTAGAACAATATTTTAGAATATCATTGTTGAATTACAAGGATCCCATCATAGTAGGGAATCACTATAACCTTATCAACATGAAAGATACTCTAGTAGCATATTACATTAAATTCTTGCAGAAAAATGATAAATATATAATAATATGTTTAACTATTATTCATATATTTTAATATATATGTCATCCAAAGTAAAAATAGTTGTATAATGAACACAAACTCAAACACTATTATTACAATATCATATTAGAGTAGTGTGTTAGGTTATATGGTATAAGGAATTTTATGGATTGAAATAGATATATGTTTTAGGAACTCAAGGGGCACCCCATGTGTATGTCACAACAACACTTATATATGGGAAACCTAAGATACCAGGGTTGTTTGGGTATGTAGTCTGACCACTATAGAATAAGGTTGGTGTAATGACCCATCCTTATAAGATCCATGGACCTAGTAAACTGACCCCAAAGTCAATCCCATGTTCATTAAATGTCTTTTTTCCTCACTCTAACACAACCTGGGAGTCTTTCTAGGAGGTCCTTGATCATGATCAATACTCCAGTAGAAGCACGCTTAATTGTGAATTTCTAATTATGTGGGCTACAAAAAAGAAAGGTAAACCTTGTTAAAATGAGTAGTAAAAATTATTCATTTAATTACCACATTTACAAAGGATTTGAATTATCATAAAAATTAAATAATAATGTCTTCTTTGTAGAATGTCCTTTTATGGACCTCAATCCTCAATCTGTGGAAGTCCCTCTATACTTCCTATGGGTTATTGGAAATGATACCAATTTTAATGACTTGGAATCCCCCAAGCCATGAACCTAGTGATTTGACCACAAGTTCTATCACATGTTATTTCAATGGTTTTTACCCTCACTCACACACACCCAGGTAAATTTCTCAATAGTTCAACCATCCTAATCACTACTCTCAGACTAGCATGTTTAACTGTGGAGTTATAATAAGGTAGGATCTTGAAGTGAAAGGTGAACAATTTGGAAATGGGTAGTAACATTTTTTATTTTAATTATGATCATTACTAGGGTTTGTTGATGAACTAATCTTGGTACCCTCTCAAACTAAGGTCTAATTTACAACATCACATAACAGAAGGGAATTATTGATCTACATGTGTTGCTGATTAGCACATAGAAATCAATAAGAACTTTTGAAAAAAAATTCATCCAAATGAAGCATAAAAATGTTATATATAAATATATATTTGATGGGAATGAACAATTAAAGAGTAAAACAAAAAATACATCTGATTGAAAAAAATGAAACAATGGAATGATACGACACAAAAGTAGCTAAAAAATCTCAAAGGTAAAAATCCAATATAAAAGGGCAACAAAAAATAAAATAGATACTCTATCTGATATCATGGGTAAACTATAACCTTCTCACCACCATCCACATAAACAATATATAAATAATCCTCACTACTTCACTATAGTGCCTTGCTATTCCCTATATTGAAATACATAACCTAGTCTACACACTGTCAAAGGGGTCTACATGGTGTGATGTAAACAAGATCAGTAGTATAACAATGAGGTGTTCCATATCAATTATTTTCAAAAAACAAATTTGAACATGATCATATTTAAAGAAAATAATACGTGAAAATTAGTTAAATAGTTTTTATATAAAAATCATGGTAAAAGTCCCCATTTTCTTTATTTATAAATAATCCGAGTAAAATAGTTTCGAATAAAATCTCATATATCAAATTATTCTATGAAAATCTTGTATCAAATACGATATCAAATCCAAATAATTAAAAATATAAATAATTGGTAACATCATGCTAAAGATCACAAAATTTTAGACTATAAAGAAAAATCTAGTAAAAATATAGATAATCTCACTTGTCATGTCTCTAGACATATGCATCAAATCTGAAGAGGAGAAGAACACATTAGTAAGGAAACAACCCAATAGGTCTGACAAGTCTCTAGAATATTGGACCTAGGGAGCATTGTAATGTGTCATCCTAGGTTCCATTTTTCAGTTCCCCAAGATAGTCGGCCACATGAACTCAAGCACACCTCCATATATTCTATAGGTTTCTAACTAGTAGAAAGGGTATGTTAAGTCTCCCATTGGGTGACTATACACTTTTTTATTAGAGTAATATAGTAGAAAAAACCAATAATTAACAGCAGAATAACATATAACCCTGATAAATATCAATATATATAGTCAATAAAAGTTATAAATACAATATCCAACTAAAATAGAAAACATTTCCTGCTAATGTGGTAACACCCAAATCTTCCACAGTACGTTTCTCTTTGAATTATACAATAGGGTGTGATTTACGCAACACCGAGTTCAAGCACACCACGACCTATCAAAATAGCCATTTGAAAAGCAGTTATGAATAGAAATAACCAAAATATGAAGTATACATATATACCTTATAATTCTGTCATTCTCATTTTATGTTTCATATACATAATATAAGGACAAATTCAAATTTTCAGATAAAAGAATTATTTTTTACATAAATATTGATTTTCCGCCAATTAATGGAGAACCCTTTTTAATTCCAATATTTGACAATATTACATAATAAATTTGAGGAAATTAAATTCTTCCTTAAATGAAGGACATAAAAATTTAGGTTGGATATATTTATGGTACTTTTTGGATAACTTTCATATTTTGATGAATAGTGAAAACACTAAATTTTAATTAAAAACTGATTTTTTAGTCGAAATAATTTAGAGTGTTAAATAATAAATTTGAGTGGTTCTAAAGATTAATTATATTATATTTTTACCATATAATGTAATTTACATAATTGGATTTAATTTAACATTTAAATTGTACATAGGCACATGTGAACCTTTCGATAGTTTTTACATCTTAAAACCCATTATTTTGGTTTTGACAATGGGAATTAATTTTAAATTAATTTATGAAACTTATGTGTTTTGAATTTGAAAAAATTGATTCCATATTTGTAATTAGGAGGTCAAAAATGTGTAAATATGTAACTTTTATTTTTATAAATTATCAATAATTACTTTAGTAATTATTTTATTTACCATGGTTAAAGGGTAAATCTTGTAAATAAGGGTAAAAATAATAGTATGATATTATTAATTTACCCTAACATGTGTACAAACCGTATTGTCTGATACATTTCTGACCATGGGCATCCTTTAGTCCATTTGGGGACCCCATGGAGCCACATGAGAGTGATAATGAGCTTTTATATTAAATAATTCAATGTAAAGACTACAATATCAAAAGAATGCATCTTTGAGTAAAAAAACATTTATTTGGGGTAATATAAATGAACTATTAGACTATAAATATTAATTTTAAAAAGAAAAATATTCCCTAAATTATTCTATTTTATTTATAATTTTTAGACACAAAATAAATATATTTATTATGACACAATAACGATGCAGTATTTTCCTTATTAATAAAAGAATAAAAACATGATATTATAAATATTAAAATAAAAATAATTTGAATTTTTTGATGAATTCCACTAATTTTATATGTTAATATGACATATTAGTCTTTATTAAATAAATTCTTTCTGATGTGATAATGTTTTCATGACTGTCAAAAAAACAAAATACCAAAAGTGTCAAAATGGACATAAATGAGTTTTTAAAAACAAATACAATATTATTAAAATAAATAATAATCCTAAAAATCAACAGATCAGCCAAAGAACTTATATAATAATATATATTTCATTAATGAACCACTTTCTGTTCTATTTTAATTTTATTGTATGTTTATTAACCATATAATATAGAAATAGAAGGAGACATGGTAATTGTTAAACTATGTAACTGAGAGTTAAATCTAAAGGATAAGCTTAAAATGATGACCTAAACTTGTCAAAAACATATTTTTTGAAAGTATTTCGATACATCCACATAATATCCTCGAAATAAATTCATTTTGTGCCATTATAAACCGAATATGATTGTATAATATAGTAATTTTCCATGCTTTTCCTAAAGTGACCATCACCCCTCTTATAAAAGGGTACATCCCATTCTCTCAAAATAAGACCTCCAAAGCCATTTGTATCTTCCAAAAACTGCTCAAATATCCTCCAAACTACCCTCCCATGAACCTAGAGGCCTTACCTTGTTCAGAAATACAACCTATGGAGCACTTTTGTTCAAACCAAATGGAAGAACCTGAAAAAGAGGGAATAATTTCATCACCTCCTTCAAAGTCCTTTTCTTCTTCCACTTCCTCTTTATTTTTTTTTCCATACCAAAGTAATATATCTATTATTATATACATAATTTGATGTTATTATAAATATGGTACAACCATATTCATTTTCCTATCTATCCTATAAAGGGTAAAGTCACCATATGTGCATTTGTATTGCTTAATATCTCCACATCGTGGTGTAGTTTTTTATTCAACACATCATTATTTGGATGGGTATAACACTTAAAAGAATTTATGTAAATAAAAAATAAAAATGTTAATTATTCTGTTTATATGATATAACATCTAATTAAATACAATTTCACCATTAATAGAATGATATTTTCACTCATGCGTATGTACGAATTACCGTCTCCACGAACATGATGAGATTCAATCCCCATTATAACTATTCATGAATAATTTTTATTTGATGATTAAAAATAATGTTTAAAAACATAATATTATTCTGGATATGAATCAAATACATCATATGCATAACAAACTGGACTTTCGTAAATAAACATATAAAGGAAAACGAAACAGTTTACACCTGAAACAATGATACTACTAAGATATCATTAAAAAAGCAATATAAGAAGATCATATATGATATAATATTTATGTATGAAGTTCTTGTATAATTGAATAAAATTTTTTAATCATTATACTAGAGGTTAATGTAACCTCAACCAAGGAAAAGTACATGGTTACGGTTAATTCTATAATCTCTTCATTATCTGAGGATGTTTATATCTAAATATCTACTAGGACCTCTTTATCTTCTACATCCATGTTTCTAAAAAAAATATTTCAAATTTTTTTTAGTATTTACAAGACTATGGGTTAAATTCATTTAAAACATTGGTTGACTTTTTATAAAATTTTTTAAAGGAATCTTTCTGTCGCTTTCCAAACAAGGTACTTTATAACGTTTTCGACGAATTAAGATAAGAATTTTTTTAACTTATACGGCTGGTGAGGCTTTTTTTCACTGTTAAAATAACATTGAAGCTTCTTTTACATTCTTATAATAATATTTTCAAAATAATTATTTTCATTTATAATTATGTTTCTATTAAATGATTTCAGAATAGAAAGAGATATTTATCTCAAATAGTTTTGATTTCATCTATGTCAACATCCTTTGATAGATTTTACACATGTTTGAAGTTGATTTATTATGATAAAATCATCCATATAGTAATTTAGGTTTTTTGATATGTTTGAGTATGAATGTTCTATTTTTATAACATTCATGTCTTATGGTTAAAGTATTGACATTTCATATCTAGTTTTAATACGAATGTTTATGTTATGTTTCAACCATTTCATATGAGGAATACATTATACTTAGTAAGTGATGGGTGGAGCCCGCTATAGCTCCTAGATGCATCGATAGGTCTCATGAGAAAAACTAGCGTCTTGGCACAAGGCTATCATGACCCGTCCATGGGGCCCTTTTTGTGATTACCCTAAGCACACATTCTATAGGACAGGGGCTGATGACTTGCACCAAAGGCGTAAATCTTAATTAAAAGGAAAGGCATTTCCTTTATGATAGTAAACAAACACAACAGAGTATGCAAGCTGAAGTAAGAACAAAGTAATACAGTATACAAAAGTATGTGTTTAAAGGTAAATGGGCCAGAATACAAACCCAACTAAAAATTATAGTACAACTGAAGTCTAGTTCAACATCATTAAAGTAAAACAGGAACAAATAAGTCATCCTCTGGGAATCCCACATGAAGGGTGGGTACATATGGTATCCTCGGTACCTGGGTCCGTCCGTCCGCTCCATGTACGTCTAGACAATTGGTCAACCTCTACGTACCGTCCAACTCCCCAAGTCTCTACCATGATTAGTGATGTCCGTCGTCTGCATCCAGCACAACGTAGTGTGAGCATAGCCCATGCAGGGTTGAGTATAACAGCATGAGTAGGGACCCCGAGACCCCCGATGGTCTCCCAGAATCCATGAAGGATAAATCACAATGAAAAGCTACAATAAAGAAGTATCATCCAACTCTACATAGGTATATTCCCATACATATACCTTTTTCATAAATTCCAGTACAGCACCAACTCTTGAGCCCAAGCACATCCCAGTCAACACATGAAACAAGTCAATCAGACCGATGGTAACGATGGAATGTCAAGACTCAGCTCACACAGGTATACATCTTTTGTAAAGTGATAATGATGATCAGATGCAGTCACCGATTCATCTAAGCTGGTGGACCCACATAGGATACTAGTCCATCTAAGCTGTCGGACCCATGTAGGATACTAGACCAGCTACACTGTTAGACCCACGTAGGATACAAGAACGGTACTCATCGTCGTTGAACCCACATAGGATTTCATTATGGTAGACATCCTCACTGAAACCATGAAGGATTTAAGTACGGTATTCATCATCACCGAACCCACGGAGGATTCTAGTACGGTATTCGTTACAGTCGCAGCTATCTCTAGGGTTCACGCACACATCACATTCAATTCTAGGAGGGTCCGCTCCTTGTGCCAAGTGATCAATACATCAAATTTCATGATGTCCAGAGTTGATGTATCCCAAAGTTCTTTCTCGTCAAAAGAAGCCAGACAAGATAGACGGCGCGTCAATCGGACGCCCGGTCTGAATGATATTGGCTTTTTCATTTCACGGGGCCGGTTGGAAATATGCTTGTTCCAAACCAGGCCATTTTCCAAAGCCATCCAAAACTCACATAGATAATCGCAAATAGACCACCTCATAGAAAGGATCCTAGTTCCATAGATGGCTTGTTGATCATACTCATGGTATTTATGATATTCCCCTTTAAGTGGAAACGGGCCTGGCCCGTTATGCCCAGTGAGCCGACATGTCAGGTCAACTCGGTTTTGGCAGGTCTGACCCGACAGATGGTCGGACCGGCCCAGTGAATCGTGTAGACCGGCCTAAGGGGAACGACCTAGGTTGAGGGGGCATGGACTGGCCTTGCGGGGCACGGCGCAGCCCGACCTTGCGTGGCGCAACCCGGCCCGGAAGAGTGTGTCTCGGCTGGCCGCGACTCGGCCGACTTTTTGATCATTCCGAGGGGGGCCCGCTTTCCCAAACCGGTGACACCAATCTGTGCTGACCTCCCAACCGGTCAGCCAAAGCCGGCCGGCATTCCTGGTGCAAGAGACCTACTCAGGCGGTATGCGGTCTGGCTAGGCAGCACCTTCGGGTGACGTAGCTTCTTCACACGGCCGGCCGACAATCCGGCCGGTTCGCCACAAAAGCGGCTCGTGGAATTTGGGACACTATCCTCCATAGTGCGACACCCCTTGTGGCACCGTGGTCTTCCTTTGGCCCGAACTCCTTCGGTCAGCCGGTTCTCCTTGGGCCGAGTGGCCCGCGGTAGCGGGCCGTGGTAGTTCTGTATGTGGCTGGCGCACAACCACCACTTCCCCCGTCACTGCCTCTTCAAACCCACCTCAATCGCAAACAAAGTGACTACGGAGGGTTGTCGGGCCATGTGCGTTCGGCCCACGCCCTCAGTGTTTGGCAGTAGCAATTGGCCAAATTCAAACCATGTTTCTCAACAAAGAAAAAGAACATTTTTAATCAATAAAAAATGAACATAATTCCCCAACATCTAAAAAAGGTAGCTCGTCATCGAGTCGCGGAAGACAAGCGTCGCGGTAGTCGAGCATCCCGGAAGAACGATGTCGATTCCATCAATGTCGGAGTTCACATGAAGAAGAAGTGTTGTTGGAGACTTCGTGTTCTTTGAAACGTAGAAAATTATTCATCGAGGAAGAAATTCATTCTTTGTCAGAGGCGTTCTTTGTTGAAGAGAGGAACACTTTTCTCAAGAGCTCTCCCTGAAAAACACTCAACACAACAACTGCCCCAAAATTAAATAATAGCTAAGGCTATTATTTTATTAACACATGTAATTCAAAATTCACACCACTTTAATTAATTAAGTGAATCACATAATTTTTTATCCATGGTTTGGAAAAATTAATTACATATAGAAGAAGGTTAAGGGTTATTTTAAAATTCAAAAGTGAGGGTTTGTATAATTATATAAAGAGGAGTTAATTGGGGGCTGTATGGTGAGGTGAAGGGATTAGGCTCATGTGGACCCACCTCGAAAATATCCTCTCATGGGAGGTTATTTGGGTATGGTCCCCACCTCTAGCTCCCCTTTAGATTAAATAACCAACCTCCCTAAATAAAATTTGTACACAACCAAATTTATTTATTTTTATTCTAAATCACAATATATTAACTCTCACCCTACATAAAACGCAACTATGGTAAAGGTCCCCTTAGGCGAATACTAGTTCTACGAGTTCATTAGTGCCCTCAGATTCCAATTCCAAGCACCGGTTCAAAAGATAGAAAAACCCACATGAACTTTTACTGAACTTACACGAACAAAACTACAGAAATTGATTCTGGAAACACTGGGCCTCAGAATCAAGTTTTGTAAAAAAAAAAGTAGACTCATAAAATACCAAAGTATTTAAGAAAAAAATTCCTTGAAATTTTTGGGTCTTTACATTACTCCCACCTCAGGGCTTTACATCCCTGTAAAGCTACAACACACACTAGGAAAAAAATGGGGGTACTGAGATTGCACTTGAGCCTCCCACTCCCATGTGCTCTCCTGGAGGTTCCCATGATGCCAGCGAATTCTCACAAGAGGAATGGACCGTCCACATAGGAACCGCCCCTATTGATCCTTGATGTCCACTGGGACCTCAACAAACGTCACCCCATCATCGATTTCTAGCTCCCCGTGATCGATGATGTGGGTCGGGTCGTGCACGTATCTCCTCAGTTGTGATACCTGGAAGATGTCATGAAATCTGTGCAACTGTGGTGGAAGGGCCGGACAGTAATCCACCTCACCTAATCTACTAAAGACCTGGAAAGGTCCGATGAAATGCCGAGATAACTTTCCACCCCGGTCAAATCTCCATAGACCTTATCGAGGTGAGACCTGTAAGAAGATGGGGTCGCCATCCTCAAACACCAGTGATGTCCACCTCCTATCAGCATAGGACTTCTGTCTACTCTGTGTAGTCTACATCTACTCCTAGATGATATGCTCCTTCTCCGTCATAGCCTGAACCATCTCTGGTTCTATGAGTGCTGACTACCCAGGGTCAGTCTAGTATAGAGTTGATCTGTAAGGCCGGTCATACAATTCCTTGTATGGTGCCATCCCGATGGTGGAGTGGTGGATGATGTTGTACGTAAACTCCACCAATGGTAGGTGATCCTCCCAGTTGTATCCATAGTCAAGGATACATGCACTGATCAAGTCCCTGAGAGTCTGAGTGGTCCTCTCTGTCTGGCTAGTTGTCTGAGGAAAATGGCGGTGCTCTGATGTATCTACGTTCCAAAATCCTCATGTAACAACTTCCAAAAAGGGGAAGTGAATCGAGCATCATGATTGAAATTGATAGATTATGGCACATCATGAATCCGTACGATCTCCTAAACATAGAGTCATACCAATCTCTCTACTAAGCCCAACTATCTGATCGGAAGGAAGTGGGTCGACTTGGTGAGTCGGTCTATGATCATCCAAATAGATTTGTGACCTCTAGATGTACGTGGATGCCAAATCATGAAATCCCTGGATATCCCGTTCCACTTCCACTCTGGTACCTCTAAGGGTGGTACCAAGCCTGCCGGTACCTGGTGCTCCGCCTTCACTTGCTGACAAGTGAGACATCATGAAACAAACTCTGCTACAGAATTCTTCACACCTGGCCACCAGTGTTGTCATCTAAGGTCCTGGTACATCTTCGCCACTCCTGGATGTACCCATAGATGGGAATTGTGATACTCCCTCAGCACTTACTCTTGCGGTGCAACTGGTACCATGGTACGTCCACTAAAGAGGATTTCGTGCTCTCCTCCTTGAGAAAATCCATCAGGCACCCACCCTGGGGATATATGAGCATGTCATGTCTCTCACTCAACATCCCCACATTGTGCCTCTCTAAATCATAAATTAGTGGAGGAGTGACTGTGAGTTACTGTAGAAAGGCTGCTCTATGTCTATCCCCAAAGGATATTTGCAACACGGCTAGCTACTATGTCGCCTCTCCTAGTAGCTAAATGCTCGATCTCCTGCTGAGATCATCAGCTACAATGTTACCCTTCGCAGGAGTATAGACTATATCAAAGTCATAGAACTGGAAAAACATGAGCCAACATCGCTTTCTCAGGTTCAAGTCCTTCTATGAGAATATGTAACTGAGACTCTGTTGGTCAAAATAGACTATAAATCGCTCGCCCATTAGATAGTGTCACCACATCTTTATGTCTAAGACCACTGTGGCTAACTCCAGGTCATGGGTAGCGTAGTTCTGCTTGTTTTGTATCAACTTCCGTGAACCATACGCGATCACTACTCGCTCCTACATCATAACACACCTGAGTCTGGTCCCTGATGTGTCGCAGTAAACTATGTACCCAATGCCCTCCTCTGGAAACCTCAAGATGGGTGCACTGGTCAACCACTGCCTCAGCTCTTGAAAGCTCTGCTGACATCTATCTGACCATACGAAGGGTTTCCCCTTCTTCGTCAAGGCTAAAAGCAGTGGTGTAACTCTGGAGTAGTCTGGAACAAATCTATGATAGTATCGAGCCAGACCCAGGATGCTTCGCACCTCCGTCACACTCCAGGGTGGCTCTCAAACAAGTACTGCCTCGATCTTCACTAAATCCACTACTAATCCTGCCTCCGAGATGTTGTGTCCCAGAATGTGAACCTCTCGAATCCAAAACTGTAACTTCAAGAGATTATCATAAATCTGGTGCTCTCGGAGTATGTCCAGTACAACCCGCAAGTGGTAGGCGTGCTCCTCCTCAGTAGTCGAGTAAATCAGAATGTCATTGATGAAGACTATGAAAAAATGATCGAGGTAAGGCTGGAAGATCCTTTACATGAGAGTCATGATCATTTTTGGTGTGCTGGTTACGCCGAAGGGCATAACCAAGAACTCATAGTGGCCATACCGACACTTGAAGGCCGTCTTCTCCACATCCTCGTCTCGAACTCTAAGCTGATGATAGTCTGACCTGAGGTCTATCATCGAGAACCATCATGCTCCCTTGAGATGATCAAAGCGGTCATCAATCCTTGGGAGTGGGTACTTTTTATTCACATTGACCTGATTCAGGCAATGGTAGTCGACACACAGTCGCAAGCTCCCATCCACCTTCTTGGAAAACAAATCCGGATAAGCCTTGGGTGAAACACTGGGTCAGATAAATCATTTCCCCGGCAAGTCCTCTAGTTGTACCCGTAGCGCACGTATCTCGGTGGGATCCATTTGATATTCTGGAGTAGATATTGGTGCTATCCCAATGTAATATTCAATGTACAAGTCTATCTCTCTGAGAGGAGGTAGTCCTAGAACGTTATCAGGAAAAACATCCACATAATGATCCACCACAATAGGAAAACATGGACACTGCACATAAATTGATCCGAGGATGAGACTATCCAACTGATGTGTGATCGGCTGCGCTCTCCTCTGCATAAGTCTAAATTACACTGCAAAGGCTCCCTTCTCGCCGGTGAAGGTTAACCAGCTCCCATCCGTGCGGACACACCGCACATTGCACCAAATACAGTAAATCTGAGCATGGACTGTAGATAACCAGTCCATACCCAGGATGACATCGTAAGGCCTCAACACTGCTAAAAAAAGATCCCAGCTGAAGCTATCGACTCCTAGAGTAAGCTAACACTACCCGAACTAGTGCGTAATCATCGAGTATGATCTCTTAGGAGTTTCTAATTGTAAGGATCGAGCCAATGGATCCGTTGCAATCTCCGTTCTTCGAACAAGTGCAACGACAATAAAAGAATGACTTGCACCTATGTCTATAAATACTGCAGAAAGGGTAAAGTAGACACAGATAGTACCTCGAATAATATTTGGTGTGTCATGGTCGTAATCCTCCACTGCATGGAGCTGAGCCTACCTTTGTCCGCCAGCTCCTTGTGGTCGAGGAGGACCTCCAGGTGGTTGTGGTGGTAGAGCCTCAAAACGTCATCCACCACCCACTGCTTGGCCATCTCCTCTGCCTCGTCCGCCTGCTCCCTGCAGACTGTCACGGTCGAACCTCTACCTCTGCCTAAGAGGTCCCTCCACTATCTGTTTCTCACCTGTACGGCGGGTCCGGCTGTCTCAAGCCATGTGACCCTGCCTGCCGCTTGCATAGCACTGCCTGCTCCTCGTATAGATGGATCAGTTTCATGTGTCCCGCAAAACCGAACCTAAATCATGAGGTCGCACACCTAATAGCCTGGTCCGCTTGTACCCCTACATCAACTATCTACTTTAGGCTGCAGAAGACTCTGCTACGTGTCACCCTGCAGTGGGTATCACTGCTAGTGTTGGCTCAGCAAGAAAGATCTCCACAAGAAAGGATCGTTCTAGCACTTCTGCCTGTGTGGGAATGTTGTGGGAGATCATCGAAGCCCTTATCCCATGCCTCAGTCCCTGCTCAAAGGTCTGGGACCTGAAGAATAGGTCACGTACCATGTCCATGGAGTAGAGAGAGAGATCAGTAGTCCTCTCTGAGTACTGATCTATGGTCATACTATCCTGCCGCAGGTGAAGTAACTCCTGAATCTGCACCGCACGGAGGGTTGTGGGAACAATTCCGAGTGGAAGAGACTATCAAAGTCTGTCCAAATTAGAGATTCCTCATCGTGCACCTAGAGAATAAAGATCCACCCTCTACATGCTGTTGCGTACAGGAGACTCGCGGCAAGGATCACCATAAGGTCGGCCGGTGTCCCTACCAATCTGAAGACTCTGACGAAAACCTCCAGCCAATCCTTGGCTTCTTTAGGGTCCTTCTCTCTATGGAACCTGGGAAGCCTCTCTTGCGGAAACTCATGAAACGCACTGGGGCTGGTAGTATCGGTGGCTCAGCGGGTAGTGGTACTGCTGGTGCCTCCCCTATGATGGGGCCCAGTATCGAGGCCTCATCAGTCGGTGGGCTAGCATCTCGCACGTGACACAGAACCCTAGTTGGCTACCTTCGTGGGACCATCCTAAAATGAAACAAGTGCACCACAGTCAAACAGTATACCTTGTGAGCTGACACAAAGTAACCACAATGAAAACTTTTGAAATACACATGCAATCGGTGTTTTCATGCACTGAGTCGAAAATCAGGGGCCAGGGTCCTTGTTTATGTATACGTCATCCACCACAACAACACTGGACTCCCTGGTCTGAAAACCACACTCAATACTCTTAAAAATATTTTTTCACAGAAAGGAATGATCAGAGTCCTGAGTTCTATGATAGAATCGACTCCTTTGATACCTATTTGTCACAACCCATCCTCAGGCAACATTCAGTGACTACCCCAAGACCGCCTTCCATAGGCTAGGGGCTGGAGACTAGCACTAAAGGCGTAAATCCCAAAAAAGGGAAGGCATTTCCTTTATGATCGTAAACAAACACAATAGAGTACTCAAGCTGAAGTAAGAACAAATTAA
Organism: Viscum album; assembly: GCA_963277665.1. Classification (NCBI taxonomy): domain Eukaryota; kingdom Viridiplantae; phylum Streptophyta; class Magnoliopsida; order Santalales; family Viscaceae; genus Viscum; species Viscum album. Next base: position 45,589,293 of record OY728153.1, read on the forward strand.
TACTGTATACAAAAGTATGTGCTAAAAGGTAAATGGGTCGGATTACAAACCCAACAGAAAAGTACAGTACAAATGAAGTCTAGTAGAACAACCAAAAAGTAAAGCAAAAACCACTAAGTCATACTCTATGAATACCACCTAAAGGGTGGGTACAAATGGTATTCATGGTACCTCGGGTTCGTCCATCCGCTCAGTGTACGTCCCGTTAAGTGGTCCACCTCTGGGTACCATACAACTCAACAAGTCTCTACCATGATCAGTGTTGTCCACCATATGCATCCATCACAACATAGTGCGGGCATAGCCCATGCAGGGGTGAGTATAACAATACTTAGTAGGGACCTCGAGACCCCTGAAGGTCTTCTAGAATCCAAGAAGTATAAACCTTAAAGAAAAGATACAATCACGAAGTATAATCCAAATCAACTTAGGTATATGCCCATACATATACCTAAGTCATCAATTTCAGTTCGGATCCAACCCTCGTGCCCAAGCACATCCCAGTCCACAAAAGAAAGAAGTAAATCACGCCGATGGTAATGATTGAAAGTCAAGACTCAACTCAAACAGGTATACATCTTTTGTGACATAATAAAGATGATCAGATGCAGTCACTGATTCATCTAAGCTGGAAGACCCACGTAGGAAACTAGTCCAGCTAAGCTGTCAGACCCTAGTAGGATACTAGACAAGTTATTCTGTGGGACCCATGTAGGATACAAGAACAAAAGTCAAACTATCAGACCCACGTAGGATACAACAACAGTACTCATCGCTGTCGAACCCATGAAGGATTCCATTATAGTAGTTATCGTCACCGAACCCATGGAGGATTCCAGCATGGTAGTCATCATCGCTGAACCCACAGAGGATTCAAGTATGGTAGTCGTTGCAGTCGCAACCAGCTCTAGGCTTCCCGCACACAGCACGCTCGATTCCGGGAGGGTCCGCTCCACGAACCAAGTGGTCGATACATCAACTCTAATGATCTCCAGAGTTGATGTATCCTGAAGTTTTGTCTCATCAAAAGGAACCCGATGCTGTAGACGGCTCGTCAATTGAACGCCCGGTCTGAATGATATTGGCTTTTCAATTCTAGGGGCCCGGTTGGAAATATTCTCATTCCAAACCCGGATGTATTCGAATGTCGTCCAAAACTCACTTAGATCATCGCAAAAGGACCGCCTTGTAGCAACGACCCCAGTTCCACATACAGAACGTTGATCGGACACCCAACTTTTAACATATTCTCCATTAAGTGGATACGGGCCCGGCCCATTAAGCCTAGTTAGCTGACGGGTCGGGTCAACCCGGTTTTGGTGGGTCCAACCCAGAAGATGGTCGGACCGGTTTAGTGAATCATGTGTTCTGGCCCGAGGGGCGCGGCCTAGCTGCGTGACACCTTTAGGTGCCGCGACTTCTTCACCCGATTGGCCGATGAGACGACCAGTTCACCATGGAAGAGGCCCACGGAATGCGGGTTGCTGTCCTCCGCAATACGGCTCCCCTTGTGGCGTAGCGGTCTTCCATTGGCCCGATCGGCTTCGACCGTCCATTTCTCCTTCGGCCCAGCAGCCTGCGGTTGCGATCCTCAGTTCTTCCGCACTCGACCGGTGCATGGCCGCCACATCTCTCATCACTGCCTCTTCCAACGTGCCTCAATAGAAAACAAAAAGGCTATGGATGGTGGTTGGGTCATGTGTATTCGGACCGCACCCTCTAAGTTAGGCGGTAGAAATTGGCCAAAGTCAAACCATGTTTCTCATCAAAGAATAAGATCAATTTGAATCAATTAAAATTGAATGTTATTCCAAATTGGTCATGACCCATCCTCGGGGCCCATGACGTGACTAACCCAAGACCACCATCCATAGGCCAGGGGAAGGAGACTAGAACCGAAGGCGTAAATCCTGAAAAAGGGAAGGCATTTCTTTATGATAGTAAACAAACACAACAGAATACGCATGCTGTAATAAGTATAAATTAATACTGTATAAAAAACTAAGTGCTGAAAGGTAAATGGGATAAAATACAAACCCAACTGAAAATTACAATACCACTAAAGTCTATTACAATAGCATAAAAGTAAAACAACAGCAACTAAGTCATCCTCTAGGAATCCCACCTGAAGGGTGTGTACATATGGTCTCCTCGGTACCTCGGGTCCGTCCGTCCACACCGTGTATGTCCTGCCATGTGGTCCACCTCCTAGTACCGTCTAGCTCCACTGGTCTCTACCATGATCAGTGGTGTCCGTCGTCTGTATCCAACACAACGTAGTGCGGGCATTGCCCGTGCAGGGGTGAGTATAACAATACTCAGTAGGGACCCTGAGACCCCCGAAGGTCTCCCAAAATTTTGAAATGATAAACCACATTGAAAAGATACAATCATGAAGTATCATCCAACTCTACTACAGTATATTCCCATACATATACCTAAGTCATCAATTCTAGATCGGCTCCAACTCTCGAGCCCAAGAACATCCCTGTCCACACCGGAAAGACGTCAATCACACCGATAGTAATGACTGAAAGTCATGACTCATCTCACACAGGTCTATATCTTTCGTAAAGTGATAAAGATGATCAGATACAGTCAGTGATTCATCGAAACTGTCAGACCCATGTAGGATACTAGATCAGCTAAGCTGTCGAACCTACATAGGATAGTAGAACATATACTTTTTCAGACCCATGTAAGATACTAGAACAGAAGTAAAATTGTTGGACCCACGTAGGATACACGAACAGTAATCATCGCCGTCGAACCCATGAAGTATTCAAGTACGGTAGTCATCATCACCGAACCCACGGAGGATTCTAGTATGGTAGTCATCATTGTCGAACCCACAGAGGATTCCAGTACAGTAGACGTTGCAGTCGCAGCCAGCTATAGGGTTCCCGCACACAACCTGCTCAATTTCGGGAGGGTCCGATCCTCGAGAAATGGGTTAGATATATCAACTGTCACGAAGTCCAGAGCTGATGTATCCCAGAGTTCCTTCTCATCCAAGGAACCCAATGCGACAGACGGCGCGTCAATCAGACGCCCGGTCTGAATGATATTGGATTTTTGTTCCAAGGGCCCGGTTGGAAATATGCTCGTTCCAAACCCATCTATTTTCCAAAGTCATCCAAAAGTAACTTAGAGCATTACAAAAATAACACCTCATTTCAAGGATCCTAGTGTCGTAGACGGCGTGTCGATCAGATGCACGATCATTAAGATATTATCCTTTATGTGGAAATGGGCCCGACCCATTAACCCGGTGAGCTGATGGGTCGGGTCAACCCAGTTTTGGGGGGTCCGACCCGGTGAATCATGGGGCCCGGCATGGCACGGTGTGGCGCGGCCCGACGCGGAACGGTAGGGAATTTCCCAACAGGCCACGGCTCGGCTCGGAGGGCTGAGCGGTCTAGTGGGGGCCCACTTTCCCATACTGGTGGTGCCATGCGGCGCGCGCTCCCAACTGGCCGGCCGAAGCCGGTCGCCCTTCCTGGCACAAGCGGCCCACTCGTGCGGGCTACGGTCCGGCAACGTGGAACCTTTGACTGTCGCAACTTCTTCACCCGGTCGTCCGACGAGCGAGCTGGTTCGTCACCAAAGCGGCCCATGGAATGCGGGCCCCGGTCCTCTACAGCGCGACACCCCTTGTGGTACTGTGGTCTTCCTTTGGCCTCGCTGGCTTCGGCCGACCAGTTCTCCTTCGGTCGACCGGGCTGTAGTTGCGGCCCGTGGTTCTTCCGCACGTGGCCGATGCACGACCTCCACTTCTCCCATCGCTGCCTCTTCCAACGCGCCTCAATCACAAACAAAGAGACTTTGGAGGGTTGTCGGGCCGTCTGCGTTCAGCCCGCACCCTCCACATTAGGCGGTAATAATTGGCCAAAGTCCAACCATGTTTCTCTACAAAGAACAAGAAAAATTTTAATCAATTTAAATTGAATATAATTCCCATACCTCTAAAATACGCCGCACGTCATTGAGTCGCGGAAGACAAGCATCGTGAGAGTCGGGTGTGGCAGAAGAACGATGTCGATTCCATCAACGTTGCAGTGCACCTGAAGAAGAAGTTTCATTGGCGACTTCGAGTTCATCGAATCATACAACATTCTTCATCAAGGAATAAATCTGTTCTTCGTCGGTGGCATTCATCGTTGAAGAGAGGAACACTTTTCCAAGAGCTCTCCCAAAAATCATTCAACACAAAAAGTGCCCCAAAATAAAATAATAGCTAAAGATATTATTTTTTTGACACATGTAATTAAAAATTAAAACCAATTTAATTAATTAATTGAATAACCTAATTAATTTACCATGGGTTGGCCAAATTAATTAGAGAGAGAAAATTGTGAAGGGTGATTTTAAAATTCAAAATTGATGGGTTGTTTAATTAAATGAAGAGGAGTTAATGGGGAGGTTTAAGGGGAGGGGAAGGTATTAAGCTCGTGTGGGCCCCACCTCACAAATATCCTCTCATGGGAGGTTATGTTGTTATGGGACCCACCTCTAACTCCCCATCGGAGAAATAACCAACCTCCCTAAATAATATTTGTAGGCAAAAAATATTATTTGATTTTATTCTAAATCCCCAAATATTAACTCTCATCCCGCATAAAACGTAACTGAGGTAACGGTACCCTTAGGAGAATACTAGCATTGTGAGTTCATCGGTGATCTCAGATTTCAATTCTGAGCACCAGTTCAATTGTTAGAAATACCCGCAGGTACGTTTATTGAATGTACCCAAACAAAATTTCAGAAATTGATTCCGGACATATTGGGCCTTGGAATCATGTGCCGTCAAAAACCGCAGACTCATAAAATTCCATAGTATTTAAGAAAAATAAATTCCTTGAAATTTATGGGTCTTTACATTACTCCCACATTAGGGCTCTACTTCCCCATAATGCTACAACATACACTAGGAAAACAAATGGTGGTACTGAGCTCACATCTGAGCCTCCCACTCCCAAGTGCTCTCCTGGAGGTTCCTGTGCTTCCAGTGAATGCACCAAGAGTAATCGAACATCCATGTAGAACCTGCTCCTATTGATCCTCGATCTCCACCAGGACCTCCGCAAACTTCACCCCCTCATCAATTTCCTGCTCCCTGTGATCGATGATGTGGGTCGGGCCATGCACGTATCTCCTCAATTGTGATATGTGAAAGATTTCATGCACCCGGTGCAACTGAGATGGAAGGGCCAGGAGGAAAGCCACCTCGCCTACTCTGCTGTGGACCTGGAATGGTCCGATGAAACTCGGAGATAACTTGATGCCCCGACCAAATCTTTGTAGAACCCATCTAGGTGAGACCCGTAAGAAGACATGGTCACCATCATCAAACTCCAGTGGTCTTCACCTCCTATAAGCAATGGAATTATGTCTCCTCTATGTAGTCTTCATCTACTCCAGGAAGATATGAACCTTCTCAGTCGTATCCTGAACCATCTCTGGTCCTACAAGTGATGACTCCTTAGGATCAGTCCAGCATAGAGGTGATCTGCAAGGTCAGCCGTAAAATTCCTCATATGGTGCCATCCCAATGGTGGAGCGGAAGATATTGTTGTATGCAAACTCCAACAAGGGTAGGTCATCCTCCCAACTACGACCAAAGTCAAGGACACATGCATGGAGCATGTCCTCGAGAGTCTGAATGGTCCTCTTAGTCTGGTCATCCGTCTGAGGATGAAAGGCAGTGCTTAGGCATTGTTGCGTCCCAAAAGCCTCCTGTAACTCCTTCTATTGTCGGGAAGTGAATCGAGTATCTCGATTGGAAATGATAGATGAAAGTACACCATGAAGCCATATGATATCTTGAATGGAGAGGCGTCCCAATCTATCTACTGAGCCATGCTCTATGATCAGAAGGATGTGGGCCGAATTGGTGAGTCGGTCTATGATCACCCATATAGAGTCATTCCCTCTGGATGTACATGGATGCCCCATCACAAAATCCATGAATATTCCGTCCCACTTCCACTATGGGACCTCAAAGGTTTGTACCAAGACTACCAGTACCTGGTGCTCCGCCTGCACTTGCTGACAAGTGAGGCATCTTGAAACAAACTCTGATATAGCCTTCTTTATACCCATCCACTAGTGCTGTCGTCATAGGTCCTGGTACATCTTCTCTACTCCTGGATGTACCGCTAGAGGGGAAGTGTGAAACTTACTTCCTCCAGCAGTGCAACTGGTGCCATGGTACATCCACTAAAGAGGATTTATTGCTCTCCATCTTCAATAAATCTATTAGGCGCTTTCCATGTGTGTATCTGAGCACGTCACGTCTCACAATCAACAACCCCACACTGTGTCTCTCTGAATCGCTGAAGGAGTGGAGGAGTGACTGTGAGTAACTATAGAAAGGCTGCTTCATCTCTATCCACAATGGATATCTGCAATGCGGCTAGCTACTCTGTCACATCTCCTAGTATTTGCATGCCTGATCTCCTGTTGAGAGCATTAGCTACATCGTTCCCCTTAACAATATTATAGACTATCTCAAAGTCATAGTCCTGGAGGAACTCGCGCCAACACTGTAGTCTCAGGTTCAGGTCCTTCTGCGAGAAGATGTACTTGAGACTCTGGTGGTCAGAATAGACTGTAATTCACTCGCTTATCAGATAGTGTAGCCACATCATTAATGTGAATACTACTAATGAAAACTCTAGGTCGTGGGTAGCATAGTTCTTCTCATGCTGTCTCAGCTGTCGTGAACCATACACAATCATTTCTGGATCTTCCATCAGTAAACACCTGAGTCCTGTCCCTAATGCCTCGTAGCAAACTACGTACCCAAGGCCCTCCTCTGGAAACCTCAAGATGGGCGCACTGGTCAACCACTGCCTCAGCTCATGAAAGCTCTGCTGAGATAGATCTGACCACACGAAGGGTTTCCCCTTCTTTTTCATGGTTGAAAGCGGTGCTGAAACTCTGGAGAAGTCTGGAACAAATCACTGATAGTATCCAGCTAGACCTAGGAAGCTCCAAACCTCAGTCACGCTCCTAGGTGGCTCCCAATCATGTACTGCCTCAATCTTCGCAGGATCCACTACTACTCCCTCCTCTGAGATGATGTGTCCTAGAAAGTGAACCTCTCAAATCCAGAATTGGAACTTCGAGAGATTATCATAATGTTGGTGCCCTCAGAGTGTGTCCAGTACAACCCGCAAGTGGTAGGTGTGCTCCTCCTCAGTAGTCGATTAAATCAGTATGTCATCGATGAAGACTACGACAAAACGATCGAGGTTAGGTTGGAAGATCATGTTCATGAGACTCATGAACACTGCTGGTGCATTGGTTATGCTTAAGGGAATAAAAAAGAACTCACAGTGGCCATACTGACACCTGAAGTCCATCTTCTGCACATCCTCATCTCGATCTCTAAGCTGATTATAGCCTGACCTGACATCTATCTTTGAGAACCATCAGGCCCCCTTGAGCTGATCAAAGAGGTCGTCAATTATCAAGAGTGGTTATTTTTTCTTCACGGTCACCTAATTTAGGTGACGGTAGTTGAAACACAATCGCAAGCTCCCATTTTCCTTCTTGGCAAACAAAATCGAAAAAGCACAGGGTGAAACACCGGGTCAGATAAATCCTTTACACTGAAAGTCCACCAGCTGTACCCGTAACAAACGAAGCTCTTCAGGATCCATCTGATATGCTGGAGTAGATATTGCTGTTGTCCCGTGGTACATGACAGTGTAGAAGTCTACCTCTCTGCGAGGAGGTAGTCCTGAAACGTCGTCAAGAAAAATGTCTACATACTGATCCACCACAACCAGAAAACATGGACTCCGCACATCAACTGCTCTAAGGATGAGACTAGTCAATTGATGTGTTATTGGCTACCCTCTCCTATGCGTAAGTCCATCCTGCACTGAAAGTCTCCCTTCTCGCTAGTGAAGTGAACCTGCTCCCATCCGTGCAGACACACCGCACCTTGCACCAAATACAATCAATATGAGCATGGACTATAGATAACCAGTCCATACCCAAGATGAAAGCGTAAGGCCTCGATGCCGCTACATGATGATCCCAACCAATGCTCTCACCTCCTAGAGTAAGCTCACAATGCCGACACCAGTGTCTAATCATCATGTTTTCGCCTGTAGGAGTCTCTAACCGTAAGTATTCAGCCAACGGCTTAGTCGGAATCTAAGCACTTTGAACAAAGGGTAGAAGAAATAAAAAAATGACTTGCACCTGTGTCTATAAGTACTAAAGCAAGGGTAAATTAGACATAGATAGTACCTCAAATAATCTCAGGTGCACTGTGGTCATAATCCTCCAGTTCCTGGAGCTGACCCTGCCTATGTCTGTCAGATCCCTATGTTCGTGGCGGACCTCCTGGTGGTGGTGGTGGTCGTAGAGCCTCAAAACGTCATCCACCAACTGCTGCTCGGCCAGATCATCTGCCTCATCTACCTTCTCCCTACAGACTGCCACGGTCGAACCTCTGCTTCTGCCTGGGTGGTCCCTCCACTGTCTGCTGCTCATCAGTACGACAGGTTGGGCAGTCTCGTGCCATGTGACCCTGCCCGTTGCATGCATAGAACTTCCTGCTCCACTTATATCTGGATCGGTTTTGTGTGCCCCGCACAACCGAACCTGAATCCTGAGGTCGCCGACCTGATGGCCTGGTCTACTTGGACCCCTATGTGAACTGTCTACTGTCGGCTGTAGAAGACTCCGCTACGTGTCACACTACGGTGGGTCTCGCTACTAGTGTCGGATCAGTGAGAAATATCTCCACAAGAAGGGCTCTCTCTAGCATTCCTGCCTGGGTTAGAATGATGAGAGTGATCAACGAAGACTTTATCTCATGCCTTAGTCCTAGGTCAAAGGTCCGGGCCCTAAAGAATGGGTCACATACCATGCTTGTCGAGTAGCGCGAGAGGTCAGCAAACCTCGCTGAGTACTGAGCTACTGTCATGCTGCCCTGCTGCAGGTGAAGTAACTCCTTAATCTACACTGCACGAAGGATGACTAGAAAAAACCCTGAGCGGAAGATACTCTCAATGTCTTTCCAAAGTAGAGATGCCTCATCGTTCACCTGGATCATCATGCTCCACCATCTACCTACTACTGTGTGTAGGAGACTCGCGACATGGATCACCATCGGGTCGGCCGATGTCGCTACCAATATGAAGACTCTGATGACAGCCTTCTTCTAATCCTCGGTTGCCTGAGGGTTCGTCTCTCTACAGAACCTGGGCAACCTCTATCGCTGAAACATGGGAAATGCACTCAGGAGGCATGCACTCTTTTCCCCTGGGGCTGGTAGTATCGGTGGAACAATGGGTAGTGGTACAACTGGTGCCTCTGTTGAGATGTGGCACTCCACCAAGGCCACGTCACTCGGCGGGCTTCCTTCTCGTACATGACTCGAAAACCTAGATGGATGCCTTTGTGGGGAATCATAAAAAGAAACAGGTGCTATGCGATCAAAACTATATACCTGTTTAGGTGACACAAATTAATCACAACAAAAAATTTTGAAACACACATGCAATTAGTGTTTTCGTGCACTGAGTCAGAAATCAGTGGTCAGGGTCCTGGTGTATGGATACATCGGCCACCGCACTAGCACTGGACTCCCTGGACTGAAAACCACACTCAATACTCTTAACATTACTTCTTCACATAAAGGAATGATCAGAGTCCTGAGTTCTTCGATATAACCGACTCATTTGATACCAATTTTTCACGACCCGTCATCGGGGCCCTTCCCGTGACTACCCCAATCCCGCCTTCCATAGGCCAGGGGATGGAAACTAGCACCAAAGGGGTAAATCCTGATAAAAACGGAAGGAATTATCGTTATGATAAAAACACCCCAATAGAGTAAGCAAGCTGATATAAGCACAATGTAATACTGTATACAAAAGTATGTGCTGAAAGGTAAATGGGATATAATAAAATCCCAACTGAAAAGTACAGTACAACTGAAGTCTAGTAAAATAGAAAAAAGTAAAACAGTAACCACTAAGTCATCATCTGAGAATCCCACCTAAAGGGTGTGTAAATATGGTCTCCTCGGTACATCGGGTGAGTCGGTCCGCTTTGTGTATGTCCCGCCAAGTGGTCCAGCTCCGGGTACCGTCCAGCTCCACAAGTATCTACCACGATCAGTGATGTCTATCATCTACATCCAACACAACGTAGTGAGGGCATATCCCATGTAGGGGTGAGTATTCAATACTCAATAGGGACCCCGAGACCCCCAAAGGTCTCCCAGAATTCACGAAGGATAAAACAAAAAGAAAAGATACAACAAAGATGAATCATCCAACTCTACTTAGTTATATGCCCATACATATACCTAAATCTCCATTTCCAGTTCGGCTCCAACTCTCAAGCCCAAGAACATCCCAGTCCACACAGAAAAGAAGTCATTCACACCGATGGTAATGATTAAAAGTCAAGACTCATCTCACATAGGTATAAATCTTTCGTAAATTGATAAAGATGATGAGATGCAGTCACTGATTCATCTAAGCTGTCAGACCCAAGTAGGATACATGACCAGCTAAGCTGTCGGACCCACATAGTATACTATACCATCTACTCTGTCGGACCCACGTAGGATACTAGACCATAAGTCAAACTGTCAGACCCACGTAGGACATAAGAACACTAATCATCATCGTCGAACCCATGGAGTATTCTAGTACGGTATTCATCGTTGCCGAACCCATGTATGATTCCAGTATGGTAGTCTTTGTCGTCGAACCCATGGAGGAATCCAGTACGGTAATCATTGTAGTCGCAGCCCGCTCGATTCCGGGAGGTTCCGCACCTCGAGAAAAGGCGTCAATACATCAACAGTCACTAAGTCCAGAGTTTATGTACACCAAAGTTCCGTCTCATCAAAGGAACCTGACGAAATAGATGTCACATCAATCAGACGCCCGGTCTGAAAGATATTGTATTTTCTGTTCCCGGGGCCCGGTTGGAAATATGCTCATTCCAAAACCGACAGTTTTCCAAAGTCGTCAAAAACTAACATAGAGAATCTCAAAAGGACCACCTCGTCGCAAGGATCACTATGCCGCAGATGGAACTTCGATCAGACACAAAGTATTTATGATATTCTCTTTTATGTGGAAATAGGCCCGGCCTGTTAAGCCCAGTGAGACAATGGGTCGGGTCAACCCAGTTTTTGTGGGTCCGACCCATCAGAGGGTCGGACCTCCCCGAAGGGGCGTGCCCCAGAACGAGGGGGCACGGCCCGGCCCAGCGGGGCGCGGCCTGGCCCGGTAGGGCATGCCCCCCCCCCGCTTTCCTGAACTGGAGGCGCTACCCTCCAAACCTGTTGGCAGAAACCGGCGGGCCTTCCTTGCACAAGCGGCCCGCTCGGGCAGGCCACGGTCCGGCTGCACGTCACCTTCGGGTGCCGCGACTTCTTCACCCGGCTGGTCGACGAGCCGGCCGGTTCCCCACCAAAGTGGCCCGTGGAATGCGGGCCGCGGTCTTCCACAGCGTGGATCCCCTTGTGGCGCCACAATCTTCCTTCGGCCCGACCAGCGTCAGTCCGCTAGTTCTCCATTTCTTGAGCGGACCATGGTTAAGGTCCTCTGTTATCCCACATGCGGCCGGCGCATTGCCGCTTCTTCTCCCGTCACCACCTCTTCCAATGTGCCTCAATACTAAAAAATGAGACAATGAAGGGTCATCGGGCCGTGTACGTTCGGGCCACACCCTCCTCATTTGGTAGGTGCAATTGGCCGAAGACAAACCATGTTTCTCAACAAAGAAGAAGAACAATTTTAATCAAATAAAATTGAACATAATTGCCCTACCTCGAAAAGACGTCACACAACGTCGAGTCGCGGAAGACAAGCGTCGCGGTAGACGGGGGTCACAGAAAAACTGTGTTGATTCGGTCAATGTCGGAGTGCACCCGATGAAGAAGTGTCATTGGAAACTTCGCGTTCCTCAAATCGTAGAGCTTTATTCATTGAGGAAGAAAGTTTTTCTTCCTCAGAGGTGTTATTAATTGAATAGGGGAACACTTTTCTCAAGAGATCTCCCATAAATCTCTCAACACAACAAGTGCCCCAAAATAAAATAATAGAAAAGGATATTATTTTATTAACAAATGTAATTAAAAATTCAAACCACATTAATTAATTTAGTGAATCATATAATTAATTTACCATGGGTTGGAAAAATAAATTAGAGAGAGAAGAAGGTGAAGGGAAATTTTTAAATTCAAAAGTGAGGGGTTGTTTAATTAAATGAAGAGGAGATAATGGAGAGGATTAATGGGAGGTGAAGTGATTAGGTTCATGTGGGCCCCACTACACAATTATCCTCACATGGGTGGCTATGTGGGTGTGGGCCCTACCTCTAACTCCCCTTGGGAGGAAATAACCAAACTCCCTAAATAAAATTTGTAAATAAAAAATGTTATTTATTTTTATTCTATAACCACAAATATTAATTCTAAACCAACATAAAACACAACTGTAGTAAAGGTCCCCTTATGCAAATACTGGCGCAGCTAGTTCGTCGGTGCACTCATATTTCAATTTCGATCCCTGGTTCAAAAGATAGAAATACCTGCACGTACGTTTACTAAACATACCTGAAAAAACATCAAAAATTGATTCTGGGCACATCGGGCCTCGAAATCAAGGGCTTTCAGAATCCGCAGACTTGTAAAATTACAAAGTATTTAAAATAAATTTCTTTGAAAATTCCAGGTATATACATTCCCAACCGGCACGGTACGGCCCAGCTGGCCGCGGCTTAGCCCGGAGGGATGAGCTGTCCACGGGGGGGAATGACCCACTTTCTTCCTGAACCGGTGGCCCCAAACGGCGCCGCCCTCCCAACCAGCCAGCCGAAGTCGGCGGTCCATCATGGAGCAAGAGGCCCGCTTGGGCGGGCCACGTTATAGCTACGTGGTACCATCAGGCGTCATGTCTTCTTTACCCGGCCGGCCGACGAGCCGGCTGGTTCACCGCCAAAGCGGCCAGCGGAATGCGGGTCTCGGTCATTTGCAGTGTGGCACCCCTTGTGGTGTCTCAGTCTTCCTTTTTCCTGACCAGTTCTCCTTTGGCTGAGCAGCCCGCGGTTGCGGGCCATGGTTCTTCCACACGTAGCCGTCGTACGGCCGCTGCTTCTCCCATCGCCACCTCTTCCAATGTGCCTCATTCGCAAACAGAGAGACTATAGAGGCTCGCTTGGATGTGTGTGTTCAGCCCGCGCCCTCCGCATTAGGCGGTAGCAATTGGAAAAAGTCAAGCCACATTTCTCAAAAATGAATAATAAAAATTTTAATCAATTAAAATTGTACTTAATTTCCCTACCTCGAAAAGACATCGCTTGTCGTAGAGTCACGGAATACAAGCGTCGCGGTAGTCGGGCGTTGCCGAAGAAAGATGTCAATTATATTGATGTTGTAGTGAACCTGAAGAACAAGTGTCGTTGGAGACTTTTTGTTCTTCAAATTGTAGATATTTCTTCATCAAGGAATAAATCCATTCTTCATCGGAGGTGTTCTTCGTTGAAGAGAGGAACACTTATCTCAAGAGCTCTCCCAAAAAAACTCTCAACACAACAAGTACCCCAAAATAAAATAATTGCTAAGGCTATTATTATATTAACACATGTTATTCAAAATTCAAACCACTTTAATTAATTAATTGAATCACCTAATTAATTTACCATGGGTTGGAAAAATTAATTAGAGAGAGATGAAGGTGAAGGCTTATTTTAAAATTCAAAAGTGAGGGGTTGTTCAATTAAATGAAGAGGAGTTGATGGGGATGTTTACGGGTAGGTGAAGGGATTAGGCTCCTGTGGGCCTCACCTCACAAATATCCTCTCATGGGAGGTTATTTGGGTGTGGGACCCACCTCTAACTCCCCTTGGGAGGAAATTACCAACCTCCTTAAATAAAATTTGTACACAACAAATTTTATTTATTTTTATTCTATATCCCCAAATATTATCTCTCATCCCGTATAAAACGTAACTATGGTAAAGGTCCCCTTAGGAGAATACCTGTGCTGCAAGTTAATCGGTGCCCTCCGATTCCAATTTTGAGCAACAGTTCAAAAGATAAAAAAACCCACACATATATTCACAGAACATACGTGAAAAAAACATCACAAATTGTAACAGCCCAAGATTTTATAAAAAAATATTCTTTTTAATTTTATTAATGTCTTGTGTTGTACGCTACACCAAAAGGAGCTTGCACAACACACATCCTTGACTTGACTTGCATTACACGCAATCGCGACCTTCCTCGATAGCGTGTGTAGTACGCAATACCGAGTTTCACTAAACAACGATATGCTATAAAAATATTATTAAAACTAGCCGTTATGAATAGTAATAACCACTTTTTGAAATCCAGTAAATCTTATTTTTCAAAATGAACTTTATTTTTGGATTCGGAGTATCGAATTTAGCCTAAGGTGAAATTTTGGTACTTTTCGGATAACTTTCATATTCTGATGAATAGTGAAAATTACTAAATTATAATTAAAAACAACTTTTTTAATCAAAATAATTAATAGTGATAAATCTTTAATTTGAGTGGTTTTAAAGTATATTTAGAATATATTTTTACAATTTAATACAATGTTGGTCATTGGATGTAATTTCACATTTAAACTAGACATAAACAAGTGTCAATCTTTTGATAGATATTGTTTCTTAAAAACACGCTATTTGTTTTAACAGCGGGATTTAATTATAAAATTAATTAATGCAACTTTTATGTTATGAATTTGGTAAAATAGACTTCATTTTTGAATTCGGAATATGAAATATAGCTTGGGATGAAATTTTGGCATTGTTCTGAAAAACATCAATTTTTGATGAATAGTGAAACTACTAAGTGGTAGGTTAAAAACTGAATTTTTGCATAAAACTTAATTTTACCGCTTCTGTGAATGGAATTTCGAAAATCCGAGAGACACGGTTAATATCAAGGACTAAAATGTGGTTCAATGAGATGAAAATAATTTTTTGGTGAATAGTAACTTTTTACTTTTTTTACCGCGGTTAATAGTAAATAAGGTAACTAAGGGTAAATATGATATTAATATTACCCTAACACATGTCCTAATTCTATTGGACAAGTGTAATTCGACCACAAACAAACTTAGGAATAAAATATGACCATTTAGGCCCACTTGGATTAGATTAGGACATTTATTATTAATTTATTTAAAGAAGGGTTAAAATAGTTAAAATCAAAGTTTAATAAGTAAATAATTTTTAATATGGGGTTATACATAAGATAAATTCGACTATAAATATTAATTAGAAAGCTAAAAAGATTTCCTAAATGATGGTATTTTATTTGTAAATTTTAGACATCAAATAATTTAATTAATTTATGACACAAAGATGATGCAGTAATTATCTTATTTATGAAATATTGACATAATTGATGTTATAAACACCAAAATAAATGTAATTTGAGAATTTTTATGAATTCCACTAATTTTATAGGTTACTATGATATATTAATGTTGATTTAATAAACTTGGTTCGAACATTTAATTCTGTTATGACTTTCACAAAAATCATATATCAAATAGTGTCAAAATTGACACAAAATAGTTTTTAAATCAAATATTATATTATTAATTGTTATTTTATTCCTAAAAATCTAAGGTTCGGCCAAATGACTTAGATAAGGATATATATATTAATAATAAACAATTTGGGGTTCGTTTGGCATGTTATAGTAAGTGTATTATCCATATAGTGAAAGAAAACAAAAAGACACGGTAAAAGTCAAATTATTTAACTTAGAGTTAAATCTAATTGATAAGGTTTAAAATAAGATCCAAACATGTCTAAATTTGATTGGTTGATGAGATTACAACCCTATATCATCTAAGCTTCGAATATGAGTCATTTTTGGAGGTTTTTAAGTGGGGTTAGATTTATTATAAATTAATATTTTTAAGAATTCCTAAGGTGCCCCTCTCCTCCCCTATAAAAGGACACCTCCTCCCCCTCCTCCTCACACCAATTTGAGCTCTCAAGCTCGGCCAACCCCTGCCAATTTATCCTCTCCACTTCCCTAGCAACATCCTAGAGGTTCTGGTCTTCCTCAAAGACCAATTTTAGTGCCCTAAGAGGAGGTCTCAAAGAGGCACGTCAAAGAAGAGGTAATTACCGTTACCAATTCTTTCATCTTTATTTCTTCTTCCACTTCTTATTCTTAGGTTGTTTCATTATGAAGTAATAACATCAGTATCACTCATATACTTATATGTTATTATAAGTATGAAACAAACCTATTTCACCATCTATCCATCCTACGGAAAAAGAAATCACCGCGCGTGCGTACGTACGGAATACCGTCTCCACGCCGTGGTGTAATCTATTTTCCACCACCACCTTACATGGATGGGTATAATGGTGTAAAGAATAACTATACATAGTTATTACAACATCATATTGATTCTGATATATTGTATAATCCCCTCCAATTCAATTCAATATTTATAGAAATGATATCATCGCTCGTGCGTACGTACGGACTACCGTCTCCACGACGCGATGAGATTCATTCTCCATGTTAACCATTTAAGAATGATTATAATGTATATATAAGAAATAATAATGAAATATATGAAATTATAAAGCTACTGGATTTATGTATATATATACATATGTATGTCATCTACTTACTTCCATTTCAAGACAATAAGGAAAGGAAAACAGCGTTCATGCGTACGTACGGACTACCGTCTCCATGAACGGTGTTTTTCATTTTATTTATCTACCAATTATATATATATATATACTGAATATATATGATATATAAATCATATTTTATATTCTGGAAGTAAGTAAATCATGATATAAGTAATAATGATGTCAAGAACAACAAGTCAAAACACCTACGATAAATGAAACGATTTTACCCAAAACGCTTCTTTAACATGGAATTTACAAAAGAACGGGTAATATAATGTCATAAGTGAACCATATATGATATCATAACAATGAATATGATTCTATAATAAGTAAATGACATTATTTAAATCATTATACAGGAGGTTCGGACACATACGAAGCAAATCGGACCTAAGGTAAGGGAAATATCACAATCTCATTTTTATCCGAGATTGTTTATTCGTAAGTATTTACTGGGGTGTATTTTATCATCCACATCCATGTTCCCTCAATATGTAATATTGTTTCCATCCACTTTCAATAGTTTAAATCCAATTTTACCCTTAGGTGAGTTTTTAGTAAAGAATATGAAAGGAATCTTTTGTCGTTTTTCCGTACGAGGTACTTTTTGACTTTTCCGACAAAAGTACGAAGAATGTTTTTTTTAACTTATACGGAACGAACGGATTTATACTGTTTTATAAAGCCTTATTTTCATGAAGCTTCCTCTAAAAGATTTCATGACTATTTTCAATAAAATCTATTTCTTTTAAAATTGCATGATGTTTTGTGAAAAGAAATTGATTTTGAAGAAGAAATGATATTTTCCTCAAGAATTCAATTCAAGTGTTTTATCAAAATTATTTTCCATATAAGATAATAAAGGGTTCTGTTTCTATCCATATTTTTATATTGATTTGACTATGTTGTGATGGAATTATGTTTATGAATTCCTTTATCTTATATGAATGGTTTTATGATGTCATGTTGTTTAAAAATCCCATTTTTATTACATGGGTTATGCAATGATGTATGATTTATGATTCTGTGGCACACATAAGAAAGGATTCATTAAGAGATGAGTGGGACCTATATCTCCCTCCAATGCATTGGGTAAAGATTTCATATCTCATGAGATAGACATGGCTGGAATGGTAGGTTATACCGGTTCAGTGAAACAGGACTGAAACGAGGATTACTCGATTCAGAAAGGGACTTTGTCCACTAAGATAGTCTCGGCAATGAGTCTTGACTAACAAGAAATGATTCTCTATGATTATGTGTGTATGCCACAATGAGTAATGTTTTAAGTTATGGTTTCATTTTCACTACTATGATTTATCCCATATGCTCTCTTTTGCAGGTTAAGATTTCCAAAAATGTTATGTTCTTATGAAAATTATGTGATTGATATTTCTTTTGTTTACCCTTACTGAGCATTTGAGCTCACCCTTTTATGTTTTCTTTTCCCCAGGATATAAAGAAAGGTTTTAGGTAAAAAAAAGGAAGATCTTTATGGGAGATGTTGAAGTTCTTTCACCACGATTAGAAGATTATAGTCCGAGTTTCCAAAGACACTAAACTATTACGATCCTTGTGTGTGTATTTTTGTTATGTATTAAGTATTCCGCAAAAGTAATGTAATGTCCATGTACGTCAAGATACGGGTCTCTAAAGTTGGTATCAGAGGAAAGGTTTAGTCAACCTTTGGAAACTAGGATGCGAAAACGTTAGTGAGATCCCTAGAGATATTTCTAAGGTATGTCTAGGGATGTCCCTAGGGATAAGTATACGTATAGGTTATAGTAATAGAATTACGCTAACAATCATAGAATTAAACCTAAGATGTTGGATATTGAAGGTACTCCCCCTTTATTATGTTGTTTTCCCTAGCATGATTTTTGCCTCTCACACTATTCTTTTTGGGTTTTAGACGATGGCTAGAACCCGAAGGAACCGTGTTGATCAATGCAATGGACAATGCAATGATTGCCCTCCTGAACAAACAAATGTTATGGGAGATGGAGTGAAAAATCTTATTGCTATACTTACACAAGCTATGAATCATTCTGGACTTCCAAATGAGCAGAGAAGGGAACAATATTCTATTGAGTCCTTCATGAGGCAACGACCACCTTCTTTCAGTGGGTCTTCTGATCCACTTGTGGCTGAACAATGGATCAGTACTACTGAAAAGATATTTTCAGTTCTTCAATGTTCTGAACATGATAAAGTCATCTTAGTAGTATATCGTTTGGAAGGTGAAGCTGATCAATGGTGGAATCTTATCAAGAATACGAGGCCAAGAGATGAAATTGAGTCCATGGAATGGGACGAGTTCAAGAACTTGTTTTTCAGTAAGTACTTCCCTCGTATTCTTTGAACAAAGATGGAGAAAGAATTTCTTGAACTGAAGCAAAGGGACGATGAATCTGTTGGTACCTATGAAGCAAATTTTACAAGACTTGCAAGGTATGCTTCTGGAATTATCATCCAACCTGAAAGTAAAGTTGATCGATTTTTCTGTGGCTTAAAACCAAGTCTTCGAAGGGCATTAGCTATAAAAGACTTCAGTAGCTATGAAGAAATTGTGCGTTGTGCTATCAAGGTAGAAATGGAAGTTGGTGTTACATATCCATCTCATGGTTTTGACAAGAAACGAAAGATGGAGTTCAAGGAGAAATCTCAGAATAATGGTGAAAAGAAGATGAATGTTTCCTTATGCACAAAGTGTGGAAAGAAGCATGGTGGAGATTGTGTAAAAGGGACTAGAAAATGTTTTAAGTGTGGAAAAGAAGGTCATCGAGCAGCTGAGTGTCGAAGTAATGGAAAAAGGGTTTCTAATGATAAAGCAAACACTGCAGAGAACGCACCGCCAACACTTCAATGCTTCAAGTGCAAGGAAATGGGGCATTATGCTAATAATTGCCCTAATCCAAGGGTTAGCGATGATCGACATGAGCAACCGCTTAAGGCAAAGGACAAAGGGAAGTCACATGCGATCACTATTGGAAATGTTGAATATGACAACGATGTGGTGGAATGATTAAGTGTTTATGTAATGGGATTCCAAAATAATGTTGTATCTTGGAATATTGGAATATTTATGTATTGGTCTAATGTGGTATTCAAAGTGATTGAGATATTATGCGCATAATGAAGGGAAAACGAGAAAATGAAATGTTTAACAGTATTCATGAGCTCATGATTGATATAAGGACTAAGTGATATCATGGTTTGAGTATATAGAATTTTGAGGATTTTGGTATGTGGAAAGTGTTAACTTTTAACTGCACTCATGTTTTCACTAAGGTATTCAAGAGAATACACGATTAAGGACTTTGAATGTTTGGAATGTGACCAACAAGACATATCTTGTGATATGTGGGGATCAACGACAGTATTAAATCTCTGGTAATCGTTGTTACTATATTATGAGAGTGGATTGCAGTATTATGTATAAGCCTAAAGATTGGAATGGATTATGTTGGACATAAGTTAGTATTGTTTAAGGATAGAAGTTTTTTCGATATTATTGATGGGATGTTATAGTAATATAGTTTTATAAAAAGGACAACCTGCAGGACGGGCGACAACCCATCGCTTCGGACAAGGCTGTGGGAATCGAACCCACAACCAAAGTGCGACTGGCCTTTATCGCCTACCACTGGCCTACAGGAAGTCCCTGTTTAGTATAAACTAGTGTTATTATATTAAGCAGTATGATATATGAAGTATAAGCCCATTTTAGGAACCATATATGATTAATCCCACTATAGATCGACTTATGTATATAAATTTTGCTAACCTTTTGAGACAGATGGAATGACCCGTCATTCTATCACATGATCTGCTAACACTTCACGAATAACAAATTCAACTTCATTTATTTAAGAGATGAAGTGGAAATTGTTAAAGGCACGAACAACAGTGAGATTGTACCAAAATAAAGTATGTATTTATTCTAATTCAAATTCTTTAACTTTAGGGAAATGATCTTGAAAACCAAAAATGTTGTCCTAGTTCTCTTATACCTGATTAATCAGATGGTACCTTAGATCGTCACAAATTTATGGATTTGTGATTGCTGGCTTTTCCATAGCCATGTTCTCTACCACTCTCCATCAGAACATGATGGTTAGATTTCTCTTCCATATCCATATTTTCACCTATGTGGAAACCCAGTGATTAGTTTATTTGGGTAATCGTTACATTTCATACTTTAGTTTTTAAAGCCAAGTTTTGGTATTTCTTTTTTTACGATGTGGGTTTCTATTAAAGAAAATTTCGAATAGTAAACCATTTATAACCCCGACGAATTTCGAGGGCGAAATTCATTTTAAGGGGGGTAGATTGTAACAGCCCAAGATTTTATAAAAAAATATTCTTTTTAATTTTATTAATGTCTTGTGTTGTACGCTACACCAAAAGGATCTTGCACAACACACATCCTTGACTTGACTTGCATTACACGCAATCGCGACCTTCCTCGATAGCGTGTGTAGTACGCAATACCGAGTTTCACTAAACAACGATATGCTATAAAAATATTATTAAAACTAGCCGTTATGAATAGTAATAACCACTTTTTGAAATCCAGTAAATCTTATTTTTCAAAATGAACTTTATTTTTGGATTCGGAGTATCGAATTTAGCCTAAGGTGAAATTTTGGTACTTTTCGGATAACTTTCATATTCTGATGAATAGTGAAAATTACTAAATTATAATTAAAAACAACTTTTTTAATCGAAATAATTAATAGTGATAAATCTTTAATTTGAGTGGTTTTAAAGTATATTTAGAATATATTTTTACAATTTAATACAATGTTGGTCATTGGATGTAATTTCACATTTAAACTAGACATAAACAAGTGTCAATCTTTTGATAGATATTGTTTCTTAAAAACACGCTATTTGTTTTAACAGCGGGATTTAATTATAAAATTAATTAATGCAACTTTTATGTTATGAATTTGGTAAAATAGACTTCATTTTTGAATTCGGAATATGAAATATAGCTTGGGATGAAATTTTGGCATTGTTCTGAAAAACATCAATTTTTGATGAATAGTGAAACTACTAAGTGGTAGGTTAAAAACTGAATTTTTGCATAAAACTTAATTTTACCGCTTCTGTGAATGGAATTTCGAAACTCCGAGAGACACGGTTAATATCAAGGACTAAAATGTGGTTCAATGAGATGAAAATAATTTTTTTGGTGAATAGTAACTTTTTACTTTTTTTACCGCGGTTAATAGTAAATAAGGTAACTAAGGGTAAATATGATATTAATATTACCCTAACACATGTCCTAATTCTATTGGACAAGTGTAATTCGACCGAAAACAAACTTAGGAATAAAATATGACCATTTAGGCCCACTTGGATTAGATTAGGACATTTATTATTAATTTATTTAAAGAAGGGTTAAAATAGTTAAAATCAAAGTTTAATAAGTAAATAATTTTTAATATGGGGTTGTACATAAGATAAATTCGACTATAAATATTCATTAGAAAGCTAAAAAGATTTCCTAAATGATGGTATTTTATTTGTAAATTTTAGACATCAAATAATCTAATTAATTTATGACACAAAGATGATGCAGTAATTATCTTATTTATGAAATATTGACATAATTGATGTTATAAACACCAAAATAAATGTAATTTGAGAATTTTTATGAATTCCAATAATTTTATAGGTTACTATGATATATTAATGTTGATTTAATAAACTTGGTTCGAACATTTAATTCTGTTATGACTTTCACAAAAATCATATATCAAATAGTGTCAAAATTGACACAAAATAGTTTTTAAATCAAATATTATATTATTAATTGTTATTTTATTCCTAAAAATCTAAGGTTCGGCAAAATGACTTAGATAAGGATATATATATTAATAATAAACAATTTGGGGTTCGTTTGGCATGTTATAGTAAGTGTATTAACCATATAGTGAAAGAAAACAAAAAGACACGGTAAAAGTCAAATTATTTAACTTAGAGTTAAATCTAATTGATAAGGTTTACAATAAGATCCAAACATGTCTAAATTTGATTGGTTGATGCGATTACAACCCTATCTCATCTAAGCTTTGAATATGAGTCATTTCTGGAGGTTTTATGTGGGGTTAGATTTATTATAAATTAATATTTTTAAGAATTCCTAAGGTGCCCTTCTCCTCCCCTATAAAAGGACACCTCCTCCCCCTCCTCCTCACACCAATTTGAGCTCTCAAGCTCGGCCAACCCCTGCCAATTTATCCTCTACACTTCCCTAGCAACATCCTAGAGGTTCTGGTCTTCCTCAAAGACCAATTTTAGTGCCCTAAGAGGAGGTCTCAAAGAGGCACTTCAAAGAAGAGGTAATTACCGTTACCAATTCTTTCATCTTTATTTCTTCTTCCACTTCTTCTTCTTAGGTTGTTTCATTATGAAGTAATAACATCAGTATCACTCATATACTGATATGTTATTATAAGTATGAAACAAACCTATTTCACCATCTATCCATCCTACGGAAAAAGAAATCACCGCGCGTGCGTACGTACGGAATACCGTCTCCACGCCGTGGTGTAATCTATTTTCCACCACCACCTTACATGGATGGGTATAATGGTGTAAAGAATAACTATACATAGTTATTACAACATCATATTGATTCTGATATATTGTATAATCCACTTCAATTCAATTCAATATTTATAGAAATGATATCATCGCTCGTGCGTACGTACGGACTACCGTCTCCACGACGCGATGAGATTCATTCTCCATGTTAACCATTTAAGAATGATTATAATGTATATATAAGAAATAATAATGAAATATATGAAATTATAAAGCTACTGGATTTATGTATATATATACATATGTATGTCATCTACTTACTTCCATTTCAAGACAATAAGGAAAGGAAAACAGCGTTCATGCGTACGTACGGACTACCGTCTCCATGAACGGTGTTTTTCATTTTATTTATCTACCTATTATATATATATATATATACTGAATATATATGATATGTAAATCATATTTTATATTCTGGAAGTAAGTAAATCATGATATAAGTAATAATGATGTCAAGAACAACAAGTCAAAACACCTACGATAAATGAAACGATTTTACCCAAAACGCTTCTTTAACATGGAATTTACAAAAGAACGGGTAATATAATGTCATAAGTGAACCATATATGATATCATAACAATGAATATGATTCTATAATAAGTCAATGACATTATTTAAATCATTATACAGGAGGTTCGGACACATACGAAGCAAATCGGACCTAAGGTAAGGGAAATATCACAATCTCATTTTTATCCGAGATTGTTTATTCGTAAGTATTTACTGGGGTGTATTTTATCATCCACATCCATGTTCCCTCAATATGTAATATTGTTTCCACCCACTTTCAATAGTTTATATCCAATTTTACCCTTAGGTGTGTTTTTAGTAAAGAATATGAAAGGAATCTTTTGTCGTTTTTCCGTACGAGGTACTTTTTGACTTTTCCGACAAAAGTACGAAGAATGTTTTTTTAACTTATACGGCACGAACGGATTTATACTGTTTTATAAAGCCTTATTTTCATGAAGCTTCCTCTAAAAGATTTCATGACTATTTTCAATAAAATCTATTTCTTTTAAAATTGCATGATGTTTTGTGAAAAGAAATTGATTTTGAAGAAGAAAGGATATTTTCCTCAAGAATTCAATTCAAGTGTTTTATCAAAATTATTTTCCATATAAGATAATAAAGGGTTCTGTTTCTATCCATATTTTTACATTGATTTGACTATGTTGTGATGGAATTATGTTTATGAATTCCTTTAGCTTATATGAATGGTTTTATGATGTCATGTTGTTTAAAAATCCCATTTTTATTACATGGGTTATGCAATGATGTATGATTTATGATTCTGTGGCACACATAAGAAAGGATTCATTAAGAGATGGGTGGGACCTATATCTCCCTCCAATGCATTGGGTAAAGATTTCATATCTCATGAGATAGACATGGCTGGAATGGTAGGTTATACCGGTTCAGTGAAACAGGACTGAAACGAGGATTACTCGATTCAGAAAGGGACTTTGTCCACTAAGATAGTCTTGACAATGAGTCTTGACTAACAAGAAATGATTCTCTATGAATATGTGTGTATGCCACAATGAGTAATGTTTTAAGTTATGTTTTCATTTTCACTACTATGATTTATCCCATATGCTCTCTTTTGCAGGTTAAGATTTCCAAAAATGTTATGTTCTTATGAAAATTATGTGATTGATATTTCTTTTGTTTACCCTTACTGAGCATTTGAGCTCACCCTTTTATGTTTTATTTTCCCCAGGATATAAAGAAAGGTTTTAGGTAAAAAAAAGGAAGATCTTTATGGGAGATGTTGAAGTTCTTTCACCACTATTAGAAGATTATAGTCCGAGTTTCCAAAGACACTAAACTATTACGATCCTTGTGTGTGTATTTTTGTTATGTATTAAGTATTCCGCAAAAGTAATGTAATGTCCATGTACGTCAAGATACGGGTCTCTACACAAATAGATTCCTGGCAGACCGGGCCTCGGAATCAAGTGCTGTCAGAAACTGTAGACTCATAATATTCCAAAGTATTTAAGAAAAAAATTCCTTTAAATTTTTGGGACTTTACATAGGCCTTGAAAAAATCTTATTTGTAGTATTGGTATGAGGATTTGACTATGTGGTTATGATGTCCAGAATTATTCATTCCATAATTATGAAATTAGATATTGATATTACATGTGATTATCATACTAGTACAATATTTACGTGATTCAGTAAATGGAATTATTTGATTTATATTTTCAATGTAATGATGAATTTTATGTTTAAAAGGCTTGTTTTTTATTTTAATACATTTCCTTAAATGTTTAATCTTATTTATGAACGTTTCTCCTATATTGTTATCTTTACTGAGTATATGTGCTCACCCATTTCTTATGTATTATTTTTCCAATGGTGTAAAGATGTGTATTATTAACCTACCGGGATAGTCCAAGGATATGGATGTGTTCAAAGGGGAGAGAATGTTTTTTTCTTTATTTCATGATGTAATGTAAAACATATATATGTATCTATTACTTACAAGGCTACTAATCTAATCAGTCTCATGGTACATGATCTATTTTGATAATTCCAATGTTATGTAATAATTCACTCACTCTAGATGACGAGTGTTGGGGAGTTACAGTTGAAATCATAGGATGTTCCATACAATCCATGGAAACTAGATTTAGAAAAACTATGATTACAAAACATTATCCTAAGATACAGTTTGAGGATTAGTATAGAAGTACTTCCTAAAATTTTGGTAATGTTGATATTTTGTGAGTTTTCCATGCAATACATCGATGTCTATATACGAGCAGGTAGGGCCGGCTCTAGCATAGATGTACCTAGGAGTGAAAACTCCAACAAGGAGTTTTGAGCTTGACCTGAGGTATCCTGGTACACGACAACGTGCCTTTCTGCCCTCTTGGTTATGACACTCTTGCGGGATATGATTTGGATAATTAATATTTTCTTTACAAGCCATTATGATGATTTTTTCTGTATATACATCCTCAATGAAAACATTTTTATGATTATGTATTATAGGTATAAACTGTTGAATTTATTTTAAGTGTTTTATATGTTTGAAAGTATGTATTGTGATTCATAAACTAATCTAATATATTCCATTGTTT
This sequence comes from Viscum album, assembly GCA_963277665.1. Taxonomy (NCBI): domain Eukaryota; kingdom Viridiplantae; phylum Streptophyta; class Magnoliopsida; order Santalales; family Viscaceae; genus Viscum; species Viscum album. Next base: position 45,615,702 of record OY728153.1, read on the forward strand.
ATAAATGGAGCCTAGTGGATGGAATGGGAACTGTATCAATGAATGTAATTCACGTAGGGATTTCCCTCCTACTCAAGATAATAACAGTGGAGCTGGTGATGCAACTGGTGCTGATCAACATATAACCATACTGAGACAACTCACGCAGGTTATGAATAATAACCATACCCGTAGAGAGAACACTAATCCACAACTTAGAGGATCGATGTTATACCGATTCATGAGGCAACAACCATCAACATTCGATGGGAATACAAATCCATTTGTATCTTAGGAATGGATAAGTTCCTTAGAGAAAATATTTCATGCTTTGGGGAGTAGTGAAAGGGAAAAAGTTATTATGGTATATTATCACCTCATGAGAGATGAATATTAATGGTGGTAAATATTTGAAAACACAAAGGAGGATGATGAAGTATTAAATATGAAATGGATGGAGTTTACAGATATTTTCATAGAAAAATAATTTCCTCATGACCATCGAATAGACATGGAAAGGTAATTTCTGAGTCTGAGGCAAAAGGAGGATGAGAATCTCAAAAATTATGAGGCTAAATTTACTAGGATAGCGACGTATGTATCTGATTATATACATAACCAAATGATTAATATTGATCGATTCATTAATGGGTTAAAATGATTTCTAAATTGAGCGTTAGTCTCACTTTCATTATCGATGTATGAAGATATATTCTCTTGTGCTATCAAGACATAAAAGGAATTATCTAAGTCTTATGATGTTAATTTAATGCAATAAAAGAAGATAATGGTGTATAAAAATATAGATAATGGGAAAAGGGGAAATGTGGATTTTCCCTTATGTGATTGTTTTGGGAGGAAACACCTCGAAACTTGCCAAAATGGAATGGGAGTTTGTAACATGTGTGGTGAAAAAGGCCACCAAGCTTGTGATTGTAAGGGAATGAAAGAGGATATCAATGTTGAATGCAAAAATTGTAGAGAAACATGTAATTATTCAAATGAATGTCCTATGTTCAAAGAAAAATTACCTCATAAAATGCCAAGGGAGAATGTCCAAATTTATGCTGTTACTAATGTTCAAGTGGAAATATTAATGTACTTGTGTTTTTGGATTCATGAAATATATTTTGGATATAAGAAGAATGTCATATATATATAAGGATTGTACTGAAGTAATTTTTGTTTTCATTAAGGTTTTAATAATATTAAGGTAATCTGATTTTCAGTACGTGATTATAAGAGAAAACTTATGTTGTTTAGGGAATCTGATGTTATAATTGATTTTGGAAATTAGGTACCTTTTAGAGAGTGTTTGGATAGAAGTATTTTGGATGAATATAAAGGTTGGTATAGATAAAGATGAGAATTTGATACTATTTTTTTGGTTAATACATTTCATAAGATATTTTTTGGATTCTTATAAAAAGGACAACCCAGAGGTCGGGTTACAACCCGCCGCCTTCGGCAAGGCCGCAAGACATGAACCCAAAACTGAAGAGCCATAAGGGTGCATCACCTACCACTGGCCTATGTGATGTCCTGGTTTCTATAATGTAGTTTTTTTAATGGTGTGACTGATGAATTATAAATTCATTTTCTTGGAACCCTATACGATTAGCATACATAGAATATTTTTGATTTATATTATATTTTGTAGAGAAAGATGAGTTTGTGGTAGAAATTATTTAATGGATGCAACTCTACATGTCTTCTATTTTTATCTTATTCTATGAAGAAAAAAATTCATAATACTTAGGGAAGGGATTCTAAATCCAAAAATGTGTTGTCCTAATACCTCATCTTTTGTTGAACTGATGATATTTAAATCATAATAGATTTATGGCTTTGAGGCCATCAATTTTCCATTCACTTGTTTGTGACTGATGACATAAATCACTCGCTATAAATATCAATGTTTTTCCTCCAATTATAATTTTCAACAATGTTCTCCTATTCTAAATCCTAACTTTTTGGTGACTTTTTTCATTTCACTTTCCCTCTTTTTAAGACTAAATTTTATTAACCCTATTTCTGATGTGGTTATTCACAAATTTATTTTTTAATATTTTTATTTTAAAATATTAATATATAAATTGCTGAAACGTAATTTATTGAAGGATGGATGAATGTAATAGCCCAATCTACCATGGTATGTTTCTCTTTGAATAATACAATAGTGTGTGATGTATGAAACATCGAGTTCAAGCGCACTACGACCTATCAAACTAGCCATTTAAAAATAAGTTTTGAATAGTAATAATCATCTTATAAATTTTTTATATATCCCATATAATTTTATCATTCATATTTTCTATTTCTTAGATATAATATAAGGACAAATACAAAATTAACATATAAAAGAAGTATTTTTTTAAAAAAATATAGTATTTCCGCCTTTTAATGGGGAAACCTTTATAAATATAATATCTGATAGTGTTATATAATATATTTGATGAAATAAAATTCTAATTTATAATAGTTAAGAAAATATAGTTTGGATTAATTTATGGTACTTTTTTGATAACTTTCATATTTTGATTAATAGTGAAAAAACTAAATTTTAATTAAAAACAAATTTTTTAAACCTAAATAATTTATAGTGTTAAATTATACATTTGAGTGGTTTTAAAGTAAAATTTGGTTATATTTTTATCATTTAATATAATTTATGAATTTTTATGTATTTTCAAATTTAAATTGTACACAGACACATGTCAATCTTTTGATATCTTTTACTTCTTAAAAACTCACATTTTGGTTTTGACAACGAGAATTATTTTCAAATTAATTTCTACAAATTCTATGTTTTTAATATTAAAAATGGATTACATATTTCGAATCATGAGGTCCAAAATGTGTAAATATGTATATTTTATTTTTTGACATTATGAATCATTACTTCTGTAAATATTTTATTTACCATGTTTAAAGGGTAAATCTGGTAAATAAGGGTAAATAATAATATTATAAAATGATTAAATTACCCTAACACGAGTTCTAAACCTATTGGATGATACATGTCCAACCATTGGAATCCTTGGGTAGATGTTGGGATCCCATGGAGTTACATGAGAGTGATAATGACATTTTATATTAAATACTCTAAAGTAAAGACCAAAATAACAAACACATGTATCTTTGAGAAAAACAATTTTCATATATGGTTATGTAATTGAAATATTAAGATATAAATATTAATTTTAAAGATAATAATATTTCCTACAAAATTAAATTTTATTTATAATTTTTATACATAAAATAAATATATTTATTCATGACACAATAATAATGAATTATTTTCCTTAATAATAAAAGAATCAAATAAATTATAATATAAATATTAAAATAAATATAATTTTAATGTTTTGTTGAATTTCAATCATTTTATAGGTTAATACTAAAATTTATGGTTGATTAAATAACTTTTTTCTAAGTGATAATGTTTATATGACTTTCTGAAAAACAAAATACCAAATAATGATAAAATTGACGTAAATGAGTTTTTAAATCTAATACTATATTATTAAATTATATAATAGTTCTAAAAATCAATGTTTTCGACAAAGGAAATGTATAATAATAGATATGTTATTAATGAACCAATTTTTGTTCTCTTGGAATTTTTTAGTATGTTTAATAACAATATAATATACAAATACAAGGAGACATGGTAAATGTTAAACTATTTAACTAAGAGTTAAACCTAAAAGATAATGTTAAAATGGAGACCTAAACATATCTAAAACCTATTGAATGAGAGGATTTAGACCCATACCTACCATAGACTTGAAATAAATTTATTTTGAGCCATTATAAATCGAATATGATTGTATAATAAAATAATATTTCAATATTTTCCTAAAGTTACCATCACCCCTCTTATAAAAGGGTACTTCCAATTCCCTCAAAATCACACCTCAAAATCCATTTTACTTGGCCAAAAAATGCTCAAATATCCTCCCAACTACTCTCACTTGATCCTATTTGTCTTAATTTGATCATAAATCCAACCTATGGATCCCTTTTGTTCAAATCAAAAGGAAGAACCCAAAGAAGATGTAATAATTATTCACCTCCTTCAAAGACTTTTTCTTCTTCCACTTCCTCTTTCTTTGTTGTTTCCAAACCAAATTAATAACTCCAGTAACTTCTTCATAATATTATGTTATTATAAATATGGTATAACCATATTCATTTTTCTATCTATCCTATGAATGAAAAAGACAGCATACATGCATATGTACGGCTTACCATCTCTACATCGTGGTATAGTTTGTAATTCAACACTTCATTATTTGGATTTTCATAATAATGAGTAGAATTGATTTGAATAATAAATATAAAATGTTAATTAATCTATTTAGATTATATACCATCAAAATTACATATGATTTCACCATCAATAGTATGATATTGTCGCTCGTGCGTACGTATGGATTACTGTTTCCATGAATGTGATGAGATTCATTCCCCATCATAACCATTCACGAATAATATTCATTTTATGATCAAAAATAATGTTTAAAAACAAAATATAATTATTTATATGAATCAAATACATCCTATACATAACAAAAATTACTTACATAACAAAACATATAATGTAAAAGGTAACAGTTAACACTCGAAACAATGATACTAATGAAATATCATTAACAAAACAATATTAGAAGATCATATATGAAATTATATTTATGTATTTAGTTAATGTATAATTTAATAATAATTATTTAACTATTATAAAGGAGGTTAAATTAACCATGACCATGTAATAGTATAAGTTAAGTGTTAATTCTACAATCTTATCATTATCTGAGGTTGTTTACACATAAATATCTACTAGGACCACATTATCATCCACATATGTTTTTCCTATAATTGTATTTATAAATTTTTTTACTATTTACTAGCCTATGGGTAGATTTTATTTATACCATTGGTTGAATTTTAATAATTTTTTTTGAAATAAATCTTTTTTTCGCTTTCCAAACAAGGTACTTTATCACATTTTTGATGAATTAATATAAGAACGTTATTTTAACATATTCAGTGGGTGATGCTATTCTCTACCATTATAACACCATTGAATCTTCCCTTACAATCTTATAAGAATATTTTCAAAATAATTTTTTTCCTTCATAATTATGTGACTTTTAATTGATTTCAAAATAGATAGAGATATTTCTCTCAAATAGTTTTGATTTCATCTATGTCAACATCCATTGATTGATTTTACACTTGATTGAAGTTGATTTGTTATGATACAATATTTTATATTTTATTGAAGGTTTTGTGATATGTTTGACTTCTAATGTGTTATTTTTATACAATTCATGGTTTATGGTTAATGTATTGACATTTCGTATGCTAGTTTTGGTACTAATGTTTATATTATGTTTATACCTTTTCATTTGAGGAATGAATTGTACTTAGTAAGTAATGGGTGGAGCCTAAAATGGCTCCTCGATGCATCGGTAGGTGTCATTAGACAAACTAGTGTCTTGGTATAAGTCCTTGACAAAATTTTATTTGTATTCTTGGCACGAGGCCTTGAATCTGTGGTTATGTGTCCGACATTATTCATTCCATCATTATGAAATTAGCTATTGATATTGCAAGTGATTATTAGAATAGTAAAATATCCATGTGAATAAGTAATTTGAATTATTTGATTTATCATTTCCATATTATAATGATGTTTTAGTTTAAAAGGCTTGATTTTTATTATTATATATTTTCTTTTATGTTTAATCTTATTTATGAATGTTTCCACTATAATGTTATCATTACTGATCATCTGAGCTCACTCCTTTATTATGTCTTATTTTTTCATGGTTGGGAAGAAGGATATTATTATTATCTTATGGGTATATGCTAATGATATGAGTGTGTTCAAAGGGGACACAATTTTGTTTTTCTTTATTTCATGATGTAATGTAAACCTTATATATGAATCAAGTACTTCCAAGGAAACTAAACTAATCGGCCTTTCAGGACAAGATCTCTTGTGATCATACCAATGTTATGTAATAATGAACTGACTCTGCGTAACTGCGTTCAGGGTGTTACAAATATACATTTCAAGTGTCTAATATAAAATTTTAAAATAACATGCTAATGACTCCAAAGTAGGTCCAAAACCACGTTTGGTTCTCTCAAACATTCCCCATCCCGAATCAGACATATAAAACAGGGAATTTTCCCATTACCTCTTGTACATCTATAAAATCTATTCTTGTAACGATCAGGAAACCTGAATATGGACTGATTAAAACTCCATAGGCCACCACCAATGGTTTTCAAACAAATCCAATCAATTACAAGTGTATGATGATTTATAAATAAGGATGTACAATTCATAAGAAAATAATTATCACATTATCAGGTGATCTTTATCTAACCACATATTCCGACGGGTTCTCATTGTCACCCAATACTCAATACCTGCATCTGCTCATCTCAGAGTCTAAAAAAATTAACATTTTAAATTCAAAATTCATTTAATTAATGGTGTTTCATTATCCATTTAATTTCAACTATTGATATATTTAATTGGAACCATAGTCCAATGCCAATATATTAGGTGCATATCATCAAGTCTAGTTCCATTTGTGGATTTGGAGCATCAATTGTCTCACTCATCCAAAGTATTTGGAACCTCAATCAATGTCCCATACATCATTGGTATTTGGAGCCTCATCCTATGTCCCATACAATTGGCATTCATGCCTTGGGTCTAGAATGTCATGTATAGTACCACATATGTATTTAGAGCATCATTCCTTGTCCCAAATCCCATTTCTCAATAAATTAAATATATAAAATCTATCACATATCTCACATGTATCACATATTTCACATTTAATAATTGTACAATTAATGAATCACAAAAACTCAATTTACCAATTCAGTAGTTCAATAAATATGTCAGTCCCATCAATTAATTCATCATTCAATTCGTCACATTGGTTTCATAAATTAATTCAATAAATAATTAATGTCTATAATTACATTAATTAATTAACCAATTAATTAGATCAATACACAATCATAAATAACACCTAATTAATTATTCAATCAATCATCTATATTCATCAGTCTCAACATTACAATAATAATTTAAACTATTAATTATAATTATTTAACAAATAAATTATTTAAAACTAAATCATCACTTAATTAAGTTCAATTTCAAATTTTTTACTATTCAATCAAATCCATAAATTCAAAAATTAATTAGTTTACCACATTAATTAATTCAGTGTAGGAATTTTAATTTCTAAAAAAACTCTATAAATTATATTATCACAAACACATAGTTAATAATAAGACTATGTAATTTGAATAATAGACAACCTACCTTGACTCACCAGAAAACAATCACCCAATATAAATCCCCAAAATTGAAGATTATAATGATGTAGATCAAGATTCAGATCTAAATCCCTCAATCAGGAATAAAAAAAATCTAGATCTTACAAATATTAATCTAGATCTAGAATCATAGATCTAGATCTCACCAAAAATATTAGTTCTCTCCCAAACATACTATTACATTACTGAAAAAAGTGGGATGAAGGTGAGAAAAATAAAAAAAGAACCATGATAGGATTCACTTATCGAGAAGGGATCAGAACATCGATTCAGGAACCTATTCATGAAGGAAAGAGAACAGAAATGCATGGAATTCGTCTGAATAGCTCTAAAATCATGAAAGACCACCTATGGTTGAATAGGGGTCGATTTTCAGTTATCAGTGTGTTCATAATTTTTTTTTTGAATTAATTTGTTTTTTTATTATTCACTCTCGCGAAGAGTTATTTGTGATGGGGTGCATTGTTACACCTAACTTTTTGTCAAACATGCAACTATTTTAAAGGGGATTATGGATACTTCTTTTAGGATGCATGATTTTCCAAATATTGCACTAACTGTGTCAATACCCTATACTAATATTTTCATAGTTAGCTGGACCATGGTGCATAGTTATCCCTTATCATCTTCCAACCATGAACATCACTTTTTCATTCAAGTTTCACATAATTACACCCAAACACACCCCAATTCGTAACCTAGACAAAAAGGTGCTCAAATAAAAACATAAAAGAACATGAAAATGAGTCTGAGACAATATCTGATAAGGTTGTGATCAAACAAATCCCTCAACTTATGACAACTCATCGAGGATCCCCACTCCCAAAAAATTATAAGATCCTTAGACCAAAATATTAGGCCATTAAGCCCTCATATATGATTCTATTTCCCATGTTTAAACCTACACATTCCAATGTTTCAATAATATATAAACAATAAAAATGGTAATCCGTGACATCATTTTTTCACAATGATCCACCACACGTATTAGACACTCCTTAAAGGAATCATCTATCTCAAGGTAAAACTCATCCACATCAATCACATGACAAGGGTTTGGGTGATAATGTCATTGTTTTGATACGTGGAAATTTTTTTTGCATAGATATTTATCTCTATGGAAGAGCTAATCAGTATTGTATTTATCTAATTATCTCCACAACCTCAAGATGTTCGAGAAATATTTATTATGAAATTCCCTATTTCTATATCCTATGGTGACCCGACCTATGAGACACTCTAAGCAATACAAGATCACCCTATGTATAATACAAGGATCATCAAATTCTATAAGAATATGAATTTTATCTACTATGATCCATATCCATATTCATTTAAGTCTATTTACCTTCTCCCACATCTCTTAAACGTGAATTGGTCCCAATAAATCAAACTTACCTGCATTGATCTAACATAATAGTGATCTGCATGGCCTACCATAATGTTCCTTGTATGGTTCAATCTGCATCATTTCTTGATAATTTATTTAGTAAAAAGTCCACTAAATCTATGCTCTTCTCCCATGATCCTTCAATTTCAAGGACACAAGCTCACTGAATATCCCGAAGAACCTATATAGTACATTCTGTGTCCCCATATGTCTGTGGGTGGAAGGTCATACTCCATTAAATATACATACCATGAACGTTCTATAATCCCCTCCAGATGCGCAATATAAAGATTGAGTCATGGTTCAAAACTATAGTTTATAGAACCCCAAGAAAAAATACTATATATTTTATATAAGAAACACCCTGATTCCCTAATAAGAAAGTACCCAAATATATGTTTCATCAGTCAATATACAAAAACTCAAATATCATCATTCATCTGCAGAATCCTTAGGAGACCAACAAAAAATTCCATATTCACATAGTCTCACTTCCATTCTGGAATAAAAAATAGATATAGAAAACCTATAGGTCATTTATGATCTTCCATCACCTACTGACTTGTGATTCATCGTTTCACAAACCCTATTATCTCTATTTTCATGTTCGGACAACAAAACTATCATTGATGGAAACAATACATTTTGGTTACACCAGGATGTACAACCCACATCATGGCATGAAACTCTAGAATCAATATCTCTTTCCTACTCAAAGGAACAGCAACCCAATTCCATCCATAGATAATATAATATTCATATATTCTCCAATTATAAGGTAACTCCCCACAATCAAAGACTTAACCCAAGTTGAAACACGTTGGATAGTCATAATGTATTCCTCTAATCCAACATAAAATAGTATACTATAATGAATCTAATATTATTGGAATATAGTATTAACTATCTAAAAACAGAAAATGAATTTCAGTTAATAGAGCTATAAAATTACACACATAACTAGACTCATGTACATCTTGATTCGATGTCTTCCTACATATTCCATCATTAACAATGTTCCCCTTTCTATGTTTATATGCTACCTCATAGTCAAAATACTGCATATAATCAACCCATATCATTTTTTGAGTATTCAAATATCATTGGGAGAAGATATAAATTATCCTATTATGATATGTATACATAATCAAGTTCTTACCCAACAAATAATATTTCCAACACATCAATGTAAAACATCACTCTTGGTAACTCAAGGTCCTGTGAAGGAATGTTTTGATCATCTGGCCTCGACTGTCGAGACACATAACCCAAAACACGATATCCCTACATCAATATGGACCCATGTCTGGTCCCATAAGAATCCATATACATTGTATTCTCTACACATATATTGGATAGGATATGTTTTTGTGATGATCTTAATATATTATTCAACTCCTTGAGGGAATTCTCACATGCTTCTGAACATTCAAACATTATCCCCTTTTTGGTTAAACCTAAGAGTAGGGTTTCCAATATTTAAATGTCATAGAAAAACCTCCTATAGTATCTAGTTAAACCCAAAAATCACCATATATCAATAATATTACTGGACTGCTCCCAAGAATCCACTAAAATAACCTTCTCTAGTTTCACGGAAACATCTTCCTCCAAAATTATGTGACCTAATAAGTGTACCTAATCAATACAAAAATTTCACCTATATAGAATGGAATATATTCAATTCTCTCTAGGTGTACTCAGGGTGATATCAAAATGTTGTTAGTGATCTTCATGAGTATCGAAGTACTCTAAGAATTCATACAGAAATGCAACTTCAAATAGATCTATGTATGAATGGAAGATTCCTTTCATCAAGTCCATAAACACTGCTAATGCATTCATCATCCCTAATGAAATTATGAGGATATCATAAAGGCCATACCTACTTCTAAATGTAGTACTTAGAATATTATAATTCTTTACTCTTAGCCAATGATACCCCGATCTCACTTCAGTTTTTATGAACACACATGCTCCAATAAAATCGTAAAATATATCTTCGATACATGGAAGAGGATACTGATTCTTCCCAATCATCTAATAAAACTACAATTAATTAGCACACCAGCATACGGTACTATAAGTAATCATAGAAAATAGTACTGGAGAACACCATGGCGATGTACTCATGCAGATAAATCCCTATTCCTATAACTCATCCAATTGAGTCTTAAACTCTTGAAGCTCTATCGGTTCCATTATATATGGTGGAATTCAAACAGGATTATCCCCCAACATGATATCAGTAGTCAATTCCATATCTCTCATGTGGAAACCCTAATATATATTCAAGAAACAGATCCTAATATCTATCTACAAATGGAGGAAAGGCATCATACATTACACCTCCATCATCCATCATTATAACTGCAACACGAGTTGTGAGATCTCCCAGATGCTGAGTAATTGGTCATACTCGACCCTCCTAGATATCTGAATCTCGAGGGTGAATATATTTTTCATCTTTTAGAGGAGTATAATTCACTCTCTTCGATTAAAAATCAATGCGAGCTCAGTATGCGACTAGCCAATACATTTACATAATTAGGTCTAACCCTGACATGAAAATAATATAAATATCCCGTTGATATAAATACACCCTAATCATAAGAGAATTTTTATTTTTACAATAGATGTATCTAAACCATACACATAATTGTTTATCTATCATCATTTTTCAATTCAAAAACTCCCCCATCAGTCCTAAATAGTTGACATGTTCTGAAGATATAATGGAATGTGAGGGACCAATGTCAAATAAGTCACAAGATAGTGTAGAATATATAAGAATAGTACCTCTCATTGTCGATAGTCTAGCCTCAATATCTACAACTAAAAAATGAATATCATGTAGTTATCCTACCCATCTTCCCTATGTCAAATTCTCACTCCCTTGAGTTTCACCACTCCATTGATATAATAACTCTTTCCCAAAATCACCACATCCCCTACCTCTACCTTCTTGACCTAGAAAACTTCAAATGCCAGACTAATATGGTGTAAGATACACTCTTCTCACACATTAGTTTTTTCTATCCCCTCTATCACTAGTGATTTGCCTTGTGTAAATACAAAACCTCTATATATGAACCATCATGCCATAGGCTCAGCACTCCAATATTTGTCGGGGAAAATTTTATAGAAGTTACACGGTCTACCACATTGGTGGTAAAGTACTAAGGTATGATAATGAGTAACTGTTCCCTCTGACAGTCCACTCTGCTTCCCACTTCTTTTGGTAAATTTCTAGTAACAACACTTTCGTATCTTTGAAGATATACCCCTGTTCATTCATCTAAAACCACATGTACTGCACTAGAACACTCTTTCAGGTTCCCCTCTATTATGATAGTACGATTTCTCACTTCTAAAAACTTCTTCTTCCAAATGATATTTACCTAGGACATAACATCACAATAAATTCATTCTGGAATCTAATTTTTTGTAGTATACTCATCCTCACCATACATTGAATTAATTCATTGAAAATATCTAATGAACTATGCATAATCGATAATGAACATAATCCCATAATAATATCTAATGAACTCAAATACAATCTCATGCATCAACATATTTGGATAGAAGATCTCCAAGAAAATTTTCTAGAATTTCTTCCATAACATACTGTCAACCTGTCCAGTTAGAGATTGAACTTCCCACCAGCACTTTGATGATCCGTGAAGCATGTACGTAGCTAGATTGACTAATTTATTTGTGGGAGTCTCTATGTGGTCATGTATAATATGTATAGACTCAACCCATTACTCAGATCTCACATGTACACACTCTCTAGTAAAATTTATATGGTTCTTTCACTAAAACTCTATCGTCCAATCACACATGATTTTCACAACCCACACTGGGTATCTTTCCAAGAATTTCATGAAGTGATAAATGTTCTCTCGAAACTTCCCCAACTTCCCCAACCGTAACTATTGGTGCCTTGGGTTCCATTAATTTTAGATCATCGCAATACATATCCTCATGTCTTCCACTTTATAGGAATATTCAAGGAGGAATATATCTACATTTTACAAAAAACATATTACGTCTCCTAACATAATGTTATAACATTTATGTAAGAAGGAAACACAACAATTAACAACATGGCTTTTCCCAAACCTCACCACACAATCAAAACTGAGGCACTATTACTACCATAGAAAATCCTACTCCAAGGTCTTAGTTAAAAATGGTAAATGCATTCCATTATTTTATTTTAACATTTAGACACAAAATTATTCAAATTTTGAATAACTTTTACCTCTTCCAATTAAATATTGGGATCCATTTTCAACTCAATTTTATAAAGAATTAAAATATTATATGTTTAACTACCTACCAAAAAAATTGTTCTTCTGTGCGTACCTAAAATAATTCATGTCACCAAATAATCTTTAGTGCCCTGATTGATTCATGAAATTAAACTCTAATGAAAAACCAGTCCACGATTCTATTTTTAAACAATATTCTGAAACAATAACCACATCACAGAACAAGTTCACAATTCATGGTAAAATACAATTCAACTGTGACAATGAACAATATTTAGAACAATCCCAGCAAAGACCCTATGGTTTTACACATACATGGGATTGGAAACTCCCATGCATAAGAGAATTACCAAGGACTAACTCTTCTTGGAATTCTAGATAACTATCCTCAGAGAGCTAGACAAGTTAAAAAAAGAATGAAAAGAGCTTTGATACCACTTTGTTTTGTCCCAACTTGGGTTCGATGAACCGGTGCCCCGATCTGTTCAATTACATGACCTCTAGCAGGCCTCATTATTCTCCAGAGGCTTTTAACTAGTAAGAAGTTTATGATAAGTCAATCATGGGGAGAAAATTCTATATTATATAATTTTAATACACCATTATAAATAAATAATCAATATAAAAATAACATATAACCGTGAACTATACCAATGTCTAAATTCAATCAATGTACGAAATATATTATCTAACTAAAATAGAATCATGCCATTCTAATGTACGTGCCATGTTTCTAAAATGAGAAATCAAAATAAGACATGCAAGAATCATAATTGGGTCCCAAACCATAGCTGGTTCCCTCATCTACACTCCATCCTATCTCATATATCTAACTCATTGACTTTTTCCTTGAATATTCCGGCTTCCGGGATATATATTTAGGTACCGAGCAGTAAACCTAATAAGGCTGTGAGTACTACTCAGATGGCCACAACCAGCAATGTGTAAAACAAATCCAGTCAATAAAAAGTGTATGTAGTTGTATAAATAAGTAAGTAAAATTCATAAGTAAGAAGTTATCATATTATAATATGTTATTTCTTTAGCCACAGATACACCTAGGTTCCCACGGTCTCATGATCCTCAACACCTACTTCAGACCGTGTCAGAGTCTAAAAAATTTCACATTATCAATTCACAATACATTTATTAAATGGAATTTCATTTTCAATTATATTTAAACTCATTATATATCTAATTGGAACCACAATACAATGCCATTATCTTCGGTGTAGATCGTCAAGTGTAATTCCCTATAAGTAATTAGAGAATCTAGCATGGTATTACCCATCATGGGTATTTGGGGTTTCAATCTTTTTTTGGAACGTTATTCCATGTCCCACACAATATTCATGCATGAATTGGGTCTAGAACACTATGTATAGGATCCAATGGTGGTTTTCTTCATCATTTCATGACACAAGTCCGACTTTCTAAATCAATCACATATATAACATGTATCACATATCTCAAATGTTCTAGATTTCTCAAATTAATTATTTATACATTTAATTAATCCTTGAAACTCTATTAATCAATTGAAAAATTATTTAATCATGTCAAAACCATCAAGTAATTAGTAAATTATTGGGTCATATTGATTTCATTAATTAATTCAACAATTAATAAATCTCCATAATTCTAGTAATTATTTCACCAATTAATTAATTACATATATAGTAAAAATTAATCAAAAAATTAATTCATCAATTAATTATCCATAATCATCACTATCAACATTATAATAATTTTATTAACAATTAAAAATTATTCATTCAAAATTTCAACAATTAAGTCATCACTTAATTATCCTCAATTTCATTTTTCCATTATTCAACCAAATCACTAAATTCCCAAATAAATTAATTGATCACATTAATTAATTTATTATACAAATTTAAATTAATAATCAAACCCTTGAGGTTCTATAAATTCATACACATAATTGATAATATGACTATGTTATTTGAATAATTATTCACCTACCTCGATTCATCGATGACCAATCGCCCAATGGAAATATCCAAAGATAACTAGCACAACGATGTAGATCGAGATCTACATCATACACCCTAAATAAATATTAATGAAATCAATAATTTAAAAATATATATCTAGATCATGAATCATTGATATAAATCTCACCAAAAAGATGAAATCTAACCCAAAGAAGCGATGAATTCACTGAAATATATAAAGTGGAATGGGAGAATAATTTAAAAAGAACCAGATCAGATTCATTGATAAGGAGAAGGGCATACGTTCGATATGGGCTTCAATTAAAAAATAAATTAGGATGTGAATTCATTTAATTATTTTGGAGGGCTCCAAAATTTTGAAATTACTCCTAGGATCAAATGGTGGTCAATATGGAATTAATTAGCGGTTTCAATACATTTATGAATTAATTTTTAGGACTAATTAATTCTTGTGCACGGTTAGCTTTACTAGGGTGAAAAATTTGACCAAACCACGCACTGAACATGTGACTATTTTATAGGGGTGAATGGCTACACTACTTAGGGTTCCTAATTTTCCAAACAATATGTCACCTATATCAATCCCCTTAGCCTGGGTTTGGGTGGTTAGCTGGGCTGGGTCACATGGTTTTCCCTAAATATATATCAATTGTGCACATCCCTTTGTCATTAATATCTCTCAAAAGTCCAACCAAACACACCAATAGTCATATACAGATAAATAATACTCAAATAATATTATAAGAGGATCTAAAAACGAGTTTTAAAAAACTCCAGAAAAAGTTGGGATCTTAGAAGCAGAGGAATAACCCATGAGTGAACCCCTCATCTGTACCAACAGAAGAGGACTATTACTAAACCTTTCACCTAATTACCCAAGGAATCCAATGTGATACATTTTTGAAATAATTTCATAAAACCATTATATAAAAACCATTTTATAAATACATTTCAAAATATTTTGAAAAAAAACATTTTCTTAAACAAACAAATCAGAAACTTTTTTTTCTCAAAAGACTATTTGCACATACAAAAAAACCAATGAATCCTACAAAATTCAATTATAGAAAAGTATAAAACAAGATAAATAATATTCATTCATCTTATTATAGAGATGAAATAACATACTTCAATCTTAGGACTCACAAACCAATAATAAGACACACTGCCATAGATGATTGAAAATAAAACAATGAAAGCTACAAAATAAATCCATACCTCTGAGAATCATTTCAATAAAAAAAATGGTCCGATAAGAAGATAAAATGACATGTACCTTGAGGGTAACTCAAAGGCCACACCACAACCCACAAAAATTATAGACTCGTGGGAATATACCATAATAGATCTGTAAAGGATCAAGAGAATAAACACTACGAGACAAGTGGATATGAAAATGCTTAGAAAGAACACTATTTAACATATGGGAATAGAATAAAAAATATTGTAATATACTAAGAGATACACAACAAAACTAATAAAAAGATCAATCAGTATACAAATTGATCCAGATAGAATAGAGATCCCCAAAATGACCTGGGATAGCTCCTTGGTTTGGAGAGAGACAGTTTGAGCCGAATGAAAAAAGAATCAGACATGTAGGGTGGTTAAAAAACAAATCCGAAAATATACATAATGCAATACAATTTTATAACCTAAATTCATTTATTTTTTAGATACAATGAAAAACAAAACTCAATGGATTATTAATAAATTATATAGGCCTTCAAACTATATGAAAAATACTCATGAGATGAAAATAGTTCACACTCTAAACCACTTCATGTAATTATCTCTTTAACTGGCTCACATCATGTAACATGTTCACAATGTCAACCCATTCAGTAGGATGATTATGTATAAATAAATAAATAAAATTATTCAAGTAAACCCATACTAAAAATGAAATCTTCTTAATAATATTTCAAATTTATGCATAGACACCATTAATTCCAATGAACATGTATTCCAAAACATTAGGTCATTTCCTCTAGTAAAAGATCTTCATCCACAGAAACCCCAAAACACAACAATAAAAAGTGGGAAATAAAAATATATCATATAAATGCATAAAATATTGGAATGGTTTGTTAGAAACTCCAAACCATAATACTATACATATTTAGGAATTCATTTTAAAGAATAGTGTCTAGAAAGTGGTGAGGCCATTTCTCCATCATCATCGTCTCTCACTCCCAAATCTCATATGAATCAGATATTTTTATCCATAATACTCAGACCAATGGAACAAATATCCCAATAAATACATGTACCATATAGTTAATGATCTCTATCAGATTCTCTACAATAGAAATTTCTAGCTCCAACTCAATCTCTTCCCAACTGAAAACATGATAGGGGTAAGTATGGTACATACTAAGATGAGATATGTGGAGAAAATATTGAATAAATTCTTTTTGAACTGGTAATTCCAACTAATAAGAAACCAAAAAATGAAATGCAGTGACCTAAAATGGTTCATCATATCTTATAGAAAACTTTAACTATATTCTAATAAAATATTGACTGATCTGTAGGAAACATTCTTGAAAAACCATTCACCAATAGAATACTCCATTTTATAATTTCAATGATAAAGATACAATTTCAAAAAATGTTGAGTTGTAACTATATACCAACATATATTATAAATCCTTTTCGACATCTCTTTAATGAAACATGGTCCAACAAGTGGGTCCTTGCCTACCTCTTCAAAATAAATTGGTGACATGTACAGTTGACCATATAAAGTATTCAAAGGATTCATTTTGTTTGAAGACTTATAACCATAGTTTTTAAGAAAACTCAACTAATACCATTTGATTATGAACCCACGTACTGACATCCAATATGTAGGTATAGTTCATATCATCTAAAATCAAAATATAACAATATTCTTAGTTATCGTTCTATGGTTAGAAAGTTACACTCAACATGAAATAAGTATCCATCCCCTCTTGGACAATCTTCTATAACTGTGAGGTAAACCTTGGATCTCATAATGAAATAATGGTAGAAAAGAAGCCCAAGAAAATTCAAAACCTAAAGTATATATATCATACCATATTCTTCAACTTTAGTGGTTTCCCTCATCATAATTAAGTGAGACTGATTTTCCAACTGATCAATCACTACTTAGATAGAGTTCCTCCATCAAGGAGTCTATGGAAATCCAACAAATATTTCTATGTAAATATCTTTCAATTTCAAAACTAGTAGTAGAAGAGGCTAGATTAACTCAAAAAGTTTTAGATACTCTACATTTATTTGTTTGAAGGTGTAATAAAATGACACATAATTTGTAATGTCATTCATCCACCCTTGCCACTAGATTCATCTTCTCATGTAATAATACATCTTTTTAGTTTTTTAATGAATGGATAATGAAAAATGTGACATTTAACCAAAAAAAACATCCATAATGATTCTGGGTTGACAAAGTAATCCCAAAAACCGAAAATATCATATGAAGAGAGAGTCCAACCAGAAACCTCTCCCTTTTTTAGGTCTTTCAAATTATCATGAAATCATCATCCTAATACAGATCCTAAATTATAAACTCAATAATATATTATTATAATACCACACTGGTTACCAACATACCCAAAAAATCTTCTTGATAATTTAGGTGAAACTAAGCGAAGAGTCCAATAAGGTACCAATCCTCCATAGATTCTAAAATAGCCTAAAATGTTACATTTTTGTTGAGAGCATATAAAATGACATTCCCATTCCCATGGGTTTCAGTGATGTAAATATTAAACATCTTATGTAATTCCTCCCTCTTTCTCTAATTGAGATTCAATTATTTTTTAGAATGGACAAATCATAAACTGTAATGGTCAAAAAAAATTTGTGATCCTCTCCCAAAAAGATAGTGTTTGCAACATTTAATGTAATTCATAACACTGGAATGATCTAAATAATAATTAGGGTATTTATTATAATGTATTATATGTTAGTGGGAGTTGTAAGAAACCATATTATTATCATCCATAGGCATGAAACCTATAATAACACCAAAATAATAACATGAAACCACATACCCCTTACTAGGCTCAAGAAAGATCAGAATAGGAGATAATGTTAGAATTCATTTCCACTAATTGAAAGAAGAATGAAACATTTCATCCAATAGAAATTTCAAATGTTACATAGTAAGACCATTCAAATGTCACTCCAACTATTATAAATCCAAAAAGAACAATAAGTATAATCAGAATAACCAAAGAAACTCTGAATCTAATTTTTTTACAGGTCTTCCATGGATACAGAAACCAACACCATCTCATGAATAAAAAATTAAATAGACTCTTAAATAACATTACCCAATACATTAAATTTATTGATCTAGAAACATTATTTCAATATCTTTTCAAAAAAATAGTGACACTCCAAGATCTCATGAACCAAACTCAAACTATTAACATTTACATTCTTAGATTTCAAATTAAACAACATATTATTTGGGGACACATCCAAAAAAAGGTGTCAAGATACACAAGGAATATCTGTTTCATCAAATCCATGAAAAATATAGATGTTTTATTTAGAAAATGATGCATCACATGATATTTTTAAATATAATACCAAATCATGAAATCCATTATGATAATATCAGACTCCCAAACACTAAGTTGATGATAACTGCACCAATGATAAGTCTTTGATAACAAAAGTTACCCAATTATGTGTTAAAACATTCCATCCACATAGGGAAAAGTATTATTATTCTTAATCTTTACATGGTTAAACATATAAAATCTCACACACGTTTGGATTGAACCATCTTACTTCTTGAAAATGTGTTAAAGGGCTACCCAAGGTGAAACATTTAAGTGAACAGAACCTATTTCTGTCAGAATATCCAACTACAATAGTATTCAACAACAACTAGAGGTCTGGCTAGGAAGCCCCTACATAACCAGACCTCATATTTTAGTCTCCTTAAAACACATGAGGGTTCACATCAGCTGAAATAAACAAGACAACCTAAGGATAATAATCAAACACAGAAAAACAGTCGATAAAATAATCATTACCAGTGATTACTTCAAAAAAATCAAGATCGAGAATGAGGAAAGCATGGACATACTCTTCATTGGATTTCAATAAAAAAAGTTGTTCATCGAAACCCCAACTCTTTCTACATTCCAATAGGTGTCATTGGATCCCTAAAAAATAATGTGTTTTATTTTAATTTTTAATTAAATACAAAAACACCCATATATAAATGAGTTTGAAGAACCTATATCAAATAATATATTTACTACTAAAAAAAATATTTTACATGTCACTATCAATGGACCCAAGTCTACCTCTATTGGAAACCCATCCACTGTATAATGTGGATCCACTCATAAGGACTAATTCTAGAACCTTATGGTCATTGAAACATCTCATTGCACTATAGTAGCCTTTGGATTCAATAGTATTTGATCATAATGGGGTGTAATAGTAGAATGATATAAATATTGATGATGGCCATATAATCTACAATGGTTACACATCTTTATAGGCGTGGAACAAGAACATCTATTGTACCCAATCTTTTCACACTGATATAAATTTAGGGGAATCCTACTTCTTATAAATATTATTATATATAAGGATCCCTATGGAGAAAAACCCCCACCACTTCATTAAGAATCATTCCACTTCCTCTTCCTCCCCTAAAACCAAATTAAGCTACCACTGGTTGGAATGTTAGTGGTATAATAATCAATCATTCCTTCTATATCTATCTCTTCCATTACTTCCTTTTTTTATTATCTTTGCATACGTAGAAATATTCTATGTAAATACATGAAATCTGATATTGATTCATAAACCATTTATTTACTTTTAACCCATCATTCGTCCATTCTTTACAAACTCTAGAGAAAAACGAAGTTTCCCTGCGAATTGATTTTTATGCACCAATACAAAATTCTCTCTTAGATACAAGGAGAACACCTCTAATGTCATCTTCATTACCAAGGATTATAGAAAAAAATTATGAAATAATTGGGTATTCAAACCCATGTTTTCCAATACCACACATCTATCTTCGAGTACCATGGAATATCACCATTTCTTACTAGGTCCCTCGAGTATGAAAATCATGAACAACCACTTCATATTGTCATGCTTATCCTGGGAGTCAAATATCTAAAAAAATTTCATTCCAATCATCTTCATATAGATGCTTATTAATAACTTTAATAAATGGTTGATTATTCCATAAGATCTCTCATGATAAATTTCTTTCTCTTGAAACTCTTTATTGTGCCTCAATAACTGTATTCTGGACATGTGGAATATTTTGGTTGATAAAATGAACTACCTGAAATATAGCGTTAATAACATTCTGATCAAGAGGCAGATTCCCTTGACGTGCATCTATTTCACCCTATTGAAGAACCTATGGAATGGGCCTCATGGTCCTAAGACTCTACATTTAAATATAATAGATGATGATAAAATATGATTCTATCATTTGAAACTATAATAAAAAATTATATTTGGACAAGAACTAAAAATATGAGACACACATCCCATCATCCCATGGTAGATTAAGTATCGTCATGAAAAGAACTTTTTATACACGCATCTAAAACTACAACATACATCCTCATAAATCTTATCTCTAGTCCACAAACTCCTGAAAACTGACAAAACCCTCCTCTAATACTAAAAAATGTCATACACAGCCAAAATACACTCTAAAATAGGTACTCATCCAAAATAGCTTCAAAACCGAAGGGAGTTTCCCATCACCATGGGATAGAGACATGAAGACATGCATCAATAACCGAATGGTTAATGATTTCCCTAATATGAATAATAAAACAAGACATATCTATATATGCATCACATGAATAAATAGATGAACATTGAAACAATGATATACATCATAGAAAAAAGCAAACAATAGAAATAATACAACTCATATGTTGTTTAATATTCTAAAACGAAGTAGTCTAATATAAAAAGAAAAAAAATAAAAACCTATATTCTAAGGGATATCAAGGATAAAATAACACTATCTCAAGACCATCTAGCCAGACCTAGATGCCAGGAACATCGCCACCTCAGTATAGAACCATCTCATTCCCTATATAAAATCAAATGACAAGTTCTATACACCACAGAAGGGGTTTTAATGGTTTGATATATATATGAATAGTATGATCCCAAGACAGTGTTCTATATCAAGCCTCTCTACAATAGTCAAAACAATATAAAATTTAAATAAAACAAGGAATGATAATCAATTAAACAGCTTTTAAACATAATCATTGTAAAAAATAACCTTTTTCATCACTTCCAAATAATCTACGTAAAATATTTTCAAATAATATCTCAAAAATAAAATAATTGAAATAAATATACGTATCACATATCATATAATATCAAATGAAGTTAAAACCCCAAATTTTCCAGTATCATCACACCTAAGATCACAACAAGTTATGCTAGCTAGAACACTTTTACCAAAACCTAGACAATCACGTGTATTAAATCTCTAGACACGTGCGTTGAATCTAGGGAGTAGAGGCACACCTCATCCTGTTAACCTCATAACTATTATGACATGTTTTCAAACAATGTGATTAGGGATAAGAGAAAAAATTCATGATTACACTTCTTAATGGTATCAACAGATAAAGCTTTTACTACACCTTACAACTTATTACCAAAGTCTTACCCTATCTAGATTTTACACATCATTTCATCAAACCATTATTTGAATCCCATTTTATATATCCATTTAATAATTTTTTTAAAATAACTATTCTTTTTCCAAAATAGGGGATAACCATCGTTTATCAAAAACTAATTTTCCAAAACAAAAATAATATAATCAATTAGATTTATTTTAAAATAATGGTAATAAAACCATATAAATAAATTTTTTCAAACATTTTATAGTGATTGAACCAACTACATCAATCTAGGATCTCACATGCTCATAACTGGATCTACTAACTTGAATGAACCCAAAGACATAAACAGAGACATTGTAATCAGTCCATTCCTATAAAAATTAATTCAAAACAAAAAATGGTCGGTGGGGAAGATAACACAACACACACCTCAATAAACTCACATGCCGCACCAAAAAAACCACACTTTTTATGCCCTAGTAGGACGAATAAAGTATATATATTTAAATGATCAAGATAATATGCACCGTAATAACAATAGATCTAAAAATTTATCACAACATCATGATTACATTGAAGGTCTACAAAGAATCATAAAGATAACATACATGAAGAGACAATTTCAACCACATTGAAGAGTAATTGTTTTAAAAAAACAATCTATAAGGAATAGATATCCTAATAATATCCTAGGTGGGATACTAGTTTTTTTGAGATAAGGTTATGGTCGAATGAAAATAGAATCATTTGTGTAGAATAGTTAAAACCACTCATTCAAAAACCATAAAAATATGAAGCCCTTTTATGATATGAATTCATCAAATTTTGAGATAGATTGAAAAAAATTTCCTCGTATTAAAAATAACTCTGATGGATCACTACATACGTGAACAAGTCACATGAAATAAAATTATTTCCAGCTATGAATAATTTTACGATATCATCCCTAAAAAGAAACATTCACATCATGTAACTAGTTCATCACCTGAAACTATTTAGTGTAATGAATCTTTATAAATACCTATAAAAGTCCTTAAAATATGCATATACACTAAAGGAAATCCTCTTAATACTATTTTATATTTATACCTAAACTCCAATAATTCCAACATTCATACATCCCTAAACATTATGTCATATTCCCCTTCAAATACAATCTATCCTCAGATGACCTAAAATAAACCCAAAAAATGAGGGAAACAAAAAGATATATGATAAATACTTGAAATAGGTAAAAGGTATATTACAATATGGAATTTTAAAATACTTATCAACATATTTTTTAAGATAATTGGTATGGATTTTTTATTAATTTATTAAGATCCATGACTTATGCCAGCATATGTATCACATTGTATAGTGGTCCATTAGAACATGTGCATTTTATATAAATTAATATATTTAACATATGTGAAAAAATTATTAATTAAATATAATCCAATAAACTAATTTTTTTTCTATATACCATAATACATTTAAATTAATCGATTAATTTCATTTTTATATTACTTTTTTATGATGGGTAATGTATTATAAATATCTAACAAGATTTAAATTACTTATAATACTACCTAATTATTACATGTGTTTTTTTTATGCATATTACCTATTTATATATTAGTAATTTACAGATAATATTTTTTATAACTCATAAATGAGTATTCTGTATACTATCTAAATTGATCATCCTCCTAAACAATGTTATATAGTGTTTGATTTAAATCATGTTGTTTTAGTGTATTAATTGGTTTTCCATATAATTCCTTATAAATTTCCCTCATTTCATATTAAGTGAAATATTTGTGTAACTTTCAAGTAATTTTAAAGAAATAAATAATATTTAATAGTTAACAAACCAAGCTTCAAAGCATGATTTTTGAAATAAAAATGTTATTTCAAAATTAATGAGCACTATATAGTGGATACTTCTTTATAAAATAATTTGTGATTGTATTTTCATGAAATTAATCATTAAACATTTCAATTTTAGGAATCATTTTTAGTGGTTTAAATTGAAAATTCAATATTGGTTTTATTTGATCACACAATTAGATTATAAAGTGAAATAATTTTTTTAAAAAATTATTTTTAATAATGGGTATTAGATTTTATTTTGAAAATAAAATTCTCTCCTAGATAAATATTTTTTGATTTGTTGGTAATTTAATAATTTTAATCATAGTGGTAGGTTTGGGTTGGGTAAAACATGGAAAATATTTATGGTGGAGGGATCATGAGAGATGGAGTTGTATAATTAATGATATTTTATTGATTTTCAAAATCTTATGAATCCATTTCATATTGAAATCATGAGGTGTACAATGGGTTGTACTGATTTTGGATATTTTCTATTTGGGACTTGGGTGTTTATTTGGAATGTTTTCTAGTGATTATGTTTATAATTTATATTTTGTACATGGATCATTTTTGGTTGTGTACATAATGTAATGGACATGTGGTGTTCATTTGGGATATATAATTAGATGGTACTAGTTATTTACATCATGAATCTCGGGATCAAATTATTTTTATGGATTTTGGATAGATTCAGTGGGAATGCATTAACATCATGATAATGAATTATATTGAGTATTTCATATGACCTAGACCTATAATATCGAATTTGGGGCTAAGAATAGACACACTGTCATATAATTTCATGCCAACAAAGGTGTCTTATACTTATTACTTCATATTATATTAATATTCTTTAAATTTGATTTTAAATAACACTCATAACATATTGGTTTAGTGAATTTAATGATTATATATATATATATATATATTATATTTTTAAATTATAATTATTCTTTACCATTTACAATAAAATTATCCACACATGATAGACATCTAGAAATACCATACATAACAATATTTCTCATTACATGGGAAATTGAAGTATAAAAAAATTGTGGGCTCAAATCCACATTAAGGTTAAACATAAGAAGTAATAATCGAAGATAAAAAGTGACAATAATATGAATATGTGTTTAAGAGAAAATAATCAAGGTACACAAACAAAACTAAAGGAAATCATTCCCAATATAAAATAGATCATAAATCATGACATAAGAATTTTTTCACAAAAATTGTGTCTTGGGAGTGTGGAAACATGATTCAATATTATTGGACATGACATATACATGATTCTTAGCGTAGTAATATGGAATTAATATGTTCATAAAACATGAATCACATTTACAAATAATAAATTCATTAAATAATATACTACGATGGAACCTGGCCATAATATAGAAAGCATGAGCTAACCACCCATGTATCATTACCTATTTGTATTAGGATAAAAAAACATGTATCAAAAACATATATAATGAGATATAAAAGTTTTACTAATATATTTGAAGGCTATAACAGACATTCCCATCACATAATGATAAACCATATATATGAAAAAATAAATAACACTTTCATATATAAGTTAACCCATAATAAATCAATTTTTTCCATGAAAAAATATACATGTTTTTATCATAACATGTAAATATAAAGAATTTAGATGGTATAATTAGAAAAAAATAATACTAAATCATAAGAAACATTAATGAATGTTTATAATGATGAAAACCACTCCTATAATAGAACTAAAAAATTTATGTGAAAAATATAATGTAATATCCATAACATTTTTAAAACATTTATTAAAAATAAATTATTTTATAAAAAATTATGATGAGATTTAATTTTTCAAATCCATGGAATTTTATAAAGGAATATTTAAAATAAAATTGAATATATCAGTGAGAAAATTCATAAATTTTTAAAGTGTCAAACATTAATATTTATTTCATTCGTTTGTAATGAAATTCAAATCACTAAAAAATTATTCATGTGGAAAATGTAAAAAATATAACTTCACAGCATGTGTAAATAACATAAAACAAAACATAAATTGACCTTAATTAATCAATAATGTATATAAATCTATATTTTTTTAAAAATATAACATAAAAATGGAGGTGGATGATATTGGGCTGAAAAAGAAAAGATAAGGATTATCCCTCTTATAGAAAATATTTTTTTAGATGTTTGAAAATGACAGAGGTTAAATTGTATGAATAGATGAAAAAAGAATAAATGATATGAGGAGAATAAAATATATTTGGGTTTTAGAGAGAAAAATCATTCAATATTCCCAAACATAAATCTAGTAATAATCAATCTTAGATAAAATGTAAATTTAGAAACAAATAAACATTTGGATTTTTTAACCATTGAATCAAAATCCATTTAAAAATAAATGAAGTTGTTTAAATTTGAATCTAATTAATTTTATCTAAATTATGATGGAACATGTACATTGTATATTATATACATAAAATAAAATAATATATGTGGTGAATATGAAACATATCTCAAGAAATGGAAAATTATGACGAGAAAATCTTACTTTAAATACATAATTGCATTAAAGTTATTAAATATAATGAATAATGAACCTAACCTTCTAGTATATATATTAACCTTTATAATTTTTAATTATTATTATTATTTCATATATATTTGTTAGTAATTATTTATTTTAATCATCAGGTGTTAGTATTTTTTATAGTTTTCAAACATGTTCATAATTTAAATAGTGAACCTAATTATTTGATACCATGTTCATTATTCCTTAATTATTCAAGGCATTGGAATAGGTATTATCTAATTATTTAATATATTTTACATTAATTTTAAGGATGTTTGGGGTATGGCTCGGGAGAACCGAATCCATGATGGGCTTGTTTAAAAAATTAAATGATAAAAACATACCTTATAATTAAAATTAATATTTTTTTATTAGGCATAGAAAACCATATATCAGAAATAAATTACTCTATAGAATCATATATTATTAGTATTAAAATAATTATTATTATTTGCGTTGTAAATATTAATGGTAGTATTGCATCCTTTATGTAGATGGTTTAAATGACCCAAACAGGAGCATGTTATACTAATGAATGAGTAAGAGCACAAAGTCGTATAATTTTAATTTTATTTTTACAATGAATAATAATAATAATATAAAATATTTATTATGTATAATGGCATTTATAAATAGTTTATCTGTGAAGGTCAAAAAAATTAGATTGAAGAACAATGTACTTAATATGATGAATGTGCCCCCACTCAACACAAGTTTCTTCAAAATGAAGTATTTATGCCTCTTTCATTGAACCAACTCCTATATAATGTATACTAAAAATTATTAGATGAAATATGGTCTATTATTTATGATATAACATAAAGAAAATAGTTTTTTCATTGAGAGGTATAGAAGGGGTCATTTTATAGGTGAATTTTGAGTAGAATTTTAGATATAACTACTCCCTTAATGATTAAGGAATGACTTTTTACATGAAATATTGATTTGATGTGTAAATTATTAGATATAGATCATGAATAACCACATAATAAAATTCTATAGATATGTTTTTTATTTTTTATTTCGTTTCCACTTAGTTTATCCTCTTTTTCTTCATTTTACCTTCATCATGATACATGAATTTCTACTTCAAAAACTTATTATTTTTCCTAAAAATGAAATTAACCCTATTTACTAATTTAGAAATTATGATTGAAAATACGAAATTTGTTCTATTATATTCAATTTATTAAGGATTAAAATATTAATATTAACATAATAATGCATAAATAGAATAATAAATTTTAGAAAAAATACATTTTAACCATAAAATGGATTTATTCATATAACATCAAATAAAAAATATATATGTAGAATTAAATTTATTTTAATGGGTATATTGTCAATAAATTTCATTAAAATATTTCTTCATAAAGAACAATCTAAAATTTAATGATAAAATAGTTTACTAGAAGAAACACAATTCTTTCAAATAGGTTTTTTTACCTTGGATGATTTTATATTTATTTATAATTAATTATTCATCAATTCATGAAGGTTTATTCATTTATTTATGTTCATTATTACAAAATTTCATTCACTAAAAATTTTAAATGTATAATTCTCGACAAAACATATAACATAAAATAAAAAATTGTTTTAAAATAAAAAAAAAACTTTTAACTCTGAATTATTAAATTTATGTTTTTTTATTTTCCCAAAATTATTTAATGGATATTATTAACATATTTTCCTAATAATTGCATGAATTTTATCAATAAATTTCATTTTCATATTTCATTAAGAATATAAAATTAGAAAATTTTTTGTAATTAAAAAAACAGTTTCCTTTAAATATATGGCATCATACACATGTGAAGTAGTATATTTTAATTATATTATAATGTTATTTATTTTATTCAGAATCATTTATTTATTTTGATAATGTATATTTTAAACATCAAAATGAATATTATTTATGTTTACTACATACCAGTATTTCTAAACTACTAATAATTTACTAGTATTATACATAATAGTTATATAGATATATATAATGGTTTAAAAAAATAAATATTACCCCTATTGGATTCTAAAAACTATTCATTATTATATATTCACAAATCACACTTCTCTTTATTTTTGTATTCATTTTTGATTTTATTACACTTTTCCCTAATTCATGTCATTTATTTGTTATAGTTTTATTTTTACTAGTGTTGATTGTCTAAGGTGAAGATAATCCAGATGATTTCCTAGTTGTAAAAATAATATTATTTTCAATATATTATGCCATTTTTATTATTAAATACAAAGTAATTCAATAATCAATGTTATATATATACATTTTTTTTATAATTGTGTTATAATTATTCATTATGAGTAAATAAAATATAGTTTTTAATTCATTTATTATATGAATTATCTTCCACTATAGTTTAATAATAGAAAATCATATTTATAAATGATCGAAACATATTTTATGTATAAAAAACTAGTATGAAAACATAGGGTGTTATATTATTTGACATGTACTAGACCACCATGGCCATAACTTGGTTGATTACCTGCTTAGTGTACCACCCCAGGCCATCCTTCAATAGGTTAGGGGCTTGCGACCACCACTAAGTAGGCACGAAAACCAATACGGGATGCCTTATAATATATAAATATTTAATAAATAAATATATATTATATATAAAAATAACTCAGAACACCAATGGTATATATATAAATGAACAAATTAAATATACACAATATAATAATTAATATGTCAAATACAAGTGTATATCAACATAAAAAATACCAATCAAACTCTATAACTTAAAAGAGTCAAATATGATATTGACAAGACACTTTGAAACTCTCAATTTTTTCATTTACTCAAAAAAAGTCTCCAACCACAAAAAACATCACTATAATAATAAAAAGTCATTATCTACAATGAATGGTTCAAAATTACCATTATTAAATCCAATAAAACCCACACCATAACCACATATACCAATACTATCACTGAACTATTCACCATTTTTATAGACAAAACATGCTTGGGAACATATACCTTGAAAGGATGATTATAAATATACTTAGTACGATTCCCCAAATTCATAAATGAAAGAAATACAGTATCTCAGTTAAAACTCTTGTATGGGAAGGAGACTTAAAGGAAGACAAGGAAACAAAAGTTAGATATACTATTTTAACTGATGTATCAATGAGGTAAGGTATATTCCAATTATCTAAACTCCAATACTTAAAATTCAAACCGTACAATATAATAGGGGTGTTCATAATATTAATGTTTCTAAAAATCAGGTTGTCAATATCTAGTTATATTTCACATCTTGAAAAACACATGGAGTGTAGAGGAGTCAAAATTTATAAATAGATTTATACTGATAAAAGTATGAAACTATAAATCAACCACTAGAATCCATGAAGGGAGAGACTTCTTATTATTGAATCATGCTCTTAAGACATTGTAATATTACACCCTATATTCTAATAATAACATACAACCAATAAAATATCTAAAACAAAAATATAATAAAATTAAATAACAACATGATAAATGAAGGGGTCTAATTCCTAACCAAAGGGTAAACATAAAAGGAGGAAGTACCAACCCCAATGAGGATTTCTTACCCCACATGATCTCATCAAAAAGGGGGTATACCAAATTCATATATATTGTATTAAATTTTCCCAGTATGTGGGAAAATTCACACCTTATTTTATCCGTAAATAAAAAATTTCATGACTTTAGTATCACACAACAAATAGTGGGAATATTGATCTTATATGTAGATGTGGCTGGTCCCACACCCTTACATAACAGTGGTACCAAGGGGAGTTTCATGCCCTATAAGCTTCATAATTATCATGAAAGAACATAATCATCAACCATATAGATCAGTATTCAAAATATACATATCTTATGTCATCATCGAATCGAGTAACCAAGGTGACAACACTAATGTGGCATATGTTGAAAAATAATTATAAAAATAAATTTATTTTTAAAAAATATGAACCTGGTGAATGTTTTATCAAAAACACCCCTCTAGGGAAAGAGTGTCCTATGAGGTATCCCTCAAGAACCCTACATGGAGAACTAGGTCTGGGTAGGCATACAATAATGGTTTCATAGAATTATATATTCAAGGAATCATGTGAGTGTGTATAACCCAAACACACTATTCTACCACTACCAAATTTCCACCCAACCCCTAGCCAAATTTTTGTAGACTTTACCTTGTCAATCAAGGCCTTCTCGGCTAGCAGGCATAGCCTGCCCACCTACCATGTGGGCGATGGTATTTTATATTTTGTTAATATGAATATGATGAATTTGGTTATTTCTTCTCCAAAATTATGGTGTCGCATCAAGACAACCTCAATGGCACATCCCTTTGAGGCATTGGTTGTCTCCTTCCTTCCATCATGTCCTCCCACTGAAAAGTCATGCCACTACCTCCCCACTCTCCATACCTCTGACCTGAGGTCCTTCACACCACCATTGTAATAGATTCTACACCTCCACCTATATTTCTCAAAAATAATGGACAACATTGTTCACTACCCTCAACAATAGTGGTTTATTCCACTGATTTTTTTTCTCTAGAAATTCACTAAGGCACATATCCCTATGGTCACTTGTGAAAATGAGAGAGATTTTACACTAAGCTGGGAGTAAGATAGTGTGATATAGGGGGGAGATATATATATAAATAAATAATATTCCTTATAAAACCACCATCAAAATCTTGTAATAACCAAGTAATTTTTTTAAATATATCTAACCTATAAATACATGATCTAAGATTTAGGAATTAAATAAAATGATTATGGGTAGATGAAAATTTTATCAAACATTATTCTTGAATCTATCATGTAAAATAGAGTATCTAATTTTATAAATTGAACCCAATATCCGCAAATAATGGAGGATCAAAAAACACAAATAACTAACTCATAAAAAATATTCTTCACTTAAATCCATTTTAGTGATTTTAGAATTCATAATCACCACATGGATCGATCACTGATAACAATCCCACCAGGATTTGGACTATCTTTCGTTACCCTCAATCATGTTTTTATGCTTATATAAATCAAATCCCCACCAATAGAGAAAACATAAGGATAAATTTATAGTGGTTCATTTAGTAACAAACTAAACATAAAATAATTTAACTAATTGAAATTATTAAAATTATTAAAATTATTTTTTCCAACCTATAATGTCCAAAACCTATGAACCCTAATTAAAAATAAATTTCCCCATCACTAGTGTTAGCCCACTATTCTGGAACCAAAATTAATGTGGCATTTTCCACTATATTCGATATTAAGGGGATATGAATTATTTTCACTAATACACATTTGTAGACTTAAAATAATTTATTATTTAAAATATATTAATATTGGGGATCAATAATTCTATTAAATCCATGCCAGCTCCACAAATTATCACAAAATATAATTTAATATATTTAAGAGGATCGAATTTAAAATCAATGTTTAATTCAACCCCATATGATCTCACTAAATAAATAAATATTTAATAAATAAATATTAACCACCTTATAATTCAACATGTTAGAAAATTACCAATACTCAACATAGTTGGTGAACATCACCCTAATATCAAGAGATCTATTAAAAAAAGTTTATGTGGTCATTGGATATAGTAAATTTAATATTTTCCCACTATGGTTTTATTAGAACATTGAAAAAAACTATGCATTTATCATTATAGAAAAACTCAATTCACCACATACAATATATCATTAAACATTTTTATCCACAAAAAATAAATGTTCTGGGATACTAAAAATGTATTATCATAAAACAACCATGTGTAGAAATTAACCCACCTTCACACACACTACATTTATCTTTAATATTCATACTTAAAGTGATCTCGAGAAACCACATACCAAGAGGATAACATCACCATTACTCACCAAAATTATCAACTATAACTCATATAAAAGAAATTATATAATAAGAACCATGATATGAATTCATATGAGTCCTTATGCCTTAACAACAAACATGTATCATTAACCTAAGGTCGTTTAACCACATGGGATGAAAAAAACCAAACATTCACTAAAATCAACATCTAATGCCCACTTTAATGATTTTATTTGATGGTTATAAAAAAAGAGCAATCTATTTACATTGACCTATAACATTGATAACATTACCACTATTATACACTAAAATTAAAATAGTTCTAATGAAGAATGATCATCTAGAACCACATCAGTTTCCCTACCATCTAATTCCATTAAGAAATAGGTAAAAATGTCTATATCTCATAGAAAAAGATCTAAATGGGATTTATTAGGAAATATCCATGAAATTGACAATTTTAATACTCCATATGAATTCAAATCATCAATATATTCATACTCACTGTTAAATATTCTTGGGTTGTTTTGATGTTTCCTTTTCACAGAATCTAACAACAAGAAAATAATAAAATAACAGAAACCTCCTCAAACGTATCATCATTGAAAAGTGTCTCATCGGTTTCCCATTCCATCATATTATAATTTGTATAGTCAAAGTTATTCATATATCCCTTCTCTATTATCCCCAAACCCTAATATAACACTGATAAAAACTTATGTGATCAAGAAAAAAATAAATCCTTATGGAACTTCCTTAATAGTATATAGCAAGAGATTTATTTTAATGGGTATAACCACAAAGATTCAATGGAAATAACAAACACAAGTTCATTCATCACTAGGGTTATCCCCACTCTGATTGTCCATTAAAATAGTTATAAATAATATCAATAGAACATTAATATCTACTTATGGTAGTGGAAGATGTGCTCTTTAACATCATGAAACATTCTCCCATTTTATCAGCTAATAAAAATCAGTCTAATAGGACCACAAGATCTATATCATCATCATTGGCTCCAACAATATAAGGGAATATTGTGGTTCCACCACTACCAATCTTATGTGATAAATTTATCCCTCTCCATAAAAGAACAAAATAATCAAAATTTAGCTTCACATTTTCAACATCCATCACATAGACAGAAAGACTACTCCAATAATATTTTTCATCATTTCACAATTTCTCATCTCTGATTTCCTAAATAATAATATTTTCATCTTCATGAGAAATAATTGATACTCTATGAGTCCATAACATTATCTATAATAATTTTCTAAACATCTAATACTCTCATGGTAGGACTTTTTTAGTACAATAAAATGGCTAACATACCACTTATATTACCAATATATGGAATTATTCCACTCATATTCCACTAAATAAGGTAAGGGTGTACAAAATTCCACTGACCCAATACTAGAACCATCTTATACGAAACATAAAATGATAAATATATAAGTCATAAATTGAGGGATAAAATGGGTCTCCATTAAAAAGCATTCATGTATACCTTAACATTTATGGGATGTGAATTTCAATCATACACTTATTGAATAATTAAATGATTACATTTAGATGGGTATTACATTAATACTTCTGGTGGTTTTTCTCAATTTGACGTGCCTCAAAATACTATCATTGGTTAATCATTCATATTGTGATACAATCCACTAGATCCCATAGCTTGTAAGAAATAATCTCTGAAAAAAAACTAGTTCTCCACTAGGATGGACTCACGTAACTTGAAGGGGGAGAGTATATGATGATGACCATTAGTTTGAATTTACTACATGACAATGGCCAGGATAAGGGTTCCAAAAAAATATCAAAATTTTGGGCATTGAATTAAAATAGTGTAATATCAATCATGTTTCATATACTATGGTGATCTATAAAGATATGAAAGGAATAAAACTCTAAATTTCATCCATTAATGACTTCCCATATTCATTCATTACTCACATATTCCTATAGGTCTAACTATAAGATCCAAATTTTTTATGGAGAATATTAATGGGTGTGGTTATGGATGATGATTAATGTATTATCCATCTCTGGTATCCCATTCACTACCCGATCACCCACGAAACAACTCCATGGTATATAATGAATCCAAAAAAATAGGAAAATGTATCATCACCAACTCAAATTTTAAGATCGTACTACATAACACCTCCAACTATCATTAGTTGAAAATTAATATTTTTCCCTTAGGAGGGGTGCATCATTGACAAGAATATATCCGCATACTAATGCTCTCTAATGGGGATCCAACAAAACTGGTGTTTCATACATGCACAACCATATATCATAATATTTTCATTCCTAATCTCCACTAAACCACTAATATCATATAATTATATCACAAAATAATATTAGGTAACATGCAATATAGTTTGTGGGAATTGATGTGTGTGAATTCATGGTCATTCTACTCAGTGGAGGGTTCAGTGTCCTACGAAAAAACCCCATCCAAAAAATGAGCTCAAACTCCAACCATAGTAGTGTAGACCCATTTCATGTAAAACAAATAAATCATCCATTAATATATTATTTTTTCATATAGGGAGGTCAATCAATGTAACATCATCTTGTTAGTAAAACTACTGAGAAGAAAAAAAACATGAGTCATAGACCCCAACTACAATCCATTATTTCCCAATGATCTAGGTTACCTAAATAATTGTACGACTTATAAAATATCCAACTACGAGTATTTATGTCTAATTGAGAAGAAAAAAACTATCTATATTATAAGAAAATATTAAAAAAATAATGAAGGTGATAAGAGCTATCTCAATTCATATAGAAATGATATCTCTCATTTGTGTTTTTAAATAATACCCAATAGATCCCTACCTTTTGGGGACAATCCCATACAAGAGAACAAAATCACCATAACCCTATCATTTCACATGATCTGACTATTAGTGGTTGTCACCAATTATTTGATAGGATGAACCCACCATTATGAGATCATGTTTGGATGAGCTGATATAAGGACATGATTGATCATATTTGGATATATACGATCAATTTACCACTTTATAGTACCCTATAATTATCTATTAGGATTATTATTAATCTAAAAAGCTATCACAATTGAACAAGAAGGATACATTTTATCAACACCCTATTGATAGTCTCCATGATATAACTACCAAAATTAATATCCCCTTAACATTATTTCACTTATATCACAAATCATCACTCACATAACTACTAACTCCAAACTATGCCCCTAGTACAACCCCACTATGATACAACTATGGCCTGTCCCAGGACATTGGGACCAACTTAGTCTCGTGGTAGGCCATTTGATCCCTCCATGTACAACATCCAATAGGATAGGGGAGAGTGACTTCTACCTATTAGTAATGTAATAATGGAATTCCATAGACTATAACAACCTATAAAATATACATGACACTATTACAAAAAAATATCTAAAAAAATTATTATATTCATAAATGAACAACTAAACAATAAGAAATAATGACTGGGATATCAAATACATGTATTCTACGAAAAGAAAAATTAAAAAACTATTCTTCATCCAATAATCATACTAATATACTAGTCATAAGACACCATGAATCATTCCCTCACCGCATATACTATAGGAATGATTTATAGTCGTAATAGACATCATCATTTTCACAAACCACCATTATCGACCATGTATTTTCTAGTTTCACCATTATGGCCTCTGAATAAGCCAAACTGGCTATATGTCAACGAAGATCATCTTCAACCTATGTATAATATACATATAAAAAACATGTATGGGGGTAAAGTATGTATATGGTTGAGTATAAATATACTTGTTATAAAAAACACAGCGAAATGACAAGAAGTATATAAACTCAACTCCAATATGGAGAGTAATGAAGAGGAAGATGATGAAATAATATGCATATATTCTCTAAAACATAATTCTCTATGTTGAAAGCAATGTACTAATAATTTTATCCCTAATCCTTGAATGTGTTTCCATATGAGAAAATAGGCGAGATGAAAACACTAAATATTATACAAATCCATAACTCAATTACTAGTAGTATAGTAGATCTCAAACCAACCCATGGGGTGATGTGGAGTCATAGGTCCTAATGAAATTTATACTTATCATCCTTTACAACAACCATAATTTTTAAAAAATCCTTGATGTGGAGTTTTTTATCAATAAATCATGCTCATTAGTTTATTTAATATCTCACCATCTGGTCTAACAATACTGTACCACCACTCATGTATATATACTACCAATTTAATGAAACCTTTATAACCTTATGGAAACTGATGGGAAAATTATTCCTTATTAATGTATATAGATTATATGAGGATGTACACACCCTATTGGGAAATCAAATCCCCTCCCCCACTCGAGCTCAATAGACACAGAGAATATCAAAATCATAGATAGGGGATTTAGAACCCTATGTTTAAAGGTGGAACACTAACCATTTATATTCCAAAAATAGAGGATCTCAACCCTTAAGTAGCACAAGGTCAATGGGGGGAAATAACAACCCTATATGTGGATGGTTTTGGACCCACACACTAACACAACTTGACCAATAAATAAGTTTTCTTACCCTGATAACTCTCTAATCATCTCTCCCAAACCAAAACATCAATTGTTTAAAGATATATTAAAAAATATTCCAATATCACAATGAAAACTATATTTTTCAGAAAAAATTACCATATCATTGTGATATATGTGAAAAATGAATAGGATAATCTTCTCATTTATCTTTATTAGAAAAATGATGATGGTTTTTCGAAAATAAAACTATAGGGATGTATCGGGCCACATGGATACCAAAAATCACACCATGTGTTGCATTGGGAATTGGCAGAAACATCCCATTGGGGACATTTCATCCCACTCATGGCGAAATGTGTGATATTAAGGAACCTGTAGGCATTTTGTAGGTCCAAGATGGTGTATAACTAACTCAGGTTATTCCTAGTGAGTCCAGCTATCCATCCCTCGCCACTAAATCCTATAGGGTTGTTCCAACTTTTCCTTCCCCCCTCCCAAGTGGCTAGTGATCTACTATCCGAACTGAGATGGATTGAACTTCTAAGATAAATTTCATCCTTTAATTAAAATAATGTTTCATAGCTACTAATGTGGTTCCCTCCACATGATTCATTTCTTTAGGCACCGACCGTAGACATTTTTGGCCTCCAACGTACACTCGATTGTCACCCTACTATTATAAAACCATACCGTTGACTAGTTACAGCGATACCTCCACTATCGTTGATCATATGTCTAGAGCACCCCAGTTCTACCTTTACTATGATACCTCCTCCATTGAACCACCATCACTCGATATCAGTCATTGTTAAGGTTTTCAACCCTTTGCTAACACATGAGAAGAACAGAGTGGGTATCATGAAATGAGAGTTAGGGGAAGATAATAATAGATATATATATATACAAACACACAAACACACACATATATATATTGAGAGAGAGTGATTATCATCCTCATTAATCATCCATGAATATCTTATAGCCACCAGAAAAAAGGTAAGGTTAAATATATATAGCCTAAAAATCCATAGCACAAGATTGTGGGATTCAAGAATGGGATTATGGGGAGAAAACAATTTGACCAGTAATCCACCTGAATTGATCACTAAAAATAAAGAATCCAATTCTCTATATTCAACCTAAAATCCATGAATAATGGTTAAATAATAATAAAATAGTACTCTTCATCAAAGAATGTTCATCTCATTAATCATTTATTATATTAATGGTTCTATTCATTATCATCATGCTATACAATCACTGATGGAGATCACACTTCTATTCAGCCTCTCCTCCTTCCTCTCAATCTAGGTTTTATGTTGGTGAAAAGTGCATCTCCCCCATGAGAGAAAACATAATGTGCAATTTTTTAAATATTATATGGATCATAATACAAATAAAATAATTTAATTAATTAAAATGATCAAATTAATTTAAATCAACATGTCCGAGCGATGATGATCTAAACCCATGGACCCAAATGAAAACTAAAATTTCATCATCCTAGGTGGAAACCCAGTAGTTTTAAATCATCCATAGTGTTTGACATCCCATACTACACCCCATTAATGATATAAAATATATTTATCACAAATACCTACAATCTAACATAAAAAATTATAGTATTGTGAATATATTATTTTTTAGGCCCCTCAATGCTCAAAGCATTAGGTAGTCTAAAAACCTCTTCATAAAGTATCATTTAGTATATTATAAAGTTTCATATTTATAATCAATGGTCACAATATCCCCATTGAAGCTCACAAAATAACTATTTATTTAAGAAATAAATATTATAAACCCTTATATCTTAATAATATCCAAATTTAAACCTAACTAAACTAGAGGGTGAGAACATGACATTGAAGGCCAACACAACCATCCAAGAGAAACATTTAATGTCATTACTATGGTAAATTTTATATTTAATCTTTTGGAGGTCCTAAGACACTAAAAATAAAAATTAGTCTATGTACCATTAAAGAAAGTTGGGGTCACAATAATATTGATGTTTTCGTTAAGAAATTTATATTTAAAGATATAGTGGTTTTTGGAATGGTAATTTTATCATCTTCATTGGTACATAGGTAATTTGGATCAAAGGGAAAATATATATTTTAAATTATGAAGTTTTTTATAGTGGAGGATGTTGTAATGTATTTGTTTTATTGGAT
Source organism: Viscum album (assembly GCA_963277665.1). NCBI lineage: Eukaryota > Viridiplantae > Streptophyta > Magnoliopsida > Santalales > Viscaceae > Viscum > Viscum album. The sequence continues at coordinate 45,655,382 of OY728153.1, forward strand.
CTAATAGAAGGTGGAATTTGGATATTTTCTCATTGTGAATATGATAATTTTAAAAAAAAAATTGGTTAGAGGCCCCTCTTTGTTTGATATTTGGATTATAATTAAAAAATCATAGGATCCTATGTTTAGTTTTTTAAAATAATTTTTGAGGTTTTTTAGGTGAATTGGGTTTTTAGGTAGGGTGTTAGGAGGTTTCACCTGTATTATTTTTTTTTTCAAAATAAAATTGGGTACATAATGGGTGTTCAACGATTATATAATGTTATTGGAAATTGAAGGGAATCAGGGGTCCAACTGTTTACCTAGTATTCCATGGTCAATTTCCCCTTTTATAAATAGTAATTTTATCTTTTAATTCCTTTATTATTACACCTAATTAGGGATCCCATATGGTATTTTTCCCCATGAACATTATTGAAGCCCTGCATGACTCTTATATGGGTACTTCTTATCCTCCTTCATCCTTTTTAAATTATTGTGGGTCCAAGGGACCTTTATTATAAATACATTGTAATTACTCTCCACTCATCACAACACTCCCATTTCATACATATAAATTGTATCCCTATATTTTGGATAGATATATGAAGGTTAAATTTAACTATGGTATGTGAAAATAAAAACTTGACCAAGGTATATTACATCTCATCTCTAAAGGAGACCCTACAGAGTGAGTATGTCTCCCTTCATCAATATTTTCAGGTAATTATAATTTTTAAAGGATTTTCTAATGGTATTTTCATTTTAAGGTTGAATAATATCATAATGGTATGCTTTTAATTTGGTCTTATTAGTTTCATAATATTATATTAATTTTTGGAATGATATACCTAGGTTTCCATTGAGGTTTACTCATCAATGATATTACATGATGTTTATTTTGTACTTATTATTTATCAGATGTGGACTAATGTTTAATAGTGTTTTTAGTTGTTTTTTGGAATGTTCCTTCATGATTTTTGTATCATTTCACATATGATTCAGGTGAGGGGTTCGAAGATTTTTATTTAACATATAATCTATACTTAGGACATGTATTCCACTATTTGTTGAAATTTTTTAATAAATCCTAAATTTTATATTAGAATTATGAATTTATTTTTTTAATCTATTAGACTATATTACGAAAAAAACTTATTGGAATTGAAATAGATCATATAAAATTGAATTCAATACATTCATTTAATATCTGGTTCTTAGTTTTTTAGAGCTATGGGTTTTATAAAGTCTTACTCAAGAAATCCTTCCTTATTTATGTTGAGTAATATAATTAAATTATTTTCTAATGTTTGTTATTCCTGCTTAATTTTATTATTAATAATGTCCCATATATTTATCAACCATCTATAAAAATTATATTCTATTCATGATTTCTTCTAAAATATATCATTCAAAGGAATTATATATAAAATAATTATAAAAAAATGCATAATTGGGGTTTACAATTCTATTCCCTCATATATTCATAGTTTTTAATATGTTGTAACCTTTATATTACACCTTGAGTTAATCAACTATATTAAATTTTAGTAACTCATCTTTGTGACCTTACCATGTATTCATATAGAGGTTAGATCCTTTACCATATCCTGAATGAGTTATAATTCAATTAACCTTGCATAATCCTAAAAGAAATTTATATCAATGGTGATTTGAAGAATTGTTTTTTATGGGGAAATATATGATGAAACTTATATATTTATGGGTTCTTAGAATAGGTTTTTACATAAAAAAACCTTATTTATTCCTTAATTAATAAATGAATATTTTCTTTAAATAAATATTCATTATAGTAGTTTATTCAATTTTTTCAACTAGTTCATTTGATTTTAAAAAACACGGTTACATTAACAAACTAAACCACTTCTCCATCATAAAAAAATAACTATTTTCATTACTAGTAATAAAAATATCATTGACTTAATAAAATTACGAGTAGTTTTTTTACCTAACATGAATTAATAAAAATAATTAGTAGTCCCATTTAATTAGTAAAATAGAAGGTTTGAGACCTTAATTAGTAATTAATATTTCACTTTAATATGGTAACATTCTTGAAAAGGGATTTCAAATATGCAAGGATTATCTTGTAAAAAAACATACATTGAATCAATTTTTCTCATTAATATTATAACTTAATATACAATCTATTTATGTTATTCCAAATATGAATGTGTTATATCCAATTCCAAAACAAATCCCAGATTTTGTTTATACCTAGTGTTAACTTATGAATTACTCATGAAACCAAAATCCTTATTTTAAAAAGTGGAAATGAAACATATAATATAAATCATTACTTTTTTTTATGACGGATATTTGAAACTCATTATTGTACATAATTCTTTTCACCATGATTGAAAAGAAACTTGTAATGTTTTATGGAATTAATTATATAAGATTCATAGAATGTGAATTATTTATGCTATGTAAATATGAAACTTTAAATTATAACATGTTGAACTAGTAGATATTTTTGTATAAATATTCATCTCTATATTTCAGGATGATATGCAAGATGATTTTATATATGACTTAAACTTATTACATGATTTTTTATTGTGTGTTTAATATAATTCTTGATGGAGTATGGGTATATATACTCTTGTAATATAAATAGTTATGTATACTCATTGGAAAATGAAATTAATTGGATTAATTTTATGGGTTTTGATCGTGAATGTATTATACCACCTCTTCTCTATCTCCAAATGGGTAGGTTATCACGGTTGAACACACTAGATTATACAAAATTCCCTTTCCCACCAGATGTGATGGGTGTTTTTAACACCCCACAATTTTAAAAATAAATATAATAATGAATTTAATGAATAAAAAACTGTGTATCTACAAATGAACACTTTTTTATTATAACATAATAGTTAAACATAATTATATCTCCTATGTGTTTTGAATTTTACTAAACGGACATACACAGTTGTGATCTTTATGATATTTAAAGTCTTATAGGATCAAAATACATTTTTAGTGAATAGTAACATGACAACTATAAATAGAAATGTACCCTTATAAGTGGTAACCTCATCGATGTAATTATAAATAAAAGTTTGGCAGCTAAAAAATAAGAGTTAATATTTTAAAAGTTAATAGTTATGTGTTTGTATTTTTGTGAGTAATTAATAAATAATTTTAATTTTAAATTAATAAATTCATTTAAAAAAAATTAATTTTCATACAATTTATTTCTAGGAAAAAAAGTTATTCTCTAATGATTTTTGAAAAATTATATGAGATCTCAGAAAAACAATCAAATTATTAAAAATTAAATTTTTAATTTAAATTCTATGATTTTCAAATAATAAATTATTTAATCTAAAAATTAAATTTCATATATTTAGAAAAATATTGTGATAAAACGGAGTAAATTTTTGAAATATAAATGACAAAAGTTAAATGTGGTGAATTTTTTGTCATTTTTCTAAAATTTAAAATCTCTTGGTGAATAGTAAAATACTATAATTTAAAGTATAAATATATTAGAAGCTAAAAACTCTATTCCGAGAGTCATCGATGATTTATGAAGACAAGATCTGAATTCAAATTCACTTATTACTATTATTTTTCAAAATATTCAACATTATTGGTTGTCATGTGAAAAATAATAAAATAATGAACAAGATATGAAAAACTCACCCCTCTCCTCCATTGTAAAAACCACCCCTCACTCACTCTTCTTCTTACTCCACTATGACTTGAAGCTTATCAATGTTATGAGAAAATAATCTTCCCTCATCTTTACTCAAATAAAATATCTCTTGTCCTTGAAAAAAGACCAAAACCGCTTCCCTTAAGGAGGTTCATATGGACGATATTTCAACAGGTAAACCCTCTTCCTTTTTCTTTTAATTTCATTTTCAATTTATTTAATTTTCCTATCATCAACTCATTTCCAATGTAAAAATGATCATGATAACTCTAGTATCATTTATATAAAATAATAATATCATGTAAATGTAATATCCTTCCTCAAACTACTATCTCTCTCTCTTTTGTTTTTAAAATGAAATCATCGTTTGGGAGTTGTCATTTTACAGCCTCCAAGGACGATGAAGCTTCATTCATCAATTTCATCTAAAATTATGGTCATAAAGACATTTTTATGGATTAAAAAATATAATTTATGTATTATAACCAATTAAATTTTCTATAACATATATATATACATAATAATATTTCATACGAAAAAACTAGTGCGTAACAATCGATATTTCGGTAAAATAATCTAAATGATTATCACTAATGTTATATCTAATAAATAATTGTCATACAATATAAAAAACTAATTATATCACCATTTAATATTATATATATTAATTAGTATCATATAAAGTCAATTTTGGAAAATTATACCTATTCCACATGAACATCCATACTCATAAACAAATATACTGATCATGAAAACTAAGGAATCAAATGCCTTTGAGCTTTAAATTTGTATCTTATAACTCATCAAAAATAATTTAAATTAACTGAATAAAATTTTAAAAAATTATTTAAATATGTATAAGGTTGTTAATTAATTAATTAAATTATTTAATTTGGTTACCCAGGTTGTTAAGTACATGTTTATAACACATTTTCACATAAGGTAATGTTTTTCTACCCGAACCTCCACTTTATTTCCAGTTAATATGTGTCTCCCTTAATCCAAATTAAATTATTAATTATTCTTATTTACTCCTCATAATTTATTTTGTAGTTTTCAATAAATTTTTACTAATTTGGATAATTTTTATTTTATAGGTATTTTAATGTTTTATAAATATCTTTTCACTATTCTTTATCATAAACAAGCTCGATCCAACGGATGTTATCGAAATTATTTCTATTTTCAAGTAAACTATATAATTTGTTTTAATCCATGTTATTTTGTAAAATAAAATCTTTCATCATGGAAAATACCTTATTACATTTATGGTTTTATGAATATAGTTTTTCTAAAACAACACTTCTTTCCAAAGGAAAATTTAATTTCTCTAACTAATTATTCGATGATTTTATTTGAATAAATTTTTTCTAGGTAAAAAAATCTTTCGCAATTCATGTCATATAGATGTTAATATATTATCATTATCATCTACCGTATTTTATTAAATTGTTTATGGTCATTTTGAATTTAGATGTGCTATCTAGATTTGATTCCCAATATTAATCAGAATGGTTAGTTTTTATAAGTACATAATGGGGATTTTTTTTCATATGTTGACTTTGTTAATGTATAAACATTTTCATATGAAGAATTAATTGGAAATAAAAAGTTTTGGGTGGTTCCTGCTATATCCTCTCGTTGCATTGGTAGGTATCATGAGACAAAATAGAAATGGTTTTTGGCTGAGTCCCTACACTATCTTTTTTAGACATGTCGGCCGATACCTTGACAATATGTTACAAATTTATGAAATTATGAATTCCCTCATTATGGTATTATCAATTCATAAATAATATGATCATTTGACTAGTAGAACATAAAGGGTAATGTTACATTCTTTATTGATCATTTATGTGGACATTTTTAATTATATTTCATTCCTACCATATTTTGGTCAAGTATAGTTTTTATGTAATGTGTTTTTAGTTATACACCATGTCTAGTGTTTATTTTTATGATAACTTCGGATGTATTACTTTCCCTTACTGGGCTTCTATTCTGACCACTCTCTTGTGTTTTATTTTCCCTAGGATGTGAAGATGAATATTATGAATGACTTTTGTGGATAATATAAGAGTCACATAGATTTTCAATTATGTATATCATTTCATGTTGTAATGTTGAACTTATGTTTGTGTATTGTTTTCCAAAACTACTAAGCTATTCGTTCCATCAAGTTAATACATTCTTGTAATCATGAAAATTTTTTAATATAAGGTAGCGTCTATGAGAAAATTTGGTCTGGGTCTTTATAATTTGTATCAAAGAAATTTTAGTACAAAAAATTTAAACTAGATTTATAAAATATAGATTTTGGATCAAAGAACAATGGTATATTTTGAGGATAATCATATATAAAAATCCTAAAATTATGGTAAGAAATATACTATGTTCATCTTCCTAGAAAATACATCCTTGTTTGGATACTATAAGTGGACTTGATTCGAGCATAATTGTACCTAATTGTAATAACCCCAAAAGGTGTTCCGGGCTCGAGTCAGTGTAACATGGAACATAAAAAAGGGACTTATAGTGCACCTAGCTTGAAAAATATGGGGGATTTTTTTAGGATAACTCACATCTTCATTACAAGCAATTTTAAAGGATTTAAATGTAAATATTTCCTAAAAAACATGTTAATTTTTATGAGATTATACATTCCTAAAATTTCAATTTATGTTAAGTGTTTTTGTTATTTGACATTATATATTATGATCCATAAACTAATTTAATGTATTCCAGCAATTAGAAATTTTGCATAATGGAAGGAATGGAATCCTTGTTAATGAACGTATCTCATGTAGGGATTATCCTCCTGTGAAAGATAATAATGATAGTACTAGAGCTGCAATTGGTGTTGAGGATCATGTAACTATACTGGGATTGCTGACTCAGGTTTTGAAAAATAACCTTACCTATATGTTGTATCCAAATCCATGATGTGGATGAGAAATGTTATTCTGCTTTATATGAAAAAAACCTAAATCATTTAATAGGACTATGAATTCATTATTAGTGGACTGGTGGAAATGTTCATTAGAGAACATATTTCTCTCATTAGGATGTAACTAAAGAGATAATGTTTTATTAGCGATTTATCTTTTATCCGGAGATGTGGATCAGTGATGGTTTCTAATTCAAAACCCAATAGAGGAGGAAGAAATAGATAAAATGGAATGGATATAATTTAAAGAATTATTCTTATAAATTTTTTTTCCTCAAATACTGTGATCAAATATGGAGAAGAAATTCTTCTTTTTTAAAAAAAGTAGACAAAAATGAGGCGATGTATAAAGCCATTTTTACAAGGTTATCAAGGCACGATACAAACTACATGCGTAATCCATGGATTATAAGTAATTGATTCCATTATGGTTTAAAACCATTACATCGAAGGTTGTGGTTCTCCGAAACATTCTCATCATATTAAGATATAGTGCCATGTGCTATCATGAAAAAGAAATATTTCTCTATGTCTTATTACTTTAAGGAAAAAACATATAAGAAGAGTGTAGTAGAAGAAATAATGTATAAAGGGAATAAAAAAATATTGTTTTCAAACATTTGGTACTTTTTGATAGAAACACCATAGACCCTATTTAAAAGGTCATGGAGTCTATTATAAATCCGGAGAAAGTGGATACCAATCTTGTGATTGCAAGGGAATGAAAGAATCTACCAATGTTCAATGATACAATTATAAAGAGATCGGACGATTTTTCAATGATGTCCTAATCATCAAGGAAATATTCCCCAGTTAAGGCCAAGTGAGCAAGACCAAGCTTATATGATCATAGCATTTGAAGTTTATGTTCTTAATAATGTGGTGGAAGGTACTATAATAATTTAATCATACATGGCCAATGCTTTATTTGATTCTGGATCATCTCATTCCTTTATATCTTGATAATTTTCCTTAAAAATTACATATTTTTGATTCTCCATAACAAGGTAGTTGTCAATCAAATTCCCTAAAGTCTCATTGAAAAAACTATGTGTTAGGTAGTACCCATTATGGAATATAATTGTGCTTTATCTTTTGATTTTGTCATCACACCTATGGTTGAATATGATATAATCCATATCATTGGATGGATTTCAAAATATGATGTGATGATTAGTTATAAGAAGAAGGAAATTATGAATTGTGAGGAAGGTGTAGAATCAATTATCTTTAAAGTAGGAACATCACCATCTGATTTTTATCTAGATCCACCAACAGTTTCTATATTGAATTAAATCCTTGTGGAGGAAGAGAACTCAATATAAATGTGTGAGGGAATAAATATTCAAATTGAGGATGTACCTATTTTAAAAGAATACATTGATGTATTCCAAGAGTATTTACATTGATATCCTCTAGATAATGAAATTGAGTTTCCTATTTACATAATTATTGGTTCAAGGCCTATATCAAATACCTGTTATTGAATGGACAATGTGGAATTCATTGAACTAAATAAAAGACTAGTAGAATTTAGTGATAAAGGATTTATCCAACCTAGTATATCTCTATGGGGAGATCATTCTCCTTACATTAAGAAAAATATGGATCTATGTGGTTGTGAATTAACTATATGGATATCAAGGATATGTCCATAAAAAACAGGTATCTTGTTCCTTGTATTAATTTTTCATTTGATCAAATTCGTGGAGCCCGATATTTTTTGATGATTAACCTTCGATCTGTATTTCATTAGTTCCCTATGAGGAAGGAAGATATTCTAAAGACAACATTTTGAACCAGGCATATACATTATGAGATTACAGTATTTCCTTTTGGACTGACTAATGCACCCTCTTTTTTTATAGATCTCATGAATATAGTTTTTTAGGAATATCATGATGACATTGTTGTTGTATATGTTGATGATATATAGGTATACTCCAAAATAATTGAAGATCATAAGAGTCACTGGAACATTAATCAAAAGACTATTAAAATAAATGAGTCACAAGGATGTTTTGAAAGTGTAAATTCAGGATTGAAGTAGTTTATATTCATAGATATATTGTCTCTAACGATGGAATCTTAGTTGATCATGTAATGAAAATGGTAGTTCAGAAATACCCTACTCCAACAAACATAATTGAGGTACATAGTTATATTGGATTAGCTGGTTATTATCCATGTTTCATTTAGACATTCAAATGATTAGCTAACACATTATCCAATACTACTCATGAATGGTTTATGTTCATATGGACAAAAGACTGTGAATAATTTTTTGAATAACTGAAGAAGAAGTTATTGAATGCTTCAATATTGACTCTACATTTAGGAAATGGTGAATTTTTGATTTATAGTGATGAATAAAAGAAAAGAATAGGTTGTTTTATTATATAGAAAGATAGTGTTATTGGTTATGCATCATGGAAGTTAAAAATTCAGGTAAAAAAACAATCCAACTCATGATCTTGAGTGAGAAACTGTAATCTTTTCTCTGATGATATGGAGACATTATCTCAATGGTGAAACATGTGAGATATATTACGATCACAAGAGCTCTAAATATATCTTCTCATAGAACGAACTCAAAATGAGGCATTGATGATGGATAATGCTACACAAGGATTGTGAATGCTCCAAGCACTACAATCCAGGGATGGAAAATAAGGTGGTAAATGAATTGTGTAGGGAGGATCATGGAGTTCTTAACAAAATAAGGATTGAAAAAGATCCAATATAAATAGATATTGAAAGGATAGATATGGGAATTATATAATAAGGTGCATCATAATTTCGTTTTCAAATGGCATCCTGACCATATTTATTGGATATAATTAATCCTTCTCAATCTAATGATGAGAATATTCAAAAGAAAATTAAAACTGTGAATGATGGGATGTTTCCAAACTTCATGTGTGAAGAGGGAATTATGAAATTTTCTAGAAGGCTGTGTGTTCCCTATATAAATAAGTTAAAAATTGAGTTATTGGATGATTCCTATAGCTCTAAATTCTTTATAAACCTTGGAATCACTAAAATGTATCAAGATTTGAAGGAACATATCTTGTGGGACAACATAAAGCAATGATTATGTATCAAGATGTTTTGTCTCTCAACATGTGAAGGCCAAACGACAAAATCCTAGAGGAGTCATGTAATATCTAACGATTCTTACATGGAAATGGTATGACATCACAATGTATTTTGTCAATGTATTGCCCCAGACTACAAGAAATAATGATACAATATGGGTTATTCTCGATTGAGTTATGAAATATGCACATTTCCTCGTTATAAGGGAAGAAATTCCATTAGAGATCCTTCCAAAACTCTATATCAATGATGTTGTGAGAATTCATGTAGCACCAATGTTAGCTGTATATAATCATGATCCATAATTCACATTAAAATTCTGGAAATTTCATTTAAAATCTTTCGATTCTTAACTTTATTTTAATACTATTTATCACCCTCAAACAGACAGGAAATCATTACGGATGATCTAAACATTAGGTGACATGTTTAGATCATGTTAACTAGACATTCAAGGTATGTGGGATTAGTATTTATAATTATCAGAGTTTCTTACAATAATAGCTTCCATTCAAGTATTCAAATGGCACCATATGAAGCATTGTATGGAAAGATATCTCATACACCAACACGTTAGGATGATGTTGGTGAAAGGAGGATTTGGGGCCTAGATCATGTCAAAGAAACAATAAAAAATCTAATAACTATTCGAACTAATATCAAAGAAGCTCAAATCAGGCTAATGAATTATATCGATAATTGAAGGAAGGATTTGGAATTTCAGATGGGAGATCATTTTTTTAATGTATCTCTATGGAAGGGTGTTATAAGGTTAGGGAGGAAAGGGAAACTGAGTCCGATTTACATTGGTCCTTTTGAAATTCTAGAGAGAATTTATGTTTTGGATTATCTTTTAGAAATGCATCCTAGTCTCTCTATGGTACAAAATGTGATCCATGCCTCATTGTTATGAATGTATTGGCCAGATACAACACATGTACACACTTATGATGGTATAGAATTGGAACCGGACTTTACATAATCTCAAGAGCCTACCCAGATTCTGGACACTAAATTTTTTTTTTGTGGAATTGAGTGACTTGGCTGGTAAACATACTTTATAAAAACCTAAAATTGAAGAGAAAACTTGGAAGCCTGAGGAACATATGATAAAGACCTACCAAAATCTTTCTTTGAGGTAACATTTTGGAAATTGTGAGGATGAAATTTTTGTAATGGGGGAGGAATGAAACACCACAAGGGTTTAAAAATAAATTTATTATAAAATTAAATGCATGAAACACTAATTCTACATAAAACAATACATTTTTATAATAATCTAGCCGTTAGGAATGATTTTTCTACAACTATGTTTTAAATTTTGATAAATGGACATACATTAATGTGATAAGTAAGATATTTAGAGTCTTCTAGTATCAAAATTAATTTTTAGTTTATAGTAACTTGAACCTTATGAATGGTAAGGTACATTTAGGAATAGTATCCTCCCCCATGTAATTATAAAAAAACATAGGCACCATATAAATTCGAGTGAATATTTAAAAAATTAATAATTAAGTGTTGGTCTTTTTGTGAGAAATAAATATTTAATTATAATTTTAAATTATAAAAATGATTTAAAATGAAAATAATTTTTATAAAATTTATTTCATAATAAATATATTTTTTCATATTATTTTTTCAAAAATAATGGGAACTTAGTTAAATTTTGAATGTATTATAAAATCAATTAAAAATTTAAAATCTACGTTTTTATGTAAATAATGATTTTATTTAAAAATTATATTTCACATATTTAGGAAATAATTTTGATAAAATTGAGTCTATTTTTTGAATTTCACATTCATAAAAATGTTTATGGTGCATTTTTTTATTTTTATAAAATATAATGATTTTTTAAAAATAAACTATGATAATTTATTTAAATAAATACATTAGAAGAAAAATGAAATATTAAATTAGTCATCATTGATGTAATAATGCTTTTGTAGAACTCTCATGAACTTGTTAATATTTTTTGTCACAATAATCAATACTCTGGGCTGTCTTGAGAAAAATAATAAAATAATGATTAATATATACAAAAATCACCCCCTCTCCTCCACTATTAAACGACCCCACAATCATTCTTCTCCTCACTCCTATAAGACTTTAATATTCTCAATGTTAGGTGAAAATATTCTTCTCCAGTATCTCCCCACATCAAGGATATCTTAATAATTCCAAAATACCAAAACCCTTTCTCTTAAGGAGGCTCTCAAAGAAGATATTTCAAGAGGTAAACCTTCTTCCATTTTCATTTTTATTTTCATTTTCTATTTATTTTTTTCAAATATTCTCATTAACGCCTCCTTAAAAATGATAATGATAACTACATTATAATATATATAATATAAATATGTCACGTTAATTGAATATCCTTCCTCAAACTACTATCTCTCTCCCTTTTGTTTTAAAAAATAAATCATCGTCCAGGAGGAACTGATTTACAACCTTCGTGGACTATGAACCGTCATTATATATTTTCTCCTTCAAGGATGGTCATTAAACCATTATTATAGTTATAATATACTATAATATATGTATTATATTCCATTAAATGTTATAGAACCATTATATATATGTTATAATAATTCATCCAACAAAACTAGTTTGTAACAATCAAAATATTTCCCAAATAATAAAAATGACTGTCACTAATGTTCTATCTAAACTCATCCTCATAAAACTAACCAAATGAATTTTTTATCCATTTAATAATATAGATTCTAATTAGTATCATATAATTTATATTCTGTAGAATTATACCAATTTCACAAGAACATATATACTCATATACAAGTATAATGACTATGAAAACCAATGGAACAAACATTCCCGATCAATAAATTTGTATCTTATAAATCACCCAAAAAGATATAAATGAACCTAAAAAATTATTATAACTAAATTAAATATATATGATATTCTTAATTAATTAATTAATTAATTAATTTTATTATTGACGATTTTATGGTCATGTACAGAACACGTTCACAGATAAGGTAATTGTTTTCTACACGGACTTCCATTTTCGTTCGGGATACTCTTTGTCTACCTTAATAATAATTAAATTATTAATAATTATTATTTAATTATTATAAATTATTTTTGATTTTATATATATGTTTGTATTTACCAATCCAAATCTTCTTTATTTTATGTATAGATAAATGTTTTATAAAGATTATTCTAAATTCATTCGAATAAACAAGCCTTATGGATGGGAACTTCTCAAATTACTAACTATTTTTAAGTTCACTCTATGATAAGTTTTATGCCACAATTATTATTTTTATAAAGCCACTAATTTTATCATGGAGCACTAACTTATTCTATTTTTTGGAATGATTTTTCCAAAAGAACTATTCTTTTTAATGTAAAAGTGTTTTTCCCTCAAAAATTACTCGATGATTTTATTAGACTATTTTTGCCTTTTTCAAAACCTCTATTGATTTTTGTGTCCATTGTAGGTTAATATCATCTGTTTTTCATATACCATGTTTTATTAAACTATTTATGGTCAGTTTGACTATGGATGTTATATCTTTATACTATTTACCATAAAATGTAGAATGTTTAGGGTTTATGAGTACAGATTGAGGAAAGATATTTAATATGTTCATGTTGATTTTGTTTTTACTATTTAATATGTGGAATGAATTGTATATAAAAAGTGATGGGTGGAGACCACAATATCCCTTCAATGCATCGTTACGTCTACTGATACAAAAAATAATTGGGTTTGGCCAAGGACTTACTCTAGTATTTTCAGACATACTGGCCGAGGTTTTTACTATATGTTTCAGATGTATGAAATTTTTTATTCCCACATTATGGTATTAGTAACTCATAAACCATTTGAAAATTGGATTAGTATAATATCAATTGTTAGGTTTCATTCCCTTATGATCATTTATATGGAAATATGTAATCAGCTTTTATTCATACCATATTATGCCCAAATATATTTCTAATGGCATGTGTTTTTAGTTGTTCACCATTCATTTTGTTTATTTTTATGATAACATCCATGGTATTACGAACCCTTACTGAGAATAAGAGATCACCCTTTTATTATGTTTTATTTTCCCCAGGTTTTGATGATGATTATTATGAATTACTTTTAGGGATAATCTAGGATTCATATGGATTTCATATAATTTATTTCATTTCAAGATGTAATGATGATATTTGGTTTGTGTGTTATTTTAAAAAACTACTAAAATATACATTCCATTAGAATATGAATTTCTTATAATCATTCCAATTTATTAATATATGGCACCAGCTCTGAGAAACTAGAGTCTAGGTCTTTACATGTTTCCCCCTTAACAAATTATGATGGGTTGGGTGTTGAACCATGAACTTAGTATATGATTCATCTCAGAGGTTAGGTTATGCTTGAAGTCAGTTTGTCAAGTATTGAACCTCCTAGCATCAGGAGTTACCCTATAATAGGTATGGATAAATGAATAAACTATCTATTTATTTCCTTTTTTGTGTTATGTCTTCTATTTTTAGGTAAACCCATTTCATGATATTTATATGTAAATGAGTCTGTGTGTTAATCAAAACACCTAGATAATCACTGTGGAGTTAAGAAATGTATGTGGTTCCCAATTTTATATGTATATTATCCCATCCTTCATGAACACCTATATAGACATGAATCTCAGAATAAATTACTTCAGTTACCTTATGGAATTGGCATTCTTAGGGAAGTTTTGGTCTCAGGTGACATAATAGTTATAACCTTTTAGATTCTAGACCTATATATATCATTATTTCGAGTCTCCTGTGAGCATGATGTGTGGATATATAGGGTCTATCTATGATTTTTCTTGATCTATATCCACTCATAGAACCTCATCTTTTTTCCCGTAAATTATATGTAATGTTTATTATAATTATATATATGGTAATATGGTGTCTTAAACACATTTAATGGAATTGGTGTAATTTATAGTATTTTTTGGACATATGTAACTATTTTTTATGGCTATTAAATTGTGTATTTTCAATGCGTTCAGAATAATAAGATCACTAATGGATGGTTATAGTTTTTTTAGTCCATATGTCTAATGACCCTACTGGTTATTCCAAAAAAATCAGAACAGTCGTCTTATTTTAATCTTTTTTTAAAGGGAATCCACCTCTCACTAGTTTTTACATACTCCATTAGAATTTATGCCAACCTTTAACAACTATGAGGTGCACCGAATTTATTATGGTGGCATGGAACAGAGTCATTTGGGTAGTCATGTCATTGTTGTTACATTGTTCATGTCACTATTCCATGGTTTTATTAACTCTATAAAAAATGGATACTTGTGTAAAGAAATAGACAATGTTTTCTATATAAAGATATAGAGGTAAATCCATGAATATAATTTTATTATTTTGATACTAAAAGGGTTAACAAATTATACCTTGATCAATGTCACTTCTAATGGATATAAAAAAATTACACATGTTCTCACATTTGTAAATTCTATCTTTAATCCCTTTAGTTTTATATTTCAAAATGATATGAATTATTGGACTAAAATTGGAGTATATACATTATAATATATTTATATTATTAAAACAATGTCTAAAATGGGGTTAAAACATTCTACAGAAATAATTATGCACTAATAACGAGTTTTAGATGTTAATAAAAATCTATTGTAATCATGTACCATTCTATCCAAGTCTCTATAAATTATAATAATTATATTTATTGATAGTTTCATCCCTATACCAACCAGAATGAGAGTAAATGAAATGCGGTACAATTTATTATCAAAAAATATTTACCAAGGGGTTTATAGGATTAACTAATACAGCTAAACAAAACTAACATAACATGGTAAAAAATGAAAATTGTTAATTAGATTAATTTAGTTGATAAAAAAATATTACTCTTTTTTTAAATTTGGTTCAATTTTGGAATACATAACCTTTATTATCCATTATTAACAAAAAACTATACAAATAAATTCCACATATAAATAATTATTGACGCTTGAAGTAATTAAATTTAACTAAAATAACTGTTTTATATAAGATAAATAAATTTTCAATTTTCTTTATAATGGATCTTTATGAATATATTTGATGTTTATATGGATCTAAGTTATTATACAACATTTAATATTGTATTGACATTATTAAATCATATCAATGTTATTGAATTGGTAATATTTAAAATTGTTGACTCTATTTTTATATAAAATTGACCATTTTTAAATGATTTTATCTCATTATTTTTTACTCTATAGTGATATTCAAGTGCCCATAAAAACTTTTATTTTTTAATGTTCATGGTATTATCTATTTTTGAATGAATAATTAGTATTTAATTCAATACGTTATTAGTTTCATTAACTAAGCTAAACTGGTTTGGACTAATATTAATCAATATATTTAATTTATATCAGTTGATTTCATTTTCTTTTATGATTATATTGTTTTAATAAACTGTTTAATTTATTGTATATAACTAATCAAAATAGACCACACACACCCCAAGAAATTAACCCCATACCCATCGCAATGATCATCATTCTAAAAAATAGTCATATTATAGAATATGACCACATTATAAATAAATTTTATTTTTGAATGTTTAACTTCTTCGAATAGTATTTACTTGAAACTCATAAATATGTTGATTAGAATTACTTATTTGAAAATCTTAAGCGTATATTTACAAATTTCATTATTTAAAATTATAAGAAAAATATAGTATTTACCCATGATGTAAATTTATTTTTAATTCAACCCATTATTATCATTAAAACATCCCCATAAGTGGATTTACCTATGAATATTTCTAAAAAAGATGCATAGTTTATTGTTTCATTGTAATTCAACTAATAAGTATGTTAGATAAAATAATTTTCATTGATGTATTTGTTAATCTCAAATTAATAATTTATATTTTATCTGAGCATGATTGTTAATTATTCTATTTTTATTCTCACATAAATAATTAACCATAAAAAATAAAATAATATTATATATAATCTATTTTTATATAAGAAAACATGTTATTAATTCAATGTTATGTGATGAAGAAAAGGAAATTAACCATACATTGAAAAAAATAAGAAATTATCATGAAATTTTGAACTACTATTTGGTTTATCAAGTTGTATCAAACCTAAGTAGACCCTATATAGTGTAATTCCTTGTGTGTATTTAGAATCAGTTTATACCATCCTCTATTATTTTACATCCCTCTTTTATGTGGATATAATTTTATTTTTGACATATATCTTTGCCTAGTGGGAGCTACTCCTTTTTTCAATGATACTCTTATTTAATATCGGAATATTATGTGTGTTTAGATATATAAAATGAACTATAGAAATTATTTTATGTACATAAAAGAAGAAAGAGGGATGATATAAGGCCCCGTCCTTAAAACTTACTTAATCTTGAGTTATTACAAGATTACACATTGAGGATCTTTTCAAGTTTAGAGTTTTAGAGAATTAGATCATGAAACTTGCATTACAGTCCACATTTAAACAAAGTGGTTACATAAAAGACAGTATTCATTTTTCCCATAAACGGAAACAAATTTAAAATAAAACATGGATTCTTTCTTGACACATCCTTGACACTATCATCACATCACGTACCTTTCCCTTGACCTGTGAAAACATTTCAAAAACTTGGGATGAGCATAAAAATCTCAGTAAGGGTTTTAAAAGGTATGGAAAGGAAACATGAGTACATTTATACATAAGAGTGAAATCATACTTTACCCATAAAACATAGGCACTTTAACATACCTCATCAAATCATGAATAAATCATGGAAATCATAAGACATAAAAGGTAAATTGAGGCATTCAAAACATTCTTACAGATGGAGTAACCCTCTTGGTTACATTTGGAATACCCACCACAGTATATTCCATAAATCCCTTCGGAGAAACCTTAACATTTCAGTCCTTCACGTTACCCAATGCATTGGATAGCTATATAGGGCTCACCCGCCCTTAGTTTATCACAGAACCACCCGTATTAATAACAATGCCCAAGAACCATAACATAATCTTATCACATAAAACATGTATAAAGGAAACATAACATTTCCACCTTTCAATCACATGATATCAATACAACACATTGATATAAAAACATTATGAAAACCATTTTCAATAACAAAATAAAAGAAAATTAAAACATGGTATTTATTTTTCTTTTAAAAAGAAGGCATAGCTTGTAGAGGAAGCCGAAACTCAAATAATAGTCACGGTGGTGGAGAAGTCGTTGTCGCCGCATACGTACGAAAAGAAAAACATTCCCTTTTTTCGTTTAGTAAAATGCTTCGTATAAATAAGATTCCTTTTGAATAAGCGTAAAAGTCAAAGGGGTTTATACACCGTATAAAAGAAAGTTGTGTATAAAACAAAATGAGAGACTCTTGAATACAAATAATTGCGGAATAAATTTTAATCCGAACTTTATAATATCATGAGAATAAAGGGATTCATGAAATAATATTTCAAAGGATAGTATACACAACCTATAAGAGTGAATTGGAGCATAACAACAATGAAGTCTCAATGGAAATGTAAACTGAGATGGAATCCATTATAAAGATGGCATCCTTAAATTAAGGATAAATCTATCACATAATTATGTGTGAGAAATACAAATACACCCAATATAAGTGGATACTAATTGCTAAACAATCAGAGGTCATTCACACATATTCATAGGATGACATGTTCAAGAAGTACAAGTTGAACCCCAAGAAAACGAAATTGGGTTAAGATGTTCCCTTGTAAAAATTCGAAAGCCTTACGACGTCACTTCAAAATTCAGAAAATTAGTCAATGAGAGAGTGAATGGTATCTCATCACTTTGAAATAAACTTTACCTCAGTAAGGATATAGAAGAACATATCCCAACATAATAAGATGTAAATTTAAAGACATAACAAAGGAAGTCTTTTAAAAAGAGGTGGGTGAAAGGTCCCCTTACTGAGTTGGGTAACTTTTGAAACGCATACCCCATGGAAGATGGGTCATACAACATTGATGTAAATACTCACAAATGAAATTATATTACAAAAATATTAGAATAATGTGTAGTAAATATACCACTGAAAGGAAATGGTGGCAAATGTAGCATAAATCTCACGGGAATAAAAGTGAGACGAAAAATCCCTTACGAAAACTTAGCAGCCTAACGGCACCACTTAAGACCTCCAAAAATGGATTTATGAGATCAAATAGGTTCTCTCGTAATATGACCATAAAAATTACAGTATTAGGAATATAAAATAACATCCCCAAACATAATAAAGATGATCTTAAAAGAAATTACATAAAAGATAGTACTTAAAAAAAGAGAGGGGTAGATCCCTTACCTCGGGTCCGACATGACTCGATCATTCTTTAATGTCCTGAATAATAGACTTGAGTTAATTTATACTTGCTTAATAACCTTTTTAAAGTTCATTATTCCTTTTATATCACTTATTACCATGTTATGAACACTATGTAATTATTTAATTTAATAACGGTCGTTTTAAAGATCATTGGTACTTGAGTAAAAATTAAACACTTTATAATTACAAGTTGTTCATGTGGTAAAATATACATTATATCCAGAATTGTATTCATTATGTAGATATCATATATATCATATATATCTAGTATATTATCATGTATTTATAATATTACATAACATATAGAGTTAAGAAATGAAATGCACCGTTCATGGAGACGGTAAGCCGTACGTACGCATGAATGTTACTTCCATTTCTATTTCATATTTATTGGAATTAAAACATAATGATACATAATAGTATTTTAATTCCAATATTTTATCATATATAATATCATTAAATATATCCTTTATACGTACCACATATGGTATTAACGAATCAAATCACTTTGAGGGGGTGGTAGTCCGCACATCATAAAATGAAGATATCGCGTATTCCCATAATGGAAGCCATAAAGGTATGCCATAAATGAAAAATACAGAAGCTTAAGGAAAACATAAACATATTATATATCATATATAAATATTGTTACATCTTAATGGGGGAGAGGAGGGGCACTCTTGGAAAGTGATAAAAGGTTACTTTATTTTCAAATGATTTTCGGATTTTAAAGGTCCCAAATTGATGTGTTTCGAGGATAAGGTGATAAGGGTTAGAAATATACCCATAAAATAGGTTTTGGACATGTGTAGGTCTTAGTGTTTACATTATCTTTTCATTTTATTTAAATTGTTAAATAGTGAGGTCATCGCTGCATCATCATGATGTCATAAATAATTTAATTTATATAATGTCTAAAAATTATAAAAAAAATCATATGATGTAGGAACTATTTGTAGCTTTATAATGAATATTTATAGTCAGAAATATTTGCTTGTATAACCCCATGAAAAAATTGTTTTATTAAAACATCTCTTGTTTGTGTCATTTTTACTTTAACATTAAATAAAAAGTGATTTATGTCATTTCCCAACCAAAGTAGCTCCATGGGGTCCCCAAGTTTCCCCATCGGTTGTCTTGGTCGGCCATGACACATCCTACGAGGGTAGGACATGTTTCAAGATCATCTCATATCATTAAAACATTATTTTTACCTTAAACTACACCAATTACCTCTAATCGCGATTAAAAACTTAATAAGTTACTATTCACCAAAAAATTATTTTAATCCCATTGAACAAAATTTTAATTATAAATGACAAACATGTATGTTGGATTTTTGAAATTAAAAACACAAAGGTGGTAAAATTTCATTTGAACGGAAAATCAGTTTTTATAAGTACCACTTATTGGTTTCACTATTCATCAAAAATTGAAGTTTTTCAGAAAAATCCCAAAACTTTACCCAAAGATATATTTGATATTCCGAATTCAAAAATGATGTCTATTTTAAAAAATTCAAAACATATTAGTTAAATTAATTAAATTAATAATTAATTCCCGCTGTCATGTCAAATAGCGTGTTTTTATAAAACAATATATATCAAAACATTGACACTAGTTTAAGTCCGATTTCAAAGTAAAATTAATTCCAATGACCCCTATTGTATTAAATGGTAAAAATATATTCTAATTTCACATTAAAAACAATTCAAAATATAAACTAATCATATAAATAAATTAGATTAAAAAGTGGTTTTGAATTAAAATACAACATTTTCACTATTCATTAAAAAACGAACTTTATCGGAAAAATACCAAAAATTTTCACAAAGTAAATTAAATTTTGATGTCCCGATTCTAAATAAGAATTTTATTTTGTCAAATATAACACATAAAATTTTCAAAAAGTGGATTTAAAAGAGGTTCACCATCAAAAGGCGGTTAATCGACCATTTATGTAATATTAGAATGTTTACACTTAAAATTGGATTCATTCGCATTTTAATCCTCTAACATTTATTGTAAAATGTAAATCTTTTTGAAAAACATATATAATCATTTTTTAGTTAGTTCTATTCATTACCTCCATCACAACAACTAGTCGTTAACTACCATTTAAAATAATATTATTTTATTATTAGAGTGCAACATAAGATTCCTAAGAAACTCGTTGTTGGGTGTTGGGTACGCCATCGAGCATAGAACCCCCTTTAAAGTTATATTAATACTTTATTTACAAATATGGATAAATGTGAAAATTTCATACACTTTATTTACCTGGGGTGTTACATCCTTCCTCCCTTTTGGGAATTGCATCCTGGCAATTTTAAAATTGGCCTTGGAATCATCATTGAAAATCCCACATCGGAACAAGAGTCAGTGAAACAATCACTTTAAAATAAAGAAAGGTAAGTACAAAGGTCACCCGAGTTAACCTATACTAGGATTACAAGTATGAAAACATGGACATGGAGGAAAAAACAAAGGGTCATGTTCTGATGGAGAGTGATGGTAAACATGTATAGGAGAAAGTTAACAATAATAAAATCACAAACTTGTGATGGGTTAAACGGTATTCGATTACCTTGTAGAAAAAGTTAACAGACAACATTTTTGTTTTAAGTTACTTTTCATTGAGGAATTTATTTTTGAGCTTAACTAAATCATAATGAAACATACTTACTTTTCGTGTAGACTTTCAACTTTTACTAGATTCCTTAATCAAACTCATATTTTCTCCAAGAGATGAGTTTTTAGGAAGTCTTGTTCACATTAAGAGTACTATAATCAACTTCTTATGAATCACCTAATCCAAAAAAGAGAACTATATACTTCCCATATCTTTAGACTCTAACCAAAACCAAAAAGGTTAGTACAAGATCAGATAATCCAGAAAAGGATAACCCTTTATAAAAAGAAAATCTATTCTTAATCTCCAAAATTTGTCAAACAAAACCCAAAGTTCAACAAGGACCATTCGATAAACAATTTTTTCATAAAATTTTTCAAAGTAAACCAAACTAAGATTGAAACCCAAATATTTGAAGGATTTAGTCACATAGTCTTCTATGTTAAATCGCAACATTTATCTCCAAACAACAACAGTTGCTCTTATTGTCCCGTATTGAAAAGTAATTAACCTAATCACATATCCTCCATGATAGGTTATTAAATTTCCATAGATAACCCAAAATCAACTTACTCTTAATTCATTAAATCATCTAACTAAAAAGAATCAGTCAAGCTTACCAGGGACTTCACGTAGTCCAGTGGTAGGTGATAAATACCAGTGGCACTATGGTTGTGGGTTCGATTCCCGCAGCTTTGTCCGATGCGACGGGTAGTCACACGGTCTGCGTGTTGTCCTTTTTCCAAAACTATATAATTATGAAATCATTCCCCAAAAGGGATAAAATCATCAAAAATAACCATAACATAATTTAACCACAATTTTATCTCATGCCTTTCACTTCAATCATAACATATAGTAACCCATAATTACCTCAAAAGTAAGGATCATATAAACCCAAATGGTTCTTTATAAATATGTCCACAAAATAAAAGATAACTATTCCTTGAAGAAAATTTTCATATATTAAACATCAGGGTTACACATAATATAAAAAGTCTTCTAATGTACCCCCATCATCAAAAGAGACTTAATACTCTTAAGAATTTCACCATAACTCTTGAAGCCCTTATATGTTGACATCTTACTCATTCAACATTCCTCATGATCCATTAACCATTAATTTCCAAATTAATTTGAAATACCTCTTTCCTACAAACAAAATCATAAATCATATCCTAAGATTCGAAAATAGTAAAACAATAGTCATGAAATAATACATACCTTTGATTGGTCATTGTCAGTTTCTTCATCCTCAATCGGAATGGAATTAGGTATTGGTAAACGAGTATTTGTACGCACTTGGTGATCCCATTCACGAAACATCTTCAAAGGACATGTGTTTGCATAATGACCATGCACACCACATTTAAAACATTCAATTGATCCCTCAGAAAGAACTTTGTTCCCTTTCCTCGACTCAACTGGATGCTTCCTTTTTCCATGGAAGGTTCTTGCTTTATGACCTTAATTTCCACATCTATAGCATATTTCGGTCCCTTTGAAACATTTTCCTAGGTGTTTCATTCCACATCTTTGACACATAGGTTTTTGAAGACACTTACCTTTATGATTATTACCCGTAGTTCCGTAGGGATTTGTTTCTCACCTATATGATGCCTTATAGAAATCACCAAGGTTTATGTGGTCAATCATCACTCCAGATAGTTGTTTGAGGATAAACACAAGAGTTCTCATTGTAGCTCCCATATCATTCAGTTTCTAGCTCAAAAAACTATCATAGTTTCCTTCACATCCAATGTTACTTTGGTGCCGGATAGATCCATCCATTTACTAAAACCAAAAAGGTCAGTGTGAGTATATTAATAAAACCATCATGTACTAATGAGGAAGATAAACACTAAGATATACTTACTCATTCACTTTATCTAAAACTATGACTCTTTCTAAAATCCTAACCATTATGGTAATGTCACTTATGCTTAGAGAATACCCTAACCTCTAAAGTTATCTAAACCGACCTCTGATACCATCTATAAGGCCCCAGCCTTAAACCTGAATTAATCTTGAGTTATTACAAGATTACACATTGAGGATCTTTTCAAGTTTAGAGTTTTAGAGAATTAGATCATGAAACTTGCATTAAATTCCACATTTAAACAAAGTGGTTACATAAAAGACAATATTCATTTTTTCAATCAACAAAAACATATTTAAAATAAAACATGGATTCTTTCTTGAAGCTTCATTGACACTATCATCACATCACGTACCTTTCCCTTGACTTGTGAAGTCATTTCAAAAACTTGGGATGAGCATAAAAAGCTCAGTAAGGGTTATAAAAAGTATGGAAAGGAAACATGAGTACATATATACATAAGAGTGAAATCATAATTTACCCATAAAACATAGGCACTTTAACATACCTCATCAAATCATGAATAAATCATGGAAATCATAAGACATAAAAGGTAACTTAAGGAATTCATAACATTCTTACATAGGGAGTAACCCTCTTGGTTACGTTTGGAATACCCACCACAGTATATTCCCTAAACCTCTTCAGAGAAACCTTAAAATTTCACTCATTCTCGTTACCCAATGCATTGGAGAGCTATATCGGGCTCACCCGCCCTTAGTTTATCACGGAACCACCCATATTCATAACAATACCCAAGAACCATAACAAAATCTTATCACATAAAACATGCATAAAGGAAACATAACATTTCCACCTTTCAAAAACAAGATATCAATACAACACATTATATAAAAACATTATGTAAACCATTTTCAATACCAAAATAAATGAAAAGTAAAACATGGTATTTATTTTTCTTTTAAAAAGAAGGCATGGCTTGTAGAGGTATCCGAAACACAAATAATGGTCACGACGGAGGAGAAGTCGTTGTCGCCGCATATGTACGACAAAAAAAACATTCCCTTTTGTCGTTTAGTAAAATGCTTCGTATAAAAAAGATTCCTTTTGAATAAGCGTAATAGTCAAAGGGGTTTATAAACCATATAAAAGAAAGTTGTGTATAAAACAAAATGAGAGTCTCTTGAATAAAAATAATTGCGGAATAACTTTTAATACGAACTTTATAATATCATGAGAAAAAAGGGATTCATGATATAATATTTCAAAGGATAGTATACACACCCTATAACAGTGAATTGATGCATAACAACAATGAAGTCTCAATTGAAATGTAAATTGAGATGGAATCCATTATAAAGATGGTATCCTTAAATTAAGGATAAATCTATCACATAATTATGTGTGAGAAATATAAATACACCCAATATAAGTGGATATTAAGTGTGAAACAATCAGTGGTCATTCACACATATTCATAGGATGACATGTTCAAGAAGTACAAGTTTAACCCAAAGAAAAGAAATTGGGTTAAGATGCTCCCTTGTAAAAATTCGACAGCCTTACTGCGTCACTTCAAAATTCAGAAAATTAGTCGATGAGAGAGTGAATGGTATCTCATCACTTTCACATAAAATTTAACTTAGTAAGGATATAGAAGAACATATCCCAACATAATAAGATGTAAATTAAAAGACACAACAAAGGAAGTCTTTTAAAAAGAGGAGGGTGAAAGGTCCCCTTACTGAGTTGTGTAACTTATGAAATGCATACCCCATGGAAGATGGGTCATACAACAATGATGTAAATACTCAAAAACGAATGGATATTACTAAAAGGGTAGAATAATGGGTAGTACATATACCACTGAAAGGAAATGGTGGCAAATGTAGCATAAATCTCATGGGAATAAAAGTGAGATGAAAAATCCCTTACGAAAACTTAGCAGCCTAACGGCGCCACTAAAGACCTCCAAAAATGGATTTATGACATCAAATAGGTTCTCTCATAATATAACCATAAAAATTAAATTATGAGGATTATAATATAAAATCCCAAAACATAATAAATATGAGCTTAAAAGAAATGACATAAAAGCGAGTACTTAAAAAGAAAGAGAGGTGTAGGATCCCTTACCTCGGGTCCGACTTGACTCGATCGTTCTTTAATGTCGTGAATAATAGACTTGAGTTAATTTATACTTTCTTAAGAACCTTTTTCATGTTAATTATTACTTTTATATCACTTATTACCTTGTTATGACCACTATGTAATTATTTAAGTTAATAACGGTCGTTTTAACGATTATTGGTACTTGAGTCAAAAATAAACTCTTTATAATTACAAGTTGTTCATGTGGTAAAATATACATTATATCCAGAATTTAATTCATTATGTAGATATCATATATACCATATATATCCAGTATATTCATGTATTTATAATATTACATAACATATAGAGTTAAGAAATGAAATGAACCGTTCATGGAGACGGTAAGCAGTACGTACGCATGAACGCTACATCCATTTCTATTTCATATTTAGTGGAATTAAAACATAATGATACATAATAGTATTTTAATTCCAGTATGTTATCATATATAATATAATTAAATATATCGTTTATACGTACCACATATGGTATTAACGAATCAAATCACTTTGAGGGGGCGGTAGTCCACACTTCCTAAAATGAAGATATCGCGAAAACCCATAATGGAAGCCATAAAGGTATGAAATAAATGAAAAATACATAAGCTTATGGAAAAAATAAACATATTATATATCATATATAAATATAGTGACATCTTAATGGCCACCATTGAAGGAGTTATATGAGTGTTGAACAATCATCGTTTCATGAGGCAGAAATTTGCCATCCACAGAAACAGTATATTCTTTAACCATTAGATGATGGTGTGTGTAAGTGTATCTCGAATCCTTATTATAACAACATCCTAGTATATTGAATATACTAGAGTTGTTACAAAATAAATTAATAAAAACAGTTTAGGGGGTTGGAGAAGCAAAATAAGACAAAAGAACTCAAGTGAAGACATTACCTTAAAATCAGGTAACTCTTTTTGATTCGAGCTCAAAGGCTTCCTTGGGAAGACTTCTGACCAATGTGAGGCTTCTAGAAGTAATATAGGGATGTGGAGAGGCAACATGGGTAATGGTTGTCGGAGCCAAAGGCTTTGGAGGTGTGGGAAAAGTGGTAGAGGTGGGGGCCTTTTATAAGGGGAGAGGAGGGGCACTCTTGGAAAGTGATAAAAGGTTACTTTATTATCAATTTATTTTCTGATTTTAAATGTCCCAAATATATGTGTTTCAAGGGGAAGGTGATAAGGGTTCTAAATATACCCATCCAATAGGTTTTGGACATGTGTAGGTCATAGATTTTACATTATTGTTTTATTTTAATTAAATTGTCAAATATTGAGGTCATCGCTGCATCATCATGATGTCATAAATAATTTAATTTATTTAATGTCTAAAAATTATAAAAAAATACTATGATGTAGGAAATCGTTTTAGATTTATAATGAATATTTATAGTCAGAAATCTGACTTGTATAACCCCATGGAAAAAGTGTTTTATTAAAACATCTCATGTTTGTGTCATTTGTACTTTAACATTAAATAAAAAGTTATTTATGTCATTTCCCAACCAAAGTGGCTCCATGGGGTCCCCAAGTTGACCCATGGGTTTTCGTGGTCGGCCATGACACATCCAATGAGGGTCAGTCATGTGTCAATCTCATCTCATGTTATTAAAACATTATTTTTACCTTAAATTAAACTAATTACCTCTAATCGCGATTAAAAACTTAATAAGTTACTATTCAAAAAAAATTATTTTAATCCTATTGAACCAAATTTTACTTCCTAATGACAACCATATATGTCGGAATTTTGAAATTAAAAACAAAAATGTGGTAAAATTTCATTTAAATGGAAAATCAGTTTTTATAAGTACCACTTAGTGGTTTCACTATTCATCAAAAATTGAAGTTTTTCAGAAAAATCCCAAAACTTCACCCCAAGATATATTTGATATTCCGAATTAAAAAATGATGTCTATTTTAGAAAATTCAAAACATATTAGTTACATTAATTAATTTAATAATTAATTCCCGATGTCAAGTCAAATAGCGTGTTTTTATGAAACAATATATATCCAAAGATTGACACTAGTTTAAGTCCGATTTCAAAGTGAAATTAATTCCAAAGACCACTATTGGATTAAATGGTAAAAATATATTCTAATTTCACTTTAAAACAAATTCAAAATATAATTTAATCATATAAATAAATTAGATTAAAAAGTTGTTTTGAATTAAAATACAACAGTTTTCACTATTCATTAAAAAACGAACTTTATCGAAAAAATACCAAAAATTTACACAAAGTAAATTTTGATGTCCCGATTCTAAAGAAGATCTTTATTTTTTCAAATATAACACATAAAATTTTCAAAAAGTTGATTTAAAAGAGATTCTCCATCAAATGGCGGTTAATCGACCATTTAAGGAATATTAGAATGTTTACGCTTAAAATTGGATTCATTCGCATTTTTAATCATCTAACATTTATTGTAAAAAGTAAAAATATTTGAAAAACATATATAATCATTTTTTAGTTAGTTCTATTCATTACCGCCATCACAACAGCTAGGTGATAACTACCATTTAAAATAATATTATTTTATTATTAGAGTGCAATGTAAGATTCCTACGAAACTCGTTGTTGCGTGTTGGGTACGCCATAGAGCATAGCGTCCCCTTTAAATTTATATTAATACTTTATTCACAAATATGGATAAATGTGAAAATGTAATACTCTTTATTTACCTAGGGTGTTACAGATGATGTGTCGAAAATCATTATATAATTTATTAATCATCACAAAAAACCACAAAATAGTCAAAAAATTAAATAATTAATAGTAACTAAATATACACTAGTTAGTATAAAGATTATGATCAGCCATAATGAAACAAAAAACTAAATAATCCAATGATATTTATCTTGGTGGTAATATTTAATAATAAAATTAATAAATAATTTTTATAACACGGATTTTGTCTTGATTATAGACTTTGTTGTCAATGTTTAGACATTTGTTTTAAAAAAATTCTCAAAAATCAAATGCTTACATGATGGATAATGGGAATAATAACTGGGGTTCACTTGAGTACTAAATTTCACATACATCATGAATTGACCAATATGAAAAAAAAAGTTCCACATGACATGAATGGTTCATATAATATTGAGGGATGAAATGTTATGTTAAATCCACCTATCATTCCATGTACTAAATGACATGTTTCAACCCATAATTACCTGAACAACCAAACTTGTACTATGTGTGATACGATGAATTTAAATGGTTTTTATCACATATATCATGTTACATGTGTCACATATAGGTCACCAAATATTATGGAAATTATTTTTTGTTGTGTAATCATTTAAGATCTTCACCTAGAACACTTAATGTAATATTATAGAATGTAATGTAACATGAAATGTTGATATATTATGAAGGTGGAATCTCATGTAACACAACATGTACAGTGGGAACATATTGAATAGTTGTAAATGAGGGATAAATAACCATTGAATCCTCAATTATTGTTTGGTATTGACTATCAAACATAGAATAAAACCCTAGTTATGTATTTTAGTACCTCAAATCACACAATTAAATATAAATCAAGCATCAAAAATTTGATACACTGTAAAGAATTTTGGGGAATTAGAATCGATGTGATGGGTGCCTTTTATATTTTTTTCATCTAAATCATGAACTAAATGAAAAGTTCAAAGATAATTTAACTCAAATTCCCCAACACATACAATTTTTGAATAAATAAATTATTTACATAGCTAACTCATGTATTAATTATGAGATAAGATCCCAATATAATTTTATTTTCATCTTTGATTCTAGGATTTTAACATATATCCCTAGAGTTATACCCACACATAATCAAAAAAAACTTTTAATTACTCTCTTAAACTATTAGGTTTAGGCGGGAGGATATGAAATTGATTGGATATCCATGTGTCAATCCTAAATGTATTTATCTATGTTTTTTTCAATTTATCATGCTTTATTAGGATAGTTCTCTCAATTATTTCAGAAAAAAATTTGATATATTGAGGTATAACACTTATCAAACCATTTTTAATGAAAAAATATATCTAGGGTGTAAAAATTTATAACTATAAAAATATACCTTTAATTTTGTTTATTTATAATAGAATATTTATTTTATTAAAAAAATAAATTTATAATTAAATTATATGAAAATATATTTAAATGAAAGTTAAAATGGGTTTCTATAAGATGATAAGTCTTCTGTAGGGTATCGGAAGAAATTATAAATGATTAAATTTACATGATGAAAAATCATAAACTATAAATGAATAATATAACTTTTTTCTACCAAATATATTTCTTCTTATTTATACAGGATTTAAATATATACTTATGATTGAAAAGTAAACCTTTTATGGGAAATCCCTGGTATTTTAGGAATATCTTAATGTGATTAAAGGATACCCTTATAATTAGGGTCTACTATATCATTATCTAATTGTTTTAAAAGAATTTGAGCTTCAATATTAAGCGTATTAAAAATATGGAATAGTACTCAAAATCATAGGTTCTATTACCATGGATATTTCTTATATATATAATAAATTGAAGACATTCCAATTTTCATTGAAATGTTTCATAATTCTTTTATCATTGGTTATATGTTATAAAGATTTTTAATATTACAACCATTAAAAATTTAATATTTAAATTTATTGTTTGACATTAATTAAAAATTAGAAAATAATATTTACCTAAATTATAGAATTATTGGAATAATGATCAAGCCACTTATAATGTACTGTCACTATCTTCTCCCCTTTAGAACCTAAATTGGATCAATAATGTTAAATGGAGTCACCCTTGGTGTGCACACCTAATAGGAAATGTGTTCATAATTTATTATTGAGGGTATAAATCACATAAATGGGTGAAATTACACTCTAGAGATCACTACATAAGACTGCAATGAAAAATTAAATATCTAATCCATAAAAAATAATAGCATCAAAAATCAACAAGCATCCTAACAATGTAAAATGTAATAATATCAAGTAAAAACATAAACAAAATAAAAAAGGAAAATTAACCACTAAAAATGATAAAAACCTAAACTATATGTATATATATATCATAATGATAGACATAAGTAGATGAATACTATGAAATATCTAATGAAATACCATAGAATTATCCAATGCTATTAAACATTGTCAACAACCATATCTATAACATTATAGGAGTATGGGTGATCATGTCCATATAATCAGTATTCTATCCTAAAAATGATTTTAAAATATCCTAAAATCATTCATTGGTTATAATAAAATTTTTAGATATTTTCAATATACAATTTGAGTCCAACATTTTTTATCTCACTTATTAAATTGACTGGTTAACACTCAACTATGATATCTCGTATCCTATGGGAAAGTAATAACAATTTTTCATATTTCTCATCTACATAATATATAATGAATCTCAACAAAAATCAAGATTCCCAAATGAAAATATTACTATTGTTTATCGTGTTCAATAAAACCATAAACCATTCCTTATAAAATAACTCCCATTATCTAGTGTTAATATCTCTAATGAATAATGCTCTAGAACCACCATGAACCCCTTAACATCAAAATATTACTAGTGGGTAAGTGTGAACCACTAATATTTTCACCCTATGTTCAATGCACATATTAAATTTTTGGAATGTATCAAAAGATCACACGTAATCCACTTATCTATAGTTAGTGTTATTATTTATAATAAATAATTCCATAACACAACCTAGAACCTTTATATATCATGTCATTAAGGTGAAGTAGGGTACACCTCTAACTAGTCATCATATACCCTAAAAACTAGTTTGGTGATGGGTTCTAACTATACAACCAAATTTAATGTGGTTGTTACATATTGAGTGCTACTACTACCACCAAAATAACATCATAAATATAACAGTGACTGGTCTAAAAAAACTCAAACACGTATTAAACAATATAAAAATTCATAATCATGACATCATTGACTCATCACATACTAACCTATTAACTGAAAAAACATCATGATCATAAATCAATTAGAAACCATAAAACTAAGACTTATAGTGACATCAAACTAACCAATCGACAAAATTATCAAAACCTACAATCATAACACTACACTATAAATTCACCTCTAGGGGACACATATTCATTATGTGTATTATCCCCACCATGGAAAAAACTCATATGGAAATATATTATCACAAATACCATCATCTACCTAATAAAAATACACTACGGTAAAATTAACCAGTGTATACTTATCATATCCAAAACCGTGAAGAAGTGTCATGAATATCAGATAACCAAATATCACATGTTAATGTAGAACTAATAAAAATGTCAATAAAGTAGTATATTGAATCATAATTAAAAATAACTCATTTAAATTAATTTCAATTCAAAAAATGTTATGGGTGGTATTTTCCCATATTAAGGGTAACATTGGAGTACACCTCATATATTAGAATCATTGTATGGTACAAGGATAAGTACAAGTGAACTTGCATAAATTTTCTATTTTATAAATTTCATCATTTTCAAAACTCCCGATCTCAAAATTATGGTTTCTATAAGGATATATTCATGAAAATGATTCATGAAATTGCTCCTCAATGAGATACCATAAAACTAATCATTCAATAATTAGAATTACTAGAAAAACCTATAAGTTGTCACTATATATTCCAAATTATCAACATTATGGTATGTGTGAAAAAATTAATGAAATTGAGTAAAAAATTATTATTTTTGGACACCAAAGGAAAAATATAAAAAACCATGATAAATAATATATTATAAAATTATTTTTAATATCTATTACATTGGATCCAGAAATGATAATAATATAACATACTTCGTATACAATATGTTTTTTAATAGCTTTTTATAATTTAAATTTATCACTTTTGATTCCATTTTTTATTTAATTACGTAGATAATATTACTTTTTTACATGGATGAGAGGGAAAACATACATTTCCTGATAGCCTAATATTTAGGACTTGAAGGCTTGATGGCATGAAGGTGAAAACTAAAACAATACCTTTCACTTTTCTGTGGGCTACCCACACGAGACCATGCTATTAATACATGTCTATAGTCGAACACCATCACCAAATCCAGCTCACATCCTATAGACAAATCGGAAAAGATAACTAAGTCCCTTTCCAAACAACGTGAATATAATTCCACTAATCAAAAGGGGTTACTAAATATAATGAAAAAATCCATCTAGTTCATCATATCTTGTAGTTTTTGCAACTTTATTCACACCAATGACCAATGATTTCACACACAAAAAAACCCCACATTTTCATAAACATAGCATCCACTCACACCATAATATCCTTAATCATCATATAATATCATGATTTAGTTTAAATCTATAAAAAACTCCCTCTACTAAGAAGATCCAAAATATATACCCATGTATGAAGTACTCATCAATAAAACACATAATTCATCTCTTGATTATTTCTCACTTACCCCTTTAGGATGAATTCCCAAGTGGGTTTCCTTGTTTCCTAATATAACTTTTTCACTCAATTATAGGCCTTTATTAGGTTTATTTTTTAGTGGTTGAGCATGTCCATTCTTCCACATTGTCTATGCAAGGTCATGGATCATACCATGGTATGGAAAGGGAGTTTCCTATAAACACCTTGGATTGAAAATATACTATTAATTAATGAATAATAATATATTATATTCCAAAATATGATAATTAAATATTTATTAATTTTTATTTCATATCATTTAAAATAAAATTAAAAAAATAATTAATTGATTGAATTATCTTATAAATGTTATCTAGAGTTCCCTACCATAGTGTAATCATTCTTTCTTCATTAATCATGAAATTCCAAAATTATGTCTTCCATAGAAACATGAGAATGATTTGATTACATGGATAATTTATTATAAAAGATAAAAATAGGCCCACATAGTAGGCATGGGTTAATCACAAGGATTGATAAAAAATTATGTCAGAATTAAATAAAATACAATGTTTGGGGACATATTATTCTCATGATTTCCCAATATATGATATATATTGTAAAATATAACTATTTTACATCAAAAACATAAATATGAAATATGAAATATTTAGTTAATTTAATATATAATGATTAAATTCCCCACACCAAAACATCTTCAATTCACACATCACTTCTTCCTGAAGGTAAAAAACATAATATGATTTCAATAGAGCTATCAAAATATTATAGGGGTTTTAATAGATGAATTTATCATTTTTACCATCAATTATTGAATTACAATATTTTTTATGAAATTAAAAAAACTCCAAAACATATATTGTTTGACTTATATAATAGGTCCACCTTGAAAAGATTTTATCCTATATAATCCTAAATAGTCCTTACTAAACCAAAATATTATATGGAATAAATAAAACAATTTAAAAAACAATTACACAGATGATATACTAGCACGAGGAATGTGAAATCATTCAAAATACTTATAAAACCCCTTAATGAATGAGTCAAGAACAATATTTTACTTTATATCTATATATACCATCATAAACTCCAATTTCATTGAAATGAAAAGGTAATGAATATATACGGATTCATGGTTATTAACTGTCATAGGGAACTCTCTCTCCAATGTATTTCCCTTCAAAAATTTAAATATTAATTACACTTGAAAAAAATAAGGTCATTCATTTAACCTAGTTGATCTTTGGGTATTGGATCAATTCACTTCCACTATACAATACTTGAACTCAATTCCATGATATCAATGATTTTATAATCCCATGATGATAAATTAATTTCTTCTAATACCTATACTTTTTATTAAGACTAAAAACTCAATACCCTATAAGACAGTCAACTACTCACCATACAAAGTATTATCTAAAACAACAGAGACCACATCAAGCTAAAACTCATATTATAATAGAAATGATTAATTATCCTTAATTTGAGAAAATGAACACTAACTAAATAAAAATAGTTGGACCATATCATATACGATTACATTTAAAACAAAACATAAAAAAATTATTTTATAAATAAATTAATTACCCAATAGGGAAAACAATTCATATATTTTATTAGGATAGTAGGTAGTGGACATTCAAATATTATAATTTATGAAATGAAATGTTGTAGTATGACTAAATTTTTTTAGATGATTATTATTTTTCACGACCCCCTCCCTAAAAAAATACCCCTCCTAAGGTGGAAACGGAGAAGGAGATATAATGAGACCCCGATTCCCGCCTCCAGTAGGCCCTTGGGTGGACACCAACACCAAGGGTATACAAAGTCACAAAAATGTGAGGCATTTACCTTTTTATATAAATATGATTAGGAGATAAAATGGTCCATCCCAAAACAACTGCGTGTACAATATATAAATGAAATCCAAATCCGTCCCACACGCTTCTTAAAATTAGAAATATTAAAAATAAAATAAAAACTCCAAATTAAATAAAAAAACAAGGCTTAGAACTGATATGGAAACTTCCCCAACATCCAAGTTAGTAAGGTGAAACATAGTCTACATAATCCTCCTAGAAACATTAAAATAGATTTATATATGTAGGGTGAGATGAAAAGTATAATTAGTTGAAAAAACCAAAGTCTCTTGTGCACATGTGACAGAAGCATACTAATGCACCCATGGGAAAATAGCACCATGTAGGTCTACTGACCACCCCAACATCCCCAAGGTTCCCTCACTAAGTAAAACACATAATGTAAATTATTATAGTAATAACATCAATGATAGGGTACCCCATTCCAATTTCCCAATAATTATCCACTCTCACAGACTAACAAAAAACGTCCTGGTTCTGCCACCTCTTCTAAACATACCACCACACAACTTACCCACACACACCTTCTCCCCAGAACTTTTCCCATAACCTAGGAAAATGAAGCTCATCACATCCCACCAGTAGACACCTGGGACATATACCACATCACATCCCACCTGCAAATACCTAGGACACATACCACACCTCATTCTAAAGAAACATGGGAAAGCATCATATATCTCATAATGAAGGAATATCTCAATCACAACTCACCCGCACACCATGTCCTCACAACCCACAACCATCCTAATGAATAATTTTCTATCACCACCTATAATAGGGATTATGCAAGAGTGGGTGGCCATCTGTCCATCCTCACTCTTGGATGTTTTGAAAAGACACCCTCCCCTATGACGATGTGGGTGTTTGGAACAAAGTTCTCAACTAGGGTGGTGTGAATATAGAAATAACAAGGAAAATACATGTAATACATATATCATAAAAAACCCTTAAGTCTAACATACGGTATTTCAACGAATAACCAACTCAAAATATCTCCTTTCCTAGGACCTCTAAATTCACAACCACACAACTATCCAAAAACTCAAATCATACCCCCAACAAATTAATTTATCAATTATCATTTGTTATTAAACCATTCATTTATTCATTCCATCTCTAGCCATCCAGATAACATGTGATTCACACAATAAGACAAACAAGAAAAATTTTCACCAAGCGAGAAGAACCATGGTAAATTAACCAAATTTATATTTTTTCTTCATTTAACACACGTTCGTGGAATAGCATCCATCAATACAAAAACATGGTTTGAATAATTTGTCAACATAATCATGATGCAACTCTATATGAATGACACATACCAACCACTGCTATCATCATCTTTCAATTTAATTCTGCCCAATCTACCCTCTCAATAAAGAAAACCCCCCAACTCACAACTGAACCTAGCAACACATCATATCACAGCTACAACATACCCATCATAACCATTATTATATTCCCTACTGTATAAACACACCACAACAATTCCATTATCAATCAATATATCAATCAGAGATACCATTACACCACTCGAACCACCCACACACACAGTCATGATCCTAACCACAGCACCATACAAACCACACGATGAAATATTTTCAGATCTAATATGGAATCCTTTATTTAATTCCACTCATTAATTCAAGGTTATCATAGAACATGTTTAATCCTATGGAATCAATTTATTTAAATGAATATATGTGGTTAAAATATTTCATATATATACAGTCATTCAACGGAATACCAAAAATAAGCATTCACAAGCCATCACATGTTTGAAAAATATTACCACCAACAACAATATTTTTTAGTAGGCATATTGACCATAAAATTAAAAATAATGATCAAAATATCTGGAAATAATTATGATCATTCATCACTTTATTATACACATGTATCAATCTTAAACTGATTTTATTATCATTATTAAATTGGTATTCCATATCTCCACAAGGAGACAAGGGAACACCCACCCCAAATTTTACACAAATAAAAGAGATAGGGATCCCTACCTTGAAGAAAATATGATCTAAAATTTATTAATGTCCCAAAATCGGGGGTGCCCATCTAGCATGAAAATCCTCTAGGGAAAAAATCTCAAAAAACTATAGCACTATGCATGACTCCTCAAATAAGAAAGGATGTGGTAACCTTTTCATGAAAAAGGGAAACACGCAAGGATGATAAGATCTCAGATTTAGATATCCCTAATCCTAAATCAATAGAATGAATATTTTCTAAAATTCATTAAAGGTGGGTCCTGACCAAGACCACATGGTTTGGAAGTCAATGGAAGAATCAGGTTTTTAGAATATAGACATGATTCAAAATGGATCCAAAAACCTTTAAGTATGTTAGTAAACACATTTAGCATCAGAGGAAACATCAAAGCTGTTAAACAAGAAAAACAAGAGAAAACAGAAAAACTATTGAAAATGACTCACTATATGGTGAGACACCGATGGGAGTCACCGGTGTGAGTCACTTGTGCGACTCACCATTGGATGAGGTAACTGTGGATGAGTCACCATTGGGTGACTCATCGTTGGATGAGTACTATTGGGAGAGACACCATTGGATGTCTCTTCATTGGGCGAGTCACCGTCTAATGACTCACCGTTGGAGACTTACAATCACAACCTACCTTCAGCAACACCCCATTGAGAGTCACTAGTGTGAGCCACCATTCTGACTCACCTGTCATGACCTGCCTATCATGAGTCACTATCGTGAGTCAATAATGTGAGTCCCCATTCCGATTCATTGATTCTGACTCACCGGTACTAACTCACCAACACGAGCCATTGCTTCGACCTACCATCACCACCCACTGTTTTATAAACAAGAAAACTATAAAGTGTTGGATTAAGTTTCCTTGACCTACCAAAACAACTCAAATACCATATTTTCACAAACTAATAGACCAAGGAGGTCTCATACATTACATCAGATACCTGTCAATCTATTCTCATCATTGAGAGTCCAAAACCAAGCATAGAAGAAGAAGGGGTCCAAAAAAACACACTATGAGATACCTCTCAAATCCATTACTACACTAAGAGTATTTCTAACAACCAGACACATCAAAGATCAATGATAAATCGCCCTATGTTATTTGAAAAAGATGGACTAGAAACCTCTTCATCCCAGAACTTCTCTTATGGAATTTACTAACCCAAAAAACCACAAGGTGCAGCATAAAATGACAATAGCCACACTGTTTGAAAATGTGATTCATGGAATTTCTTCACCCATGTTAAGATAATATCCTCTCTGGGTAGCACGAACACTTCCACATATGTTTAAGTGAATCATAATTAAAGATTCTTGATTATGAATCAAGACCTATCCTTTTCATATTTCAGGTCCCTATCAAACATCAAAAAATAAAAAAACAAATCATCTTATAGATAACAATATTCAAACATCACATTTCAAAGAAAAACATAACACAGAAAAACACTGAGCAACTCGAGGTATTAGGCATGCATCTACGTTTCTTACACCCATGTACTCACCTACAGGACACTATAAATCCACAACACAAAAACCAAATGAATGGGCCACCCATGTTGAATATTCTCCCAATGATTCTGGATCTCTATTGGCCGCTCCATGTACAACGCTTTATTTAGATATCTACCTCTCCCCAGTCAATGACATGGTATTTATCACGAAGATACCAATGTATTTTAGAGACATTAAAGATGATGTGGATCTTCTTTAAATAAATTTGACGTTCTAGCAAATATTACACCTTTCAAACTTGTCCCCAGACCTCAAAGGGTCCAAAAAACCAGGGATAAATATTTCTCCCTCTCTCAAAACCTCTCCTTCCCATGTTGATGGGAACCCTTCACGAACACATGGACCCCAATCTCAAACACTAAGGCCCTCCTCCTATGATTTTCCTAAAAATTCATTCAGTCATGTTATTTATTCATACTCTCATGATCAAGTTGAACCTTCTATATTGTAATCTGAACAATCTCAGGACCAAGAAAATTTGTCTCCCAAACTTCTATCCAAGACAAAGGTGAACTACACATCCTTCCATAAAAGGATTAAAAATGTGTATGATAATGAATGAGTGATTACTATTATTTTAAGAAAACTCTACTAGGGTAATGTTTTATACACAAGATCCACCAATATTTAAGATGAATTATCTCAACATGGCCTCCAATGACTGTATAGTTTTCTCTATCTTAACATCCTTCTATGGGTGGAAAGTAGTGCTCAGGTGTAATCAGGTGCCAAAAGAATGATGTAATCCCCTCACGAATCGCGAGGTCAAACATTTATACTTATCAGATATAAGGGATTTGAAAACTTCATGCAGTTGCACTACCTCATCCACATACCTCTTTTCCAGTGTATCAACTGCACCTGAATCCAATATTGTTAAGAAGTGAGCTAATTTCTTTAATTGACCCACCAATACTTTGATATCATCATAGTATCTCTAAGATCTCAATAATCCTATGTTGAAATCCATCGAGATGTCATCCCACCTACACTCATTGACATATAAAAGGCTAAAACAAACCACCAATAAGATGATTCCCAACCTTTAACTTTTGGCACGCAAAACACGTTTCCACAAATTATTATATTACATACTTCATCCCTTGCTACTGAAAATACCCCATCAAGCCATAGTATATCTTAAAGAATACAAGGTGCACCACTAAAGGTGAGTTGTGAATCTCATGAAGTACTCCCTCACACATCACCACTGGAATAAACAACCTCCATGGGAACAAAAAATGATTCTAAAAAATCCCCCAACCATACCTCTAGAGCATTCCCATGGTCAATGCGATCACACATCACCTCTACCTATGAGTCTCCCCATGATTAATTCTCAACCTGTTACAATATAGAAGACTGGGATATTATTTGTATCAAATAGCCTCTAAAACCAAATATTATTTTATCTAGCTGCATGGATTCCAACTCCACCATTTCCTTCCAATAATCCTTAAATTCCCAAACAACCTCCTTCTATGAATTCCTTCTCAAAGTATCAGAAATAAAATTCCACTATCCTAATGTGTAGGGGATTTTAAAATCATAGTCCTTGAGAATGTCCATCCACCTTTTTTGTCTCAATTTCATATCTTGCTAAGAAAATATGTACCTTAAACCCTCTTTATCTTTGAAGGCTGCATAATTCCCCATGATATGGTAATGTCACCACAAATTCAGAACAAACATGACCACTACGCTCTCCATATCATGGGTGGCATAGTTATGTTCATGGGGACATAAC
Source organism: Viscum album (assembly GCA_963277665.1). Lineage (NCBI taxonomy): Eukaryota > Viridiplantae > Streptophyta > Magnoliopsida > Santalales > Viscaceae > Viscum > Viscum album. Next base: position 45,695,748 of record OY728153.1, read on the forward strand.
ATCCTTTACCCATTATATATCACATCCCATTGCGGTATCAAGACGCTTCCCACATCGATATGGTAAGCCTCACAAAATAACTTGAACATCACCACATCCTCTAGAAAATAGATCATTAGAGGAGACACTAACTTCCCCTTTAGATAGTTGACCGCTTCCCATCATTGATCGCTCCACACCAAATCTTGGTCATTTCTAGTCAATTCTATCAATGGACCTACATATCAAGAGAAATTAGGCATGAAACTCCAATAATAGCTTTCTAGACCAATAATGTTTTGATCCTATGCAACATTCTTGGGTGATACCCAAGAAATAACTACTTCAACCTTTGAAGAGTCCATTGCTATCCCTGATGAGATACCACATCCCCATGTAAATTCACATTTTACGTCTAAAATGTACACTTAGACAACTTTCCAAATAAATGGTGGTATCAAACAATGTGTGAGATGGTTTTGATATGGTCGGTATGCTCATACTCTGATATCAAGTATACCATGATTTCATCAATTAATACAATGAGGAATTGGTCAAAAAACCCATGATATATGGAGTTCATTAGCCCCATGAACACGGTTGGTGAATTCATAACACAGAGTATCATGAATTTGAACTCGAAGATCCCATACCTAAGTCTATAAATAGTCTTAATGATATCTTCCTCGTTTACCACCAATTGGTGATATCTAGACAATGGATTGATCTTAGAAAACCAACTCACCCTTCTCAGTTTGTCGAAAATATCTTCTGTACTTGGGAGAGGTTAACATTTCTTGACCGTCACATTATTTAGCCTTGGGTAATATATGAACAATCTCAAACTACCATCAGCCTTCTTTTTGAACAACACTGGAGAAACCCACACCAACACACTGAGTTAGATAAAACCACTTTTCAATAGTTTATCTATCGGAATCCTCAACTACCACAACTCATAAGGGTCCATATAATAATGATCTATCAAAATCGAAGAAGCACTCAGTAGAAGGTCTATCCCAAACCCAATATCACGTCGACTGGGTAGTTTGAAATCATCCATAGGGAAAACATCCAAGAACTCCCCTACTACCCTAGGGGATCCCATTGCCTCAACGTCTATTGATTCCACTGGTATCTCAACCAACAAGGAAGTAATATTCTCTACTTGCTAACTTCACACCTAACAACCCCACACACCAAAAAACACCATGTGGTGTCCATCCGCATCTAAAAACCGGACTCTACTATAGATGTGGTAGATAAAGGCATAAATTTAATACAACGAGTCAATGCTAATGATGAAATCAAATGGCTACATATATAGCAAGAAAAGGTCCTATAGGAATGATGTGGTCCTTTTATCATTCTACATCCCAGAGACACATAAAAAAATTTGGTCATACCTATGACTAGAGTACTCAACAGAAGAGGAATTGGAAGCCTCTCTATGTCTATTCCAAAAGAATGGGCTAGACTAGTTTCTAAACGGAGTGAGAATATCTGGAATCAAATAGAGCACATGATTGGGAACTAAACAAGTTGATCATACCACCGACAATCTCTAGAACTAAGAGAACAGATGCCTCAAAAGCATCCAACTGAACATGGCCATCCCCTCTAACCCTCTGCTGACAACCACCTCCATTACCATGTTTAGGTAGAGGTCCTGGAGGTTGGCCTCTACCCACTCCATTTCATCTTAGTGGAGCATGAGCCTAATGTCCCTCCTACCAAAATGTCCTAACATGCAAATTTTTCTATGTTTGTTATAGAACTCATCCACCTTCACCTTACTAATCTTGAATGACAATTGTAAACTGTTTCCAAAGATTCCCACAAACTCGATAGATAAATTACATCATCCGTAAACCCATGGAAAGGGCATGATAAGCAGAAGGGTGAAACGAAAACTACTGAGGTCAACTCCATAATAGTCAGAACATTGAAGGCCCTTGATCCTATGACCTGGTCTTATTGGTAAACATTCCCTTTGGGAAACTATTGCAAATCCACCTCATTTTAATCCTCCTTTTGAGTGTATATTCTCAATCACTTCATTTTTCTTCTAAAACTCCATGTACGTCAGCAATGTAAAGGGAGTGACAACATACTAAACAGAAGGACGAAGTTCCTCCTCTAAGAATATCACATGATACTCAATATCCAAAAAGAGATCTAGGCTAAAAAGAAGGATATACTTAAACATAATCCCCAACTCTTTAACCGTCATACTCCAATTGTAGAGGGAAGGTAACTCATGCGTATTCTCAGACATCATGGAGGATGAAAGGAATTCTTCTCACAACACCTTTTCCAAATAGATCTAGAGAATGTCATCCTACTTCCACTCCCACAAGTATAGAATCCACCACTATCACACATCTCCCCACATCTGGATCACTACCAAAGGAACCCAATACTCTTTTAGACCCCGCATTAGACTAAAGGTGATCTCAATCTCATGGATCCATCTCTCTATCACAGTGTTTGACGCACTACCTTCATAATTTCCCGGATTTTGACTCTAGAAATTGCATAATGTTATCCGCCGTTGGCCATCCTCCTCCACTAGATCAGCCCACCACCGATCAACCGATTTGACCTACTAAGCCTCAACTTCCCAAGAAACATGTTTATGACAATAGGGTTCCATATCTAAAAATGTAAATAGTATACTCTTACGCTTGAGTAGTATAGAATTTAATTTTAGGATTATTTTAACATATTTAACTCATTTTTCTATTCATTTTATGTTACGAAAACCAACCCAATTCAATCATAAAAACTAGTCCTTATGATGCATGTACCTTTCATATGATCTCTACCCTCCAAATGGTGTATCCTCACTTGGTTTTATGGAAGGATCATATTCCTTACATCGAATCACAGGGGTCCCTAAAATCTGATGTCCTAGCAGGTCTTTCTTGGCGTATGTCATTCACCAAGACCACCTAGAATTTTTCCCCACTAGCCCATGAAATATATACTATGAAGAACTCAAAACATTGTCCAATCTATCAACCATTGACTGTGATAGCACTCTATCATGACTCCCTCCATCCAAAGATGCCCCTATTGATCCAGCGATGGATAAATTGAGTTAGTGACCCCAATGTCCTCCTCCCATAGTCCATGGGGTGCCGACCATCATTTTGGGTATTTAGTATCACAGTACAATGAGAGGCATTGCACTTATTAAAGAATCATGATTAGTATAGAAGATTGTCCATCCCAAAAAAAACTCCAAGTTATATATATAAAAGAAATCCAAAACCATCCCACGTGAATTTTCAAAACAAAATTACTACAAATATAATAAAAATACAATATAAATAACAAAAAAGGATAATTAGTGAGACCATAACTGTACCATTGTCTGAGCTTGTAAGGTCTAATATGGTCCACATAATCCTCCTGGAATCGTCAAAATAGTTTTATATATATAGGGTTAGAATACAAGTTTACTTAGTAGGAAAAAAAAGTCTCCCATGCACAAGTGAGAGAATCATACTAATGGTTCCATGAGAAACACTAGTAGAATACTAACCTATACCAACGGTTCCAAACCGTTGGTATAGGCCTCCAAACCGTTGGTATAGCCTATACCAACGGTTTGGAGAACTGTTCCGAAGTAATCCGTTGGGATAGGTCTATACCAACGGTTTTGGGAAAACCGTTGGTATAGACCTATCCCAACGGTTTTCAAAACCGTTGGTATAAGTAATATGAAAATCTATTCCAACGGTTATAAAACCGTTGGTATATGTATTTCAAAAAAATACATGTGGTGGGATTTGATCCCAGAACCCCCCGTTTATAATTAAACGCCTTAACCACTAACCTAACATAACTATTATAAACATAACTTCATAAATATATATATGTATTATCATAATTATTTAAAATTTATATTTATATAATGTTCTCGGGTAGTAGACCTGGAAGAAATCAAAGAAGCTATCCCAACGGTTTTCAAAACCGTTGGGATAGGTGATAATTTCCAGGGGTGAATGCTGGAATTTGGGCTGATTTTTCCCAATGGTTCTCCCAAACCGTTGGGAAAGGGGGGGGGGTCTTTCCCAACGGTTTGGGAGAACCGTTGGGAAAGGGGTGTTTTGAGGGGGTCTTTCCCAATGGTTCTCCCAAACCGTTGGGAAAGGGGGGGGGGGGGTCTTTCCCAACAACGGGTGTTTTGAGGGGGTCTTTCCCAACGGTTCTCCCAAACCGTTGGGAAAGGGGGGGTCTTTCCCAACGGTTTGGGAGAACCGTTGGGAAAGGGGTGTTTTGAGGGGGTCTTTCCCAACGGTTCTCCCAAACCGTTGGGAAAGACCCCCTTTCCCAACGGTTTGGGAGAACCGTTGGGAAAGGGTGTATATAAGTGTTGGGAAAGATCCGATTTTCAGTAGTGAAAATAGCATAACCAAACAAAAACTAAAATGTATACTAACCACCTCGTCCTCACCAGGGAACACTCACCAACCAACACAAGTCAAATAATGTAATATAATAATAAAATCATTGATAGGGTACCCCTCTCCACTTTATCATTGATTAGACACTCTCAGGCCCTACCAGAAAACATCATGGTGCTTCAATGTCTTCCAAACATACCACACAACAACCTGCCCACACATACCTGGGCCCTATAGCTAGTCCCATCTTATGGTAAAACATATCCCATTAGATAATTCCTATAGAAAACTTGTCCACATAACACATCACATCCTTCCAGCAAACAACTATTCCATATACCAATCATCATCTCGAAGAAACCTAGGAAAGCACACCATATCACATCCTGAAGCCAGCTAGCAAACATAACTCTCCGGTACACACCTAGGCCTCAAAAACCACAACATACTTGAATAATCTTGGGAAATCACCACCTAAAATATGGAGTATTGAAAAGTAGGTGGCCACCCATCCATCCTCGAACTAGGAATTTTTGGACAGACTCCCTACCCTGTGATACCCAATACTGAAGCCCATACTAAGGGTTTTCAACCAATGTCCAACTCAGAAATCCACCATTGTTTCTACCTGAAATGTTCAACCACACAACCATACACAAACTCAACTAATAGACCAATACAATTCATTTAACGATTTTTAATTATTTATCAAACAATTCATATATTCCATCTATATCTACATAGGGAACTATGAAGTATATAACACAATAAGCCACCTGGAAAATGGAACACCAAGGAAGAAGTATAATGGTATATTAACCCACTTCAGGTTCCCACTATGTTTAACACCCATTCATCGTATAACATAAATCGATCATGAGACATAGGTTGAATCATTATTCATGATACTAATGGAGAAACATTAGGTTAATTACACATAACAACAATTACCATCATTATTCATCAAATTAATTCTGCCCAATCAATCATCTCAATAGAAAAAACACCAACTCACAACCACACCCAACAAAACATCTCATCAAAACTACAACATACCCATCACAACCATTCTCTAAAACCCTAATTAATAACCACACCACACACATTCCTTAATAAGACATTATCTCAACCTGAGGCACCATTACAAACTCAAACCACCGACACATACAGTCGTACATCAAACCACATCATCATACAAACCAAAAAAGGAAAAATTTCCAAATTTAATAAATAATCCCTTATTTAATTCCACTCATCAATTTAGGGTTATCACAGAACATGTTTGATCCTAGGGAATCCATTTATTAAACTGAATATACATTTTTAGACAATTTTCTTAATATGGTATTGTTCAATAGAAGGCCAACAATTAACATGAATAATCCATCACAAGTGTGAAAACAAGGACCACCAATTAGTAGGAATATGACCCATAGAATTCACAATATTTATCAAAATAATACGAAAATAGAACAACCATTCCTAACATTCCTAGCCCCATATTTTTATCTTAAATAAATTCAATTATCATTATTAATTCGTTATTATTTTATCTTCACAAGAAGACATTGTTACACCCACCCCGCATGATACACAAATGAAAGAGAGATGAATGGATCCCTACTATAATGAAAAAAGAACCATCACATTCATATTGCTCTAAAATAGGGGGTGTTCATACAAAAAGAAAATACTCTAGTTAAAACAAGATCCAAAAGCTACCACACAACACATGACTCCATGGGGACAACCAGTTTTGGGTGCCTTGTCATGGGAATGGGAAAATCATGAGTAAGATAATAACTTAGGTTTAGAATTCCCATATCCTAAATCAATCAAAGGAATGATTTTTAAAATCTCTTAAAGGTGTATATTGACAAAAACCATTCATTATCAATGTAAAAGAATGATTAAAGTTCATATAAGATATATATGATTTGAAACAGCTCAAAAAACCAATAAATATGGTATTAAACTCTCATAAAATGAAAGGAAATATCAAATGGGAGAAACTTTAAAAACTGGAGGAAAATAAATTTTTTACATACTATTGAAAATTACACACCCTTAGGTGAGTCATCGTAGGGAGTCAACAATGCCCCTCACCATTGGATGAGCTACCGGTGCATGACTCACCATTGGTTGATTCACCTTTGGTAATGTTACCATTGGATAAGGCACCTTAGGATGACTGATCATTGAGTGAGTTGCTGCCAGATGAATCATTGTTGGTGACCTACCATCGTGGCCTATTGTTAGTGACTCACCATTGCGAGTCAGCTTTCTAACTCACTGATCCTAACTCACATTCATGATTCACTGGTGTGAGTCACCATTCTATCTAAACGATCTTAACTCACCAGTCCTCACTCATTGTAATGAGTCATGGTTGCATCCTACCACCACCACCTACAATTGGAAAAACTGGAAAAATTGAAAATGGTTGGATTAAGTTTTTTTGAAGACCCAGAACACCTTACACATCATATTATAACAATGTGATGGATTGGGGAGGTCCAGACCATTAAATTAATAAAATAATAATTAATGTTACTTAAACTATTTTATAATAAAATATTTCCCTTTAAATGAATAACTAATTACTTCATGTATTACCAATAAACCCAATAATATAATACTCTAAATCAATAATCTATGAATCTATTTTGCCTTCCCCTAAAAAACAGTGATCTTTTTAAACCTCATGGTATAACATCATAACACATTAGTATACACCCATTCATATCTTCATCCATCATTCATACATCTCAACTATAGTATCTAATCAGACTATATTGACTAATACAATGTAGACTCTAAGGAAACAAAATCAACTCAAAATTTAATATTCCATTTTTATATGAAATTTTTGATAAGAAAAATATTACATTTTATATAACTACTCTAGTGAATGTGTCCACTATGAAAATAACTAAAAAAAGGTAAATTTTAAACGTTTTGACACCACACATATATCAAATTCACTAATGCATATAGCCTATTAGAGAAATACATCCCCAGATTAAAATAAGTCAAGGGAAAGGTTCCTTAATGATCTCAATGTCACATACATAACTTATTTTAAAGTTAAATTTAATTTAATTTCCATTAATTTTTTGTTTTATGGGTTTCTCATTCATGTCTGGAGGAAAGGGTTAGTTTTCATGATTTGGGCTAAATCGAGAGCCCATTTCTGGATTTAAACATTGATATTGATTATTTTAAAAATATTTCATTTTTAAATATTTTTCACTCATTCCACTTCCAAAATATCCTCCACTGACCTTTAAACACTAAAAATGCAATTTGGACCCCTTAAGAATCCATAACAATGGGGTATTTTAGTTTTTATTTAAGAATTTGGCCAACCCGAAAGCCCATTTTCTATTTTAAAATTGTTTCAATATTTTTTTAATATCATATCCGATATAATGAATTTTTCGGTCATTCAACCTCCCTTTCGACCCTACAAAGACCAAGTGCACTCCCATTTCCTTTACCCCTTCTTTGGAGCTCTTTGAAATTGCAAATTAGTGCAGAACTTCATAGGGTGTCTCAAATCGGCCATTATTTAAGAGGTAATTTCATCACTTATTAACTCTTTAAATTATTATTCATTTCCCTCAATTACAGTTCCTAAATGACCTCATAAATTATTTTAGAACAACCCCTAAATTTTGACTGTTTTCAATTTCATATACTGTTGTTTTGGAGTGATTACTTCATGATACTTCAAGTAAATGAGTCCATTTCTATCCTCATTCAAATTGCATAGGGTATGATTTGTTTTTATTACGGTATATTCCATCTTCCTTGATGTCCCAAATGACCAGGGAGTAGGGTTTTGAACCTAAGGTTTAACCTTGAGTTTTCTTTTCCAATTCTTGTGGTTTTAGGTTTGTTCTAGGTCTTTATTGGTGCAACGGTGGTGCGAATTAATTTTTGCATGGTGATTCAAGGGTTTTCCTTAATTTTGTAGGTGATTCCATATGTATGAAATAATTTTGAATTGACTTGATAATTTTATGACAATTTCATGTTTAATTAAATTTATGGTTGCTGTAAATTTTTTTTAGAGTTTTGTGTAATGAAAATTAATTTTTAATTCCAATTTTAGGTATAATTGGGGGGTTTTCATGAAAGTCTCTTGTTGGTTGTTTTGGGGTAGCTGTATCACTACTTATTTTATTTTATTAGGATGTACTAAGGATTAAAATATTGTTTTTAATTTTTATCCTTTTTTTGTTGCTGTGAAAGTTGAATTTAATGGTGTTGTGGAACTTGTGAACATTAAGTGTCATGTTTGTTTAAAAATGGATGTTTTACAAAGATTACATTTCTTGGATCATAAGGGGATTCCATAAAAAATGATTTTTTGGTTTCATTAATATGTATATGGGTTCCTTTTCTATTTTGGTAACTTATAGGTGTGCATATAGTGTGTAAAATGGGGTTTTTAGGGATTGTTGGGTGCAAAACAATGCGGGTTTTTGAGAAATTGTTTTATAGAAAATCAAAGTGTTTTGTTGTGTATTTTAAATGGAATAAATTGTTTATAGCTACTATATTTTTTTTAATTTACCTATATTGGTGTTTTTATATGAAAAAGTATGCATGTGGAATTCTGAATTTGTTTGAGCACAAAGGGGGAAGCCTGGGTACCTAGGTGGGGCGGATGTGTACTCGTACAGCTAGTGGACCGGATGGGTTTTGTCCCTGTTTCACATAGAATTTGGATAATGACAACTATAACTAAACTATGTGGATGATGATTCGGGATCACTAAGTTATGGGTATGTTCCCTACTAGTGTCTTTTCCACGAGAACAGATTTGGCTATGGTTACTATACACCAAGCTACGAGGTACATAGGGCCCGAGACAACCCAGTGCCTTGGGGTCTTTCTGATTTTTTTCTCCATGGATTTGTGGTATTTAACCATATAATAATAAGTGTTTTCATGTAAATTACACTAGGTAACATTTTTATTTTAATTTAGTAACATTATGAAATTCACGGATTGAAAACTGTTTTCAATTGATAGTTCCATTTCTTGGAATTTTAAGATTGTTTCACCCTGTGTATTAAAATCGATTGTTTTGTTCACATTGTATTGCATGATCTTGGAATCATCTGGTGGAATCCTATTGGTCTTAGTCTCACACCCTACTTCCACCCATTGGGTGTAAGTAGAACTTATTATTCTCAACTCAGGTAAAGGGAAGGCTAAGGGTGATGGCGGTTCAGGGTGTTAGTCCCCATCGTTGTGGCGAAGTTATGGAGATGGCTTGCATGTGATGACCCCTTTTCATGTGGAGTCATTTGGGATGTCTTGATATTGTAATTATCTATATTTGGACCACTTTTAGTGTCTTTAAAAAATTGTTTTCAGATCTGGTTTTGTTAAGAATAATTTAGCATGAAAATTTCAGATTCTTATTATTGATTGTTTTTTTTTGGTTTATGCTTTCATACTTGTGTAAATCAATCCCAAAAAAGTTTTTTTCATACCCAGGAACTTGTTCCAGCCCATGGGGATAAGGAATTCCCTTCATGCCTTATCAAAGGTTGGTTTTGGTGCCGATATTGTTGGTGACCAGATCCGGTTTGTGAAAAAATGGTATCAGAAGAGGTTAATGTATTTGGGTTATATTGTTATTGTGGGATGAGTTGGGATAGAAAAGAGCTAGGACTATTGGGGCTTGGGGATTTGGTTGTGAGTAGGGTCTATGGCTAGCACCTCTCATGGGAAACCTTGAGTCACTAGGGGATGTTTGAATTTACGGATTAACTTCACTTCCAGGTGAGACGTGTGGGCTGCAGAACACATGTGGACATCTGGCGGATGTGGAGTAATTGTTTCTTGTATTAATGAAATGTGTTTAGTTAATTTATATTTGATGTATTTGATTAAAATTTTCAGAATTGGGGTATTGTATATTGTTTTGTGACTAGTGCATTTTGTTGCAAACATGCCTCCCCGAAAATCTCCCATGCGCCCACATGAGGAAGATGGAGAGTGTTCTCCCACACCGGTTGATCAGAGGTTCGTGGAGGCTGTGGTTCAGGCTATGAAAGCTTTAGGAAAGGGACTATCTCCCACTCCTATTCCTGTTAGGGTAGAAGAGACAGGTCCTAGAAAATATAAAGCACAAGAGTTTCTGAAAAAAAATCCTCTTACCTTTGGAGGTAGCTCAGAACCCAAGGAATCAGAAGAATGAATCGAGAAGATCGAGCATATTTTTGAGTTCCTGGAAACACCCGAGGAGCTCAGGGTGAAGTGTGCCTCTATTCTGTTGGAGGGTCCCAGCCGTAAGTAGTGGTAGTCAGTGCTTTAGGCTGGGAAGAATGAGTATATGTGCTGGAGATATTTCAAGGCTGTCTTCAATGAACAGTACTACCCTAAGGTGTTGGCTTATGCTAGGTCTAGAGTTTTCATGGAAATTATTCTGGGGAATCTATCTATGATGGATTATGCCAACTATTTCACTGAGTTGGTTCAGTATGCTATAGAAATTGTCTCTAATGAGCAGGCGAAGGCCCAGAGGTTTGAGAAAGGCTTCTGACAATAGATATACTCCCTGATGTTCTTGTTTAAGTTGAGGACCTATGATTAGGTCGTTGATCGGGCGTGCATGGTGGAGATTGATAGGAAAGATAGCGATAGTTTCTATGGTTCAGTATTGGCTGTAGGAAGTGTCAACTCCACAGAGAAGAAAACGAAGCAGGATGATCATGTGAAGAAAGGATGGGGTAGTTCTGGCCACTCATCCAGGAAGTTTTCTTCTGCGGATTCTGATGCATGATCGGTCGTGTTCCTCCAATGTGGGAAGCCCGGGCATATCCGACCAGCATGTCCACTTCCTCTAAATCCTTTTTATCATTGTGGATGTATGGGTCATTTTCAGCGCTTCTGCAGTGTGCATGTCCAATCCCATGTGGGGCAGGTTTAGTGGCTTTAAGAGGAGTGCCAGCACAGTCTGAGCCATCGAGGACTGGGGATCTCAATTTGGCGGTCGTGGTGGTAGGGCTGGATCATCTTCTAGAAATAGCCTGTTCAGGTCATAGCCACAGGCTAGCGGTCGTCCTCAGGAAGATACTGTACATCTCCATGCAGTGGATCAGGCACCAGCCGGATCAGAGGCGGGACCGTCAACAGTTCATAGTACCATTATGATCGCATATTCTATAGCTACTATACTTATTGATACTTGATCCTCTGATTCATTTATTTCTTCCCATTTTTTTTGAAATTATGAATTTTCCAACTGAGTTGATTTCTTTCGTGATTGAGTTGGTGACACCATTGGGAAAGAAGAAAGAGCAGGTCCCCAGGTGCCCCTCGTGTGCGCTTTCCATGTCAAGGGTTGAGATGGAGTGGGACCTCCTGGTTCTAGATATGGAACTGTTTGACATAATACTTGGCATGGATTGGATAGTACACTTCCAGGCACACATATATTGCTACAGACTGCATGTGAGTTTCACGACACTTGATGGGAGTCGTCAGGTTTTTCCTAGAGAATGGGATCCTCGAGCAGGTCGTGCAGGGCCTCCCCTCCCAGTGTTGGGAAGTGTTATCCTCCAGTTATCTTCAATCATGATAGATGACATTATTTACCCTGATGGTGCACTACCTCATGTAGTGAATCAGTTATTGGAGGTATTTCTGGATGATTTTTCAGGTTTTCCCCTGGTGCGGGATGTAGAGTTTTCGATTGATCTAGCACCGGTACCACAACTGATATCTCTTCCCTCTTATCGAATGGCCCCACCAAGCTGAGTGGATTAAAGATACTGCTGAATGACATAGAATCTAAAGGATTCATTCGCCTAAGTGTCTCTCCTTGGGCCGATCCTGTGTTGTTCGCGAAAAAGGTTGATAGATCCCACCGGTTGTGCATAGACTACCGGAAGCAGAATAAGGAAACAATTTAAAACAAATACACTTTTCCCAGAATGGATGATTTTTTTGATTAGTTGAAGGGGGGAAATTGGTTCTCAATGATAGACTTTCATTTAGGGTATCATCAACTCAGGGTGAAGGAGTCAGATATCTCAAAGACAGCCTTCCAAAGAAGGTATGAAAACTTTGAGTATTTGGCCATGCCCTTAGGATTGACTAATGTTCCAGCTGTCTTTATGGCACTTATGAATAGGGTGATCCATTAGTACCTTTATTACTTTTTTGTGGTGTTCATGGATGAAATTATGTTATACTATGGCTCTGAGGAGGAACACTAACATCACTTGAGGATCGTTTTGGGCACTTTACATAGTCACCGCCTCTATGAAAAGTTGTGAAAGTGCACATTCTGGATCAAGGAGGTGAAATTTCTTGGGCATGTGATCTCTGAGCAGGGTGTTTCAGTGGACCCCTATATGATTAGTATGGTTATGTCATGGGAGCAGCCGAAGAATGTGTTCGAGATCAAGAGTTTCCTTGGCGTGGTAGGTTACTATAGGCGATTCATTCGAGATTTCACTTGGCCTGCTTCCCAGATGACAGTGCTCACCCAGATAGGGGTGAAGTTTGTATGGGTTCCAAAATGTCAGGAATCATTCGAGTAGATGAAGAGGCGGTTGAATACTGCCCCTGTACTAATTTTTCCAGTGGCTGGAAAGGGAAATGTGATCTATTGTGAAGCATCATGTATGGGTCATGGGTGTGTTCTTATGCAGGATGATCATGTGGTGGCAGATGGCTCTTGCCAACATCGAACACATGAAAATAACTACGCAAACCATGAATTGGAGTTGGCCTAGTTGATGCATTCTTTGAAGACCTGGTATCACTAACACTTTGGAGAGATGTTTGTGGTCTACTATGATCACAAAATATTGGCCTAAATCTTCTCACAAAAGGACCTGAACTCGAGGCAATGTCATTGGATAGAGTACTTTCAGGGGTTTGAAATTGGCATTGTCTATACCCAAGAAATGGTAATTTGGTGGCCGATGATTTGAGCAGAAGAGTTCCAATGCAGGCTTTATGGAAGTCCAGTGATGAGGGGACTTTGATGGGGCTCTGTTCTCAGATGCATGTGGAGACCAGGGAACACAGTGGAGGGGCATTCTTGGAGAGCGTCCAGTTGACTGCTTCTCTATTGGAGTTGATTCAGCAAGAACATTCCAGTGTTGAGCTTTTTCAGTGGTCGAAGCAGTTTCTTCATGGTGGGGAGACATCCTCTGATTGGTCGTCACCTCCCAAGGGCATCTTGTTCTTTAAGTGCCGTTCAGTAGTGTCATTGTCTCTATCGAAGTTGGTGATGAAGGATAGCCACCAGTCTCAGTGGTCGGTCCATCCGGGTGACACTAAGATGTATTATGATGTCCTTCGGCAGTTTTGGTGGACTGGTATGAGATGGGACATGGCAGACTTTGTGTTAAGATTCTACGCATGCCAGTAGGTGAAAGTAGAGCACCAAAGGCCCTCCAGTATGCTCCAACCCCTAGACATTACTACCTAGAAGTGGGACAAGGTCACTATGGACTTCATTTTTGGGTGACCACATACACCGTGATGTATGAATTCCATTTGGGTGGTGATGGATCGTCTGACCAAATCATCCCACTTCATTCTGATAAAAGATTCAACTAAAGTGGATGATTTGGGCCATTTGTATCTTCAATAAGTGGTGAGAATCCATGGCGTACCATCAGAAGTTGTCTCAGATAGAGACCCAAGATTCAATTCTTGATTTTGGGAAGGCCTTCAGAAGGCCCTGGGGTCTCAGATTAATATGAGCATGACATACCACCCTTAAACGGATTGTCAGACAGAGCGGGCGAATCAGATTTTGGAGGACATGCTTAGTTCATGTGTCCTAGACAATGGAGGTTATTGGGATAACCATTTGGTATTGGTTGAGTTATCTTATAATAACACTTACCAATTCTATATTCGAATGTCCACTTTTGAGGCACTCTATAGTCGGCCATGTCGGCCCCCCTATGTTGGGATGAGGTAGGAGAGACTTCACTGTTGGGGCTGAGCCTCATGCAGGAGACTTCTGAGAAGGTCAATTTGATTAGGCACCACTTATTGACAGCTCAGAGTCATCATAAATATTATTCTGACCAGAGGCATCGATTCCTAGAGTTTTCTATTGGTGAGAGGGTATTCTTGAATGTGGCCCCTCGTCTGGACCATTGTCGTTGGGGGAAGCAAGGTAAGTTGATGTCGTGGTATGTCAGGCCCTTTGAGATCACAGAGCGTACTGGAAGGGTGGCATACAGGTTGGAATTACCTTATCACTTGGCTTCCATTCATGATGTCTTCTACGTCTCTCTGTTGAAGAAATACAACCCGGATCCATCCCATGTCTTGAGTTGGGAAGAACTGGAGATAGAGCTCGACTTGTCTGTTGTTGAGAGGCCGATGAAAATAGTGGACTCCCAAGAGAAAATACATTGAGGGAAGTCTATTTCATTAGTCCTGGTTCTATGGAAGCATGGGAATGATGCACATGATACATGGGAGCAAAGGTCACAGGTCAAGGAAGAGTACCCATTCTTTTTTTCCTATCATGCTTCATGTTGGCTTCCCGGGGAAGAATCTCTTTCATGGTGGGGAGAAATTTCACATACATAAATTATTTTAAAGTTAAATTTCATTTAATTTCCATTAATTATTTGTTATATGGGTTTCCCATTCATTTCTGGAGGAAAGGGTGAGTTTTCATGATTTTGGCCAAATCAAGAGCCCATTTCCAGATTCAAAAACCAATTTTGATTATATTGTAACTATTTCATTTTTAAATATTTTTCACCCATTCCACTTCGAAAATATCTTCCACTGACCTTTTAACACAAAAAATACTATTTGGACCCCTTAAAAATCCATAACAATGGGGTATTTGTGTTTTTATTTAAGAATTGGGCCAACTCGAAAGCCAATTTTCCAATTTTAAATTGTTTCATTAATGTTTTAATATCATATTCATTATAATGATTTTTTTGTGATTCCACCAACCTTTAGACCCTATGAATCCCAGGCGCGCTCCCATTTCCTTTAATCCATCCTTGGAGCTCTTTAAAATTGCGAATTAGTGCAGAACATCATAGGATGTCTCAAATCGGACATAATTTAAGAGGTAACTTTAACCCTTCTTTACTCTCTCAATTATTACTATATTCCCTCCATTCCTATTCCAAAATGGCCTACTAAATCTTTTTCTAACATCCCCTAAATTTTGGCTCTTTTCATTTTCATCTATTATTGTTTTGGAGTGATTACTTCAGGATACTTCAAGTAAGTGATTACATTTCTTTCCTCTTCCAAATTTCTTAGGGTTTAATTTGTTTTTGTTAGGGTTTATTACATCTTACATAAAGTCCCAAATTACTAGTGGGTAGGGTTTTGAACCTAAGGTTTAACATTGTGTTTTATTTTCCAATTATTGTGGTTTTAGGTTTGTTCTAGGTCCTTATTGGTGCGGCGGTGGTGTGAATTAATTTTCAAACGGTGATTCAAGGGTTTTCCTTAATTTGGTTGGGGATTCCATATGTATGAAATATCTATGAATTTACTTGATGTTTTTATGAAATTTTCTTGTTCATTTAATTTTAAGGGTGTTGAAAAAAATTGTTTTAATGGGATTTGTAATGCAAATGAATTTTTATTTCCAATTTTAGGAGAAATTGGGGGGTTTTCATGGAAGTCTCTTGTTTGTTTTTTTAGGGCTACCCTATCACAACTTATTTTATTTTATTAGGATGTAAAAGGGATGAAAATACCATTTTAAATGTTTATCCCTTTTTTGTTGCTGTGAATGTTGATTTTAATGGTGTTGTGTAACTTGTAAACTTTAAGTGTCATGTTTGTCTAAAAATTGATGTTTTACATAGAATAAATATCTTGGTTCACATGGGGATTCCCTAAAAATGGGTTTTTTGGTTTCATTAAAATGTATAGGGATTCCTCTTCTATTTTGGTTACTAATAGGTGTGAAAATAGTGTGTAAATTGGGGTTTTCAGGGAGTTTTGGGTGCAAAACAATGCGGGTTTTTGAGAAATTGTTTTATGCAAAATCAAAGGGTTTTGTTGTGTGTTTTAAAAGGGTTAAAGTGTGTATAGCTACTGTATTGCTTTTAAGTGAACAATATTTTTGTTTTTAGTTGGGAATGGATCCATGTGGAATGCTGAATTTGTTTGAGCACAAAGGGGGAAGCCCGGGTACCTAGGTGGGGCGGATGTGTACTAGTAAGGCTAGTGGACCAGATGGGTTTTGTCCCTATTTCACTTAGAATTTGGATAACAAAAACACTGAATAAACTTTGTGGATGATGATTGGGGACCACTAGGTTATGGGTATGTTCCCAACTAGTGGCTCATGCACTTGAATGGATTTTTCTATGGTTACTTTACACCGAGGTATGAGGTACATAGGGCCTGAGACAAGCAAGTGCCTTGGAGTGTTACCGATTTTATTGCTCATTGGATTTGTGGTATTTACCCATTTACTAGGATGTTTTTGGAATTAAATTACAGTAGATAAAATTTTCATTTTAATGTGATAACATTCTGAAATTCTTGTATTGAAAAATGTTTTCAATTTAATGTTGCATTTCTTGGAATTTTAACACTGTTTCACCTTATGTAGTAAAATTGCTTGTTTTGTTCACATTGTATTGCATGCTCTTTGGAATCATCTGATTTTATCTAATTGGGCTTAGGATCACACCCTAAGTACACCCCTTAGGTGTAAGTAGACCTTATTATTCTTGACTCAGGTAAAGGGAAGGCTAAGTGTGATGGCGGTTTAGGGTGTTAGTCTCCATCGATGGGGCGGAGTTATGGTGACGGCTTGCGGGTAATGACCCCCTTTTCATGTGGAGTCCTTGGGGAGGACTTTATGATTTCATTATTTGTATTTGGACAAATTTTTGTGTCTTTAATAAAATTTATTCAGATCTTGTTTTTTTAAGAATTTTTTAGCATGAAAATTTCAGATTCTTAATATTGATTGTTTTTTTATGTTTTAAACTTTCATACTTGGGTAAATCATTTCCAAACCAGGTTTTTTTATACCCGGGCACTTGTTCCAGCCCGTGGGGATAGGGAACGCCCTTCAGGCCTTGTCAGGGGTTGGGATTGGTGTTGGTATTGGTGGTGACCGGATTCAGTTCGTGACCTAAAACCAATACATTAGATACCAGGAAGGAACCTATAACGACCCATACTTTACATATATTGTTAGTACTTCAAAATTAAAGTGCACTTATTAAAACATATAACAAAACCATGAAAGGACCATATAGGTATAGTGTCTTTAGAAACTGGGAAACATAAACAACTATTTCACAATGCTTCTACAATGTCTCCCTTTTATTTCATCATATCTGTAGTCCCTTTTGACATATCTTACTTAATAACCTTCTTTCCTGACCTAGGGAAAGAAAACATACAAAAGGGTGAGCTCAAATGCTCAGTAAGGGTAAACAAAAGAAATATCAATCACATCAAATTAATAAGAACATAACATTTTTGAAATCATACCCGGCAAAAGAGATCATAATTTCATAACATGGGATAAATCATGGTAGTGAAATGTAATCACATTAATCATAACGTAAAAATGAAGATTTGTGGAATACACACATAATCATTTAGAATCATTTCTTATTATTCAAGACTCATTACCAAGACTATCTTAGTGGAAAAAGTCCATTTCTATACCGAGTTCATTCCTCGTTTCAGTCCTATTTCACTGAATTGGTTTAACCTGCCTTTCCAGAGATGTCTATCTCCTGAGATATAAAATATTTACCAAATTAATTGGAGGGAGATATAGGTCCCAGCCATCTCATATTGATACCATTCTTATGTGTTCCACAAAATCATAAACTATACATCATAGCATAACCCATGTAATAAAAATGGGAATCTTAAAAATCGTGACATCATAAAACAATTCATATAAGATAAAGGAATTCATAAAAATAATTCCATCACAATATAATCAAATCAATGTAATAATAGGGATATAAATAGAACCCTTTATTATCTTAGATGGAAAATAATTTTGATAAAACACTTGAACTCCATTCTTGAGGAAAATATCCTTTCTACATCAAAAACACTTTTCCTTTCTTAACATGTCATACAATTATAAACTAAAAGAAGTTGATTAAATATAAACATGAAAACTTGTAAAGTAAGCTTCTTGGAAATAATGTTTTAAAAATCCATTCAAGCCGTATAAGTTAACAAATACATTCTTCTTGTACTTTTGTCAGAAAAAGTCAAAAAGTACCAAGTACGAAAAACGACCAAAGATTCCTTTCATATATTTTACTAAAAACTCACCGATCGGTAAAATTGGATTTAAAAAATTGTAGTTGGATGGAAATAATATTACATATTGAGGAAACATGGATGTCGATGATAAAATTCACCCTAGTAAATTCCAAAGTATTAACAATCTCGGATAAAAATGAGATTGTGATATTTCCCTTACCTTAGATCCGATTTGCTTCGTAAGTGTCTGAACCTCCTGTATAATGATTTAAATAATGTCATTGACTTATTCCAGAATCATACTCATTTTTATGATATCATATATGGTCATATTCTTAGCTTATTATTAGTAATATTTCATTGATACTTGTTATTCAGGTGTTTAGTACTTTTTGATCTTATGTGTGTTTTGTCGAATAAATTCTTATTCTTCTTTTTAGATTATATATAACTCATTTATAGAATGGTATTAGTGTAATAAATATCATATTTATTTTCTCAATTCATTTATGTAATCATTATGCAATGAAAATCATGTAGAACGGGTCGCATAACATCGTGGAGACGGTATTCCGTACGTACACACGAGCGATGATATCGTTCCCATGATCGTGGAATTTTATTGGAGTGTATGAATACTATTTCAGAATAAATATCACTTTACAATAGTCATATATATTCATTCATTACACCATTATACCCATACAAGTAAGGAAAATAGATTACACCATGGTGTGGAGATGGTATTCAGTACGTACGCACGCGCGGTGATTTCGTTTTCCGTAGGATGGATAGATGGTGAAATAGGGTTGTTTCATACATATAATAACACATCAGTATATTAGTGATACTGATGTTATTAATTCATAATGAAACAACTAAATAAGAAGAAGTGGAAGAAGAAATAAAGTTGAAAGAATCGGTAACAGACATTACCTCTTCTTTGAAGCGCTTCTTTGAGACGTCCTTTTAGGGAACTAAAATTGGTCTTTGAAGATAACTTGGACCTCTAGGATGTTTCTAAGGAAGTGGAGAGGAGAAATTGGTTGGGGTTGGCCGATAATGAAGGCTCAAAGTGGTGTGAGGAAGAGAGGGAGGAGGTGCCCTTTTATAAGGGAGGAGAGGGGCACCTTTGGAAAAACTAAAAATATTATTTTATTATAAAGCCATATTCAGTTTTAAATAGATCCAAATTGATTTATTTCGAAGCTATGGTGGGGATGGGTCGAAATCCTCTCATCCAGTAGAATTTGGACAAGTTTAGTTCACTATTTTAACCTTATCATTTAGATTTAACTTTAATTTAGATAATTTTACTTTTACCATGTCTTTTTTTTTTGTTTTTTACACTATAAGGTTAATAAACTTACTATAACAAGACAAACGAACCCCAAGTTGTTTATTATTAATATATATAACCATATCTAAGTCATTTGGCCGAACTGTAGATTTCTTGAATAAAATAACAATTAATAATATAATATTTGTTTTAAAAACAATTTTGTGTCAATTATGACACTATTTGGTAATTGATTTCTGTGAAAATAATAACAGAATTATTAGTTGGAAAAAAGTTAATTAAATCTATACTAACATGTCATACAAACCTAGAAAATTAGTGTAATTCATAAAAAGTCTCAAATTACATTTATTTGGGTATTTATAACATCAATTATATTAATATTTCATTAATAAGATAATTACTGCATCATCATTGTGTCATAAATAAATTAAATTATTTAATGTCTAAACATTACAAATAAAATAGAATTATGTATGAAATATTTTTATCTTTCTAATGAATATTTATTGTCAAATTTATCTTATGTATAACCCTATATTAAAAATTATTTACTTATTAAACTTTGATTTTAACTATTTTAAACCTTCTTTAAATAAATTAATAATAAATGTCCTAATCTAATCCATGTGGGCCTAAATGGTCATATTTTTTTTCCTAAGGTTGTTTTTGGTCGAATTAAACTTATCCAATAGAATTAAGACATGTGTTAGGGTAATAATAGTATCATTTTTACCCTTAATTACCCTATTTACTTTAAACCGTGGTAAATAAAAGTAAAAAAGTTACTATTTACCAAAACTTATTTTCGTTTCATTGAACCAAATTTTATTTACTGAAATAAACCATATCTCTCAGATTTTTTAAATTACACTCACAGATGTGGTAAAATTATGTTTTATGTAAATTTGAAAATTCTCCTTAGAGATCAGTAAAAGATGGTGAAAAGTTCAATAAAATTTTTATATATCTAAAATTATTATAAAATTACTCCAATGAATTACATTGAGATTATATAGGTATTATGTATCAATTTTGACCTTAAATAAATTTAAATAAAATAAATACTTATTTAAATAAAAAGTCGGGTTTTAAATAGTAACCTAGTGTTTTCACTATTCATCAAAAATTGAATGTTTTCCAGAAAAATACCAAAATTTGACCCTAGGCTAATTTCAATATTCCGAATCCAAAAACAAAGTCTATTTTGAAAAATAAAATTTAGAAAATATCAAAAAGTGGTTATTACTATTCATAATGTCTAGTTTTAAAAATATTTTAATAGCATATCGTTGTTTAGTGAAACTCGGTATTGCATACGATGCAAGCTATCACCGAAGGTCGCAATTGCATGTAAAGCAATACAAGCTAGTGTTCTGTGTAGTGAAAGATTCCTTTGATGATTTATATATAATAAAAACAAAATATTTCTTATAAATGTCTCGGTGTTACATTCTACCCCTCTTAAAATGATTTCCGCCCCCGAAATTCGTCACTTGTAACAAACAGATTAGAATCACCTCTCCCTCATCATATCCTCAAGCTCCCATGTAGCTTCTTATAATTGGTGGTTCATCCCTAAAACTTTCACCAAGCGAGTGGTCTTGTTCCGTATGACTTTTTCACTATGATCGAGAATCTCTATCAGCTGTTCTTCATAAGAAAGATCTTGTTCCAGTGGTACAACTTCTGAGCTGAGTACATGTGAAGGATCAGGTATGTACTTTATCAGGAGAGATACATGGAACACATCATGAACATGAGAGATATTCGTCGGAATCACCAATCGGTAAGCTACCTTCCCAACACGATCCAGTATTTTGAAAAAACCGATATACCTAGGTCTCATCTTTCCCTTCTTTCCAAATCTCATTACACTTTTCCAAGGAGATATTCGTAAGAAAACATTATCACCCACTTCAAACTCTAAGTCTTTTCTTCGGTTGTCGGCATAACCTTTTTGTCGACTCTAAGATTCTCTTATGTGTTGTTGAATAGATATGACCATTTCTGCCATCTCATCAACAAAATCATGTCCTAATAGCTTTCTTTCCCCAACTTCATCCCAACAAGTTGGAGTCCTGAATTTCATTCCATAGAGAGCTTCATAAGAAGCCATCTGAATACTGGTGTGAAAGCTATTATTATAAGAAAATTCTACCAAAGTTAGGTGTTGATCCCAACCACCTTTGAAATCCATAGAGCGAGCTCTCAAAATGTCTTCTATAGTTTGAATTGTCCTCTCAGACTGACCGTCTGTCTGAGGATGATAAGCAGTGCTGAAACTCAACTCTTTATCCAGAGTATGCTGAAGACTTAGCCAGAACATTGAGGTAAACCTTGGATCCAGATCAGATATAATAGAATGTGGTACTTCATGCAATATTACCACTTTCTTTACATATATTCTTGCGAGCTGATCTAGAGAGAAATCCTCTCTAATAGCGATGAAGTGTGCAGACTTTGTAAGATGATCAACTATGACCCAGATAACATTATTTCCTTTGGTTGTTTTAGGAAGTCCTGTGACTAAGTCCATAGTGATGTTTTCCCATTTCCATTCCGGTATGGGTAATGGTTGTAACATCCCCTTAGACTTCTGTCTCTCAGCTTTAACTTGCTGACAAACCAAGCAATGAGAGACATATTCAGAAACAACTATTTTCACTCCATCCCACCAAAATTACTCCTTCAGGTCCCTATACATCTTCGTGCTTCCAGGATGAATAGAGAATGAATAACTATGAGCCTCATTTAGCAGCTCCTTCATTAATTCGGGGATGGGAGGAACACAAACCCGATTCCTGAACTTTATTATCCCATCACAATCAAAGATGAATTCAGGAACATTTCTCACCTTCTTTTGTAACTCTAAATCTTCTTGCTGTGCCTCTTTAATCTTCACATGTATAGATGGTTGAACATTAATTCTAGAAGGATACGATTTTTCCCCTTTCATTATAATTCCAAGATCCATCCTTTTTAAATCCATAAATATTGGATCTTTTTTTATCCTCATCATGGATAAACCGGCATGGTCTTGTCAACTTAATACATCTGTCACCTTGTTTGCTTTCCCAGGGTGGTATTGAATTGAGCATTCGTAATCTTTAATCAGCTCCAACCATCTTCTTTGGCGCATATTCAGCTCATTTTGTGTGAAAATATACTTTAAACTTTTATGATCAGTATAAATATCACACCTTTCTCCATAAAGAAAATGCCTCCAAATCTTTAATGAAAATATTACCACAGCTAACTCCAAATCATGAGTTGGGTAATTTTTCTCTTGTATTTTAAATTTTCGTATGGCATAAGCTATCACCATATAATTTTGCATAAGAACACACCCCAATCCCATCTTGGATGCATCCCTGTAGATCACAATACTTTCTCCACTATAAGGAAATGTTAGTATATGTGCACTGGATAACCTTCTTTTCATCTCCTTGAAATTCTCTTCACATTCCTCCATCCACATGAACTTAACTCCTTTTCGAGTCAACCTGTTTAGTGGATTAGATAATCGTGAAAAATATTTCACAAAACGTCGGTAATATCCAGCCAAACCAAGAAAACTTTAGATCTTAGTTACTGTTGTTGGTCTCGGCCATCTTTCGATAACCTTTGTTTTTGCTGGATCCAAAGATATCCCCTGTTTTGAGATTATGTGACCCAAAAATGAAAGTTTTTGAAGCAAAAATTCACACTTGGTAAATTTGGCATAAAGCTTCTCCTTTATTAGGATGTTCAATATAATTCTGAAGTGATCTTCATGTTCTTCCTTACTCTTTGTATATACAAGAATATCATCTATAAGGACTACAACAAACTGATCAAGATAGTCTCTAAAGACTATATTAATCAGATCCATGAAGATAGCAGGGGAATTAGTAAGACCAAATGGCATCACTATACATTAATAGTGTCCATACATTGTACGGAAAGCCGTCTTTGGTATATCCTCCCTTTGGACCCTTAATTGATGATACCCTGAGCGAAGATCAATCTCAGAAAATTATTGAGCTCTGCGTAGTTGGCCAAATAAGTCACTAATGCGAGGGAGAGGATATTTTTTCTTGATAGTGATCTTGTTAAGTTCTCGATAATCAATGTAGAGTCTCATTGATCTATCTTTCTTCTTACCAAACAGAACAGGTTCTCCCCAAGGTGACGCACTAGGGCGTATGAACCCCTTATCAAGATTCTCTTGGAGTTGCTTCTTCAATTCCTGCAACTCAATTGGGACCATTCTATAAGGTGTCTTGAAATAGGTAAACCACCCGGTACGAGTTCTATTGAAAACTGAACTTCACGATTTGGTGGAAGACCCGGTAATTCCTCCAGAAAGACATCATCAAACTCTCGTACAATGGGAATATTCTTAATCGTGAGTTTCTCACCAACCATTTGAGATAAATAACCATCATATAGTGGAATCAAGACCCATAAGGTCGAAGAAATTTCCACTGGAAGGTTATGTTCATCCTTTCATCGATAGACGATCATAGATTGATCTGGAATATGAAATGTGACTTCCCTTCTTTGGAGATTGATATGAGATCCATATAAAGAAATCCAATCCATGCCAAGAATCACATCAAATTCCACTATAGAAAGGATCACAAGATTTTCAGGAATCCCTTTCCCACAAACATCAATAAGAAAAGAATTATAAACTTTTAATGTGACTGTTGTGCCATTTGGGGTTGTCACAGCTAACTCAATATCTAATTGTTGAGGTAATACGGTGATACCTTTAGAAAATTCTTCATAAATAAAAGATTGGGGGGATCCAGAATCAAATAAATCATTTTATACTTTAGGGTGGATGGTATGTGTACCTTTAACCACTTCGTTATCGTACTCCACATCGCTGATAGAAATTGCATGTGACTTTCCTTTTTCTTTGGCCTTAAGAGTTTGTTGACGTCAACCATCATCATCACCCCTTGGATTTGGGAATTGATTGGCATAATGCTCCATGTCCTTGCACTGGAAAAATTGAAGTGTATTAGGTTCATTCTGTGTATCCCTTCCTTTTTTTGCATCATTAGACATCTTCTTCCCATCATTACGGCATTCAAATGCCCAATGAACTTCCGTTCCACATTTGAAACATTTACTTGTCCCTTTAAGACAACTCCCTCCATGTTTCTTTCCACACATTGAGCATAAGGGAAATCTCATCTTCTTTTCAGTGTACTCTTTATATTTTCCATTGAATTCCATTTTCCTCTTCTTATCAAACCCATATGACTGATGGGTTACTCCAATCTCCATCTCAACTTTGAGAGCACATCGTACGATTTCCTCATAGCTATTGAAGTCCCTTATGGCTAACTCCCTTCAAAGACTTGGTTTTAATCCACTAAAGAATCGATCGATCTTACTCTGAGGTTGGATAATAATCCCAGAAGCGTACCTTGCAAGTCTTATAAAATTTTCTTCATAGGTAGAAACATATTCATCATCCTTTTGCTTTAGATCAAGAAACTCCTTCTCCATCATTGTTCAGAGAATACGAGGGAAGTACTTATTGAAAAATAAGTTCTTGAATGTGTCCCATTCCATGGACTCAATTTCATCTCTTGGCCTCGTATTCTTGATATGATTCCACCATTGATCAGCATCACCTTCCAAAAGATACACTACTAAGATGACTTTATCATGTTAAAAACATTGAAGAATTGAAAATATCTTTTCAGTAGTACTGATCCCTTGTTCAACAACTAATGGATCAGTAGACCCGCTGAATGAAGGTGGATGCTGTCTCATGAAGGATTCAATAGAATGTTACTCCTTCCGTTGCTTGGATGGAAGTCCATCATGATTCATAGCTTGAGAATGTTGTGTGAGCATGGCTACAAGATTTTGCATTCCAGCTTACATAATGTTTGGTTTCTTAGGGGGGAAATCATTGCATTGCCCATCACATTACGCATTAACACAGTTCCTTTGGGTTCCAGCCATTGACTAAAACCAAGAAGAATAGTGTGAGCAACACTAATTATAATAGGAAAACCAAATAATCAAGAATAAAAGTTCACACTTAAGGTCTTATTATTGGTTATTCATGACCATTTCTAAAACACTAAGATTGTTTTCTATGCTTAGTCTAATCCATAGGATTCTTAGTAAGGCTTTCACATCCTAGTTTCCAAAGGTTGACTATACCTTTTCTCTGATACCAACTATAACGACCCATACTTTACATACATTGTTAGTACTTCAAAATTGAAGTGCACTTTTTACAACATATAAAAAACCATGAATTGACCGTATATGTATAGTGTCTTCAGAAACTGGGAAACATAATCAACTGGTTCATAAAGTTTCTACACTTTCTCCCATTTATTTCATCATATCTATAGTTTCTTTGGACATATCTTACTTAATAACCATCTACCTGACTTGGGGAAAGAAAAAATACAAAAGGGTGAGATCAAATGCTCAGTAAGGGTAAACAAAAGAAATATCAATCACAACATATTCATAAGAACATAACATTTTTTAAATCTTACCCGGAAAAAGAGATCATAATTTAATAACATGGGATAAAATGTGGTAGTGAAATGTAATCACAATAAACATAAATTAAAAAATGATGCTTTGTGGCATACACACATAATCATAGAGAATCATTTCTTATTAGTCAAGACTCATTTCCAAGACTATCTTAGTGGACAAAGTCCATTTCTAAACCGAGTTCATTCCTCGTTTCAGTCCTGTTTCATTAAACTGGTTTAAACTTCCGTTCCTGCCATGTCTATCTCATGAGATATAAAATCTTTACCCAATTAGTTGGAGGGAGATATAGGTCCCACCCATCTCATAATGATACCATTCTTATGTGTGCCACAAAATCATAAACCATACATCATTCCATAACACATGTAATAAAAATGGGAATCTTAAACATCGTGACATCATAAAAAAATTCATATAAGATAAAAGAATTCATAAAAATAATTCCATCACAATATAATCAAATCAATGTAATAATAGGTATAGAAACAGAACCCTTTATTATCTTAGATGGAAAATAATTTTGATAAAACACTTGAACTCCATTCTTGAGGAAAATATCCTTTCTACATCAAAAACACTTTTCCTTTTTTAACATGTCATAAAATTCTAAACTAAAATAAGTTGATTAAAAATAAAATTGAAAACTTGTAAAGGAATATTCTTGGAAATAATTTTTTAAAAATCCATTCATGCCATATAAGTTAAAAAAACATTCTTCTCATACTTTTTTCAGAATAGTCAAAAAGTACCTCATACGAAAAATGACAAAAGATTCCTTTCATATCATTTACTAAAAACTCACCGAAGCATAAAATTGGATTTAAACAATTTTAGTTGGATGGAAATAATATTACGTATTGAGGAAACATGGATGTTGATGATAAAATACACCCTAGTAAATTCTAAAGTATAAACAATCTCAGATAAAAATGAGATTGTGATATTTCCCTTACCTTAGGTCCGATTTGATTCGTAAGTGTCCGAACCTCCTGTATAATGATTTATATAAGGTAATTGACTTATTCCAGAATCATACTCATTGTTATGATATCATATATGGTCATATTCTTAGCTTATTATTAGTAATATTTCATTGCTACTTGTTATTCGGGTGTTTATTACTTTTTGATCTTATGCGTGTTTTGTCGAATAAATTGTTATTCTTCATTCTAGGTTATAGATACCTCATTTAAAAAATGGTATTAGTGTAATATATATCATATTTATTCTCTAAATTCATTTATGTAATCATTATGCAATGAAAATCATGTAGAGCGAGTCGTATCACATCGTGGAGATGGTATTCCGTACGTACGCACGAGCGATGATATCGTTCCCATGATCGTGGAATTGTATTGGAGTGTATGTATACTTTTTCAGAAACAATATCACTTTACAATAGTCATATATATTCATTATTTACACCATTATACCCATCCAAGTAAGGAAAATAGATTACACCACGGTGTAGAGATGGTATTCCGTACGTACGCATGCACTGTGATTTCGTTTTCTGTAGGATGGATAGATGCTGAAATAGGGTTGTTTCATAAATATAATAACATATCAGTATATTAGTGATACTGATGATATTAATTCATAATGAAACAACTAAATCATAAGAAGTGGAAGAAGATATAAAGATGAAATAATCGGTAACGGACATTACCTCTTATTTGAAGCGCTTCATTGAGACCTCCTTTTAGGACACTAAAATTGGTCTTTGAAAAAGACCAGGACCTCTAGGATGTTTCTAAGGAAGTGGAGAGGAGAAATTGTCAGGGGTTGGCCGAGATTGAATGCTCAATGTGGTGTGAGGAAGAGAGGGAGGAGGTGCCCTTTTATAAGGGAGGAGAGGGGCACCTTTGGAAAAACTAAAACTATTTTTTTATTACAAAGCCATATTCGGTTTTATATAGCTCAAAATTAATTTATTTATAAGCTAAGGTGGGGATGGGTCAAAAGCCTCTCATACAATAGAATTTGAACATGTTTAGTTTACTATTTTAACCTAATCATTTAGATTTAACTTTAATTTAGATAATTTTACTTTTACCGTGTCTTTTTGTGTTCTTTCACTATAAAGTTAATAAACTTACTATAACAAGACAAACGAACCCCAAGTTTTTTATTATTAATATATATAACCTCATATAAGTCATTTGGCCGAACCATAGATTTTTAGGAATAAAATAACAATTAATAATATAATATTTGTTTTAAAAACTATTTTATATCAATTTTGACACTATTTAGTAATTTATTTTTGTGGAACTCATAACATAATGATTAGTTCGAAAAAAGTTAATTAAATCAATACTAAAATTTCATATTAACCTAGAAAGTTAGTGTAATTCATAAAAAGTTTGAAATTACATTTATTTGGGTATTTATAACATCAATTATGTCAATATTTCATTAATAAGATAATTACTGCATCATCTTTGTGTCATAAATAAATTAAATTATTTAATGTCTCAAAATTACAAATAAAATTCCATTATGTATGAAATCTTTTTAACTTTATAATTAATATATATAGTCTAATTTATCTTATGTATACGCATATATTAGAGATTATTTACTTATTAAAAATTGATTTTAACTATTTTAACCCTTCTTTAAATAAATTAATAATAAACTTCCTAATGTAATCCAAGTGGGCCTAAATGGTCATATTTTATTCATAAGGTTGTTTTTGGTCGAATCGCACTTATCCAATAGAATTAGGAAATGTTTTAGGGTAATAATAATATCATTTTTACCTTTCATTACCTTATTTACTTTTAACCGTGGTAAATAAAAGTAAAAACTTACTATTCACCAAAAATTATTTTAATTTAATTGAACCACATTTTACTTACTGACATCAACCGTGTCTCTCAGATTTTTGAAATTTCACTCATAGAAGCGGTAAAATTATGTTTTATGTAAATTTGTAAATTCTCCTAGGAGGTGGGTAAAAGACAATGAAAAGTTAAATAAATTTTTTATATATCGAGAATTATTATTAAATTACTCCAATGAATTACATTGAACTTATATAGGTATTATGTATAAATTTTTACATTAAATAAATTTAAATAAAATAAATAATTATTTAAATAAAATGTTGGTTGTTAAATAGTAACCGAGTGCTTTCACTATTCATCAAAAATTGAAAGTTTCCAGAAAAATACAAAAATTTCACCCTAGGATAATTCTGATATTCCGAATCCAAAAACGAAGTCCATATTGAAAAATAAAATTTACAAAATTTCAAAAAGTTGTTATTACTATTCATAATGGCTAGTTTTAATAATATTATAATAGAATATCAATGTTTAGTGAAACTCGGTATTACATACGACACAAGCTATCAAGGAAGGTCTCGATTGCATGTAAAGCAAGCCAAGCTAGTGTTGTGTGTAGTGAAAGGTTCCTTTGATGATTTATATAAAATAAAAACAAAATATTTCTTATAAAAGTCTCGAGTTTTATAGAACCTTAATATAAAATCAATACAAATAATCATAAAAACAAATCATCTCTAAAGTTGACCGCTTGTATTTGAAAAAATTCTGGGTTTTCATCATGATAAATGTACACCCATATACACTAGTGGAATACGTTATACATATTTATTAATTTTTGTTACACATTACAACATCATATTGTTCTGAACCCACAATTTACCTGAATTATTGAAACTACACTTCACACATAGTATGTTCAAATTTTACACACAACTACCCAAATATGATGTTATTATTGAAAATAATTACTAATCATATGTAACGTTATAATAATGTAACTAAAATTTCTTTGTATAGCTTATGATATTCATCATATGTGTATAAATTATCCTCATAGACCACATGATCTACAATCATCAAAACAAATCCGAAATGCCCCTATTTCAAGCATAATTCTTAACCCATCACATAGGAAACCTTGGGAAATGAATATTGTAAGATACCTCACTTGCATGAGTTATCTCAACCATGATAGTGACATACCTAATATACTCAATCAATAGTATAGAAATATTTGTATTTCTATTATACTTAGGTCCTTGAAGATGTTATCATTATCCTGATCACTAATATTGGGTGTAATTGAAATAGGGTCATACATAATCATTTTTATATCATCAATTTATATTGAAATTATACATAGTATATCACCAAATTTTAAAGAATAAGTAAACAACATACAATTTTTACTATAATGAAGAACTATTCTTATGATAAAATAAGTATGTGTATATCCCATGTATGGCTCACTAAGTCATAATTGTGAAAATCCTTTAGAGATACTGATAATACTCCAGTTGAAATAAATATTATAACGAATTTTTATATTCACCTGATAGAAAAAATAGATCTCCATAATGTAATTGGATTAAAAGAATATTATCATATTATTATTCCATCTAATATGTATATAATACAAATAAATACATATTAAACCCCATATCACCTTTGACCCATCAAATTATAACCCCTATATAACTCAGCGCTTACATCAACCATCTCCACCCCTATATAACATTATTTTCTAACCCATACATGACCAGGAGGATATTAATGTACAATAGGTCTCTAATTTATTCCAAGAACTAACTAACACTGCACTAATTATTTATCCAAGAACATATAAAAAATTCTAATATTAGTTCTACAATAATTACTAAAACTATAGGAATTAGGGGAAAATAGAGTCTTTATAGAAGGGATTTTGTTGTTGAATGTTCTACAGTGACATAAAAACGGAAGGGCTTATCCAAAATCAAACTCTACTCAGGACACTTCTTCCTAATCATGATAGTCAAAAGCATCATCTTCCAATGTTCCCATAACTAGAACCATAAATAATGAGGAAATAACATCAACTAGATGTCTTAGAATTTCATTCTTAGAACATAGGTTTCTTGTTGGAATATGGCAAGAATTGTCACGTCAAAAGCTCAAATTTACTAGGGAATAAAAATTATGACCTCCTGCGTCACTCTAACTAAGGCTTAGGTAGAATCTATCTTAAAAATAATTGGACGGAGAAATTAGGCATTATGATATCATGTATCTCTCTAGAAAATCAAAATATTCTTTGGCTACAAAATACCTATTATAAATATATGATTCGATAAAAATTTCCACTTAATGTGAAGTATTGTTGACTTATCTTCTGATAGCTTTTATCTAAGTAATAATAAATCAACCCCAATAATATTACCCTAAATAGATAAACTTTGTTCATTTTATACTGAAATTTTAGCAACATTAGCCAATTTTCAACCCTCAAAATGGTTACGAGGAACTCACCTCTAAAATGATCCTATGAGATTAAAAACTAATACAATCCATAACGATACATTCCCCACCACAGTAGAGTTTCCAAAATAGGAAATTGTATATAAATGGTACATAATACTTAGTGCTGAATTGTACTAGTTAGAATAAAATATGTTAATCATTTATATAGGACTTGTTTTCTTAATCAAATATAGATACAACATATCTAGTTTTTCCTTATCATTGAAACAAAATAATATGGTTCATCTTATCATGTCCCAAGTTTATACCTCAAACTAAAATTTTAATATCTCTATTGGAGTATGTTAATCCCCAATAATATATCTCAAAATATTTCTCATAAGAATAGTTATAGTAATAAAATGATAAAACTAATCAACATATGTCTATAGATATGAATACAAATGAAAACAAGGTTTATAACTCTAGAACCAATCCAATATAAACCTTAATTTATTAAATTTCATGTGCGCTCATCATATATTAATGAAACTATACGATGCATGATATTATATTTAAAGTGTGCCTCATAGAAAAAAATATCATCAACAATGTTTAGTAAATAGATAATCAACACAATTTATGATATTTTATCAGCTAAAAGTGTCTATAACTAGCATCCATGGTATGATTACTCTGTTTAGAGTTACCTTTGACTCACTAAATTCACCTAAACCACATATATATCTACTCTAACTAAATCCTAGATCTCTACAAAATTATATTAAAATAATCTATCAGGAATCACCTTGGTTGAAACACCTCGTGTATTATTAATGATAATGGTAGTTACCCCTGAGGGACAACTTCAGTATGCCATGTTTTGGAAAATATCATTGAGGGTAATGATCTCATAAATAGGTGTAATTTCCCTCTATAGAAAATTGTTGAAAAATATAAATATTATATGAACTATAAATGATGAATAACAATAGAATTTATGATTTTATAATGTCATCAAATATAAAATCCTTTAATTCTAGGAAATAGAAAACTAGTTATAATACTTGTTACAAAGACACGCAAAATCACATGAATATAAAAAATCCAAACCCGAAATATACCTTTGTGGTTTCTAGTAGTATATGAAAACTCTTAAATATCTAATGAACACCAAAAAACCATCATAATTATTGAATATATATATAAATATCAATCCTTGAAACATTAATATAAAATTGAGGTTTATTGTTTCCACATTATTTATATGTTATCCCCAAATGAATAATAAAATTACCATATATTATGCATTCATTATTGTAAAAAATATTACGATTTAGAGTATAAAAGTTAAATATCACATTAAAAATCACAAATATTGTGGAACTAGGTGAAATATTAATTTCTGTCTCTCATCCAAGGAGATAATAATCAAAACTTGTCACTCAATGTTTTCAAAGAAACATATTTCCAATCGTATCATTAATCACACTCCCTAAATAATAATATACATATAGTGTAACACATTCCATTAAAAAAATTAAGGGACAAAAAAACAATACCACCAGGTAGAATAATTCTCTAAAACAACTATTATTACGAGAAAAACATAAAACTATAAATATACAAATTGTGGGGGAATTTTTTTAAAAACATCTAATCAATAGGTTTATTCTACCATTCATTAATATAATGTTATAAATTTATTTTCATAACCCATAAAAACAAAAAAATGGATTGTATATTTCATTCTCTATGATTACTAATGCTATAACACCAACAAAAATCATTTTATAACCATGAAGTGCGGTGAAAGTGGTTGAAGTACTAATCCTTAACTGTGATCGCTATGTTTCATAGCATATTTTTCACCACCATAAGGTTTTTTTACATAGTTAATGGTAATCCCATCAAAAAAATAAAATTATTAATAAAACATTGGATGATTCTAATGATCATTAACCAATATTATAATATCTCTAAATTCATCTTCATGGAAACAATGAATCATCATCTTAAAACCCATTTTCTATAAACTAATTACTCTCATAGGGTAATGAAACAATCCCAAACATGGTCTTAGAAAATATAAAATTAACTAATATACCTAAAAATTTGAATATTTATTTATAACCCCACCTAAGGAAAAAACTATAAGGGATATAGATGTAAATAATACTATCACTATTAACATAGTGAAACACCTGTAAGGGAAAATGGTAATATTCTACAAACATCTACTTATGAAGAAACCTCTATGTTAAAAAGTACACACTGTTAGTATATTACATTCTATTATAAGAAGATGAGTAATAAATATCAAATAAAAATATATACATATTAGAGGAATATATTGGATAAAACCACACTAAATCTATTATATAGTATCACAATGTCGAACAAACTCATCAAAATATATCATCATCTTCTTTACAACATCATATATTTTTTTATTTCTCAAGGGTCCTATTGAAATATGCTTTATATTTCAGAATACATAAATAGATCATCAAGTAGTATGTGCACGAACACATCATAATTTTCTATTGTTAAAATTTAATTACCATTAATACAAAAATTAATTAGAATGAGGGTTCAATTTTGACCTACACTAATAAATGAGTAAAGTTATTATCTAGATTTTTTTTTGAAAACTTATCATCAAATAAAGCATCTAATATCATAAAATTTTAAAAAAACTCTATAAATATTATTTATGGTATTCAAATTATCACCATTAAAATAAATGTTTAAAATTTGGGAAAATATATTACAAAATTTTATAATTTTGACATCGGATAAAAATTATTAAATTTTATATAATTTAATTATATATTTATTATAAAAATTTGAAACAATTTATTCCATTTGTTCAAGAATGTTAAAGAATCACAACATAATAAATGAATAATATATCATTATATACATGATTTAATTTTGGAAAATAAAATAGAATCATGAGCCATAATATTATCTTTTATCATCGTTGAATGTATAGCATGGAAATTCATTATCTCCCACCCCCAGTGAACAAGTAAAAGAGTTGTCTATATCATATACTAAAAGTATCAACTACATATCAATCCAATAAAAACCTATATGAAAACAATTCACCCAAAACAATTAATATAAACAATATAAAATATCTTTCACCTCTAAGAAACCACTAAGGGGTTTCCAAAAAATTTATAAACTTAATATGTTATCAACTTTTTTACACCATTGACCAATGAAATAGATGTTGGTTGCATGCGTATATCAATAAAGTTTTCCCTGGGAATTTCTTCAATGGAATTTAATACCCATATATTATCAATGAAATATTAGTATACATTAAATTTTTAGGAGTTATATTAAACTAGAAGAACAACGTAATACATCTATATAATAATAAGATACCATCAATTTACAAATGTATAATTGGAGACTAAAATAATTTCAAAGAATTTATTTCATAAAATTTATTTTTCAGATCTAATATTATATTCATTATTGATAATTAAGAGATAAATTATCTTAAAATATAAAACATCACACCATTCCACTTAATGAAAACATGCATTTCATAGATTCGTTCTATAGTGTCACTTACAAATATATTGTTATATCCCCCATTGATAAAGGGTGTACATGTCATTATTCCAATATTTAATGGGAAGGTTATGATATTTTGAAAAATAATATCTCTAAACATATGAATTACATTTTTGAAATGGGATATTACAAAATTCATGGTGAAACCTATGAATGATCTAAAATAGATTTTTGATGCATGAATAAAAACCCTATTGAACTTATGATAACCATATGATACAATTGAGGGAGATAAATTCAAATGTTAGAAATCATAATAGGTGTAAGAATGTAAAATGGTGATGAATACTACCATGTGATATATTTATTATTGAAAGTAATGATAATGGTTGTTATGAGTGATAGAAATGAAAATAATTACTTGGATAAATGGTTGTGATCAAGAAGATAATAAAGGTGATGATGGACTCAAGTGTTGTATTTTGTTATCCAATTATGTTTTGAAGAAATGAAATCACATCACATTGTTTTGTGGGAACAATTATTCTGGGTTATTTTGAAATGAATCAGACCCATGTTAATTGTGAAAATACTTTGCTGATTTTTATTTCGTATAAATCATAATTTGTATTGAGAACATGTGATGAAAACATGATAGAAGAAAGGGGGAGTGAAAGAGATGTTGCCAATTAGAAAAGAATCAAATTCAATTTTTTTTTCAAATCAATTTAAATATATCATATTCAAACATATAGTATCCAAATAGAACAAAGAATGAAGTTGTACCAATTGTTTTTCAAAACAATCATATCGAGATTGTATGGATTGTCTTTGAAAACAATCGTATCCATATTTTATTGATTTTCTTTCAAATGAATTGGATTCTGGGTGAATGTAAAATATGTGGTACCAATGTAAAAGTGGTTCCGATAGAAAGGTGATGTCGATTAAAAGTGATATCGATAGGAAAATTTATGCTGATATAAATTAGAGTAGATCTAACTAGTATCTATGGAATAGTGATGCCAATGATATTTGATGTTGAAGGGAAAATTGATGCTGATGGAAAGTGATGTCGATCTAAGTGGTGATGAAGGAATATGTGATGTCGATAGAATATGAGACACTGATTGTTTTATAAACCAATCATATTTGTGTAATAGAAAAGGAATGAGATGGTTTAGATAATGAATGAATCATATCAGATTATTTTGACTCGTATATGGGAAGATTATCCTTATTAGATTGTACGGTGTTGTATCCAGCAATCATAACCAGCAGTCGTAACTAGAATGATCATAACTAGAAATTCTCATATGTAGAACAAACGTATCGAGAATGATCGTATCCAGATTGATCGTAACAAAAAATAATCGTAACCAAAATGATCATATACAGCCTGATCATAACCAGATTGATAGTATCTAGAATGATCATAACCGGAATGATCATATCCAAGATGATTGTTACTAGAATGATCGTAACTAGAATTAACATAATCACATTTCATCATATTTAGGATAATAGTATCCAGACTATTTGTATTCTGAAAATAACATTCTTGGCCTGAGATGAAAAAAAGTCGAAGGAATGAAAAGAACATTATAATACATTCTAATTGATGTTAGATGATTCTAAATATAACCCTCAATAAATTTAAATTCATGAAGGTTGTCATGATTTATGAACTGGTTTTTGAATGTGAAGATGTGTTTTCTCAAGAGGGTCAAGAGAAACAAAAATAAATTCGAAATAGTTGAATGAATTGTCAAAGGGGAGAATTTCATTTAAGAGAGTGATTGTATATCAAGTGGATATGTTTATTTTTTCAAACACATTCAAGTGTTATGGTATCAGGAATTATTTTGAATAAATAAGTATGAGTGAATTAGATTTATACCCATGTATTTCTCATCAATTGTAATCGTATTTACAATTGAAATGAGATTCTGGATAAGAAGAGATGAATATTGTAGTAGATTCGATAAGAATTTAGACGCATTGACGAAGCCATATTTTCTCAATGATTTAAGGAAAAATTCAGATTTGGGTTAATTTAAGTGAGCGTGAAATTATTTTTGGAATCCTGCCTAATCATGTTTTGGGTAACCTATAAAAGTCATGATGTACATCATACCTGTGTGACTTTCAGAGAGAAATCCATCGGGTTTCTAGAAAGAAGGAGTGTTCAATTCCATCCAGATTAACAATTATCTTGGGAGGTGCTGATTAATCCATATTCTACTTGACATAAAAATTGTATTTGGGAATTAAAGTGGTGTCCATTTTACTCTATTATTTTTTATTTGAAAATAGGACTGGGATGTTTGTTTTGAATGAATCAGAAAAGAAGATTTGTTTTGAAAGAATTCGACTCGGAGGAATCATACTCAGTTTTCAATAAAAATTACATGTGGTTCTTACATTTTTCAGGGTAAATAATTGATGAATTTTATTACACATTGAATATATTTGTCTAATTGAAAATAAAAACATGTAACACGAGTTATTACAAAACAATTGGATTACATTGTTGTGCTAAGAGAGAGCACAAACACTAGTGGGATTGATTCATAGTTCTATATGAAAGAATGGGTACATCCTACTTGATGTAATCCAAGTATTGTTTTCAGAGTGGATTTTATGATATTGGATCATTTCCAAACCATACCAAGGACATAGATATTCATGTTTAATAGTGAATCTTGTAAATCATCGTGTTCCGTTGGTTGTGTATTGGTATGATTCTCAGTAGGGAATTGAAATCCACTACAGGAGCGAAGGATGTTTCAAATGGAATGAAACATAAAATAAAAAGAGTAACACTAATTCCCCCCATCCCCCTCTCAGTGATACAATACTCCAACTGGCCACTTTCAATTGGTATCATAGTCCAGGATTCCATCGGTATTCATTGCTAATGGAGATCATGAATTTTGTGAACAAAAAAGGTATTCCAGTTTTTTATGGAATGAACTATCATATATTTAAATATAGAATTTATCCACATCTTATGTCTATCAGTTATGATGTTCTTGATGCTACAATAGTTCATTTTCCCCCCATTTATGATAATAATCCACATACACCTATTGACAAGACGTTTCTTGAGAATGATGGAAGTAAAAATAATTCTATATTATCATTACTTTTTCAAAGTGGATTATTGAGAGTGAAAGGTGTTGCCACAACTATGGTTATATGGGATAAGTTGAAAAAAATATACAAAGGCAATATAAAAGATAAGAAGGAAAATTTACAATATGGGGATTGAATTATGAAGATTTGAAGATGGGTGATCATGGATCTATTTGGTAATTATTTACCAGGGTGAATGACATTGTGATTACTATCAAATTTCATGGAGAAAAGCTGAAAGACTCTATAGTTGTTAAAGAAATCTTGATAATCGTACTTGAAAAACTCGATACAAAAGATTCTTTACTAAAAGATAGAGATCCTAATAAATTGTCACTAGATGATTTTCATAGAACTCTTATTACCTATTAAGTGATAAGAGAGAATTATATGAAGAGAAAAATAAAGATTTATAGGGAAATTCCTTTCAA
Organism: Viscum album; assembly: GCA_963277665.1. NCBI lineage: Eukaryota > Viridiplantae > Streptophyta > Magnoliopsida > Santalales > Viscaceae > Viscum > Viscum album. The sequence continues at coordinate 45,734,551 of OY728153.1, forward strand.
GTCTAGGAATAATTCAAATTATACTAAGATTTTTATTATAGATGAATCTGGTGATTTTCACTATGATAAGTAGATATTTAAATATATTAGTGAAATCTTATCCTTGTTTTATAACAATGGGAAAAGATGTACAAGTAAATACATATGGAAATATACCTTGAAATGTTTTTAATATTTAGGTGTTGTTCACTTTGCAGCTAATTTTTGATGAATAATGAAAGAAGAGTATAGTGATATTGAAGAAAGAAAGACAAGAATATCCTGTACGAAAAATAGAGACAAAGTAAAAGAAATGAAACTCTTCAAGTAAAAAATAAGAAGTTTCTTGTCCTAAGATAACAAAAAAGAAGAGAGTGATTCTAAATCTAAAAAATCCATTAAGAATAGTAATGAAAATAATTTCACTCCAACAATGAATGACGAATACATTGGATGCAGTAGTTCTAAAGAATAAGAAACTCAGATTGAAATGCATGTGAAAGAAGAGATAAAAGAATGCCTAAGAAAGATCAGAAGGCATAAAAAGAGAAAAAATATGGAAGATGAATACTCAAAAAACAAATAATGTTTTTTTGGGAAGAAATTTAATATAATATAATTGATTGATGATTTGATGAAAACTATTGAAGAAGAAAAAAATCTTAAGAGGCATTTAAGGGTTCAAGATTATAGTTAAAGAAGAAGAGTAGGAACCTCTCCCAAAAAATCTATGAAAATGAAAATAATATTCTATGTTTCCAAAACTCTACCACTGATCTTGGTGAAAGTTATACTATGTATTGAAACATTCTGAAATTTGGAATTGTTTCCAATAATTTTGGTTTGGATAATTTAGTAGTGAATAGAATGAATCTGATTGATAATAAAAAGGTTGGTGAATCATAAAGGAAGGAGAAGAAGGTGGATGAGAAACACATTCACAATTCTGATCAGTGAGGTGGTTTCAGAAGAAAATACTCATTCTAGGGGTATTGCTGGTATTGTGGGGGATTCGTCCACAATGAAAGTATGTGTTGGTTTAATAAAAAACATTACTATTGTCCAACACATTAATAAATGAATAGATTTAGGGGGATTCAATCTCATGAAAGAAAGAAAAATGAGAAGTTTTTCTTGAAGAAATCTGTAGAAAATGAAGTGAAGATTGAAAATTAGTTCCAACCCTTTGAAACTATTTTTGAATGATGTGAATAACATATACACCTTGAAAAAAGGATTTCTTGTCTTGTTTTCGGCTCAGTTTAAGATTCCAAATTCTCAAAAGTTGAAGGTGAATAACGAATAGAATGGAGAAAAGAAGCTTGTCATTGAAACTATATTAAAGGCCATGAAAAGAGAATGACCCAGGATACTTGATAGTGGGTGTTATTCTCACAAGACAAGAGACCTGAACTTTTTTAAGGATGTGAAAGATTTCAAAGAAGGGATAGTGACATTTATAAATGATGTATCATTGAAAATCAAAGGTGTTGGGTCAGGTATCATTGGAAAATAAAAGGTTAATTCTCAAAAAAAATTGTACGTTGATAAGTAGTAACAAAATCTGTTAAGTGTATCACAATTTTTTGATGAGGGTAACAATGATATCTTAAAGAAAGATTCATTTTATTTTAATGAGTGAAGAAGATGGAAAGATTGTTACAAGAAGATAACATAAGAATGTAATAGTGTTCTTGGTTGGTGATCCACAAAACTCTTGTTTCATAAGTATAGTAGAAGTGATTCAGTTATGGATTTAAATAATTGGACATATGTGTCAGAGAAACATGATCAAGTTATCTAAAATAGATAGAGTTCGAGATATTACTGATTTTCCAAGAAGTAGAGATTGGTGTTGCACTATTTTCCAGAAAAAAAAGGATTACAAATGTTGTGCATAAAAAATTTGAAACTTTTTTTAAAAGAAACCACTAGAGATGATCCATTTTGATATATGTGGGATAATGAAAAAAAAATCAACACATGAAAAATAAGTATTTAATTACTTTCATTTAGGATTTTACTAAAATTACTTGTGTTATGTACATGAAAAACAAATCCAATGATATGAAAATGTATAAAAATTCCGAAGAAAATATTAAAAAGAATGTGAGTATTTTGTGAAGATGTTGAGAACTAATAATGGTGGTGAATATAGAAGTGAAGAGACTGAAAACTATCTTGAGAAGCACAGAATTATTCATGAGTATATATCTCCATAAAATACCCAACAAAATGGGGTTCCTCAAAGAAGGAATATAATCCTGGTGGAAATGGGAAGTACCATATTACTTGATCATGGTCTTTATCGTTACATTTTGAAGCAAGCCATGAGTAATTCTATTTACTTTCAGAAACATTCTTTCTATATGACTCAATCAATTATGACTCCCTATGAATTATTTTATAGAGGAACTCCATGTTTGATGCACTTTAGAGTTTTCAGGAGTTCTTTAATTATAAATAATAATGATCAAAACTGTGGTAAGTTTGAGTAGAAAGGTGAGGATGGAATCTTTCATTGATATTCTATGAAATAAAGAGGACATATATGCTTCAACAAAGAAACAAAATGAATTTTTGATTCAGTTAATTTTACAGTGATTTAATTATCTGAGGAAGAGAAAGATGTTCATGCGGACAATAAATTAACCATGTTCAAGACTATAATTTTGATAAGGATACAAACAATTGTAATCCTAATAAAGGTGAATAATTTCACTCAGATATTTATATTGATGAGAAAGTCAATTGAAAGTCTTATCCAAGGCTGATGAAACATGTGGAAGCACAAAATACAATTGGTTATCAACATAGAATGGTTCAAACAAGAAGAAGAACGAATTCCAATATATATACTTCTTTGTATTCCAAGGTGGAACTGAATGACGTGAAAGAAGATTTTGAGCATCTAGAATGGGTTCAATCCATGAAGGAATAGTTGGATCAGATTGAAATGAAATATATATGGGAACTCATAACCAATCATGAAAACAAAAACATCGTTGGCACAAAATCGGTTTTTTCGTAACAAGCTGAATAAAAAAGGTGAAGTGATAAGAATAAAATAGTGATTGGTTTGAAAAGGGTATTCAAATATTGAGGGTATTGATTTTGATGAAACATTTTCTCCAGTGGAAAGACTTGAAACAATCAGAATCTTTCTTTCTATTATAGTACAACGTTAAATCTTCATTCCTAAATGGTGATCATAAAGAATGTGTTTTTATTAAAAAACCTTGGGGATTTGTTATTTGAAAATATGAATGTTATGTGTGCTGATTGAAAAGGTATTATATGTCCTAAAACAATATCGAAGGGCATGGCATTCCAAATTGGATGCATTCTTGTGAAGGATGAATTTTAATGAAGGAAGGCTGGTAAAAATCATTACATAAGATAAATTCAAGAGTATTCCAAAATTGTAACTATTTATGTTGATGATATTATCATTGTTGGGAACGATGAGGGAAGATCTGAATGATTTTCTGAATAAATGAAAAATGCATTTGAAATGTCAATGCTAAGAGAAATGAAATACTTTCTTGGGTTACAAACGAATTAAAATAAATAATACATTTTCCTCTCCCAAGAAAAGTGTGCAGAAGAACTTCTTAAGTGGTTTGGAATGGAAAATTCAAGAACTATTTCCTCACCCATTTCAGTGGGAACAAACCTGAGTAATGATAAATAAGGAAAATAAGTTGATCAAAAAGGGTATAGGAAGTTGATTGGAAGTCTATTGTAATTTACTGCCTCATGACCGAACATTTTTTATGTTGTTACCTTATATGAATGATTTGGGAAAGCTATAAGAGAATCACATCTTATTACTAGAACAATATTTCTCCAATATATCAATGACACAATAGAATTCAGAATCAGGTATTACAGCTCAAATTATATTGATTTATTTGGGTATTATGAAGCAGATTGTGCGAGAAATTTTTTATTATAGAATATCTACATCTGGTGGTGTAATATTTTTGTAATTTTTTGTGTTAGTTTGAATTCGAAGAAAAATCTAAATAACTCTCAGTAGGGCTAACGCTAAGTATGTTTCAGCTACTCATTCCGCTACTCAACTAATGTGGATGAAAACACAATTTAAAGACATACTTGGTGATGTGAGGTGACCCTTTATCATGGATTGTGACAATAAAGGTACAATCAATATCACTAGGAATCCAATGAAACATTATCGTTAAAAACCTAATGAATTCAAATATCCTTTCATCAAATATCATGTGGGGAAGAATGAATTGAAGCTATAGTATGTTCCAATATCAGAACAAGTTGTTGATATCTTCACAAAACCATTATTTAAAGAATCATTCTCAGAAATGTGGATGAACATGAGTGTCCATCCTCTTTCTCTTCAAGGTTGATGTATTTGTATATTTCCTCTCTATTATTTTACATTTGGATTGTTTTTTCAAGGGGGTGAATTTATTTGTTTCATGAATCTATTTCACAAAAGGAATTGTAGTGGGTATGCTGTGAATTTAACATTATTTAGAATGTGAAATATTCTAACAGTTTGTTGGTGTGGTTGTAGGAAAATAAATTGAATTTTTTTCTAGGAAGAATGAAGAAAATAAAGAGGTGTTCATGATCAATATTTTTGATAGCATGGTTATTCTATTAATGATTCTTGTTTCCTACAATGAGTTAGATCAGGTATGATTAGAAAATTTGATATGTAATTTATGTCTTGAGATTAAAAAGTTCATTGATTTATGAAACTTTGTTCACAATAAAATTTAAAGGGGGCGATTTTTGGGACCAAGCTGATGATTAAGGTGATTAAGGTTTCACGTGTTGTGTTTTGTTTTCAAGGTATGTTTTGAAGAAATGAAATCACTTCACATTGCTTTGTTGAAACAATTTTTTGGGTTTGTTTTGAAAATAATTTGACCCATGTTAATTGTGACGATGATTTGATGATTTCTATTTCATATAAATCATGAGTTGTATTGATAACTTATGATGAAAGCTTTATAAAAGAAATGGAGTGTAAAAGAGATACTTCCAATATGAAAAAATAATATTTAGATTGTTTTTCAAAACCCTAAAAAAGAATCATATTCATACTTCTCATATCCAGAAGGAAGAAAGAAATAATTGGCACTGATTTTTTTTCAAAACAATCATATCCAGATTGTATTTATTTTCATTCAAAACATTTTTTTCTAGATTGTGTCGATTTTATTTCAAAATAATTGGATTCCTGGTGAAATAAAATTATTTTTTATCGATGGAAAGGTGGTGCTAATGAATGTGTTGTCGATGGAATGGTGATGCCAATAGAAATTTATGCAAAAGGGAAACGTTATGTTGATGGAAAATGGTGACAATCTAATTGGTGTTGATGGAAAGGTGATCCTGGTGAAAAGTGATGTCGATGAGAAAAGTGATGCTGATGGAAAGTGGTGTTGATCTAAGTTGTGCTGATGGAAGATGTGATGCCAATATAAAATGATACATCGATTTTTTTCAAAACAATTGTATTCAGGAAGATGAAAAGGAATGATATTGTGGAAATTGAGAATGAATCGTATCATATTGTTTTGAATCATATCTGGAAAGATCATCCTTATTAGATTGTATTGTATTGCATCCAACAATTGTAACCAACAATCATAACAAGAATGATCATAACAAAAAAGGATCATATCTAGAATGATCATCTCTAGAATGATCATATCTTGAATGATCATAACCAGAAATGATCTTATCTAGAATGATTGTATCCATCATGATCATAACCTAAATGATGGTATGTAGAATTATTTTAACCATAATGATCATATACAAGATGATCGTAAAAAGAATCATCATAACTAGAATGACTGTAACAAGATATGATCATATTCAGGATAATTTTATCCAGACCACTTCTAATTAAAAAAGATCATGCTTGGGTTGAGATGAACAGAATGAAGGAGGAATGAATGGATAGTAATAATACATTCCAATTGACTTCAGATGATTCTAAAGTTGATCCTCAATAAATTAAAACTCATAATGTTAGTCATGATTCAAGAACTAGTTTTTAAATGTGATGATGTGTTTTCTAAAGAGGGTGAAAAGAAAAGAAAATAAAGTGTAGATAGATGAATTGATTTTTAAGGGGGGATTTTATTTTATAGTATTTATTGTATCTCAAGTGTAGAAGTGCGCTTCTTCAAAAAAACTCAATTGGTATGGTATAAAGCATTGATTTGATGAAATTAGTAAGAGAGAATTGGATTCAGACCCATGTATTATTCATCATTTGTAACTGTATTGAAATTTGAAATGGCGGTATGGAAAAGATGAGATGATGATTGTAGAAGTTTCGATAAGAATTTATAAACATTGAAAATTTCTTAACTTCTTCCATATTTCAAGAGAAATTCATATTTGGGTGAATTTAAGTGAGTGGGAATATATTCTTGGAACCTACCTAAAAATGTTTTGGGTCACCTATAAAAGGCATGAAGTACATTGTACTTGTGTGACTTGTAGAGAGAGATGCTTCGGGTTTCCAGAGAGAAATAATTTTAAATTCATTTTGGATTGAAAATTGTCTTCAGTGATTCTAATTCATTCATATTCTATTCATCATGACAACGGTACTTGGGAATTTAGGTGGTTTTTATTCTGCTCTGTTGTTTTCTATTTGAAAATCGGATTGGGAGCTTTGTTTTGAAAGAATCAGATTGGGAGATTTGTTTTGAAAGAATCATACATGGAGCTCTATTTTGAAATAATCGTACTCTTAAGAATTGGACTCTGGGATTCATAAAAAATCCCATGTTGTTCTTACCTTTCCTCTAGGAAATTAACTGTTCAATTTTTTTAACATTTGAATATATTTGTTAAATTTAAAAGAAGCCTAGGTAACAAGAGTTATTAAAAAACAATTGATTATTCTATTGTTCAAATACGGGGCACACACACTAGTGGGATTGTTTCGTAGTGCTATATGAGTGAAAGGGCATATCATACTCATTGTAATCCAAGGATTGATTTCTTAGTGAATTGTATGGTATTGGATTATTTCATAACCATACCAAGGCGTAGAAATTCTTATATAATAGTGAAAATTATAAATCATTATTTTCCTTTGGTTGTGTGTTGATTTGTTTCTCAGTATAGAATTGAAATATATAATAGGAGTGGAAGGTTGTTTCAATTGAATAGAATCATAAAAATTGAGTATCACTGATTTACCCCCTCCCCCTCTAAATGATATAATACTATGACTGGGAACATTCAAACACTACCTACCCAGGTGGTTGACATTTTTTCATAGCATATGATTTGGGTGCCTTGACTATCTATCACACATTTTTATATCACATTAAGAAATGGCCTATGACAACTAAAATTCATCACTAATATGACCATGTCCATTTCCCTTCTATCAAAAAGTCTCAACCAAATTTTCCTAGGGGTTTACCAAATCTAATAGGAAAAGTGTGTCTCCTTTATCTCTCTATGAATATTCTTTATCTGAAGGTATACCATAAACTACGAACCACACACATGAACCCCATTATACTACCTATATCTTACAAAATATTTATACAATCAATACCATATTAGTCATGGAAAAACCAAATGCTGCCTTAGTTTCTCAGAAAATCCTATTAAAAAGATAATATGATGTAAACAACTCATAATATAATCCCTCATCATGTATCCCTAAATTATTACAAGCTGGTTCAAAAAATAGATATTTCCCTTTTGGAACCCATTTCCAATTCATCTATTTTCTACCACACTCAAGGATATCCCCAAATATGTGTAATTAGATTACTTTTTCAAGTGAATATTATGACGAATGTTGATTAGATAGATTCATTACTCATGCCATGGATTGAAAGGGGAGAATCAAAAGCCACCATGTATAAAAATATTCTTATTTAGTCAAGATGAAAAATATGTTCTATTCAACAATATAATAATTAAGGATTAATTAATTTATTATTTATGAAATTTAATCTAAATATTAGTATTTACATTGATGATGGAAATCTATAGTATCTATTTCTATTATGGAAATTATGGTTAATCTCCAAAGGATTTTCTATATTAAATTGAGATGAATATCCTATCTATAGGCCGTCTTCATTATTTAAATGAGGAAGTGATTAAGAATGGAAGAGTAGTTAAATCATCTTCACAAGATGGATTCTCTAATTGATGGTGGTACACATCATTAAAGGACACAACATCAAAATGTATTATTTAAAAGGTAATATTGAAAATGTAATTTCTAACCCATAAGATATCTTTGATCATTTTTAGTTTATTAACAAGTTTGTTATATTTTTTATTGTCTTTATCAATAAGAAGAAATTAGAAAGACTTGACGATTTAAAAAAAACATTTATCCACTATTTTGAGATTTTTTAAATTAGATATGTTTTCACTTGGGTATGGGATATTTTAATATCCTCTTCTTTTGAATGTGTAAAATTACTAAGATTATTTTTGTGGATCCATTTCACTAGATCTAGAATATCTCTGTGTTTTGGAATGGGTTTCCAACTTCAACCACATTACTTTTGGAAACTATGTTCTATAAATGGGGATTATAGTCTTCAATCTTAATTGGACCTTATAGAATCCTCTCATCCACTATGATATTTAATCCACTATAATAGTATAGATCAAATGGAAAAAATACATTAAAATCAATAGGAATGGGAATTATGCTATAATTTTTGAAGAAAATGATCTTTTTTTGACACTGATTAACAATGTCATTCTATCTACAAATGATGGTGAAATTTCTATATGCATCGATTATGAGATGTTTCCACACATATTCAAGGAATGTAAAATTATTTACCTTATTAATGAAGAATGATGAAGGGTTTTCACTTATTCACTGTGTTCAATTAAGGGTAATGGGATAAGGATCTTTTAAATACCCTATATATATAATATATTAATTCAATGGAATAATATTGGTCACATTGACATTGATTCCATTGTTTATACGGAAGGGTGTGAGGTCAGGGTATAAGTCTCTCAGAAACAAGGAATTTTGAGAGATTTCTTATTACTAGATAATGATAATTAAGATTTTAATAATCAATGTTATCAGTAAGATTACATTAGTACAAGTGATAATATGATGACTAGTTATCTGATGTAATGGAAAACATTTTGTTTATAGTAGGCTCATGGCTAGGATAAATCTTCTAATAAATACATGATAATTAATTTTTATAAATAGATACAAGCTTCTCAATTTTAATAGAATAGTAATTTGATGATTTTTTGATTATGTTGGGGATAAATAAAGGTAAATTTAAAATAGAAAAATCGTATAATTGTGTTTCAGGGTAAGTACTAGTTCATGGTTCTCCAGAACCTGTACAAGAAGATACTCATAACCTAGATATAGTGAAATATAAGTGATAGAGGATCTCATAATTTCTATGATCATGATCAGATAAATATTTATCCGAAGATTAAAGTGATTATTGGGTCATCAGATGGAATTGAAGAAGGTGGGTTAAGATTTATGGATTATATTATCAAAGGCATTGATTTGGAGATTTATAGTGATGTACATGAGGATGGGAAGGCTAGAAGTGAGTAGGATACTCAAATAAAAGTTGATTATTGATAGTTATAGGAGAAGAAATAAATATCATTAAATTACTATAATGATAATTGGTAATTAAAGGATAATTATCAAAAAAATGTTATATTATATAATGTTATTAGTGAAGGGAGTGGAGATAGTGGAATAAGAGTATTTTGGGAAACCTCTTAAATTCAGGTTGAAGTACAATATTCAATCAATTGCTCACAAAAATATTATTGGTAATGGAAATTTAAATGATATTTAATCTAGGACACACTCCCTGAATTCATATATATATATATTGGTATGAGAGGAATGAATAAATCTATCAAAGTTGTTTTCAATGGTTTATAAACTAATGTGGCTCAACAATATCTAAATTTGAATGATCATACTACTAAATAAAATATTGAGGAAATGTCTATTGATGGTGATAATGTGGAATTTTTTTTAAATATCTAGATATTGAATATGAGGATATTTACCACAAGGGCATTTCACAGTATTTCATTCCACTATTCACAACATGTATGGGGATCTAAAAAATACCTATAAAAGTATATATAAATATATGGATTTTGGATATTTTAAATTTTATTTGTTATGTGTTTTTTTATTTTGTTGACTTTGTGGAATCATGTAATTCATCAGCACCTTATACACCTTTTCCCATATACTAATAAAAGGGTTGTATCTTGGGTTCCTAGGTTTCATGATTTACATTTTGGGAAACTGAATTTCATCAATAATAATAGTATAGAAGGACATTGTTAAAACTTTTGTATAGATTTTTCTACTTTAGGGTGATAATCCTCACACTCTTAAATGGGGGGATTCTATAGTTAGAACCACAACAGAATTTTCATAATTATTTAACTATTATGATTATTAATAATTTAAATAATGAAACATTGCGTCATGGAAATCAATGGTCCCTACATGAAATTATGTTGGATTTAAAAAAATACCATGTACTAAGATATATTATAGTTGGGATTTCATAATTTAATTTATAGTTTCCAAGATATTTGTATTACTCTCCAAAAACTAAAAAAACACTATGTGTCATTTTTAGTTAATTGTTAAATGAACTAATATTAAATATTCCCCTAATTCATACCAAATATTCTCTTAAATAAAAAAAATATTCTCTAAACTCAATATAAATATTGGAAAAATTTTATGTGGTCATATACTAGGGTGATTAAAAATTTATCCACAAGGTAGAAAACTAGTAATGTTTCCTTGAAATCTAACATACACCAATAATTAAAAATACAGTATTCTAAAAATAATGTTACACAATATCAATATATCATATCAGATGATATATAAAATACATTGGAATACCATATCCAAATATCATATGGTAATGGGATGGTAAGGATTTTAGATCTCTATTGTGATTGTAATCTTGGGAGTTTGACATGTTAGTGACAATAGACAATGTAAACCTCTCACTTTCTCATATATGAAAAATTGGATGGAGGAGAGGATATTATGCATAATATCTAGGTTAATGCAAGAAGTGACATATCTCACGGGTTTGAATCTAGGGGTTTTAGGGCTTTTGATGTTAGATCTTCGTAGAATACGACGGGGGATTTTTGGTTAGCGTTGATGGGGGCGGACATAGACAATGTGCATCGATCTTCGGTAGTTGATGTTGTGGAGAATGTTTGATATTATATAGGATCTCATATATTGGGATATATACTGGAAACAATGGGTTTTATTTCATGGAATTTGAAAAAGGCATGGAAGAATATGGATATGGCGGCTAAAGATTTTGGTCCACATCAATCTATGGTCATAGTGGATGATATAACTTATCAACAGTGATCTGATATGGTTGGTTTAGAGGTGAATCTTGCTGTAGTGGTGGTGGAAAAATCGTATGGTGTTGTACATTCTAAGGCTATTGTGGTAATTGATGTGATTAATCCTTGGCCTATAGTTAGTCCGGTGAATGAGTCATGTAGGAATAATCCATCCAATTATACTGTAGTGGTTTTAGTATATTTCGTGGTAATGATGAATCTTGGTAACTTTTCATCTACTAGGTATCACCAATTTGGTGTTGTCGAATTTGAAATAAATAAAAGAAATTTTTAATTTGTGAAGTATTTTATTTCTGAATTCACCATGAAGAAAGAAGACACCTCTTGGTTGATTTATAACAAGGAATATGTTGTTAAATCAACCAATATTTTCGTGCACTCCATTATTTCTAGAATCATTCTACCTAGGGAGTAAGACTCTAGAAAACTAATTATCTAGTTTAGAAACTTACATATACATGCGGTTATTCTTAATGGTGATGTATTATAATTTTTTATATTTTCTATAATATCATTTTACCTTTAGAAAATATGTATCCCATATATTGATGGATTAGGTAAATTTCATTAAATCCAGATATCATTTTCATACAATAATTGGATTCCAGATTAAATACATTTTTGATAAGAAATGTAGTGCTCATGTACGGATCATAATTTTTGTTAATAAATGAATCTTATTGGTCATTACCGGATATATATTTTAATAATGTAGTTTCTTTTTTCTTTTAAAAGGAATACCTAGGATTTCTGTAGGTCGCAATTGAAAGGGTAGAAATAAAAGATTAACACGGTTATTATGGGTGTAATGAATTACCATATGGATGGGGAAAATTATCTTTTCAATGATGCTTTTATATGAATTGATGATAAATACACTTAATCATATATAAAAAATGAATCTCAAACTAATGATAAATATTTAGAGAACTATGTAGTTGAAGAATGTAGTTATGACTAAGTTGTATTAGGGATAACAATTCTAATCTACATTCCAATGCAAGGATAGAAATTTAAATATGAGATTTGAAATCGTAAACATAGTAGGTAAAAAGTTCATTGCACACAGATCATCAATATTTCAACTGAGGATCACCTCAACCAAGGTAATAGTAAATATATTTTAATTTTATAGGAGGAAATCAATAAACTATAAAAATAGAGGGAAACTGTGGAAAATGGGATGATATAGAATATGATTCCCTATAAAAATATTTTAATCAAGAAATTTCTAAATAGAATAAATTTGTCATGGATGATGAAGGATTTAAAGACGACCTTCCATGGAAATCAAGATGTAGGAAAGATTGCTCAGACCTAAATCTAATCATGGTTACAAGGTATCAAGGAGCATTATATTTTTCATTACAATGGTATGAAGATTATGATGCATTGTGTCTATTTGAATATGATTTTTGATTCATTTTTATCTTTGAATGAGGGTATAACTACTTGTATGACCCCTCCCATCTTTCTTTGTATTTTATTTTTCATTTAATAAAGATCGATTCAACTATTACAAGTAATAAAATATATATATTTATAAATATCATATTGTGTATTATATCTAATACAATGATTATACAATATAAAATAGATAAATTGAATGTAATTACTCATATATTTAGGTAATATGCCCATTAGTCTTCCACTTTCAGTAAATATTCATACAAGTATGTACAATTAAGTATTATAGAACATCTCATTTATAATAGCTTCTAAAATCTTAACCAAAACTATTTTTAGATATCAATGAAAACTAATTTTAAAAAATGTCATAAATTTTCACCATTTCATATATCATATATGAAAAAGTATCCCAATATATCCAAAAACCCTTTAAATATCCTTTAGAAAAACTTTTATAGTAGCTTTATAAACTTTTTAAGAATTATTTTCATCAAACAATGAAAAATTGTATCCCCATGAATCATTGTAGTGTTAAAAAAATTATGAATTCTCATTCTATATTTTAAGTAAAAGAATTCCACTATAAAAACATAAATCCTACTAAATATAGACATGTATTTTCATTATCTCCCTCAAAAATATGTATTTTTATTCTTTTTTTACTAATTCTATCAAATACAATATATATGATCATATAATCTCTTTTACTAAGAAATCAAGGTATCATGATACATTAAGTATTTTTATATTTTATTCCACAATCATTCTTCTTCTAATTAAATGTTTTAATTATCTAGAAAAAACAATTTAGTAGTTTAGTGGGAACACATAATGGAAACCAAAAACATGAAATAGAATAACCAAATTCATCCCAAACTCAAAAATATAGAAACAAAAATTCTCTGATCTAATCCAATAACAAATAAAAACATAACTAATTTAATACCATCTTAAAAAAAGAGTAGAATAATTTTTCTATGATTTCCAATCCCTTTAAGAGTAATCATTGATCATTGAGTTAGAATGAACAATCCTATATTTCTATGAAAAATATGGGACATTAAGGTTATGATGAAGTTAAAAAAGATCTCCAATGGATATAAAGATGAAATTAGAGAATATATGAAAATCAAAAAGTCTAAAATGTTTGTCATCATAATTAATGATATAAATATCCACATTTGACTACATCCTATGAATTATATCATTATAAATTTTTTAAGGTTTACTCAAAATCCACATCATAAAATACTCTTCCAAATTTATGTTGTTATCAAAGACATTTTTTGTGTATAATTACTCATATGAGTACTTTCCAAACCTTATATATATCTCCTTCATTCCTGCTAAGAAGTGAGGGGGGGGGGATTTATCAACCCCATGTTTAGGTAGAAATTTATTATTCAATGCATAACAAATTATAACTGAATCTCTATTCCAAGAGGGGAGTACATTATTTTTCTCAAAATGAGGATTTATCTAACTGATGCTAGACATGGAGGGAGTGACTTCTTGAATTGAATTTTGGCATTGTACTCTACTCTCCTGAACATTTATTTCCTCTTTATGGGGTGATCATCTATACACATTATAGATAATTTATTTACCTAAAAATGTAGTAATCATTGCTTTTCATATTATTTTTCTGTATTTTTATTTAATATATTCTTCCATTTATTGAAAAATATTCCCTTAATTCATTTCTTTCTCGCATCATGTTTTTCTAACTATAATGAAGATGTACCAATTCATGTTTATCCTCCTCACAGAATAATTAAAACTATAATGTTTCATAAATTTCATCAATGGAACCTCCAAGACCCACATCAACATCCTCCTCTATAGGGTTATCCTTACAGCTCTTTTCCCTAAATTTCATTCTTTTCTACTATGTCATTTAAAATTCTCACCATTAGGGTTCATTGTTTCCCTTAGAATATTCTCATTTGTTTTAAAAAAAATTGTATAACTAAACACTAGTTAATCTCTCCTACATCACATCAAGACTATCCCAGATCCCGGACATAGACTAGTGTGATTCCATTATTGATTTTGAAATTGGTTTCCTGCTCTTTTCCATTCCTAACATTCCTTCTGTAATGATACAATCTATATTTTCTTATTTATTCACCATTGTGGGGACATTAATAGAAACTGAACATCATAATTAAGAACCATAAGACATTTAGGAGCCATAAATCAAAATAAAAAATGATTTTTACACCTTGTATGACAAAAGGAGTCCAAATAAGGTTTAAAATTTCTATATAATAATTTGAAGTACCTTTTGATAGACTCAGTGGAAGAATCCTTGTAATTATCCATTTTTTACAATTTAATGAAGAAGAATATTCCTTCATAGTTATACAAACTTACCAAACCTGTAAAATTAAACTAATATATGGATTACTGAGAACCATTTCCCATGATATCATAATCGAAATTTCCTTTCCAACATATGCACTTCTATTTAGGATTGGATCAATGAGAGCCATAATAATCTTTTGACCAACAATCCCAAATTAAAACTCATTGATGAGGTCAAATACAATCATATACTTACATAAAGAAACTTTTAAAAAATACACTAAATAATTCCCCAGTGAAAATTATGTATAAATATATGTCACATGAAGATTCATATTTTCTTGATTTTATGATTACAAATTGATAGAATAGATGAACACATAAGATTTAATTTACCAAGATATATAGGAACATAGTATGTCCCTCTTCTAAATATATAAAAATATAACTTATTACTTAAACAGGTATGGTTTTAAAATTATATTGTATATCTCATTCTAAAAACAAGATATAACATTCATATTATGAAGGAGAATATCTTATTTTAATTAACTCTATAAAGTTTACTTGATCAATAATATACCCAACTGCCATTAATTAGATCATCCTCACGGATAGAATAATAAAGGTATCAATACATAATGGTTTTCATGATAGTAATATTTTCAACAGCATTTAATGTGGATTAGATATGAAACATAAACCCTAATTATATCTTTGACATAGTGTATAACACTCAATGTGAAATATGTGGTTCATTATCTGGAACACTAAACACTTTTTAGGCCTCATAAGTGAATTGAAATTATCTCTACATACCCAAACAATTATAATATTATCATATTATCACAATCTATAAAACCTCATGACAAATGTCAATCAAGGATAAATAAGTATCATAATTGGAGAGGTTAATTATCAATTCCCTTCAAATAATATATACATTCATCACCAATGAATGATACAATATTAGTTCACTTTTTTATATGATGATGCAAATTTTATGTTATCAATATCCATTATAAAGAAAAAAAAGACCATTAAAAAGTGTGTTTCTATTCATATACAATATGATAAATGACATAATATACATTATAAATAATATATTTTAATGCTTTGTTAATTTATTACATTACTATGTTATTTTAACCAAATCATTATGGGTGAATGTATATGAAGAAACCTTATTTTAATAATGCTAATATTAGTATACACAATCCACTTGTAAAACTCGTTCAATAAAATATTCATACACATTAACTTACCCACATAAAGTGTTACAATGTTAATTACTTTTATATTGATAAATAATTATAAATATTTCAAATATCAATATCGTTATTGAATTATTAAACATTATTTTAGCATTGATTTTATAAAACTTAAGGAAACACTTACATTAATACCACTACCACAAAATGGGCCAAGGCCAGTTCCACCCATTATCAGCGCTAACAAAAAAGTGCTCATAAAGGGTGGTACCTTTATCAGCGCTAAAAAAGAACTGATAAAAGTAGTCCGTTATTTGTTCATTTTTTTCGTTGATAAAGGTGCCCCTTTAATAGTGCTAATTTTTAGTGCTGTTAAAGTGTACCCCTGTATCATTGCTTTTTTTAGTAGCACTGATAAAGGGGGTCTTCATCAGTGATTTTTTTAAAAGCGCTGATAAAGGGTCTACTTCCAAAAAAATTCATTTAAAATATATTTTAATATTTAAATATATAGATATAGTTATATTAATATGAATATAATATATATTTTTTAAATATAATTTTAAATATATTTTAGATAAGTATAAATATACAGTTACACATAATATATAAGATATTTAGTGAAAATGAATTATAAAAACAATTATAAAAATATTTTTAATTAATAAATTTCTAATTATTACGGAATAATAGTCATTTAATAACAATTTTAAGACTAAAAAAATAAAATAAAAATTACAAAAAGATCCAAAATATGTTGAAAACACAACTAAAACATTAAACGGCCATAAATTTTGATCCGAGTGTCTGTTTGAGCTCTACAATATTTCAAATTGAAGCCTATACCATATATTTTATATAAATATGTGACGTACACTTTAGATTTTACAAGGAACATTTCCTTCATTTAAATTTTAAATTCTATATGTACAAAAACACTATTACTTGCCTCTTAAAAATTATATTTTATCAAAAATTTACTTCTATGAAACACACTCATTTATTATTGGGAATAATAATTATTTACATTGGGTTAGTATTCAATAAAAACCTTTTGTTTTTAGAGTAATATTTTAAAATTTTGACTTAATTCATTAGAATATTTTATTGTTGGGTAGTGGGAAGTCATTCCATATTTCATGAAAAACAAACGTGGAAAGCTCAATTTATCATGGATAAAAAAATTATACTTTTAATATTTAAAATAATATATATAATTTTTTCAATCAAATAAATTTATAAAAAAAACCTATCCATATTTATTTTAAAAAAATATTTATTTATGATATATATTTTGTCAAACAAGATAAATAATGTTAGATAAAATGTATAATATTTATTTAGATTAATATATTATTTTATATGTAAACCATTTAATACACCTCATTATTATAGAAACTATTTTTTTGTCTAATTAATGAGGAAATCAATCACTATCCACTTTCTCTTTCTCAAATTTTTATCCATATATGTATTCATAATAATTTTTCAATATATGTATTTTTATCACGTATACAATAAAATATATGAATTGATTTCTATAGAAAATAACACCTGATGTGGAATATCCATAAAATTTTCTATATCCATTTCGGTAATCTGGATAATTTTTTAAGCATTGATAAGGTTTTTTATAGTGGAAATTTTTTTCTTCCATAGAAAATACCTTTTCTATTTCAATGAAGTTAATATAAAATTTTTATATACTTTTTTCTTTTCATTGAGGATGAAAATTCACCCTTTACATTTTATAAAATCATTGTGGAAGTTGATCTTGGATCTCTCATATCCTATATAAAAATCCTAAAATATTTAATTGATCATGTGAAATTTTATTAAACTCATTCATTTTATTGTTAATGATGGACTCTCAAAAACTTTTAGATAGTGATTTTAGAATCCAATTCATGGAAAGATTAAGCTTCAGTGGTGACCCCAGTATCACTATGTCATTTATGTTCCAATTAATATAAATAACATGAATTTATATAAAATCCTTCTCATCCACATTATTTTGAAATAATGACTTAGAAAATTTATATCAATTTTATATATTCTATTCCTAATATATATTCTTCAGGTCATCAGAAAGCTAAAAAATATTCATTAGTGATGAGGTGATCATATGGTTTATTGTATCCATTGTTTTTGGACATTATACCTGTAGTTATATTTTTTGTATTATTTTATTTATGATTAATAACCATATGCTAGTAATCACTCTTTGAGAAAACTTTTTTCTACATTAATCCCCACATCTTAAAATTTTCAATGTCCCTATTCTCAATTTCATAAGGAATAAGTTATCGATAGTGATTTCTGAATCTATCATACCTATAATTAATTATCATTGTGATCATCGCTATAATCATTATATATATAAGATTCTTACACAAAACCAAGTAGCTTATCAGGTAAATTCCATTTCCAACAAAGGATTGGTTCTCCATCAATATTGATAATGGAATATATCCTTAATTCATATATTTTAGTGTAGATCCAATCTATATCTCATACTTTATCCTCTTTATATATTGGGTTATTCCACTCTCGCCAATCTCATCTAAACAACAATATTACTCACATAACCCAACTATAATAATCACTATCCTTTGGGATATACAATCTCTCCCATTTTATTTTTTATCAATACTTTTAAATACATCACATAAATTCCTATCAACATATATTCAATAGCTCTCATTTAATATCCCATTATTGATATAAAATAAAAAGGTGACTGGGAATGAAAAATTCATATTCATCTCACGCTTATATCGAGAATAAAATTATCCTATCCTCTCATTTATTATCCTCTATTCTGAATATTATATCCTAATTCACATGAGATGTGGTAAGGGTGGTTATGGAAATGTTATTTTTCTATGATTTCTCCTGTAAATTTACATAGGCTAGGGTTCCATCTCTTGAAATTAAGATAAATGATCTTATTTTTCTTTTTTGTTGATTTTTTCCTTGAATCATTTTTATGGATTTATTTTAGTGTGATTCCTTTCGCTATAATGGATTCACAACCCTGCCATTTCATATCATTTCTATTTGAATATTTCTTCTCATTATTCCACATTAAATGTGTAATCACTATGTCTTTCATCTTATGAAAACATTCAATCTATTGTGTTATTGATCAAGAAGAATTTTTTAGGGGGACTTTTATTCTAGAGCTTCTTTGGTTGTATCATAATTCTTCATCTCAATTGTGGTTATTTTTACTTCTAACAAAAAGTGGAACTGGTATTTTAAAATTACCGTGATAAAGACCTAATTATTCTACTTGATTACAAATTTAAACGGATAAAGATGTTTGTGAGTGTTTATAGAATTCATCCATTCGATTTTGGGTGTGGTTTTAATTTTTTTGGTTTTGTTTGGTTACTTGTTCTGTTATATTCCACATCCATTCCATATCAGCAATAATAATGTTTATAATGGTATTATAAGGGGGGCTCTAGTGGTTTATCATAAACATAAAAAATCATATTTTGGTATGTATTGATGTATAATAATATTTTGTTTCATTTTATTCAATTTAATTTTGACATGTTTCAACATTGATGTTGGTGAAAATAATCAAGGTGAGTTGAATCATTGTATGTGGTCTCCTATTTTGTTAATATGATCTCATCGGTGATGGTGTTCTTCATAACATGTGGAATTTTTTATGGTGTGATATATTATGTGTTATCAATTTGTGAGGGGTTGTATGATCGATGACATTTTAAAATAACTACCAATTATTTAAATGTTATTTTCTTATAATATTATACATTTTTTGTATTCAATTAATATATATATATATATATATATTAAATTTTTTCGTGGTTTAGAATCTAGTTGATGGTGTAAGTATCCCCATTGATCTTTAAAAATGAATATTATGAAAAATTAAAAAATATATGTTATGAGAAGTTTGAGATCACATTTTACCTAGAAATGAGTCACTGATTAATATTTTCATAGTCTACATGAGCAGTCTGAGTATATAGGACATGATTTGTTAACCTAAACCTAAATTTTATACATAAAAAATTTAATTTTTTATATCAATTATGAAATCCCTTCCAAGGGAATATTTATGTAGTTTTACATATAAGCACCTTCACTCATCTTCAACAAAAACATTAAAAAATTTAATTTCAGGAATTTGTACCACCATTTAAGAAAACATCCCCCTAAAAAACTCTCCCCCTTAATATTCATATTTGATACATTAAAAATAATAATAGGAATTTTTTTTCGTACCATAGACATAAATTTATTAAAACCATATAGATTACAATATTTTCATATAAAATGATAGATTTATATAAGCCTAATCATCTTCTCATCTCCCCTCAAGGGATACATTCCAAAAAAATTTCATTATGGTTGGGATTATTTAAAGTTTACTGAAACAATTTTCATTTAACATCACATGAAGTATTGTAATTTTCCATCAGAATACAAGTTAAATCTTTCCAAGTTGGATATTCATTCTACCTATAAACCTTACATAAAACTGAAAAATTCATTTATCATACATCACCTTCAATTACAATCATGAATACAAATATATATATATATATATCATATATATATTGTAATAATTTGAATTCTCATTAGAAAATTAGTATGGATAATAGGGATGATATTTTCTCCCCAATCAAGAAACTCATTTCTTATCAACTAAACTCTTATAAGAACACTTTTTTCATTACCCTCCAAGGACTTTATCAGTGCTTTTTGGAGAACTGATAATGGGAACCCCCCTTTATCTACGCCAGCTTTAACAGCGTTTTTCTAGAGCTGTTCAAGGCCTTTTTCAGTGCTAATAATAGGGGTATTTGATGTAGTGTACCTTTTTATTATCTTAAATCCTACACCATATATTTTATGGAAATATGTAAAATTCACTTATGATTTTACTAGGAACATTTATTTCATTTAATTTTTAAATTAACTTTGCAGAAACACACTATTACATGCCTCTTAAAAACTATATTTTCTAAAAAAATTACATCTATGAAACAAAGTCGTTTATTGTTACGAATAATAATTATTTACTTTGGGTTAATATTATGGAAATGCCTTTGGTTTTTAGGGTAATATTGTAAAATTTTGACTTAATTCATTAGAATATTCCATTGTTGGGCAGTGGGAAATATTTCCATATTACATGAAAAACAAAAGTGGAAGGGTATATTTATCATGGATAAAAAAATTTATACTAATAATAATTAAAATAAGATATATAATTTTTTAAATTAAATAAATTTATAACAAAAAAACTATCTAGATTTATAATAAAAAAAAAATTTATTTATGATATATATTTTTTCAAACAAGATAAATAATGTTAGATAAAATGTATACTATTTATTTAGATATATACATTATTTGATATGTGAACCATTTAATTCACCTCATTTATATAGACTATATTTCTTTCGTCTAATTAATGAGAACATCAATCACTATCCACTTACTCTTTATCAATTTTTTACCCATATATGTATTCATAATAATTATTCAATATATATTTTTTATCATGTATAAAATAAAATATATGAATTGATTTATTTGACATTAATACCTGATGTAGAATATCCATAATATTTTCTATAGCCATTTAGGTGATCTGTATAATTTTTTCTGCATCGAAATGGTTTCTTATAGTGGAAATATTTTTCTTCCATTCAAAATTCCTTTTTCTATTTCAATGATGATAATATATACTTTTTATATCCTTTTTTCTATTCATTGAGGCCGAAAATTCACCCTTTTCATTTTATAAAATTATTATGGAATCTGATCTTGGATCTCTAACATCCTATATACAAATCCAAAAATATTTAATTGATCATGTGAAATTTTAATGAACTCATTCATTTTATAGTTAATGATGGACTCTCAAAACATTTTATATGGTGATTTTAGAATCCAATTCATTGTAAGATTAAGCTTCAGTTGTGACCCTAGTATCAATAATTCATTTATGTTACAAATCATATTAATAACAAGAATTTATAAGAAATCATCTAATCCATTTTATTTGGTAATAATGACTAAGACTTTTTTTTATCAATTTTATATATTCTATTCCTAATATATAATATTTAGTTCATTAGTAATCTTAAAAAAATTCATTAGTGTCGAGGTGATCATATGGTTAACTATCTCCTGGGATTTTGGTTATTATACCTATAGTTATATTTTTTTCTATATTTTATTAATGATTAGTAACCATATGCTGGTTATCACTCATAGAGAAAATTTTTTCTACATTAATCCCAACCTATTTAAATTTTAAATATCCCTATTCTCAATTTCAAAAGGAATAAGTCATCGATAGTGATTTCCCAATCCATCGGTACCTTTATTTAATTATCATTTCTATCATCTCTATAATCATTATATTTATAAGATTCTTTCACAAAACCAAGTATCTTATCTGCTAAATTTTATTTCCAACAAAGTATTCGTTATCCATCAATATTGATATTGGAATATATCATTAATACATATATTCCAGTGGAGATCCAAACGGTATCTCATAGTCTATCCTATTTAACTATTGGGTTCTTCCACCATCACCAAACACATCTTAACAAAAATATTACTCATTTAAAACAACTGTAATCATCACAGCCCTTTGGGATATCCAATCTGTCCCATTTTATTTTTTATCAATACTTTTACCTACCTCACATAAATTCTTATCAACTTATATTAACTAGCTCTCATTAATTCTACCATTATTGATATAAAATAAAAAGGTGAATGGGAATGTAAAATTCGTATTCATATCACGCTTCTATCGATAATTAAATTATTACATCCCCTCATTTATTATCCTCCATTCTAAATGTTATATTCTAATTCAGAGGAGATGGGGTAAGGGTGCTTTTTAAAATGTCATTTTATCCATGATTTATCTTGTAAAGTTACCTGGGCTAGGGTTCATTCCCTTGAAATAAATATTAATGACCTTAATTCCTCATTTTTATTATTTTTTGCCTTGAATAATTTATATGGATTTATTTTAGTGTGATTCCTTTCGCTATAATGGATTCCCCACCCTTCCATTGCATATCATCTCTATTTGAATATTTCTTCTCATGATTCCATATTCAATGTGTAATCAAGGTGTTTTTCATCTACTTAAAACATTAAATCTATTATGTTGTTGATCGAGAAGAAATTTTTTTGAGGGGGGGGGGCTTTATTCTGGAGGTTCATTGGTTGTATCAAAATTCTTCATCTCAATTGTGGTTATTTTTCCTTCTAACCTAATGATGAACTGGTATTGTACCATTAACATGACGATGACTTAATTATTATATTTGGTTACTAATTTAAATGGATAAAGGTGTTTGGGAGTGTTTATGGACTTCATCTATTCGATTTTTGGTGTGGTATTTAATTTTTTGGTTTTTTTGGATACTTATTTAGTTACATTCCACAACCATTCTATATAAGGGAAGATGATGTTCATAATGGTCTCATAAGGGGGGCACTATTAGTTTCTCAAAAACAAAAGAAAACATATTTTGGTATGTTTTGATGTATCATTATATTTTGTTTCATGTTATTCAATTTGATTTTGACATGTTTCATCTTAGATGTTGGTAAAAATAATCTAGGTTAGTTGAATAATTGTATGTGGTCTCCTATTTGGTGAATATGATCTTAGTGGTGATGGTGTTATTCATAACATGTGGAATTTTTTTATGTTTTGATATATTCTGTGGTATCAATTTGTGAGTGGTTGTATGATCGATGACATTTTCACAGAATTACCAATTATTTAAATGTTATTTTCATATATTATTATGCATTTTTTTATTCTATTTATATATATATATTACATTTTATTAGGGTTTAGAATCTATTTAGTGGTTTAAGTATCCCCATGGATCTTTAAATATGAATATTATGTAAAATTAAAAAAATAGCTTATGAGAAGTTTAAGATCACATTTTTCATAGAAATGATTCACTGATTAATAATGACATAGTCTACTTGAGAAAGCTGAGTATATAGGACATTATTTTTTAACCTAAACCTAAATTTTATACATAAACTATTTAATTTTTTATATAAATTAATAAATCCCTTCCAAGGGAATATTTATGTAGTTTTACATATAAGCACCTTCAATCATCTTCAACAAAAAAATTATAAAAATCAATTGAAAGAATATCTATCACCATTTAAGATATCATCCCCCGAAAAAAACTCTCCCCCTTAACAGTCATATTTGATACATTAAAAATAATGATAGGAATGTTTTTGTCATACCTTAGACACAAATTTTTCATCACCTTGTAGATTACAATATTATCAAATAAAATGATAGATTTATATAAGCCTACTCATATTCTTATCTCCCATCAAGGGATACTTTCAAAACTATTTTCATTATGGTTGGGATTATTTGAAGTTAATTGAAACAATTTAGTTTTAATACCCCATGAACTATTGTTAGTAGTCATTAGGATACCAGATAAATCTTTCCATGAGGGATATTCATTTAGTTATAAACCTTACATAAAATTTAAAAGTTCATTTATCATACATCACCTTCAATTCCAATCACGAATAAATATATATATATATACATATATATAAATACATATATATATATATATGGGAATAATTTGAGTTCTCTTTGGAAAATTAGTATGAAAAATAGGGATGAGATTTTATCCCCAATCCAGAAACTCATTTCATATCATGTAAACTCTTATAAGAACTCTTTTTTCTTTACCCTCCATTGATTCTATATATTTTGACCTCATTTAGATGTATTTAAATTTTTATTTCATTACATTTCTTCTTTTATGAATGTGGTTTTTACATTAGAGTGTTAAAATCGGATGCAATCATTTGGACTAACTCTATATTATTATTCATTTACAACTATCTTTTCTATGTATTTATTAATTCATTAGGAACATTATATTATTTAACCTTGTGTGAGGACTCATAAATTATAGTAAATCTCTTGACATATGAATTCATTATTTCTTAAAATTTCTTATTCAATATCTACAACATCCCATATTTTAAAATCACATGACAAAGGCAACCCATCGATGACCCATATTGGTTCTCCACGTTACTTTATATATGTCTCTTGATGAACCATAGGTTTCTAACTAGGGGAGTGGGTTTTGTGGTGTTTCCATGGGTTGGATATACCATAATATCAAAGTAAACATAGTAAAATTAACCAAAAATAAACTAAATAATGTAATTATAGTATGTGGATGTTGTCACGAACCGAATCTGGTCACCGCCAAAACCGGCACCAAACCCAGCCCGTGACATGACCCGAAGGGCGTTCCCCATCCCCACGGGCTGGCACAAGTGTCGGGGTATCATAAAAATTCATTTGGGAACGATTTACCCGAGTTTGGGTTCATAAGATAACCAAAAACAAACAACAAACCAAATCTGAAAAATTATGCCAAACAAGAATTAATAAAAATTCAGAACATAGTATATGAGTTTAAACAAGACACAAGAGGTCCAAAGGTACATAAACGTAGCAGCAAACCGCCCAAGAGACTCCACACGACAAGGGGTCATCACCCACAAGTCGTCTCCACAACACCGCACCATCGAGAGAAACTAGCAACCCGAACCGCCATCGCCCAAGGCTTTTCCTTTTCCTGTGTCAAACATGATCAAGTCTACTTACACCAAAAGGTGTAAGTAGGGTGTGAGACTAAGCCCAATAGGATATCACCCAAGGATTTCAAGAGATAGGAATTGTAAAATAAAAGGCTTGCCAGAGTTATAAATAGATAATAGTGGCATTTATTTCTAAAAGTGCAACCTTGAAAAGAAAATAACTTTCAATGGGGATAACTATAAAGAATCAGTGAAATTGAATAAAACATTCAAGCTGCTGGTTTTCACATCCCAAAATACCATAAAGAAAGTTTAAATGCCAAAAAGGCCACGAGCACCAAGCGTAGGAACCCCCCTAGGTACTAGTTTGTTGTTAGCCCCAAGTACCTCGTACCTCGGTGAAAGTAACCATAACGAAATTCGTTCTCATGCACGAGCCACTAGTAGGGAGCATACCCATTACCTAGTGGTCTCCAATCATCTCCATTATAGTTTTGTTAGTGTTATCCATGTCAGACTTGCTAAGTGAACCATGGTCAAAACCCCTCCGTTCACTAGCGTACTAGTACACGTTAGCCCACCTAGATACCCGGGTTTCCCGTATTGTGCTCAAATAGTCACCACATGCTACCAAAATCAATATTCACATATAAATGTCAGTTCTGGTCACACACATTCAAAATAGTATCTACACCTTCTTTTCACCTTTTGCGTAACTCAATAAACCATTTATAATTTCCATAAAACAATTTCAAGAAAATTAATCAAATGTTGCACATTAAATTCATCTAAAATCCCATATTTAAAACCAAATGGAGACCAATATTATACCAAAACATAAATTTCAGCATCAAAACATTTTTATAAATCCAATCCCTGAATTATAAAACAACACCAAGAGGCACAATATGCTTTACACATGTAAAACACCCATTTTCACACAAGATTGGCACTTAAAAATCTACCACTTTTAAAATGCTACCCAAATCAATTTTTGAAATCAAAATACTGAATGATGAACATAATGGAAACCTAAATACAGAAAGCCAACTCATTATACAATACCTACATATGAAATCACCTACCAAAAGAGTCAAAACCCCCAAATCCTTGTGCGTCACTTCAACCGCACCTCCGCCGCACCACAAAGGAGTAAGATTGAACCTAAAACCAGAGGATTGGACCAAGAAACTCAAAACTAAAACCCTAGGTATGAAACCCCATCTTCTGGACATTTGGGGATTCAATAAAAAGGGAAGAAACCCTAAGAAGAAGGGAGGAATAAGGAAGAGAAACAACTTACTTGAGAAATCTGGACGTTTTTTGGAGCTACAGAAGTTCGGCCCTAAATCGCGACAAATATGAGCTCCAAAGAGGCGAAAACGAAGATGGGGGTGTGTCTGGGTTCGATGGGAATGTGTGAGAGGTGGAATCACCGAAAAAGGATAAACAATAAATATTTTATGAAATCATTACAAAAAAAATTTAAAACTGGAAATGGGCTTTCGGGTTGGCCCAATACCTAATTTTATCACCCAAATCCATGATTCTAATGAATTTTTAAGGGGCCCAAAATTATTTTTTGGTTTTAATATT
The DNA here is from genome assembly GCA_963277665.1 of Viscum album. Lineage (NCBI taxonomy): Eukaryota > Viridiplantae > Streptophyta > Magnoliopsida > Santalales > Viscaceae > Viscum > Viscum album. The sequence goes on from OY728153.1 coordinate 45,762,126, forward strand.
TAAATGAAGGTCATTTTGGAAGTTGAATGGTTGAAAAATGTTGAAAAACGAAGGAGTTATTAAAGAAACAAAATATACTTTCAAAAGTGGAAATGGGCTCTTAGGTTGGCCCAAATTTTGGAAACCCACTATTTCCTTTAAAAATGCATGAAAACCCACCAAAACAACTCAAGGATGTAAATTAAATGAAAAATACCTCTAAATATTTCATGTATGTGACAATTCCCCCCCCCCCCCATGAAGGACTTTCCGCCTCGGAAAGTCAACATGAGGCTTGATTGGAAAACAAGAACGGGTACTCTTCCTCGACCCACGACTTTGGCTCCCATGCCTCATGTGTATCATTACCATGCTGCCATAGAACCCGGACTAATGGAATAGACTTCCCTCGAAGTATCTTCTCTTGGGAGTCCACTATTTTCGCTGGCCTCTCAACAATAGACAAGTCAGGCTCTATCTCCAATTCTTCCCAACTCAACACATGGGACGGATCCGGGTAGTATTTCTTCAACTGAGAAACATGGAAGACATCATGGATGGATGTCAACTGAGAAGGTAAGGCCAACCTGTATGCCACCTTTCCAATACGTCCAGTGATCTCAAATGGCCCGACATACCGTGGAGTCAGCTTACCTTGCTTCCCCAATCGACGATGGCCTAAACGAGGGGCCACCTTCAAGAATACTCTATCACCCACAGAAAACTCTAGGTCTCGACGCCTCCGGTCAGCATATGATTTATGACGACTCTGAGCTGTCAATAAACGTTGCCTGATTAATTTTACCTTCTTAGATGTCTCCTGCACCATACTCGGCCCCAGTAGTGAGGTCTCACCTACCTCATCCCAACAGAGGGGGGACTGACAAGGCCGACCATAGAGCGCCTCAAAACTAGCCATTCGAATCGAGGATTGGTAACTGTTATTATAAGCAAACTCCACCAATCCCAAATGGGTATCCCAAGAACCTCCAAAGTCTAGGACACATGCACGAAGCATGTCCTCTAAAATCTGATTTGCCCGCTCTGTCTGACCATCCGTCTGTGGATGGTATGCTGTGCTCATCTTAATCTGGGACCCCAAGTCCTTCTGAAGGCCTTCCCAGAATCGAGATGTGAAAGGAGGGTCTCTATCTGAGACAACTGCTGATGGCACACCATGGAGTCTCACCACCTCCTGAAGATACAAACGGCCCAACTCATCCACTTTAGATGTATCTCTGATCGGAATGAAGTGGGATGATTTGGTTAGACGATCAATCACCACCCAAATGGCATTCTTAGCTCGAGGTGTACGAGGTAATACAACAATGAAGTCCATGGCAACCTCATCCCATTTCCAGGTAGGAATGGGTAGTGGTTGGAGCAAACCGGAGGGCCTTTGGTGCTCTGCTTTCACCTGCTGGCATGTGTATCATCTCGACACAAAGTCCGCTATGTCCCGTCTCATACCAGCCCACCAAAACTGCCGACGGACATCATAATACATCTTAGTGGCACCCGGATGGACAGCCCACTGAGACTGGTGGCTATCCTGCATCACCACCTTCTGTAGAGATAACGGCACTACCGAACGACCCTTGAAGCACAAGATGCCCTCGGGAGATGACGACCAATCAGAGGATGTCTCCCCACCATGAAGAAACTGCTTCAATCGCTGACAAAGCTCATCACTAGGTTGTTCCTACTGAATCAACTCCAACAGAGAAGGAGTCAACTGGATGCTCGCCAAGAATGCCCCTCCACTATGTTCCTTGGTCTCCACATGCATCTGAGAAAAGATCCCCATCAATGTCCACTCATCACTGGACTTCCTCAAAGCCTGCACTGGAACCCTTCTGCTCAAGGCGTCGGCCACTACATTACCCTTACCTGGGGTATAGACAATGTCAAAATCAAACCCCTGCAAGTACTCGATCCAGCGACGCTGCCTCATGTTGAGTTCCTTTTGTGAGAAGATATAAGCCAAGCTTTTGTGATCAGAATAGACCACAAACTTCTCCCCAAAGAGGTAGTGACGCCACATCTTCAAAGCATGCATCACTGCTGCCAACTCCAAGTCATGGGTTGGGTAGTTCTTTTCGTGTGGCCGAAGTTGGCGAGAGTCATACGCCACCACATGATCATCCTGCATAAGCACCCACCCAAGACCCATACCTGAAGCATCACAATAAACCACATATCCCTTTCCAGCCTCTGGTAAAATCAGCACGGGGGCAGTAGTCAATCGCCTCTTTAGCTCCTCGAATGATTCCTGACATTCTGGACCCCATACAAACTTCGCCCATTTCCGGGTGAGGGAAGTCATCGGTGAAGCAAGCCGAGAGAAATCCCGAACGAATCGCCTGTAATAACCGGCCAAGCCAAGAAAACCCCTGATCTCGAACACATTCTTCGGTTTCTCCCATGACATGACTGCACTAATTTTCTCAGGGTCCACTGAAACTCCATGCTCTGAGATCACATGCCCCAGAAATCTCACCTCTCTGATCCAGAAAGTGCACTTTGACAACTTTGCATAGAGGCGGTGATCTCGTAATGTACCCAAAACGATCCTCAAGTGATGTTCGTGTTCCTCCTCAGAGCAAGAGTATACCATAATTTCATCCACGAACACCACAAAAAAGGAATCGAGATACTGATGGAACACCCTATTCATAAGTGCCATAAATACTGCTGGAGCATTGGTCAATCCGAAGGGCATGACCAAATACTCAAAGTGGTCGTACCTGCTTCGGAAGGCTGTCTTAGGGATATCTGACTCCTTCACCCTGAGTTGATGATACCCTGAACGTAGGTCTATCTTTGAGAACCACTTTTCCCCCTTCAACTGATCAAACAAATCATCTATTCTGGGCAAAGGGTATTTGTTTTTAATTTTTACCTTATTCAGCTTCCGGTAGTCAATGCACAACCGGAGGGATCCATCAGCCTTTTTTGCAAACAACACAGGAGCGGCCCAAGGAGAGACACTCGGGCGAATGAATCCTTTGGATTCTAAGTCGTCCAGCTGTATCTTTAATTCCCTCAACTCGGTGGGGGCCATGCGATAAGAAGGAAGAGATATCGGCTGTGTTCCCGACGCCAGATCAATCGAAAACTCCACATCCCGCTCCGGGGGAAAACCAGAAAAATCATCAGGGAATACCTCTGGAAACTCATTCACTACATGAGGCAGTGAAACTTCAGGGGAAATACCATCCTCTAGCATAAGAGAAGATAACTAGAAGATAACACTTCCCAACTCTGGGAGTGGAGGCCCTGCGCGACCTGACCGAGGATCCCATTCTCCATGAAAAACCTGACGACTCCCATCAGGTGCCGTGAAACTCACACACAGTCTATAGCAATCGATGTGTGCCTGGAAGTGTACTAGCCAATCCATCCTGAGTATGACATCAAAAAGGCTCATATCTAAGACCAAGAGGTCCCACTCCATCTCAACCCCTGACACAGAAAGCGCACAAGATGGGCACCTGAGACCCTGCTCCTTCTTCTTTCCCAGCGGTGTCACCAACTCCATTGCGAATGACATCAAATCAGTTGGCAGATTCAGAATGTCCACAAAACGGGATGAAATGAATGAAACAGAGGCACCAGTATCAAAAAGAGCAGTAGCTATAGAAGATGAAATCAAAACGGTACCTCGAACAGTCAACGGTCCCGCCTCTGATCCTGGTGGTGCATGATCCACCGCATGGAGATGTCCAGTCTCTGCCTGAAGACGACCACTAGTTTGTGGTTGTGCCCTGAACCGGCTTTGCCCAGAAGATGACCCAGCCCTACCACCACGGCTGCCAAATAGAGATCCCCCAGTCCTCGACGGCTCAGACTGTGCTGGCACTCCTCTGGGAGCCATGGATCCTGCCCCACTTTGAAGTGGACGCGCTATCCCGCAAAAGCGTTGCACGTGTCCCATACCTCCACACTGGAAACAGGTCTTCGGAGGATGAGGTCATGCTGGACGGATGTGCCCGGTCTTCCCACACTGGTGGCACACGACCGATCTCGCATCAGAAGCCGCTGATGACAACTGCCTAGAAGAGTTCCCTGAACTACCTCCTCCTTTCTTCACATGATCCTCCCTCTTCCTTTTCTTCTCTGAGGAGCTTCCACTTCCCACTGCTGATACAGAACCATAGTAACCAGGCCTTCCTTTTCTATCAATATCCACCATGCACGCCCGATCAACGACCTCAGCATAGGTCCTCAGCTTAAACAAGAACACCCGGGAGTATATCTCTGGTCTCAAGCCTTTCTCAAACCTCTGGGCCTTCGCTTGCTCATTAGAGACAATTTCTGGAGCATACCGAACCAACTCAGCGAAAAGGTTGGCATACTCCATCACAGATAGATTTCCCTGAACAAGTTCCATGAACACTCTAGACCTGGCATAAGCCAACACCTCAGGGCAGTACTGTTCATTGAAGACAGCCTTGAAATCTCCCCAGCGCATCTGCTCCTTCTTCCCAGCCTGAAGCACTGACTCCCACCATTTACGGCTGGGACCCTCCAACAGAAAGGAGGCACACTTCACCCTGAGCTCCTCGGGTGTTTCCAGGAACTCAAATATACGCTCGATCTTCTCGAGCCATTCCTCTGCTTCTTGGGGTTCTGAGCTGCCTCGGAAGGTTGGAGGCTTATTTTTCAGGAACTCCTGGGCCTTGTCCTTTCTAGGACCAGTCTCATCCTCTCTAATAGGAGCTGTAACTGGAGCTGGTCCATATCCTAGAACCTGGACAGCCCGGACCAGGGCCTCGACTAGCCTTTGATCAATTGGTGTGGGAGAACTCTCTCCGGCTTCCTCTCGTGGGTGCGTGAGAGCTTTCCGGGGAGGCATGTTGCTACAAAATGTAACAGTCACAAAATAATAATCAATACCACAATTCTGAAAATTTTAATCAAATGCCTCAAATATAGATAATCAAAACACATTTCAGTAATAAAATAAACAACTACAACACATCCGCATGATGTCCACATGTGGTCTGCAGCCCACACATCTCACCTGGAAGTGAAGTCAATCTTTAAATTCCAACATCCCCTAGTGACTCAGGGTATGCCATGAGAGGTGTGGGCCAGACACCCTACTCACAACCAAAACCCTGAGCCCCGACAGTCCTAGCTCCTGTCTATCCTGACTCATCCCAAAATAACAATATAACCCAAAAACATTAACCTCCTCTGATACCATTTTGTCACGAACCGAATCTGGTCACCGCCAAAACCGGCACCAAACCCAGCCCGTGACATGACCTGAAGGGCGTTCCCCATCCCCACGGGCTGGCACAAGTGCCGGGGTATCATAAAAATTCATTTGGGAACGATTTACCCGAGTTTGGGTTCATAAGATAACCAAAAACAAACAACAAACCAAATCTGAAAAATTATGTCAAACAAGAATTAATAAAAATTCAGAACTTAGTATATGATTTTAAACAAGACACAAGAGGTCCAAAGGTACATAAAAGTAGCAGCAAACAGCCCAAGAGACTCCACACGACAAGGGGTCATCACCCACAAGCCGTCTCCACAACACCGCACCATCGAGAGAAACTAGCAACCCGAACCGCCATCGCCCAAGGCTTTTCCTTTGCCTATGTCAAACATGATCAAGTATACTTACACCAAAAGGTGTAAGTAGGGTGTGAGACTAATCCCAATAGGATATCACCCAAGTATTTCAAGAGATAGGAATTGTAAAATAAAAGGCTTGCCAGAGTTATAAATAGATAATAGTGGCATTTATTTCTAAAAGTGAAACCTTGAAAAGAAAATAACTTTCAATGGGGATAACTATAAAGAATTAGTGAAATTGAATAAAACATTCAAGATGCTGGTTTTCACATCCCAAAATACCATAAAGAAAGTTTAAATTCCAAAAAGGCCATGAGCACCAAGCGTAGGAACCCCCCCTAGGTACTAGTTTGTTGTGAGCCCCAAGTACCTCGTACCTCGGTGAAAGTAACCATAACGAAATTCATTCTCGTGCACGAGCCACTAGTAGGGAGCATACCCATAACCTAGTGGTCTCCAATCATCTCCATTATAGTTTTGTTAGTGTTATCCATGTCAGACTTGCTAAGTGAACCATGGTCAAAACCCCTCTGTTCACTAGCGTACTAGTACACGTTAGCCCACCTAGATACCCGAGTTTCCCGTATTGTGCTCAAATAGTCACCACATGCTACCAGAATCAATATTCACATATAAATTTTAGTTCTGGTCACACACATTCAAAATAGTATCTACACCTTCTTTTCACCTTTTGCGTAACTCAATAAACCATTTACAATTTCCATAAAACAATTTCAAGAAAATTAATCAAATGTTGCACATTAAATTCATCTAAAATCCCATATTTAAAACCAAATGGAGACCAATATTATACCAAAACATAAATTTCAGCATCAAAACATTTTTATAAATCCAATCCCTGAATTATAAAACAACACCAAGAGGCACAATTTGCGTTACACATGTAAAACACCCATTTTCACACAAGATTGGCACTTAAAAATCGACCACTTTTAAAATTCTACCCAAATCAATTTTTGAAATCAAAATACTGAATTATGAACATAATGGAAACCTAAATACATCAATCCAACTCATTATACAATACCTACATATGAAATCACCTACCAAAAGAGTCAAAACCCCCAAATCCTTGTGCGTCACTTCAACCGCACCTCTGCCGCACCACAAAGGAGTAAGATTGAACCTAAAACCAGAGGATTGGACCAAGAAACTCAAAACTAAAACCCTAGGTACGAAACCCCATCTTCTGGACATTTGGGGATTCAATAAAAAGCGAATAAACCCTAAGAAGAAGGGAGGAATAAGGAAGAGAAACAACTTACTTGAGAAATCTGGACGTTTTTTGGAGCTACAGAAGTTCGGCCCTAAATCTCGACCAATATGAGCTCCAAAGAGGCGAAAACGACAATGGGGGTGTGGCTGGGTTCGATGGGAATGTGTGAGAGGTGGAATCACCGAAAGAGGATAAACAATAAATATTTTATGAAAGAATTACAAAACGATTTTAAAACTGGAAATGGGCTTTCGGGTTGGCCCAATAGCTAATTTTATCACCCAAATCCATGATTCTAATGAATTTTTAAGGGGCCCAAAATTATTTTTTGGTGTTAATATTTAAATGAAGGTCATTTTGGAAGTTGAATGGTTGACAAATGTTGAAAAACGAAGGAGTTATTAAAGAAACAAAATATACTTTCAAAACTGGAAATGGGCTCTTAGGTTGGCCCAAATTTTGGAAACCCACTATTTCCTTTAAAAATGCATGAAAACCCACCAAAACAACTCAAGGATGTAAATTAAATGAAAAATACCTCTAAATATTTCATGTATGTGACAGATGTTGTAAAAAAACAATCATACAATATCAAATGTTAATAAAGAAGCATATTTCATAAAAACTCACAATTGAAATAGAAAAAAATCACACGGATACCCCAAAAAGATGATCACATATACAAAAAGAAGAAATATTATAATTTGGGACTATATTAATATCACAGAGCACCATCACATCATTATCTATAGACTCCATCAAAGATATCTTAATCAATCATGAAATAATATTTCTCTTCCCAATGAGAACCAATGATCAGTGAACTCTACATTGGTACCCAAGAACCAGAATCATCTCATTAGTTTCTAAGTATAACATAGGAAAGAGCCACTAATGGGTTCCCCCAGATTAATTGAAAATTGATGTATTCACATTTTATATTATTATAAACATAATAAATACAATATATAAGTGTAAATAAATGATCATAAATGATTCTTTGCTTCTACAGTGTCACCAAAAATCTATTATATCTTCTTCTACCAATGTTGGGATGTCACTGAGCATATCATAACCATTTTTAGGATTCATTTCATTCCCCTAATAAAATGATATACCTATATTTAGTTATGAAATTTAATCCCCAATTGGTTCCATGGTTGTTACATATAGTTGCATGTGTAAGAAATTATTCTTATAGAGCATCACTATGGAATCAAGTTCCTATTAAGCATATGAATGATTTATAAAAAGAATTATTATAATCACTATAATTTTAATTATAAACATGGAAGATTCATATGAGTTGATCTAGGGAAATACATGTAATTAATTTTATACTCACCATATATGAATTAATATCATGGGAATTCCATAATCATCAGTGATACTTACCAGATCCCAGATTGTGTCTTATGCATTCTGTACATACTAGGTCTTTTCACCAGATCCTTATGAGTATCGTAGGCATCTCATTATGTCATACCTAATGTTATTTCATAAGGAATTTTTATATCAACCCATAAATAAAACCACATAATCACATGTAAGATCCTAGGGATTTTTGAATAGGTATAATAGCTTAATTCTAGGTATCAACCTAGGCATTCTACAAGTAGGTAGTGTTCTAAATATCCTATGTTGTATGAAGAGTATCCCTTATATATACCATTTTATAAACCTTCATCTAAGTTATAAATCTAGGTATATTTATAGTACCATTAATAGAGTCAATTTTTAGGTGGTTATCATAGGATATGCATTCATAATATCTCCAGAGAAGTGTATCCCACTTATAATATCTCACTAAGGAACCATATGAGGTCCCCCATTTGTAATGATGGCATAAAAATCTTACATGGGTTCATATGACTCAATATCATCATTTGAGTCAACATCTATCACTCATAGGACTCAGAATCCCTTGGTGTCATTTTCATCACATTACAATCTCAAAAGCCTCATTGAATAAACCCTAATATAACCAATCCATGAATATAAAATAATTCCCATTTCACATCCCAAATAATACTAGGTAAATATAATTACTTGATCCATCATCAATCTACTAAATGTAATATTGCATATGTTCTCACATTCTAGTGGGCGTAGAAACACTATCCCCACTATCAATCGATCATCCCAACACCTACAAGGCTTATCATAGTTTTTTGTAGGCCTACTCGATCTAATCATTTTCAAACCCACAATCCCCCTCACAATATAGAATCAAATGAACCTGTACCAATGGAAACTAAGTTACCTTATTTCATTTAATTTATACCACTTAAGATCCTTATATATTAATAATATGTCTATAATCAATGACTCGCTTAGTAGGTGCCCTTGGATCATGGTAGGGCACATGATTTCATCATGGACCTTGACACTTTGTTTTGACCATTCATATGCATTCAATTTTATTTTAATATTCATTTATATTGAAAACGTAGATTTAAATTTGATGATAGACTATATATAACAATGGAAAACATATATAACTAAATTGAATAACTATAGTGGTATCATAAAGGTGATATTCACCTCAATCAGATTTATTCCCATTAATCAGGATTCAAACCTCTCACCTAAACTCATATATGTAGTTTACTAACTCTATAGAATAAATATGAAACTATAATACGTAATAACTAATTATGAAAAATCAAAATTACATATTCAAATCAATTTTAAGAGATTACCATTAATTATTTCTGTTAATTTAAAGTAGAAAATTAATCATAAGACTCAATGGGTATTTCCATCACACCAAAACTACATCCAATGTCGTTAGATCAATATTTCATCACCTTCTCTATCAAACCCACATGAATGGCTGCTGATTATCTCCATAATAGACAATTCTATGATTTAATTTTCACATAAAAATTTATTCCAAATAACTCTGAATGAGAGGGGTGGTATAGAAAAAGAAAATTAGGGAAGAATAGGGATATCGCTCCTAAACATACAATGTAATCATGATATAAATCATCGAAAAATAAGTGGGAAGAAGGTGACTACAAGTAGGGGAGGAAATATACGAATATCTCTCCCCGAATTCTTGTTCAGCAAAATATTGAAGGGGGATAACCCCACAAATATTGGACTTCCCCTATTAAAACATTCTCAGAAAGGTTCTTCATCATGAAAATCAAACCACTTCCTGAAATATTCATAGTGTGACTCAGATTTGAGGTATAAACCACAGCTATATAGGGGAGGAGTAATTACCTTCCTTCTTTAAAACATTCAATTAACAACATCCATGGAAAAAACATTATATTAGACCACTCAAGGTATAACCTACGGGTTGTAGAGAGACCTCTAATAGTAGTAAACCTCAGAAAGTCTTCTTTATTATACTCCAATGCTCACATGATCACTAATTACACCAATTAGGCCTAAATCCTGCATAAAATTTCTCTTATATATTTATAAATACTCATAATTCCAATCAAAAAAATTATTCTAAAAATAAACCCCACACCCAAAAAATTCAAAAATAACATTCAAATTTAAAACTCATAATGGAGTGGGAATTTAAAATCACCCGAAAATAATACTTATCATCCTCAATAATTCCAATTGATTTTTCTATCCTATATCATAACATGTAAATGACACCAATTCAATATAAAATAATTATATTATATCCCTTTATGTTGGAAGGTCTTATTTTATGTAACTCTAAATGTGAGGGACACTAATTATGAATACTTGAGCCATTACTTTTCACCATCAGAGAAACATGAAGACAACACTTACATATCATAGACAATCCAAAGACAATAAGGAATTATAAATCAATTCATATACATTCTCATGAAATAACCTAATATATGTTCTTTCATTTAAGGGTTTGATAAAAGGCCATATTGATCAAAAACATCCTAATAACCTTCTGAAATCCATAATCAATGGTCTAACGAACACTCTTGGTGTAGTTTCCATATCACCACTCTCATTCTCACCGAAATATACATTTCAAAAAATCTCTGGATGACCATTACCAGAAATTATTTTCTACACTAACCATCCTAGTATTTATCACTCAACATGATGCAATAATCTTTAAACACAACTGATATCATCCAAAAAATAATGTATGAGCTAGGATCTTAGGGTAATTATTTATTATATCAGCACACTACCAAACTATCCTCCAAGATCTAACCTCATACATTGGTGCACGTCAATACATATCACCCTAGAATCACATAAAAAACCCAAAATATATCATAATTATAATGAATTGAATCCATCTGATACCACACATGAATATCAGATCTACTATTTTACAAGGATCCAAATAAAATTGGATATATCTTCTCACGATTATCCTTATGTTATTTTTAATAACAACTGATCTTTCACATTCAAACCATTTCCCTACCCACATGTGTATATATAATTATGATGTGTTTAATATACATACAATGATTCAAAATGTTCTTATGGATGAAATGGTGATGTGTATAGAATTATTATGGAATGATCTATGAGAATCAGATGTCTTGCTTTAGAAATTCTCATCTAAGTGTGACTATTGATGATTTTATCCTCAAAGGAATGTAATAAATGTGTTTGATGGCTAAAAAACACTGTAGATATAGTTTAACAATGTGAAGAACCTAAAAATGTTTACCTTCATTATAAATTGTAGTGTGTGTGTGTTCCATTAATAAATTGAATGCTATGAAAAATATATTATTTAGAATGAAGAATTTTAGTGATGAATAAATTTTATGGAGATTTTTTGATTATTATGTGGTGTATTTTAAATATTTTTTCTAGAAATAAAAGTACCAAAAAACTATGCATCTTAAGGGACCTCAAAACTGCAAATTAGTTTGTAATGGATAACATCTAACCAATTATTTCACAGATGAGTAGAGTTAAGGTATATCCTTCTTGTAGAGGATGTATATTTGATCACATAAAGCCTATGGGAAAAATCATATGTATGCGTGCATTTAGGTCTGTAGGTGGCCCTGCATAGGTGAAGAATTGACCATGAAACCTTTGGGTGTAGTTTGGTTGTTGGAGTGGACCTCAGGATATGTGCATATGTAGAGATAATAGGGCACATAATATATAATAGAAGAGAAAGACCAAAAAAATTTAATGTGGGATCATAGGTCATGGAATATTGGTCAACAAATATTTAATGATACACGAATAAGGCTCTTATTAGATCTATTTTATGAAGACCATCTGATTAAAATAATGCTTCTTCCTCCCTGATGAATCCACCACTCGTCTGTCACTGGTTCAGTGCATGATAACTTTATCCTCTACATCCCAATGCTAAACCAAAATCCTCGCCCATATTTATGAAGGATGCATTAACCTCATAAGATCTAGTAGAGTCATCAATACATGTTACACATGATATTCATTCATCAATCATACTTGAATAGAATAACCTACTAATCATTTCCACTATAATGAATTGGATCTTTTTTTATGCAAATTCTTCATAAATTCATGGTGTAAATTTGATATAATTTTATATGCATCCAATTACACTTATATTTGAATCGAATGTAAAATTTAAGGAAGCTTTATCATGGTCCTTTAATAGTCCATATAATCAATGTATAGGTCACACCAAAGAATATTAATTATATTTAATGGTGCATGATATAGAGGTTGTCCGAATAAACTAGAAGTTCTTCAATAATCACTCTCACATCATAGAATGAATACAGAATAGAAGAAATACGTTATCCCATGAATCTTGAGAATTTTAGTTGAGTTTTAATTAAAGATGTGATGTGGTTTTTTGTACCTTTGTGAATGGTCCAAATTTTTTGGTCATTTTATAAATTACATGAACTCAAGCTATTTTGATTTGTGGAGGTGGACATGTCATGTGAAGAAATAAAGAAAACCTAAAACCTTAAGGTATTCCAAATATGCCATGAAGAAACAGAATAGTAATGAATATGAGTATATTTAAAACTATGGACACTCTATAACAACCTAAATTTTTATGAATTTTTTTAACAAATTAAATTTCCTAAATAGATTATGTTACTCATAACACCGAGTTTTAACAAAATGTGAAATAATATTAATAATATTATTCAAAGAAGACTATTATTACCAAGTCATAAAACTTGGATTCCTAGATAGTAATAAACAAAATTAACATATTAAGTATAATGGTGTTATATATATAAAAAATAACATTAAAAAATAACTTACCTTTTTTTAAAGACTTTATATGTTTTGAAAATACTATTTTCTCCAAAAAATGTTTTTTAATTGTTTTTGTAGATAAAAATAATATAGTTTTTTAAACTTTTTGAAAAATAATTTGATAAAATGAACTCAATTTTTCAAATCATCATGTTAAAAATATCTTATGATCAATTTATCATATTTTTTTAAAAATATTATATTTTTCTGCATATTGAAAAATACTAGTTTTCATTGAAAATTATCATTTCTTTAAAAGAATTTTTAATGAGCCATTTTATTTTATAATTTATTTTGAAAGTAATATTAATTTGTTTATATTTAAACTAATGATATTTTATTAATTTAAATAATTTTCATATTAAATTTTGATATAACAACTTTTGATCATTTTCTCCTTAGAAAATCACATTCTCATCAGGTTTATGGGTTTATTTTTAAATTTAAAATTCTCTTTTATATGAAATAAATATGGAAAAATAGAATCCATATTTAAAATAATAAAAATTTATATTATTTAATAATTTTAAATTGATGTTCTACAATATTTGATAGTAAAAAAGAAGACAAAATGTATCATTGTCAATGTAAAAATGGGTTTATCAAGAGGTCAAACTAAAAATATATAGGTTTAAAATGAACCAAAACATCTACTATAACATCATTATTTTACTAAAATTAGGTAATAGTACAAGACATAAAGATAAATATAAGAAGGTATCAAATTATGGAGTGTGAGGGAATATCCAAGACTATGCCCAACCTTTATGGGAAAAAATCATCCATATTAGAGAATAATGTGATAGAAGTACACAGTGGGGCTTTAACGGCAAGAAAGTTGACCATGTTTTCACCTTCACGCCATGTGTGGATCAGTTCTAGGTTACCGAAAATATAGTTATTCCACTTCCGAATGACATAAATGACTTTACAAGGAATGTCGCACTGGCCAATCAGGCTGGAGTGGATAATCTAGGAGTCCATCTCAATAGAAGCATGATCATGTTTGTCATGGTTGCATAACTATAATCCTAACAAAGCTACCCTTGCCTAATCATGAATAGAATTTCTTTACAAGTAATAAGAATGCTCGGAATGAATGAAACTTCCCCAGGTATCACGGACCACCCCACCTCCTCACATGCTACCCATAACACAAGATCAATCAGAGTTTAATTTAAGGCCTTTCTCATGAAGGAACTAGCTAATACAATGCCCTTCGGAAGAGTCAAGAATGACATGAGGAGCAACCCCCTGTATAAAAACTCAATGACATGTGGCATCCCTCCATTAATTAGAGAGATGAAAAAGTTTAAGTAACATTTATTTGATTCTACACTATAAACTACACTCCATGCATGGTGCGTTATCAAACTGAGCAGAGTTATGTTCCTTACATATCACCCAACATCCCATCGCAAAAAAACATTGCTCTTTCATTGGCCTATGAATTGTTGTACCCCAGACCATGAAACCACATGGAGAAGAAATTTTTGGATGAAATTGTTTGGGAGGAGATCCATGTGAACTGACTGAATCCAGAAAAAAAAGTTTGAGCCCAATAACTTTAGAAGAAAATTTTTAGTCATGGATTCTTCAACCCATGTTTTCATGTAGGAGCACTACGACACCATGCGGATACCAGATTTTTTCATATGCTCACTGATGGAGATAAAGTTATTTGAGTTGCGCCTTACTGTAATGTTGATCTTTGTTGGAGGAATGTTTCACCAAAGGGTAACAACCCTATCTTCCTCCTCTGATAGACTGAATAGAGGCATAAATAAGTCTATCTCTAAGAATGCACCAGACACCGTACCCTAAAAAATGCATTTATCAGCATCATTATTCTCTCATCGTTAATAACTACTTTGGAGAACAATGTTTATTGAAGGTATTTCGGAAATTCATGTCTAGGGTCGACACATTGGAAACCCAACAAGCTTCCAACCTAGTTCATTAACCAGAAGTTAACATATCCTCTACAGATAATCCACCTATAGTGGTTGTGATGGAAA
Organism: Viscum album; assembly: GCA_963277665.1. Classification (NCBI taxonomy): domain Eukaryota; kingdom Viridiplantae; phylum Streptophyta; class Magnoliopsida; order Santalales; family Viscaceae; genus Viscum; species Viscum album. The sequence continues at coordinate 45,777,162 of OY728153.1, forward strand.
TAAATGTGTAGTTAAATGGAATTCCAAAGTTGATATAAATGATTGTTGGTGTTCATATTATGAATAATATAGTTGTCTCACATGGTTCTACCCCACAGTGTCCGTCCCTCCAAAACATCCCATGTAATATTTCCATGTAGGCCTACCATCTCCCTAGATAAGCTCCTTACATTAATGCCTCCCTCCAAAACATGATACACCATCCAACTCCATGAAACCCAATTTTGATTTACATAAGAATGAACATCCCAAATTAATGCATCCAGGGATATTTTCATCGATGAAATAACACATTTGGAGACCTTGGTAAATGATATGATGTTAATAGGAATAGACCTGAGGATTATATTGATTAGGTTTATTCGACCACCATGGGATAAAAAGTGATTTTCCAGTTGTGAATTTGACCCAAGATCTTTTCCACTAACGTGCTGAATTGATGAACCTGGATCCTCAAGGGAGATATCAGAGCACCATGATAGTCAATTGGTAAAGGATGTTTAGATATCCCTAATGTTCTTTTACAAAGCTACAATCTCTTATCAGAATAGCCCTGATGTAAATAAATACCGGATTTTTCATAGTTATTCAATTATCCTCTCAATTTGTATTAATCCTCAAGGATATTGTTATGATTATTAATAGAGGATTTTCATCAATTTATAGTAAATTATTGTTTAATATGCATACATTATGTAAGAGACCGCACTTCCATGATTCTTGAACCGATAATCCATAATCATACAAGCATTGATTTTTTGTTGAAATAATAACCAAGGGAATCCTTCATTGGGATAAAAAAATATATGGTAAAGTCGGTATCTTTGTCTAATACCATGGTATAATTTGAAAAAACCATGGAGTTTTTCCATCAATGAAACACTGAACGGAGGGGAACAGAATATCTTAAACAGGAGTTCAGAATCCCATGGGGGGAATCCTAAGAACCCATGAATTATTAGCATGATGTTACATTCAAGCCTATCATAGGCCATATCCAAGTCTTGTTGGATAATCAAATTTGAACCTCTGGATTTTAGATAGATATCCTTTAATGTTCCATGAGCAAGGCTAATAGCCTCTTGGACCAACCTCTCTAATATGAAGTTGAATGTTCTTCTGCAACTCATGCTAAGAGCTACAATGAGGGTCTCATATTGAGAACACTAGAAAAAACATTTTAGGATAGTTTAAACATGATGATATGGTAGTATTGTTTTTAAAAAAAGGGTATTTAATCTTTAGAATAATAACATAAACGGTTGTGCATGATGCTCATGGGGGCAGACCACCTCTAAATAATTCCTTGACCACATCAAATAAATCCCTTCCAATGATGTCCCAAGAACACACATAGAAGGAACCTGAAGACCTATGATGACCTAGAGAGCTTTCAGTACCGAGGTTCTTCGTTGCCTCAAATATTTCAAGATTGTCTAGCGCCAATTAGAAACAATGGTTCACTTCCCATGAGGCCATGTGGGGGATAGTTTAAAAGAGATCAAAGGTTCCTTCAGAATATCCACCTTGCATTTGAGGATTTGGATCCACCAGTAGTGACCTTTTGTGAGCCTCAACCATAGATCTAACTTCACCATTATTTTTTTGAAGGATCCATCCTCAAGTATAATATTTGGGCTTATGCGGTGTTTTATTGTAAATGAATTCATGAAAAAAACCCATGTTTTATCACCTTACAAGAGCCACCTGACAAGGCTGTGATCACGTAGATATCACTACTATTCCATGACCTATATTTTCATGTCTTTATTTTTTATGAAAATTTGATTAATAGCATCTTAATCCTAATATATTTCGTGCAAAGTCTCCAATATTTCCACCTATCATGAATGAGCGTCCACGGAGTGGAAATGAGGAGGAAGACTTTTTCTCCAGGGCTGAAGTCCACTTTTACGATGCCAATGTTTCTTATGTGAATCGGACCATTAAGAACCACAAACTAGTTTGTACCATGAAGAGCTCACATCCTCTATAAAATTATGTGCATAAATGCATGATTTATAAAACCTAAAGCTAGATCAATTTCTAAATCTAGTAGACTGGGTCAGACATAAATAAGTGTGTTTAGAGTTAATTTTGAGGATATTTCAAAACCTCATGCTTGGAAAGTCCATGATTGCACGAAGGTTTAGTAGACATCAATTTAGATATCAAAACATTATATTTGATCTTTTATGATTGTTGCAAAATTTAAAATGATCTCAAAAGAATCCCAGGTCAAGAAGGACATTACAAACCATCAAACCAAAAAAATCCTCACTCACTAAGAGAGGGAAGGAACTGCATCCCTTTTTCTTTGAGATATCTATAATGACATTACAATAACTACCAACATCCATGGGACATCACCTGGATTGATTTTCCCCAAGTCATCCCAAAAGAGTTATCTATCAGCTGCCTCACATTTAGCATAGATAAATAGAAAAGATAGCTAGATGAATCATTATTAATACTCATAGTTTTGAACTACTCCAAAGAGATGATTATATCCATAGATATAATAGAGTTATACAATATCTAAGTATGGAGGTTATGTGGGTTGCATAATGATAAAAACGGACTCATATCAAGTGGGGAAAACAAGAAATTCATGACGGGTCTTGTCTCAACATTAGAATAGATTCCACATAGGTATTTCATTGAAAGGCTTCATTGGAGAAGAAGTGTTTCTTTAATCATGCACCAATAACTCGAGATTTCCATATCAGTAAAGAGATCATTAAAAATTGTTTTTATAACTTTAGTGTTGGCTAAAGATGATTCCTTGGGGAAGAAACTAAAGAGGTCACATGGATTGTTTTCTTATACCTATTATGGACACAATTGGGATAGGATATATGGAGAGGATAAAAATTAATAGAAAAATGTTTTAGGGAGGCTATAGGGTTGAAGGAATTAGACATTTTGTTGGGTGGGATAATATGGTGATATGAAACTGTTGGGGAAGGTGGAGGTTTTTGGGAAGAATGGTGGACAACCGTAAAAGGGGACTATATTGAATTTTGTTTGGTAGATGTGATGAATAGAGAAAAGTACCTAGATCTCATTAAATCACCATAGGTGATTTAAGTGGGGACTAGATTATTTTACGGGAGGGGAAAGCGGGAGGAAGAAGTGGTGGGAGATCCATAGGCTTTGATATTGAGGCCATGGGTGAAAGAGAAGGTGGGAAGGGGAAGGGGAGTGAAGGAGGAGGGTAATTAGAAAATATCTGGTGGTATGGTGTGAGACTATTTTTGTGCTGGTTGAAATATTCTGCATGATAGTGGGGAATAGGAGGGATTAGAGCAATCCATATATTGAGAGGGGGAAGGGGTAATAATTTCTTTTTCATGTCTCAGAAGAACGCTCATGCAACCTATATGTATTTTAGTACTAAACCAAATAATTAAGAAGAAGTTTCCCCCACTGGGATAAGGTTCCATCCCTAAGGAGAACATGGTCCGGGATTGGGGTTGTTAAGTCTACCTCCATTCAAAACATGGCAGAATAAGAATCCAGTAGTCGAGAGGTGTGGTCATCCACACATTGGTAGGAGCTGATGACATCACCTATGGAGATAAGGAGGTGTGGCTGGGGAAGGGGATGTGAGGCCATGGATATTAAACCACACAACAACCATAGGGGAATCTCATACAAATTTCATGCTCAAGGACCACCTACAGAGGTTGAAGCACCATGAATTAGAGGAGAAGGGCTTGATGGACATGGAAATCACCAATTCCTCCTTGGAAGTGAGGATGATATATATTGAATGTCAATTGAGGATGGAGACACGTGTCAAAGCCAATAAGTCCCTTGTTGGAACTACCTTCTCGAACCACAAGAGCATGGGAAGATCACACCCAAAACATGACACCATGATATATTGAAAAAGGGATGATGTTGAGGAGAAGGTTGAATTAAGAAGCACCAATATAGGGGATTCAAGGTTGACCACCATAGAAATCAGGTCGAATGTATTTTTTTGGCATAGAGGAGAAATCATCTGCCATCGATGGGGAGGGATGAAACATGACGTCATTCAAAGAGGGGGTCGAATCTTCCTCAGAGTGGAGGCATGAGGAGTGGCTCAGATTTATAGTTTGAGCCATCAGAGAGCTGAAGAATCAACTATGGGAGGACTCATCGCTGCATTTAAATGAATATTTGTTTTAATCATATGCTATGAACAGTATTTTCCACCATTGTGACTAGATTGTGATTTAATTCTTTCTTCGAATGTTTTTTTAAATCTAAGTAATTTGTTTAAATTTTTTTTAGGTTTTAAAAATAAAATAAAGTTTAATATTATGTTTTTCACATTAAATGTTTTAAATGAATTTTAAACCGTACCTTATAAAATTTCAAGTATATTTTGAAGATAAAGGATTTCTATAATATTTTATGAATTTCATGTTTTAAAATTTTTAGATTCAATGATATTTTATTTTCATTAAAAAATGTTACAAGTGTTCTGGTAAAATAATTTTCCATCAAAGGTAAAATCCTTCGATGGAATTTATTATATAATTTGGTTATGTTCCAGGGATACCAATCATATTCTTACTCTTAATGGTTTATATTTATGATGAAATGATTTTTCATGAAACCCATTTCACTTCCATATGTCATACAATGGAAAAATTATTATGAATTCCATTTCTTTTTCGATAGGTTATTCATTGATTAATGGATGAAATGTCAAAATATAGTGAAACATGTTTTGTAACGACCCAAATGTTCATTAATAAAAATTCCTATTGATCTAATTAAATGTCTCATCATGTAAAATGTGAAATTAATTGGTTTTAATTTTTTTTATTTCAAAATACCGTTAATAATTATAATGGTTACTAATACATATGTTCAATAGTGATCACATGGTTAGTATAAATATAGGGCTTTAAAATATCCAATTTACTTAGACAAAGGAAGAAATAGAAACGTCAATTAGAATTTCTACATATGATGCCCATTTTTCAGATCTCAGAAATGAGGTGGTGTCATTGGGATTCACTTTTGACCAAGACCAAGTTGACATTCAATATGTTAAGATCGAATGGAACTGTCTAGGGAAGAAGTGGAAGTTCATAGAGATTACCACATGTGTAATGTTATCCAAGACAACCCAAGAGTCTGCCACCACCACGCACGATACCCTTGGGTATTATTTGGATGTTTTATGGGGTTATGTAACAAATCAGTGGCACTATAATTATGTGAATTACTTTTGTATAGAATAAATAATAGACATTCATTTTTATTGTTACGTTGTAAATAGTTTTAAAAACAAAAGTAATATTTCAGTTAATATCATTCTAAGAAATATATTTGGTAAATTAAGGGCTTTTTTAAATAAATAACATTTTATTAAAATATTATTATTATTAAATTACTTTTTATTAAAAATTAATGATTGTAAAATTTTTATGAATACAATTGTAATTTTTATTAAGGATTGAAAGCCGTTTTTGTAAAAACCAGGGAATTTTTGAAAAATATTGATTTTTCTAAAAGTTAAAATTAAAATATTTAGAAAATTATTTAGATAAAATGGATTTTATATTTGGAATCTGGACATTGAAATTATACAATGTTTAATTTTCCATAATTTTAGGAGATAGTTGAATTTTTGGGTAAAAATTAAATACCGATTAAATATATAATGTGTTTTATGACATCATAATGACCCAATAATGATGTAATAAAATAATATAAACATTATTTTCGGCCAATATATCTTTTCACATTTAAATAATTTCATTTTAAATTTGTTTTATTTATTTTTCAATTCATTAGTGGACCCTCTAAGGCTTATAAAACATTTTGTATTTTTAAATCGTTTTCTTTGAGAGTGTGAATCACTTCCACATAATCAACCCTATTATTTTAAGATTTTAGTCTATTGTCCTTATAAATATTTTTTTCACTCTCTTTTGGAAAAAACCATGGTAAAAAACCATGTTCTGGTTTGTGGATTAGTTTATTTTAATGTGTTGTTCCCAAACCTAAATATTAATTAATTCCCCCTATTTTCGTATATAAATCCCCCAAATATCCCACTAACTCTTCACTAAAAGCCTTTGGAGTTCGTCCAACCATTTCCATACATTCTCTAGAATCCTCCCATGGTGCCACAAGCTCACAATAAGCCTCTCTCAAGCCTCTCCTAAGCCTTTAGGATCACACTTCCAAGTAAGGGATTTCCTCTTTTCTCATTTTTGTCTCAAATTCAGTATGTTTTATACAATTGTCATCTCAATTAAAAATGTTGGGGTATAATTTCAAACCTCCCCTATACATTCCTATTTATTTTTGAATGATTATAGAACTTTTTATCTCTCATCTACTCCTTCCATGTATACCCGTCATCATGACATAATTATGTAAGGTATTCCTTCCTTTCGCATTTTTTAAATGATTTTTAATATTGTTATACCCTTTAATTTTCAATTATAAACATTGAAGTATGATTTAGAACATACCCTCTACATTCCTCTTTATGTTTTAATGATGATAGACCCATTTCTCTCTCATCTACGCCTTCCAGGTATACCCATTATCATGCCACAATTATGTAAGGTGTTCCTTCCTTTCTCATTTTATCCATGTTTCATAATATTTTTATGTCCTTTTAATTTCAATTGTAAATGTTGGAGTATGATTTATAACCTCCCCCATAATGAACTATTTATGTTTTTATGATGGGATAACCCTTTTCTCTCTCATTAATGCCTCTCATATACACTTGTTACAATGCCGAAATTCTGTATGGAAATTCTCTCTCAAAATTTACAGTCAATAAATTATTTTGTATTATGAATCAACGTTCCAATACTGATGTGAGGAACTGTATTTATATGACTCCCATAATATCCATTTCATGTAAATATTATGATATACACCTTTCTCTCTCATCAAAAAGTTTTATGAATTTTTATGCCATGTCGTTATGCTGCTGAAATTGCAATGTAATCTTCCAAGACAAAGTCATTGTATACAGAATACAACACCCATATCTCTATCAAGGGTATTAAACTCTATGAACACATACCTCTTTAATGGTACATTCATGTTTTTATTCCACATTCCATAATTTTTCATTAACTTCAGATGTTAAATGATTCCATGTTATGTGATCCATGCGGCACACTTATGTAAGAAATTAAATGTTTAAGAACGGTGCACCCTGATAACACTCTAATGAATTGGGTAAATGTTAGTATCACGATACGTCAAGTGAAATGAGGTTTTACTCATGATAATTCAAGTGATATGTGGGTTTACTTATGCTTCATTTGAAATGATCCTTCGCTCATGCTAAATTCATGTTAATTTTTGTTACCACATTTCCATGTTATGTTAATCATTCTATATCATGCCCTTATGTTCATGTATATATTTCACTCCATTGACATGCCTATTTCATGAAAAGTCATGTATTCCTAATGTTATTCCTTTTTTACTCACTGTTATTTATAGCACACCCTTTTCTTATACATGTTCTCAGGTTATCCCATGCAATTCTAAGTACAAGGAAATGTAGTTGTCATGTTAAGGAAGTTTTCAATAAAGTTGTGGGTTTCAAATTATAAGTTGTTATGTAATGTTCCTAAGCCCCAATTATACTATAACTCTTGATCTTTTATTTTTTATCAATTGAATATTTTAGGTAAGGAATCAAGTTTATATATGAAATAAAGGTCAGGGTTGTTATAGTTGGTATCAGAGGATAGGTTTTGTTATTTTTGGGATTAGGATTATAAAACCCTAGTGAACCATTAGATACAAGACTAAGTATAATAAAAACATCCCTATGTTTTGGTGAGTATTTAGTAAGTGGTTTATCAGGAAAATACATCCCTGTCTGGATATGATCAGGTAGAGGAAGCTCTGGCATAGATGTATATAGTGGTGAAAACCCCGACAGGGGGTTTTGGGTTTGACCTGGGGTATACTGGTAGATGACAATGGTCCTTGCGACACTATTGGTTACGACACTCCCGTGGGATATTATTTGGTAAATTCACGAGCTTAGTATGAACCATTATTAAATAAATAAAGAAAAATACCCCAAAGAATTTTTGTTGGGAAGTAGATCATGGATAACATATATTGAAGCCTATAGATTCATAATTTAAAGAATAAATGTAATTTATAAGTCATCCATTTTTTCTTTGGATTCCCATTTATGTGTTGAACAATTTTGAAGTACTAAACCCCATGTATATATAATATAGAGTAGAAACTGAATCAAAAAGTGAATGATAGGGATATCATCCATTGTTCTACAATTTCTTTTATATCCAAAATGTTTAGTAGAACAATCCCAAAACCAACAAAAATCATGGATGTAAAGATGCCGGTGAGTATGAAAAATGGTAAAATCATTGAATCCCATGAATATAACTACTCCCCTATCATAATTTGTGGATTGAACTTCTGGGATAACTTCTTCATACTCCCTATCATGGCATTTCATTCAATTATTGGCATGGATTGGCTTTTCTTATATAGATCCAACATAAATTTCTATTAGAGGGAAATCAATCTTCATATGGTTAATCGACCAACAATTCTGTACAAATATGAAGAAGAGGATGAATCCTATTTAGCTCCATCATATTAAGAATATATATTAATTCACAAAGAGCATGTGCATATCTCTCATTTGATTGATTCAAAGGAAGCAACCATCCTTGAAGACATACCCATTGTGAGGGAATTCACTGATGTGTTTCCCAAGGAATTTTCTGGTCTTCCTCCTAGAAGAGATGTTGAATTATCAATTAATCATATAGTTGGGGAGTTACCAATATCCGAGACTCCATATAGAATGGTTGTTGTTAAGCTTGGGGAGCTGAAGAAACATCGACAAGAGAATCTGGATAAAGGATTTATATGCCCAAGTGCTTCACATTGGGGTGTAACAGTACTCTTCATCAAGTAGAATGATGGGTCAATGAATCTTTTCATTGATTATTATTAGTTTAACTATATCATGATAAAGAAAAAGTATCCTCTTCCCTAAATCGATGACTTGTTCAATCAACTATATGGAGCGCAATATTTATCCAAGGTAGATCTGCAGTTCTGATATCATCATGTACGGGTGAAGAAGGATGATATCACCAAGGATATTTTTCGTACAAGATAAGAGCACTATGAATTCCGAGTAATGCCTTTCGGAATCAACAAATTCTCCAAAAATAATCATGGAAATAATGATGAATAGAGTCTTTAGATATTAATTCAATAAATTTGTGGTATTCTTTATAGACGATATTATAATATACTCCCAAACGAAGGAGGATCATGAGGAGCCCCTACGAACTATACTATAGACCTAGGGAAAGGAGAAGCTCTATGAAATGTATAGAAAGTGTGAGTTATGGTTGAAGGAGGTATCATTATTGGGTCATATCAAAAAAAGCAATGAGATATCTATAGATCCCTCAAAGATAGCCGCAATAGAGGGATGGTGGAGGCCAACATCGGTAACAGATATCCATAGCGTCTTGGGGTTAGAAAAATATTATCGATGATTTGTGAGAAATTTATCATGATTATCAAACCTCCTTACCTAGAAAACTCAAAATGGAGTAATGTCTTTTTAGAGTGATGTATACGAATAGAGCTTCAAGGAGTTGAAAAGGAGGCATATCACTGCACCTATGCTCACATTACCCACATGTGGAGAAATTTTTGTGGTATTTAGTGATGCTTCAAAGAAGAACATGGGTTGTTTGTTGATAAAAAATGAAAAATTCATTTCCTATGCTTCAAGAAAATTGAAAGTTCATTAAAAAAACTATCCAACACATGATCTCGAGTTGGCTGCAGTAATCTTTTCTTTGAATATTTTTCAACATTACACTTTTAGGGAGAATTGTGAAATATATATAGATGAAAATAGCCTTATTTATATATATTCACTTTGAATGAGTTGAATATGCACCAAAGAAGATGGTTTCAACTAATAAAAGACTATGAATGCTCAGTCCATTACCACCCTTGGAAAGTGAACAAAGTGGCGGCTGCTCTAAGTAGAAAGGACCAAAAAATTCTATCATTAATGAGAATAAAAAAGGATCCAATCTTTTATGATTTGATTAAAATGAATGTGGGGGTCACAAAGAAGGGAACATCATAAATCATTTCACAAATTATTTTTGAACCATCTCTTTTGGAGGGGTAAAAGGATGCTCAAAAACATGATGTGGGAATTCAGAAGAAAGTGGAAACTATCAAAAAGTGTAAATCCTCAAAGTTCAATGTCAATGAAGAAGGAATTGTGTTATTTGGGAAAAGGATATGTGTTCTATCAATCCCGGAGTTGAATAAGGAACTCTTGGATGATGAACATAGTTCAAAATTTTTCATTCACCTAGGAAACAAAACGATATATTGAGATCCATGAGAGAATTATTGGTGGGATAACATGAGGAAGGAGATTTTCGATTATACATCCAATTTCCTGGTATTTCTTCAAGTGAAGGCTGAGAGGAAGAATTCTATGTGGATGATGCAACCATTTTCCATACCAACGTAAAAATAGGAAAACACCACCATGGAATTTTTCACCAAACATCCGAGGAAATCCAATGAAAATAATGCTATCTGGGTTTTTGTAGATAATATTACAAACATATCCCACTTCATTGTAATTCAGGAGGATTTTTCACTAGATTGGTTGCAACATATATATATTAGAGATGTGGTAAGGCTGCGTGGAATACCAGTATCTATTGTATCCGATCGAGATCCAAGATTCACCTCTATGTTTTGGAAGATTCTTTAAAAAGCATTGGATACTGAGATGAAAATTAGTATATATTATCATCCTCAAACTGATGGCCAATCAGATCGGACTATCCAATCACTAGACGATATGTTTAGATCATGATGATTGGACTTTAAAAGAATATGGGATCAACATCTTCCTCTGGTTGTGTTCTCATAAAACAAAAGTTTCCACTCAAGCATCCAAATGTATTCTTACAAAGACCTTTATGGGAAACGGTACAGAACACCAACATACTTAGGATAAAGTCAGTGAGCGTATGTTACTAGGACCTAAAATAGTTGAAGAAATGGTGGAGATGGTGAAAACCATTCAGCAAAATATCAAGGCAACTCAATGTGGATTGAAGAGTTATGCAAATAACCATCGACAAGACTGTGTGATAAAAGGTATATACATGGTGTTTCTACGCATATCTCTATGGAATAAAGTCATGAAGTTTGAAAAGAAACCAAAGTTATGTCCTAGGTACATCTGCCCCTTTGAGATTCTTGATCATTTTGGGGATGTTGCCTATCGATTAGTATATCCACCTACTATGGCCAAAGTAAATGATGACATTCATGCATCCCTCTTAAAGAAGTACATACCAGACCCTTCACATGTACTCTCTTCAGGGGTGGTATAGTTAGAGGATGATGTCTCTTATGAGGACAAACCAATAAAGATCTTAGATTTTAGAGAAAATGTTCTGTGAAATAATAAAATGCCCATCGTCAAGGTGTAGTGGTGAAACAACAAGTTTGAAGATGCAACATGAGAATTAGAGCAAATCATGAAGCAGAGTTACCCAACTTTGTTATAGTGTGGGAAAAGGTAATTTCAAGGGCGAAATTTCTTATGGGGGGAAGATTGTAACGACCCAAACATTATGTAATGAAAATTCTACTTGATCTAATTAAATGTATCATCAACTAAAATGTGAAAGTTATTGGTTTTATGTTTTTTGGATATCAAAATACCATTAATAAATATGAGAGTTTCTAATATTTTCATTGAATAGTGATCCCATGATTATTATAAATATAGGTCTTTAAAAAATCCAATTTACTCAGACAAAGGAAGCGATGACCTCATCCAGTAGAGTTTTTCTATACGAATCCCATTTTTCAGATCTCAGAAAGAAGGTGGTTTCATTGGTATTTTCCCTTGAACAATCCAAATCCGAGCTTCAACGTGTTATGCTCGAATGGAACCATATACCAGTGATGTAGAATTTGATAGTGATTACCACGCGGGCAATGTTATCCGAGCCACCCCAAGAGCCTGTAACCATCACAAACTATACTCATAGGTATTATGTGGATGTTTTAAGGGGTAATCTAACACATTTCATACAATATAATTATTTTAATTTCTTTTGTTTAGAATAAATAATATACATTCATTTTTGTTGTTACGTTGTAAATAGTTTTTAAAACACAAATAAAATTCTATTTAATATTCTTCTAAGAAATCTATGCTAATAAATTAAAGGATTCTTGAATTAAATAATATTTTAATGAAATAGTATTATTAATAAATTACTTTTTATTAAATATAAATGATTGTATAATTTTTATGAATACAATTGTACTTTTTATTAATGTTTGAAAGCTGTGTTTGTCAAAACCCGTGAATTTTCGATAAATATCGATTTTTATGTTAATTGTGAAAATTAAAATATTTAGAGTATTATTTAGATAAAATAGATATTATTTTTAGAATCAGGACATAAAAATTATCCAATGATGAATTTTTCATAATTTTCGAAGTCAATCGAATTTTTGGGTAAAAATTATATACGGATTATATATATAATGTTTCATATGACATCATCAAGACCTAATATTGATGTAATAAAAAACAATAAAAATTATTTTCGGCCAATATATGTTTTAAAATTAAAATAATGTCATTTTAGATTTGTTTTATTTATTTTACAAGGCTTTAGTGTACACTCTAAGACTTATAAAACATATTTACTTTTTAAATTGTTTTCCTTGAGATTGTGACTCAGCTCTACATAAGAAACCCTATTATTTTAAAAATCTAGGCCATTTTCCTAATGAAATATTTTTTTCACTCCCCTTTGGAAAAAAATATTGGCATAAACAAAGGGCTGGTTTGTGATTTTGTTTAGTTTAATGTGTAGTGTCCCAAACCCAAATAATAATGAATTCCCACTATTTTTTATATAAACCCTCCCAATATCCCACTACTTCTTCACTAAAAGCCTTTTGAGTTCTTCCAACCTCTTCCCTCCTCTCTCTAGAATCCTCCCAAGGTTCCATAATCTCTAATGAATCCTATCTCAAGCCTCTCCCAAGCCTTTGGGATCACACATCCAAGTAAGGGATTTCCACTTTTCTCATTTTTTTTCTCAATTTAATTATGTTGTTATACCCTTTTAATTTCAATTAAAAATGTTGGGGAATGATTTATAACCTCCCTTATACTTTACTCGTTATGTTTGAATGATGATAGACCCCATTACCTCTCATCTATGCCTTCCATGTATACATGTTATCAGGACAAAATTACTTAAGGGATGCCTTCCATTCTGATTTTATCAATGTTTCTTAATATTTTTATGCCATTTTATTTTCTATTATAAATGTTGAGGTATGATTTTGATCCTCCCCTATACATTAATCATTAATTTTTAATGATGAAAGACTATTTTCTCTCTCATCGACGCCTTCATGTATACTCGTTATCATGCCAAAATTACGTAAGGGATTCCATCCTTTCTCATTTTATCCAATAATCTTAATATTGATATGTCCTTTTAATTTCAATTTTAAATGTTGTGGTATGATTTCAAACCTCCCCTGTACTGCACTCCTTATTTTTTAATTATGGTAGAAGTTTTTTCTCTCTCATTAATGCCACCCATGTACACCCATTATAATGCCGAAATTATATAAGGAAATTCTCTCTCAAAATTTACATTCAAGCAATTATTTTGTATTGTGAATATAAATTCCAATAATGATGCTGGGAAATGTATCTATATGACCCCCTTACTATAAATTTCATTTAAATAAGATTACATACCCCTTTCTATATCATCAACCATTTTTATTAATTCTTCTTCCACGCTGTTATGCTTCTGAAATTGCCCCGTAATTATCCAAGCCAAATTCATTGTGCAGTGAATAAAATACCCATGTATCTATCAATGGTATTCACCTTTATGCATATATACCTATTGAATGGTACTTTCATTATGTATTTCACATTACTTAATCATGTAATAACTTATGATGTTAAATGATTCAATGTTATATGATCCTTGTACCACAATTATGTATGAAATGAAATGTTTAAGAAGGCTGGGCCCTGATAGCGATCCAATGAATTGGGTAATGGTTTGTATCATGATAGGTCAAGTTAAATAATGGTTTAATCATGATAATTCATGTGAAATTAGGGTTTACTCAGGCTCCAGGTGAAATTATCCTTGGATCAGGCTAAAGTCATGTTAAATGTTCCTTCCACAGATCCATGTTATGTTAATCATGCTATATCATGCCTTTATGTTAATGTTTTTTATTTAACTACATTGATATGACTATTTCCTAAAATTTCATGTATTCCAAATATTATGCCTAGTTTGTTCCCTTATTGGGATTTATATCTCACCCTTTTCTTATGCATGTTCTCAGGTTATCCAATGCCATTTTAATTACAAGGGAATGTAGTGGTCATTTAAAAAAAGTTTCCAATTAAGATTTGTCTTTCATGTTTTAAGTTGCAATGTAATTTTCTTAATCCAAAAATACACTAGAACCCATGATCTTCTATGTTGTATCAAGTGATGTTTTTATGTAATAAATCATATTAAGTATGAAATAAATATCAGGGTTGTTATATGTTTCATTTACACATGTTATTTTATAATGAAATAATTATGAAACCCATTTATTTTCATGTGTTATGGTATGATGAATGTTTTATGGTATTTTGTATCACATATGTATCATTTTAATTATTCAAAGGTGGTTACGTTATAACCATGAACAATAGTTATATTATATCCATGGATGGTTGTTATGTTATAACAAAGATTAGTGGGACCTATTTCTACCACAAATTAAATTTATAAATATTGATATATCATGAGATTAATAAGAATGTATTAGAGAGTGATCCCAGTTCTGTAAGGTACATTTTCCACTTTCATAGTATTTGTATTGAACATTGACTACTATGAATGTTTCAGGAGATAATTCATTCAACTATTATAGCCTTCGAAATGAGACATGAATATTTTTGAAATGATTTATTATACATATTTATATGGGAGAAAATCTATATCTAATGCCAATGTCATTTCTTCCTGGATCATGTTCTTTGATACTATTTTAATTCTTGTTTATTTAAATACCAAGATTTGTAACATCACTCTTTTTATGATATATGATATATAGGGGGTGGTTTTAAATTGTGATTATCATCATATCAAACCATTATGCTCATGATATGTTGATATATAACATGTTTACCCTTACTAAACACTGGATTTTTTGATTTATTGTGATTCAATTTCCCAATTTAAGAATGAATGATATTATGTATGATATCTATAAAAAGCGTTTTTATCTTTGATGATCATAGTTGGAGTTGGGAAATCTCACTTATGGATCAATTGTTTATGATTTCATCCAAATTTACTAGACATAAAATATTATAAGATGAATAATTATGTTATATAATGAATATTCATATATTATGATATGATATTTTACCATGATAATATTGTGTATCTACACACATTACTTATTCCATGTGAATAACAAATGATTTCAAACTTCTAGGATTCAAAAATGAACATTTCCTATGGAAAATTAATTTTTAAGATGAGTTTTAGAGAAACATAAAATAACATGAGCCATTTTTTATATTTAAATTGAGAAAAAATGTGTTATTTATAACACATTTAAGTCGTTAAATGAATGAGATATCACATGATAAATAATTTTTTTCTTGGGGATAAATGAGTCTATACAGGTGATAAGATGTGATAGAGAAGAAAATGACTTTTGAGATAATTTGATACAATATTGTATCACCATTTCATGGGAGTTTGAAGACCAAAATAAAATTTCAAGCTCTTGAAGAAGGTGTACACTCATAGACCCATTGATCTTGATACATTTGGAGAAGGAGTTTCCATATGTGGTGAAATGGTCACCCAAATCTTACTTTATGTATTTATATTTTTTTTTTATTTTTTTTATGTGTTTTAGTTTCTTACAATGGACTCCATAATCTGATAAGGAAAAGTGTAATCTTTTTCATATAAGTGTTCTTAAATATGGTGTAAAATATATGTCTGGGTGGGGGTGGGGGTGAGTTTGAACAAACATTTAAAGGAGTAGTCCTTTTAGAGAAACCTTTTAAATATAATGCTTTCTTTATATTCTTCTACATATGACACGAGGACATAAATTATTCCTGATTAGATCAATAGCATTAACAACTTCTAGATTTTCAATTATAATTTAATAAAAAAATAAAAAAATGGAATGTAACATGATTCAACCCCCTAGTGTTACCTGATAGGTCCTTGGATTCAATAATTTTTATCAGATTGGGTTCCCCTATAAATATAGAAATATGAATAGAGAACTTAAATTTTGTTAAATGATAAGTTCTTATAATACTCAATATAACAATTTACCATAGCAGGAGGAACTGTATACGACCATACCTCCTTCTAATTGACCTTATATATATTAATACTACTATAGTGGGTTCTTAACCCATTTTTTATTATTCCCCTATGACCAATTGTTATTAGAGTAATATTGAGATGGATGGGAAGTGTAAAATGGTATTTTAATTTCCATAGCATAAAATAATTTCACCAAAGTTATTGTTGTTAAAACTACTAAAAATATATGGGAGAAATATAGGAGAAACTATGAAATAAAAATCAATATAAAGGAAGTCCTGTTACAGGTTTAGAGAATAATATATAGAGACCTAAAAATGGATATAGATGAAAAAATAGACAATTATTTCATAGTATTCAATGTTATTTTAATAAATATCAAGTTATTTGGAGAGAATATTGATGAATCTATAATTTGAAAAAAATATTAATAAATATTATCGATCAATTTGATCTAAAAATAACATTCCTAGAGGATATAGGTGATTTTATTGTTTAGGATATATTTATTATATTCATTTTAATAAAATGATAAAAGATCATATCATTATGAAAAAATATTAATATGAGAAGACCTTTAACACATTGATAAAGTTAATGGTCAAATAACTATTGGATGTTATGGAAATTAGTTACTCAAAATATTAAGTATATGAAGAAGAATTAAACCATATTATGGCTCTTCTCTCAAAAATATTCAAGAATGTAAAATGGAATGAAAAAGGTATGAAATTAATATTATGTTTTAATTCTGATAATATTGTTCATATTTCAAGATATTTTCTAATGAATTATGTTGAGGAATCAAACATAGATGAGTATAAACCTCATAGTGTTGAATGATATTGATGTATAAGAAACAATCGACCTTCAAAGGGATAAGTTTTATGCTAAAGTAACGTAAAGATTATTCGTATACTGGTTTAAATAATTTAATCTATTTATTTTTATACTTTTTGATTTCTTATTTGATTCATTAACTAGTAATGATGAATGAGAAGAAAGTACACAACATGAATGTGTCCATAAAAGTAAGTTGGAATATTTAATTTAGAATATTACAAATATAAATAATGAGAATAAATACCTAATCAAAGGTAAAAATAAATTAACAACTGAAAATAATTGGAGATATTTTTATGAATAAAATAAGGATTCAATAAAGAAAGAAGAAACTTATGTTAATGAGATAATGAACAAAAAATAAATAGTGTTGAAGAAGATCTATTGGTATGTGATCGTGAAGAGATGTTTACTCTTACTGATGAAGAGATTTTTAAATCTCAATCTATATTTTTCACAATTCAACATTATTTTAATAATGTATGAGAAGTCTTCAATAAATGTTCATAAATAAATAGATAATATTATCATTCTAGAGGAAAGATATTTAAAATTCCACCTAATCATTTTGGAAATGGATGTTATATTTCTAATAGTGTAGTAAAAACATTGGAGGTTGATATTAACATGAAAGAGTATACAACTGTGGAATAAAATAATGAGACAAGGATAAAACATCCTCATAGTTAAAGAGATAGCTTATTCCACATATGGCGAGAAAAAAGTAAAATTCTATAAAATGTTTGAACCAATATAGAAGAGTAATGTTTAGTGTTCCATACTGATGTTGTGGAGGGTGTATTCACAAAAATAATTATTTTTATCATAATAAGTTGAAACCATAAATGTTTCAAGATTAAAGAGGATAATCAATTAGAAAATGAGACAATAACTTCTATAGAAATAAAAATAAGGGAGAAAATTTGTCATGATTCAAAACATTTCATGGTTATTATTCTATCCAAATAAGAATTAATCAAAAATAACAACTAATACTCAAGTGAATTAAATTCTTTGGTCTCTTAGAACAAAAATGAATTAATTATCCAGGATTAGTATAAAAAAAATAAGGAATGATTGAGAAGAAATTCTTAAACTGAGTGTTTATTATAGAGGCATAATTAGGTTCCTCATTTTTCCTTTTTATTTTATGTGAGTTTAGAAAACATGAAATGAATTGAAGGATATGGATAAGGGAATAAATTATTGATAGAAAGGATGATGAGTTGTTTCATGGAGATTCATGGTTCAAGACTCACCATTATAAAGAAAAGTTGTATCATCCCTTGAGGGGGGGCATAATTAAGAAATGATATATGTAAATATGGATTTCTACCAGTGATTCAATTAAATAATTCTGATAATTTTTGGGGAGTGGTTAGTTCATGTTATGTTGAGACAAAGTGAGAGATATTATTTTATGAACCTTGAATTTATAATGTGTGTTAAATTATGTGTAGTATCATGTATTTCTTTTCTTATCAGCATCTATCATGAAAATTCTAATCTTTTTGTAACATGTGGAAAATTTTTTGAGAGATTATACCCCCTTGGATTCATTTCTCCTTTTAATACATTAGGATGTCCCATGAGGACATAGAGTTAATTAACTAAGGCATCTTTTATAATTATCATATGATTTCAACCCTTCCATTACAAATAAGAATAAGTGTTTTGAGAGGAAACATGAGATGATAATACACCCACTTATACTTTTCATTTTATATTCTATAAGAGGTGAAATTATTTGAGAACCACATATTTTATTTTACAATTATAAAATTATATTAACAACAAAATACAACGGGGGAGATAGTTGAGAACAAGTGTTAATGTTTTTCAATGAGTTGAAATGTATTGGTGGTTGAAGTAGGGATTCATATATAATTGTTTTGGATTCATTTAATGTCATTGGATCTCATTCATGAGAAATTCTATATTATGTGTCATGATAATTTTGTAGATTTTTAAAAGAATACAATATAGGTGTTTGATGGGTAATAGAGCATTGTCTTCAATATTCAACAAGTTGAAAACTATAAAAAGTCATAAATTCATGAGGAATTTATGTGTGCATTCCATGAAAAAATTGAAGGATATGAAAAATATATTATTTATTATAAATATAATTTTTTAAGAATAATTTTAAGGGATGTTTTTTAATTATTATATTTTGGAATTTTAATATATGTTTTGGAAAAAATGTCCCAAACAACCTTATAATCATAAGGGACATTGTATCAACTGCTTAGGTGGATAAGGTCAACCATAATCTAGCTAGGTCATTGTTGATTATATTGAAAATTGGGCCTATGTGTATAGGATTCATGTTTGGCCATATATAGTTGAGGTAATGCGCATGTGTAAGTGTGCAAGTAGGTTGGTTGGTGGGAATGCACATGAGAGCTGCCGCCTATGAATCCCATTAGCATAGTTTTCTTCTAGGAGAATAACATGACTACTCAATTCATATGAGACACTCAGATACATAATAAATAGAATAGAAATAACATATACAATTGATAAGGTATTATAATATGCAACATAATATTCAACAATAATTTAATAATATGAAATTAATATGTGTAATTTTATATATTTTATATGTACCATTATATCATGTCAATGTGTTGTATTCCTTAGATAATCCCTTAAACATCGTTCACCAGTTCAACATATATGAATTTTGTAGTTCATGTCCACTAGATCAAACAAAAAATCCCATCAATATTTAAGAAGTAGAATTCCGAATTATGAGATCTGGTAGAGTCTGAAATACATGATAGATATGATATTCATGTATTTTTAATGAATAAGAAGAAAAACAAAAGCATTATGTATCATATTATAAAGTTATTATTTCAGAAGAAGTAGGTGCTTGATAAATTCATGAGGTACATTCAATATAATTGTATATTCAAGGAGTTACACTTTCATTCATGTGTATCGAATGAATAATGGAAGGCAGGTTCATCTCAGGACTTTCATAAGTCATGGAATCCATTTATAGGTAACATTAATGAATCTTAATGTTTTTTAATGTTGAATTATAATGACACCACATGAATTAATGAGAAGTCATTATATAATTATTCAGACATAAAAAATCCATACTCTCTGGAAAAAAACCTTTTTTCTTGAACTTCTCAAGCTTTTTAAATGGGTTTCACTTACAAATTAGTTACATTGATTTTTTACCAACTGATTAAATGGAAAATTATTTTGGGAATTTTACAAATGAGATGCATATATGTGGTTCCTTGTTGTGGATGAATATATATCACATAAATAAATTTATAAAACCTAAAACCATTAGTTATTTCAAATGAGAATGATGAGTGAGAATACATGAGGTGGATGAGTATAATTTAAAGAATGTCCACTCTACCTATGTAACACGAAGAATAAATGGTTTCCTATTAACATGTTAGGAAAATGAATATCAACCATGGAAAGTTTTTAAGAATATTTTGTGAAGAAGTAAAAATAACCCAAACCGTTATAGGTATTTAAAATAAGAAAAATGAATATATTATTAACATAAAATTTAAATCGTGGAATAAATTAGATTTCAAATTCAAGATAAATATTTTTGTGTTGAAATTTTTTTTCATGTTGGTAACGATGTGTGGTGGACCAAAAAATTACTTTTTAGATAATTTGATACAACATTTCATGAAGATTCTATGAGTGTTTAATGATCAATAAGATGTTATTGAAGATATTTAAGAAGGTATACACTTGAAGTCCTATTGATCCATATTCACATAGATAAGGATTATGATCGAGAGGTGAAATTATCACCATGATCTTACATAAAGTCCTTTTTGTTGGGTTTTCATTAATGATGTTTTACAGTCCTTTCCAGTGGAATTTAGAAGCTAAGAGGTCATATTGGATTTTGAGTTATTGAATTTGTGTTGAAATTTTATTGAACCCGTGTTGGGGGGTATAACTTTCATGTAAATGAGTAAACCATTAATACAAATATTTTAAATCAAATGTAAACTATTTATATTATACTACATATAGTATAGGGCTATGAATTATTCTTGAATGGATTGATAACATAAAACAACATAAAAAGATTATTTTAAAAGGAAGGAAAAAATTATAAAATCATTTTTCAATTAATTCACTTCCACTCTAAGTTGTACATTAGTGGTCCTTATATTCTATATTTTTATACATATATGGATAATATTCTATACATTACTCTATGCAATGGCAATATTGGTTTACCCCTCTCATACTTGTTGGATAATATGAAACATCAATCATTACCCACTTCTGGCTCACCATATACTTTATCTTCAACATCCATAAAAAGTAAACATGATGAAATAACCACACCGTCTAATGTCAAAGGTTTAACTCCACACTATATCCCTTACCATACACCTCTCCTAGATAAAAACCACCTGAAGTTCCATCCTCACACCTCCCAATAAATATATTCCAGGAAAACAATTGATTTGACCATACCATAAATCCCTAATCAAATTTTTGATCCTACATACCACCATAGATGGAATTTACATTTTCATAAAGACTCTTAGGTAAACAATACACATGTATATCATTATATCAGTTGGTCTTTATCCCACACATGTACACTCACTGGTCTGTAACCAATATTCTCCATGTATATCTGATGCTTATACTACCATGATTTTATCGAAGCCCAATATGTTCACATTCATTTTAAATAACATGACCCAGATTTCCTAGAGTCAATGGATATTATATTACTTTGGAATAATATATAAGTGATAATATCGAAAATGACCAAATAGTTTAGTAGTCATAGAAAAATTGATACATTTTTTGAATCTTACATTACATTTGAAAATGGAAAATACAATATAGTATTTTTGGAGAGCACCATAGTCACCTTTAGCATATCCCTATATATGTATCATAAGAAACATCCTGGTATCCTAGGGAAAATAAACATAATGAATGAGTGAGTTCAGATGCTCATCAAGGGTACATGTACTGTTAAAGATAAATTATCTCGGAATAATATGATAGGGAATAAATGATAATCAGATAATTTTATATAAATAACTACATGACCTAACAACATATCCATTGATATTATAATCATTTCAAATAGTCACATGGAAATCAATAACTGATTTGTTAATGATATAATACATTATTACAAACATATGAAACATACAATCAAGTCCTTGTTCCAAATCATCATTAATATACCATCAAGAACTTGTGCCAAGACATTTTATATAAATGTGCAAAGCCTTAGAAAAAACAAAAAATAGTTTTCTCTCATAATACCTAATCACACATGAATTTAATATGTAATTTCAATCACCATCCAAAACATAATAATTCCAATTAATTCCATATATGAATTAATAATAAAATATAATCAATACTCCTTAAAAATAAATCATTTTCCATTTTAGAAGAACCAGAATAAAGTATATGAATACATTACCTAGTAAAACTAATTATAAACTATAAATAAAAGCATAGTTGATGATACAAATTGATAATATCTTCAATAAATCATATGATTCATCAAATTATGATTACGTTGGTTAAAATATTTCTAGAATACCATTTAGAAATTCTTGAGGAAAATACCATTTTCACATTAAAATATCTTATTTAAATTCTAAAATAATTCCCAAATGTTAAGGAAAACATTTTAAATTAAATATAAACCCATATTATTCTAAATTATTCTTATAAAAAATTATTTTTCATGATTTAACTAATTTTTAATCAATTATTATAAGAAAAAAGAAAATTTTCATTCACACTTTTGTAAAAATGTCACAAAGTACCTCAGTTGAAAAATGAAATGTAAATTACTTTTTTTAAAAAAGTATTCAAATTATGAAAAATGAAAAAATAAACCTAAAAAATCATTTGAAAATATTAAAAATATTTTTGATTTTTATTAGAAAATATGAATATAGAAGAATAAGGAATTTTGACAGAAGAGAAAAATAATGTTAGCATTTCTTTAGAAAATATTCTCAATCATTTAAAGTGAAAAAATGAGGGAAATGGTAATATTAAATTTCATGATAATAAATAAATAGATGATAAAAAATATATTTCTTTTAATATATAAATATTAAATAATTCCCCAGTGGTGGCGTAAATATAAAAAATCATGTAGAATGATTAGATTATAAAATAAATCCTTAACTCTGTTATGACTTCCTCCACACATGTTCAAAACTAATGTATATTAAATATAGATTTATTATACTTAAATTATATAAATCATTCATATTTATAATTCCAAATATTTCTTAAAATTATTTATCACACATGTTTAACAATTATATCTTAAAATCTATTTTTTGGGGTAATAACTGATTTTTATTTCATATATGCTTTGGTTCTGTAGTCTGAGTCATTAAACATAGATCAAAGGTTAAATAATTTTCAAAAATTTTATAAGGATATAACTATCATATGTATTTATTATATAAATTTATAGTAATACATAAAATATAGAGATAGAGAAATGAATTACATCGTTCGTGGAGATGGTAGGTCGTATATACACACGATTGATGTTTTCAGTCTTCAATGGATTGAATCAAATAATGGAAAATATTTATTAACCTTTATAGAGTAGTTATTATATCATATAAATAATATATATTCCCTAAAAATCATTATTACTATCCAATTAAAATATAAATGAAAAATGAATGACATCATCTCATGGAGGTGGTAGTCCACACGTACGCATGAGCCACATTATCATTTCCCAATGGTTTGGAAATAAATACATTACATATGGTATTATTATTACAAAAATAAAATTATTTCACAAATATGACATATATATATATATTAAACCATAATAATTTCTATCCATAAAGTATAGTTATAAAAAATTAACTTTGTCATTTCATGGACATGGTAATTATTACGTACGCATGAGCGATACTTTCACTCTATCATTTTTTAGGAATGAGTATGTATAATTTGGGTAAGACGATTACCTCTTCTTTGAATGAACTCTTTTAGATCATTTAATATAGAACCTATGGATTCTATTTTGGGAATAGAAGAACCTATATAATTTGTATAAGGCTTCTTAGAAGATAATGTAGTAGATTATGGTTGATCTGTAAGGCCCAATGTGGTGTAAGGATCAGAATTGAGGGGTGTCATTTTATTAGTGGGGGAGAGGACACAGTTGGAATTTCTTAAAAGAATAAAATTTTAAAAAATAAAATAATAATTAAATTTATTCCAAAAGAGAATATATAATAATTTTTTATATTATTGGTCTATAATACCATTAAAAAATATAACTTTTGTTGGTTTAAGTGGTGTTTTATACTATATATTTTGTTTTAATACATTAGTTAACCTATTTTAAATTTAATCAAGGTAATGAAGTTTTCACTCTTAAAGAGTTATAATTTATCATATAAATTAAATATTTAAAAATAAATGAAAATTTTATTATCATTTAGAACAAATATTACCCTAATAGTTTTTATGTATTTTTGATATTTAAATTTATTTTAAAAAATATTATTTCTATAAAAAAATCATTAATGTCAATTTTGATCCTATTCATATAATTTTACTCTAAAAACACGATGAAAAATATGTAATTCAAATATAATACATTAAAACATAACTAATATGTTAGATTAATATATAAGATTCATGTCAAACTACTACATACTCAAATTATATAACTTTTGAAATATAAAAAATCATTTATTTCATTTTTCCCTAAATTTAATAAAAATTGTGTCAGCGTAGTAAAAGAATTTAAGGTCATTATATAATCACATAAAGAGTTAAATAAGTTACCATAATAAAAAATAATTGTTATCCAAAAAGTAATTAATATCATTCATAACATACTTTTTCCAATGTTGATACATAATATGTATTTAAAAGTAAAAGAGTGAGATTTTATGTTTTTTCATTACCTTAATTATTATATAAGTCTTTTTCAAGGAAAAGATTCCATTAAATAAATAAATTTTGAGCATAAGTTTATAAGGTAAAAATTTTATTCATCCATTTATAATTATGAAGAACAACTATAATGTTATCACTTTTTTGAAAACTAGATTACCCCGATTTACCCTTTACCGAGATGAAAACCACTATTAGAATAGTATAGTTAGTAAACATAAAATTGGATTAATTCAAATCACATTCATAGAAAATAATTATTTGAAAGTTATAATATTTTAGAGAATATAAAATATATAAATTTAGTTAAAATAGTTCAAGAATATTGATAAATTTCATTTATTAACATAAAATCAAATTATGTTCCTAATAAGACATATATTTCTTCGATTTTATAACCTATAAGTTTAGTGTAAGCGAAATATCAGATATGTAATTCCATATGAGATATACAATTAACATATCATGAACTTGGTAGAGATTCACTGGAAGCACCATTCGATAAGATACTATCCAGTAACAATCAGGAATTTCAAAGGGACCAACATGCATTTTCCTTAGCTTTCACATATTTCCAAATCCCATCACCATCTTTTTGGGAGATATTCATAGTAATATTTTGTCACCACTTTTAAACTCTATGCCCATTTAATGATTTTTAACATAGATTTTTTGTTTAGTATAAGATTTTATTATGCGTTGAGAAATAGATATAGAGTTCTCTTTTATTTTCCACTATTAGTTCATGTCCCAACATATTCATTTCTCCAACTTCATTCTAGAATTTTAGAGTTAAAAAAATTTAACTATAGAGGGATTCATAAAAAGCCTCTAAATACTAGATTAAAATTTATTGTTGTCTGCAAATTCCACCAAAGGAATGTGTTAATCCCAAAAACCTTTGAAATAAATAAATAAAGATCTTAACATATATTAAAGAGTTTTAATGGTCCTCTTAGACATATCATCTAATTTAGGATGATAAGTAGTACATAAACTCAACACAGTTTCCAAATCTCACAGAATACTTTTCAATAACATCAAGGTAATACATAGATCCCTATTAGAAACTATATAATGATTAACTCCATAAAACCTTACCATTTCTATAATACAAATTGTATAAATTTAATCAAGATAAAATTATATTTTGATTGAATTTTAGTTTGTTTAATTTGTAACAATATCAAATATAAGTCATATATAATTACCATTTATATGTTTTGGGGAGTAGGATGAAAAATTCCATGGTAATGTGTTCACATTTTCATTATAGTATAGGTAATGGTATTAAATCCTAATTTATTTTTAAATCTCGGCCATAATATGTTGTCATACCAAGAACCAGGTAACATTATTTTCAATATCATATTCTTTTACATCACACAAAAAAATATTTAACATATATATATATTTACATCCAATATGAATAGAGAATAAATCAGAATGAGATTCCTTAAACAAATCCTTCAAATCTGGTATGGAAAACGAATATTAATGGTTCTAGAACATTATAACTCCATTAAAATAATTATTAAATTTATGAAAAATTCTCACCTTTTCTACGACATTAAATCTTCATTATTCACCTATTTAAATCTCACATGGATAGTAGGATGAATAAAAAATTGAAAGAGATAATATTTGGAACCTTCCTCTCTGATTTCTTGATCGATGATTTATAAATACAAAAATATTAGAACTTTTTTGATCATCATCATAGTGAATCTAGAATGATACTTTTAACTCACAGAATATTCCACCTAGTTCACCTTCTTATAGATGTAACGTATTTAGCTGTAAAAACATTTATTCATATCCAACCATCTTCTATGTTCCATATTTTTATCTATTCATATGAAAATAAAGTTTTACCATTTATGGAAAGTATATATATAACATATATATCTATAAATTTAATTCATTTATATATTTTTTGAAAAAAAAACAAATAAAACTTGAAATGAGGATTTGTCTAATTTTAATCATGATCTTTTAGTTAGCATGATATATAATCAATTACCATATCATTCAACATGAGGTATAATCCCAATATATTCTCCAATGTATCAAAATATATTACAGGCAATTTCAACTATAATTTAGTGTAATAATATGTGTTATGACTAACCATCTCTTATTTTCCATGAAAGTTTCCTTAAATTCATTTTTCTAAAGGAACGTATCTCCCATTTGAGTTAAATTGTGACGTGGGTTGGATTACACAATGAAATTTATCATAAAAAATGATTATTAAAAACCAGACCCTGAAAACTATAGATCTCTGTCACCATGGAGACTCTAGTCCAATTATCAATAAATTTTTTATATTCCTGATCCATGGACATATGTTTTATTGAAATTATATGAACAAAAAATTTCACTTCTTATAGACAAAATTCACACTTAGAAAATTTTTCCTACAACTATTCCATCATTTGGGTATTCATTTAAATCCTAAAATGGTCTTCATTATCTTCCTTGATCATTGAATATTTAAGAATATATTAAATCAAGCCTACAAAAAAGTGTTCTATGTTATCTACAAACACTTTATTAATTATGTACAAAAATATAATGGATGATTTATTATGACTAAATAGAATCATTATAAATTCACTCTGTCTACATTTTGTATGAAATATGGTATTTGGTGTATCCTAATTTTATACCCCAAATTGATTATATCTAGAATTAATATCAATCTTGGAAAAGTATTGTATTTCTATAAATTTGATCAAACAAGTCATAAATACAAGTTATAGGAAACTTTTTCTTAACAGTGATATTTGTATATTCTCTATTATCAATGAATAGATCCATTTATTCATCTTTATTCTTAACAAAAATAATAGGAGCCCACAGATGTTAAGCACTAGTCCGAATGAATCCGTTATAGCGATTATCCCGAAGTTTATTTTTAATTTCATGAAACTCAATAGTGAAAATTCTATTTTAAATATTTGAAATATATTATCCCTATATATGAGTTATATTAAAAAAATAAAAATTACAATTCAGTGGAAGACTATCCAACTACTCTATAGAGGCATCAAAAACACATGAAAAATATACATATCATTCATATTGAGTTTTTCTCGAGAAATATGGGACAGACGCCCCTTTTGAATATGAATCAAATCCCATTTAAGAGATTATATTTCTATAGAAATTTAATATTTATCATCTCCCTAATAGAAGATCATAATTTTGTTTAGAATATCAAACATGACTTCAATTTCATGATAATTGATGTGGGTTTTACTTAGAGAATTCCAATTCATTGCCAAGATAACATCAAATTTGATAAGAGGAAGAATTACAAGATTTAATTAAATTACATAACAAAAATATTCTATTAGAGTGGAGTTATATACTTGAAATGAAACCATTATACCCGTAACAATTTTCACAGGAAACTCAATAACTAATCATGGAGGTTATTATGGGTATACTTATAAAATTATCTAGATATAAATGTTTTAGTAGAAACAAAATCAAAAATATAATTGTCAATTTTAAAATTTCTTGTAATTTTACCTTTAACCATGTCATTGGGAACTTCCATGTTGTTTTTAGTAATTTAATAATCTTGGACATATCACCTTCGATTCATTTATGGTAAATTTACGATATCTTTATGGAATTAATTGAAATAGTTTCTTATATTATTATATATAATTCATTTTACTTTTATGTCTTCTTTATTACACTTTTATTTATGAGAAATATATCCCTTTTCTCCACACTGGAATAAAACTATTTTTCCTTTAATTATGTACAAATATGTTTCTTCCTACTAGTATCACATGTTGGAAAATTCGTCTTTCTTTTCATCAAATGTTTCATTTTTTTCATATGTCATCATCTTCTAATCTTGATTCCCATAAAATCAATTAGACTTGGACGGATATTTATACTAATTAATATCAAATTTTATTATGTTATCATATGATGAGAAATATTATTATATTAGATCCATTTTAAGGATTGTTTTACCCCATAAAAAATGTCTAATACTGATATTTTATTACACACGTAGTATGAATTATATCCTGAAATCATTGTAAAATTATCATTATACATATATACCATTTCCTCTTCCTTTTTTCTCAAAATCAATAACATTTTCTCCTAATCCTCTCTTTACTCATGAGAAAACTATTTTTGAATGAAAAGTTTCTTAAAATAATTTCATTCCATGTGTTTTATTTCCTCGTATTAATTAGTGTTTTGAATCAATTACAACCATTGATATGCATCCCATAAGAGACCATAATATTTTATAAAAATATTATTCCATTCATTCCCAAAGTGAGAACTATCTTTTCTAATAAAATTATGCATTCTCAAGCTATAAAATAATTTTTAGTATCATTTAATGATATAGGTTTTTGATTCATGAAGAACTCTAACATTGTTGGATCAGGTTGTGGATTAGTGAGATTCACCCTACATGAAATTTTATTATGCATAACCTGAGTTAGTTTCCCTAATATAGTTATAATTTTTTTTATCTATAACTCTAGATTCATTGTGATACCTAGAAGGGAAATTACTATATAGATTACATGAATTAATATATTTTTTTTCCTTCTTCTAGATTCCATTTCTAGACAATGGATACAATTTATTAGATCATAAAAATGTGTATTAAAATGCATACTTTCATAAATAGTGAAACTCTTATCATAAATAAGAAAATCATATCAAGTATTTGGATCATAAACTCGGTTTCTTTGGAAATAATCTCAAATAATAAATGTATTTTCAAATCCCTCATAATGGGTTTTAAATAAAATATGAATTAACCCAATAATTTCCTTCAAGAGATTCAAACTATGTGTGATGTAAGACTAGTTTTTTCCACCAAGTGAAGATTGAGTGAAAGCCTAATCCACCTTTAAAAAATTACAACCCTTAGGTACCACTCTTCTAGAGTAGCATCCACTTATAATGTCCAAACAATGATATATTGATAGGTAATCCATATAATTAATACCCTACCAAAACATTTGGATATTAACATATACTTATACTCACATTGAAGTCATTCATAAAGTAATTTTACCAAATCTATTTTTTCCAAATCGTAGTTCCCATGTATTCAAGAAAACATGTTGTGGAACCAACTATAAAGACCATAACCCATGTATCCCAGACCCATGGTCACTTTATTAATTTTTCATAGGATATAGGTGATCAAATCCTATGGGGAATATCATTTGTTTAGTCTTGGAAAACTAGATGCATACATGAATATTAGATTACATTAAAAAACAATAAAAATTAAACAATTCCTTATATCTGAGATAAAGGAAGAATAATGATGGGGTGATCGCTAATGCGTTGTTTGGGTATGTTTACAATAGAAGATAAATAAAAAACTAATAATATGGAAGGAAATAAATGATAATAAAATAATCTCATATAAATAATCACATGGGATAAAAACAAAATCATGGATATTAAAAACTTTTAAAATTATTAAATAGATATTAATAACGGATTTTATATTGTCTAAGTGAATAATATTAAAAATTATAATGTATCTTTTGAGGCCATGGGCCATGACATCTTAAATATACAATAAATTATTAAAGTTAATGCATCATATATTAGTAGGTGGGGAATTGGATAAAACCCAATCTAGTTTCTCTCCTGATACCTACCAAGTCATCAAGGGGATATGAAATTATAGGCCAAAAATATCACATAATAAGTCAAAGGCATTCCTCATATAAATTAATAATCCATCATAATAAATATGGCTTAAAAATAAATAACTATATATATATTGGAAGTACCAGTATATGAAATACCAATACATTCCATAGTCAGAATGATCATAAACCATCTATAAAAATGTGGTCAAAGGTATAATAAAATAATAACATCAGTAAATAATACTATTAAATAATGGATTTTAAAATAGATGAAAATACTATAAAAATATCTTTAGAAATTTCTAGAATAAAATTCCCTTTTCACTTTAAAATCAAGTATTTAAAGTCAAAATTATTTCCCAAATATTGAGGAAACCATTTTCTTCGAAAATAACTTTGTAAATTGTAATGTACTCTATGAAAATATTATTTTACAGTGGTGGTAAATTCTATTTTTTTCATATAAGTTAAAAAAATCCTTTTACGCATATATATAATGTTCAGAAAGTAACTCATTCAGAAAAAGAAGATGAATAATTTTAACACATATTTAAAAAATTTAAACATGTTTAAAAATTAATATAAAAAACATTTCATAATCATAGAAACATTCTTGAATTTTTTTAGAAAACATGGAGATAGACAAAAAAGGATTTTCGACATAAGGGATAAATAAATTCACCTTTTCACTAAAATGTTTTCTCAGTATTATTTAGAAAAAAATATATTATAATGGTATTACTACATAAAATTATCATTAGAAACCATCATATAAAAAGTAGTTTTTCTTTAAAATATAAATATCAAATAATTCCCCTAGTGGAGACTAATACATAAATAATCCTAAAAATGAAGATATTTTGAAATAAAACCATACCAGATGTTTGTATTCCTTTATATATGATTGAACCTAAAATAAAATGAATATAGATTTATTATATATTAATTTATTCTAAAATAATACTCATATTTAACATTTTATATATCACATATAATATTTTATTTCCCATTTATTAAAAACTCATTCTTCAAATATATGTTTTTGGAAATAATTCCCACATTTTACCTAAATGTTTTGGTTTAGTTGTATCAACATTTATACTTTAATCAATGTTCTATCATCTAAAGATGATTATAATTATATAAATATCATATAAATTTTTTATATTTTGATATATCATAATTTATAAAATTAATAGATATAAATATAAATTAAAATGTTCATGTAGATGAAGGATGTATGTACGCATGAATTTTGTTTTAATTCTTTAATAAATGGAATAAAAAAGGTAGATAATTATTTACCATTAGTTAATAATTATTATATAATATAAATAATATAAAATTTTCAAATTCATTTTTATTACAAACCATTCATAATTCATGTGAAAAAAATACCATCATTCTTCAGAGGTGGTAGTTCACACATACACATTAGTGACATTATTGTTTCTCAACTAATTTGAAGATTGTAATGTAGATATAATATAATCCTTCCAAAATGATTATTATTTCATAATATCATATATACAAAATAAACCAATCTTAATTTTCATCTATAAAATATGATGATGAAAAATTAATTGTAACTCTATGTGGATATATTAAGTTGTACATATGTATCTTTATTACATTCACTTCCCATTTATTAGGAAAGAGGCTGGATAATTTTGTTTTCATAATAATAATAACATTTAATAAAAATTATGATATTGAATCTATTGTTTTTTGATAAATACATTAGATTTATCTATTGTACAGGTAGATTTAAATTCAAATAGGTCAGGTGAGATGATTATGACTATTTTGGGAGACCTCTTTTAAATTATTTCTTAATGAACCTAGGGTTTATCTTTTGGGAAGACTACTACATATTGAATATAGATAAGGATTATAAAAATATAATTTTCTTGGTTATGTTCAGGCCAGAATATTTAATGTGGTGTAAATATAAGAAAGTTCTATTGTCATTTTATATGTGAGGGAGAGGAAGCCCTTTAGCTTCATAAAATAATAGAATATAAAAAGTTTATTCTCAATCGAAATATGTCAATATCGTGAGATATTCAAATTTTGGAAATTATTTTAACTTATTTTAACCATGGTAACAACATTTTCACTCTTAAAGGGATATGATTGAACTTGTTAACTATGACTCATAAATATAAAAGGATGATTTTTTGACCATATATTGTCCAAATTTTCCTCTCAATATTTTTATAACTTTTAAAAACTTAATAAAATATAATTTCAAAAAAATATTATAATTTTTCTTTTTGAGATTATTCCTTAAATTTGGCTCTTAAACAAAAATACAAATATATAATTCGAATTAAATCCTTTAACACATACCTATTATGTCATAATCATCTATGATATTTGAGGGACACTACTACATATTAAAATTATATTAATTTTAATATATAAAAAATATTTATTTTATTTTTCCATTAATTGAATAAATTCTATGTCAACATTATAGATGATTTTATGTTTTTTATATAATGACACAAATAGATAGATAAACTACCATTATAAAAATAATGGAATGATTCAAAAATAGTAATTTATATTCAATATTATCTGAATTTTGTAACTATATGGACACATAATAGTTATTTAAAAGTAAGAGTGTGACCTTTTTTCATTGAAATATATATTATATAGATCATTTTTATCAAATAGTGTCCATTAAAAGATTAGATTTATTTCATATAGTAATAAGTGTCGAATTACCTATATTAAGAATTAGGATGAAAACATATGACCTAATTAGAGTGTGGCCTTTTCATGCATATGAACTAGTTAGATTTGATAAATTAAGAATTAGGATGAAAAAATATGAGCTTATCATATTGTTCTAACCAGTATTAACCTAAAATATCCATTATTGATGTGATAAATTTTACCATGGTTACTATATATATTGACTAAAAATAAAATGGGTTTATTTTCCAAATTTTAACCATATAATTGCAAACTTGAAACCCATTCATCAATATTAATCATTTATAAGTAGAAGAAATAAAATTTCAAAATAACTAAGAAAAAAATGGTAAAATGCACTTTTAGATAGATACTGTTTTTAAGCATAATGCTGGATTATATCTTATCCCATTACTAAAAAAGTAATTTATAAAAGTTACAAAATCTGATTGAGTATATAATATAAAAAATTAATTAAAATGATTTACCAATAATTAAAAATATAATATATTAACATAAAATTAAATTACATGCATGAAAATATTTTTTCATAAAAAATCTCTTTTTCATTCAAATGTTTTATATTTTCATTTCTAATCAACTCATAAAAAATAAAAAATTTATACATTTTTAAAACTTATGATTTTCAGAATTCTTTATTCATATTCATACATTCCAACCCAACTATTAGGCCATAGCTATCACATTAAACAATATTTTTATAGAAGATAATAGTTTATTTAAACTCAGAGCTCTGGTTAATGAAAGAATATGAATAAACTATTTTTATTTAAAAATATTAATGTCAAATTTTAAGGTGTTATACTACTTTTTTATTCATTATCACAACCCAAGTCATGATAACATGACATAGATTGCACAAAACCTAGGTTCATACCTCTAAATACATGACTATACTTACCTCAAATGTTATCCTCAATTATATAGAAGAACATTTGTGCTTATTTTCCAACTAGATTAACATATCACACATGAAATGTTCAACCACATGTTCACTCACCACCCAGGTATCATTCTAAAATTATAATATTATACCGACTATTTATTCACCCTAGATTTAACCATCATGTATTGCAGTGAAAAACATCATTAGGAACTGCACCAAAAATCAAACGATCCAAATATCCTAACACTCCTACCCTTTGAAACCATTCATGATAGGAAATTTACACAATGTAAATTTCATTATTAAACTCATATCATCTGCATGCCTATATTCTATATAGAGTCGCACATCCTATGAATTAATCTCAAAACCTAAAGCATCTACCCAAGCTTCTATTATCTAAAGCACTCATAAGTTTTTGATAATACCTTTCATGGGTTTCCAACATATATATCTCACCTAATCCAAACCATAAAACTCATCTTACCAATATATGAGAACCATATTAAAGAACCGGGCCCTCCCACCCAGCTTATAATCCATATCCCAAATATTGTATAACCCACAAGGAAGTTTCCCAACTCTGATATTTAATATCACATTGAAATTAACAAATTGAAACACTTACTCTTTTTTTATCACATAATATTATCAAGAATCATTTGATAAGTCATCATCCAATTAGAAAAATAATCCTCCTTGAGAATCTATACAATTGAAAATATCCTTAAGCACCATGTTCTCATCAATCATCATATAATTAAATAACCCAACAAATACATGTAACAAGTATACCATAGTAAGATGTTTTTTCTAACTATTATCACACCAAGATGTTAAATATGAAAAATATATTGGTTTCTTTTTATGATTTAAATAATAAAAACAATTTTTCGTTCCAGAACCAATAAAAATGAACCAAGTACAAATACTAACCCTATATGGGTCACTATCAATCCCCTAAATGTATGACTATAAAGTAAACCTTAATAATCATCCCTCTCTTTAATTCACATGAAATTACATCATAAATTATATATGGAATGATTTATTTGAGAATAATACTGCGAAAAATTTATATAGGAAAACACTATGTAATGTATTTCAATACTTTAAATTGTTAAATACCCTATAAATAGTGATATTAATCACACACAAGAATAAGTATTTAATATGAATCCATTATACAAAAATATTATGCATTAATATAGTCCACATTCTAATTATGCATATCAAAAAACCCATAAATCATAAATACAAAAAATAAAGTGCTTCACTCATGGTGAAATAATACAACCATAGAAGAAAAATGCAATAATAGAATTCTGAGATACCTAATAATTTATAATTCCTTACAAATAACGTGTTAATGAAAAACTAGTCTCTAATCCATTACAAGATCTAAAACATTTATATTCCATGTCCACCATCTTTTTAGATAGTAAAAATAAAAAAAACCTCTCATTCTACTTTATAACATACCAAACTAGAGACCACTAACAAGTTCCCATGATCTTTTTTTTTCACATTGTCTCAGATATTACTATGTATAAGAAAAAAGATTATGTCATGGAGTGAGTGTCTAATGTGTCATTATAGAGAGATTATACCATTATATTATAGAAAATATAGTGAAAATAATAAAAAAGATTATGCAAATCATGTAATTATATTATTTGTAAATAATAAACAACAATCATAGAGTATTAAAAGTAAATAGAACGAATCCAATTATATATAATAATGGATATATTAGAATACAACAACATTAAACATATGTTGGACTAATCAAATATACAATAAATGAAACAATAAAGTAGGTGAATCTACAAACATCATTGAGCCTCATCGCATCCCATTCTTTAGGATCCGTATGTGTTATCCTACTCTACCAAGAAAAACTGGGCCTCTTCTCAACCTAAACTAGTGATCAGTGATGTCCTAACTATTACACAAGTTTCATGTCCTCTTTAGAAGGGTGTAAAGATGTAACTACCCTGAATCAAGTAACCTAGAGCCGGTTTCTACATTATTTCACTGGAAATTAATACAAGGTAATGCATTATAACAGACCAAATAGTATACTAGTGTTGGTAAACTAGATACATACTTGAAATCCATGTTACATTTGAAACATAAAATACACAATATGTTCTGTTTTTAACATCATTTTCCCCTTAGCATATTCCTATATATCAATCACAAAACACTTCTTGGATTAATTATAAAATTAAACCATATGAATGGGCTGATATTAGATTCTATGTAAGGGTATTAATATATTGGATAATATTAGGAATAAATAAGAATAATCAATATCGAAAAGTAAATATCTGAAACACATTCCATTTAATCAATAAACTAAGAAAAATATTTTAGATAAAATTATGGTCATATGAAGACATACAAATAATCACATGATATTGAAACTTACCCAATGATATTATAACTAATATAATAATTACATTTAGAAAAGTGATCTCATATTGATAGAATTAATACTATTGGAAATCTGATACTATCAATAACTTTAACAATATAGTTCTAATTTTTGGGTAGAAACCCATCTAATTTGGACAACTGATTTTTCTCCTGAGACATATCATTACATTAATAGGATATCTACAATCGAGAGACAATCCTATAATACTATGTCCAATTAATTCATTATATTAAAGGGGTGAAACATAATCAATATAAAAAATCATCACGAAAAACTAACATATGAAATGTTAATACTTACCCCAATCAAATAAACATAATCAGACACACACCCAAATAATATGGTGGATGGTAATAAAATTGTACATAATTAGTAAAAACAAACATAAACCATCCAATGAAGTAAAAATTATGATATAAATAATATATACCCCTATTTTATCATAAGAACAATAATGTTTTTATTCCATTACTAAATATAATTACACTGAAATTGTTATTAAAAACATTTCTTAGAAAATAACATTTTTATTTTCAAAATATTTTTAAATCATTATGTTCAAAAAATAAATTAAAATAATTTTCTATGAAAATAAAGTTCTAAAACATATAAAATAATCTTCAAAAAATTTTATTTACAACAATGGTTGAAATTGTATTTTATTGCATACACATCAAAAAATGATTCGTTTCACACTCTTTGTAAAATCTGATTGAGAACGTTTTGTAAATTATACTTTTGACTCCTTCCACATAATTTAAGAATTAAAAATTGGAAAAAAATAATTAATAAATTACTTTAATTGTTTAAAAAACAGGTTTGAAATTTTTTGGAATATATAAATTTTGATGAAATTGTATTTTTGACCGAAGGGATAAATAATGTAATATTTTCTTAAATATATTTTATAAATAACTATATGTACCCATGAAAGTAAAATGGCTATATTACTTTAAAAATGTAATTAATAGCTTCATGTAGATAAATTATATTTATTTTCATATTGAAATATAAAATGATTCCCCGATGCGGGGCTTAAACAAAAGAAATATCATATAATGATGATACTCTGTAATAAATCCTCACTAATTTGGAAAAATTGACTAGTAAACCCCATGAAAGAAATAACATAAATTAAAACATTAAATTTCATGAATATAAATTTATTAATTATATATAATATCAATATGGGACGTATATACATGACTCAAAGGTATAAGTGGGTAGTATTGTGTATGTCTCAGATATGTAAAATTGAGATAAGATACCCTTAACTCAGGTTATACATCCTTCATTTCTATTATAACCTACTAAATATTAAATATAGGATTATCATAAATATATTATAAAAACATAATTATATATTTTATACAATATGTTACTTACTTTTAGACATTAATCACTAGTTAATTTACAATTGTTTGTTGAAATAATTGTTTCATGTGTTAATTTCTTGGGTTTTCAGGGTTGTTTTAGTTCAGTGAATTTTTTCCTCTTGATTTGATCATGGTTAAAAAATATCCACAATTTAACCCATTATTTGAAGATAATATATATTCATTATATATTTATTTAATGTAATCTTTTAAAGTCATAGATATAAAATGTATTACACCATACATAGAGATGGTATGTCATATGTATTTATGAACCAAGGATTCCATTTTTATCCATGGATGGAATTAAAGGAAAATTAATATTAATTCATATTTATTTAATAATTATTTAATTATATATATAGTATTTATATGAGTGAAATACATATTTATTATCATCCATGTGAAAATAATGTGAAAAATATTTCACATCACTTCATGGAGGAGATAGCCCACATGTACACACGAGCGATGTTGTTATTTTCCAAAGGATTATAAGGTAATTAGTTATATGTGATATTATTTTTCATGAATTATTTATAGGATATGAATATCACATATATTCCTTAAACATATCTTCACTACATTCCATGTAAAACATAATTGAAAAACAAATCACACCACTTCCTAAGGTGGTAGTCTTCTATACACACCACTAATGTTATCATATACCCTATGGAATATAAATTAAGAGGGTATATGTGATGTGATAATTCAGTATGTATAATAATTTCATAAATATCAAATACATATGTTAAATCAATCATTATATCCATCCTTGAATGCTGATTATGGATAATGAAATATATCGGTTCATGAGAGAGTAGTGCTTCTTACACACAATCAAAAGTTTCATTTAAATTTTGATTGAATAAAATGTTGATATATGTTATCTAATTTATGTAATAAAAACATATAATCTTATTTTATGTTATAGGTAGTTAGTAAAATAAATAAATAAATACACATGCTTAATAATTTTACTTATTCTATGGAGAGTGCCTTTAGGTTTATAATAAAATCTATTTAATGAGGGATTAATATTAAATGTAATTACTCTATGATGTGTGTAGTAAAGTAACGATATGTTATGGGTAGGTATTGTAATAACAAAATGGTTTTTGATTTGTGAAGAGGTTAGGAGAGGTGATGCCTTGTTATTTGTGGGGGAGAGTGTAGACATGGAATTTTTGAAATGATGAAGTGATTACCATGTTTTTGTCATGAATCATGCATCATATATAGGTCATTATAGAACCCAAAAAACATAAGGCCTATATATCGTAATGAAATTGGTTTTTATAGGTTTTATTCCAAATTGAACCCATTAATTTTTAGTTTAACCCCTCATAATCCAATTTTTTCCTTAACTATAGTATTTAATTTTTATGGTTTTCAATATTTATTATTGTAAACAATTAATTTGACCTTAAAAGATAATATAGAATATTTTTATTCCATGTATTGATACCATTTTTTCAAATTCAATTCACATATGTGGCATAATTAAATTTAAAATTAAACTGTAGACATGATGAATGTGTGATTTTCCAAAGTTGAAATTCTCATAATTAGTGAATATTTTAATATCCACGTTAACATTGAAATTTATTAAAATGGACATAATTAGTCATATTTATATATAATTGAACTAGTTTTACATTAAAACAAATTTTAAATATAATTTAACTTTTTGACTAATTTAATGAAAAGGCAGTTTTTAGTAAAATCTATATTATTCAATATTCATAAAAATATTCATATATTTAGAAATATCCAAAAAATTCACCCAAAGATAATTTTAGCATTTTTATATAATAAAAAATTATTTAAAAAATTATAAAATTTGTTAAATTAAAATTAATTTTAAATTATGTGTGCAATGCACAAATAAATCGTTAGAAAAATACAGTTTTTCATGAAACGTTTCTATCTATTTAAAATGGTTTTTATTTAAATTGTAATCAATATATAAACAATAAATTTATTTTATAAATGTTTAAACTATATAGTTTTATTAATTTAGTTATTATTATTCTTAACCTCCATGGAAATAGCTATATTATAATGGTCACGTTTAAATAATAATACATTAATAGAGCATCGTGATTCATTAAAACTTGGTGTTTCATGCATTGAAAGCTGTAAAATATATTAAATTAATTTAATAATAAACATATTTTAAAATCTATGGGTGTTATATTCTCTGTGAATCATAGATTTGTGAGTAATATATGCATTCAAATATAAAGATCCTATTTTAAAATATCATTGTGTTATATATGTATAACTCATTAGGGAACCACTAATAGGGTATCATAAAAAATCAGTAAATTTGTGTATACTCATGTGATATTCCTAGTTAAATAATAATTAAACTTTTAAAGAGTAAATAAATAACAATAATCGATCCTCTATTTCTATCATGAAAATTCTAACTTCATCCAGTTCCAGGGTGTCTCTGACCATATCGTAACTAATAGAAGGATACATGGCCTACCCTAAATCATACAGATACACTTCTATATTGGAATTAAATCCCACCTCTGGTTATAGTTAAGGAATTCTATATTGTAGGAAGTTTATGAACTTATTCTTATGATGAAACCTTAGATAATCAATATTGTTCCATGTACATGATCAGTTACATAGATGAAATATTAGGAAATCTAGTTATAGAATCGAAAATATGTTCACATAACTATATGTGATCCTAATCAATCCAAATTCATAAGAAATACTGATTTTATTTAAGGTAATATCATATGAATCTAATAAACATCAACAATACACATACCAGATGCATCCATATTTCCTAGATAATATCATAAGCATCTCAAAAATTCAGGCTAGAGTTGGGGTCCTTGGGAATATTATAGGTTATTAGTATATGCAATCACTAAACCCTATGTCAGATTTTGGTCATTCCAGAACGTACATAATATCAAATCATATGTATCGTATTTTATAATCCACATATGAGGAATTTTTGTTAGATCATTGAGAGTATCTCAGGTGTCCTATACACAGAAACATATATATATATATATATATATATATATATATTATGATCCAAGGTTGGATGTTGGAGAGTATCCAGGTATATAAATTGTTCGTGTAATAATGTTGATTTCAAGGACGTTATTTTAGACAATTCATTTAAAGGTATCTACTGAAGTGCATCCCTCTTGAAATATCTCAATTGGGGACCATCTAAGGCCACATGTGTCTTATAATAACACAGAAACCATGCATGTTTTCCCCAACCTCAATTCATCTCTCGAGTCAATACCCTTCACTCAGAGTCACCAATGTACCTAAAATCATTATGTTTACATTTTGGACTCACATGACTCATATGAAAATCCTTATCAAAAGCACTCTGAGAAGATAAAATAACTCCCAACACACACCGCAATCCATCTTATATAATCCCAGCCACCTAATTTATCATTTATCTACCCAGGGTTTACTAAACATGGTTCTCACATTAATTTAGAGGGATGAACAAATATATTACTCTAAACCAGTTGGCCTAAAGACTATACAGAACCTCATGATTTCATATTTTCCATCTCTATCTAATCCTTCTAAAACAAACTCTCCCCTCAACATGGTGGAATTGAGGGAACCTATAAGAAGGGGTAATGGTATTATTAATTTCCATTTAATTTAATTTACACCCCACATGGTTCTTATATCACAACAAAAGTTTTATAATTATAGCATCATCCATCGATAGGTGATGCACCCAGCTAGTGAATAAGGGTTTATCATGGCCTTTTCACTTTATTCAGTCAACTCATATGAATTTCATTTAATGAAAAAAGTAATTAAATTAAAAATATTGTTTTCCCTTAGTATAAATAATACATACCAAATGCCAAAAAAATATTTCCAACTACAATTACCATAGGGATATTTTCAAGGTACCCCTACCTCAATCATTGTAAATCCATATAAATAATGTTCGATACTCTTTCCTAATCTCATCTAAGTCTCACACAAAATCGTGATCATCTATATCGACCAATAATTCCCAATAAATAATTATAAATTTCTATAATTGTTTATTTAAATATATTTTAACAACATTTAATTATTCATTCAATTTAATACAAATATTGATATAGATTAGAAAATTCATTTAGAATCACTATATCATTAAAACCACATCCAACAGAATGTGATCAACTTTCTAGGACCTACTATGACCCAGGCATTAGAAAGACACTTTAATCTGCCCCAATTCTACCATACTCTGATAGAATTATCCCTGAAGCCATAGCCCAAAACATAACAATTCATATGAAAAGGAAGATAAATATTATAAAATTGTTAGAAAATGAGAACATACCAAAAATCATCATGAATTCAATATGGAAGCATACATGTAGTAAGGGGGAGATGTGGAGTATGAATGGGGGGATATGTCCATAGAATAGTCCTCCCCATGAAACTATACAATCTGAAAACAATGGTCATACCAAACCCAAAAAAACATGGATATACACCTCTTGAGAAACCACTCATGCGTCGATCACGTTACAACTAATGGGTAACGACATAAAGTGTCTCTTAGATTGAAATAGTCATGTAATGATAGAAGGTCACTATGTAAAGATTGAAAAAATAGGTTATTAGGAACTACCTCCCTTTTTAATATCTTATCCTTCATTCACCCCATGGTATGACACACTATGGTTGGTCTGTTTTAGCTAAACCTAGGGGCATTGGAATTACTTGCAATGAAAAAATATTCTTATCATGGCCACCATGACTTAAAATGATGGTCCCACTAGAACCCAGTACACAACTCATTCCTCAAATCACATCCAAAAAATCTATTGATAGGTAAAAAAGATTCAAAAAATACGATATAAACCATTATTCTCAAAATGAATCCCTCACTTGAATCAAAATTTAAATTACCCATGAAATTCATAATTCATTAATGACTGGGGTTTTACATATATATCTATGTTATTTATTCAGTATAAGTGTTCATTTTCTACATTATACATTCCATATAAATTATCAATATTATTTAGGATACCATATTTAGAAACTCCCAAGTAATTATATTTGGATGAATTTAACTGAACTAGTGATTTTATTTCCCACTATTATCGATTTTACATTTTCTTCAGCATGATTAATGTATATTATACATTTTTTGGATGTTAAAGAAGGTCATTGATGTGTCCTTTTCTTCCAAAATATAATTATGTCCTTCTTGGTGAAGCATCCTTCTCATTATATTTCATTGGTTTAGTTCAATGAATATATTTATTTTGTTTATACTCAAGAGTACACTCACCTAAATGTATTTGTTTATTTATGATAATTTGTGGAATTATATATAAAATAGTGAATGATTTGTTATTAGTATATTCTTTCCAATACTCATTATCGCCATTATCACTTTTGTAGTGATCCTCAATGAAATGTATCAAGAATTCAAATCTATTTCTAATTTGAATATTCACGAGCATATTTTTCTATGGATTTTCACTCTATTTACTTTTTTACCCATTAATATAGGTTTTATGTAATATCATTATTTTAAAAAACTTTTTTAGATTTTAAATATACCTATAACTAAACCTCCAATGGTATCAACAATATACCATATATCTAGATGTCTTACCATTTCTTTTAATCAATGTAACTTTTGTTTTTAGATTAATTTTGGCTCAAACACCATCATTTTGGGCTATTCATGGGGTTAGGATTCTCTATCACATACTCATATCAACACATGATGCTATGGTGGATTTTTTATCTTCCATGTTTACACATATAGTTCTAGAATTTAATTTGTAACACATACTAAAAATTGTAAAATCATTAGTAAAAAACATAAATTTATTGAATATATTTCACCTCTTTCATTGAGATTGGTGTTCAGGATCATTAGATAATCTCATTTCCTTACTTCCAATATTATGATTATTTTTATATGGAATACTATTTTTGGATACATTTATAAAGGAAACTCAGTTATTAGGTTCATGTTAATATATGCCTTGTGTTACTTTTAAATTTCACAAATATACCTATAGCCAAAGACATTTTAGATTTATAAATTTCTTTTAATA
Organism: Viscum album; assembly: GCA_963277665.1. NCBI lineage: Eukaryota > Viridiplantae > Streptophyta > Magnoliopsida > Santalales > Viscaceae > Viscum > Viscum album. Next base: position 45,821,611 of record OY728153.1, read on the forward strand.
TTTAACGTATTTCACTTTATCATAAAACACAATAATTTTAATGTAAATCTAGTCTCCATGAAACTTATTCACCCCATTTAAAAAAAATCATTCACTTTTGATCTATAATTATTATATTTATATGTGTGCTTCGTTATATATTTATAGAGGGGTTTTTTATTTATTTTAATGCATGGAACACTTCATCTTCTATATTTCTCATTTTTTGTTGTTTCATCATCTATCCTTATAAATTATTATTAAGGGAATAATTTGTCTTCAAATTAATGAGGATTATTCCATGGATTTAGTATATTGGTGGAAAATTTTTCAATTTTATAACTTTCAATTCAATGTATTATAAATATCATCATCTTCAAATACATTCTAGGATTATTCATCATATATTATCTTGATAAACCTAAATATACAAGTTATAAATTCAATGGTACTATTATCTATGTATCGTTAATTTCAACGTAAAGTCCTCAAACTTATTTTGTATAATTTTTTTCCATATAATCTTCATCAGATGAACATGATTCTTATATGAGATAATTATAATAAAATTTAAAAAAACATCACTTTGATTAACATTTATTAGTTTAGTGCCCACCTTTTCCTTTTATTTTTTCCCAATTTATTTTTTGATTTCCTCTATATATTCTATAAGGTTTTTGATAAAACCTCTTTATCAGCTTTGGCAGTAATGCAAAAATTATTTTATATTTAAGAAAACTCTAATACTTCTACAAATCTAAATTTCAAAATTATCTATTAAAAACAACATGTACAAAAATGGATCCAAATAGAGGGAAACATGATTATCACTAATACCACATAAATATCATTTATTTTTAATGTTATTTAATATAATTATATGTACTCTATATATACATGTGTGTGTGTGTAAATTACCCTTTTACATAATTTTTATATTAAAAATTACTATTACAACTATATATATATTTCTCTCTCTATATATATATTGTAATCATTAGATGATAGATTTTCATGCAAATTCATAGTTTATTTAAATAGAAATTCTGAACTAAATTTTAATTAATCATGATTTTATTAATTTTTAAATCTGGGGATGTTAAAATATATAATAGGAAAAAAAATTAATATATATATATATACATATATATATATATATTATTTTAATTTTTTATTTAATATTTCCATAACTAAAAATGTGCCTAAAATACAAAATTATCCATGTTTTAGAATCAAAACATAGAAATATGATTAAATATATATTTGATCTCATTTATAAAAAATAAGGATCAATTTAAAAAATTATTCATGTTTTAAAAACATATCTAATGATGCTGTAATTTCAAGATAATTCACTAAAATGAAAAAATTACACCATTTATAAAAACATGAATAAATACTCATTTTCTATACTAATTCATACATGACATCTTGTGCATTTATCTTGAGGTTTTGGATCATTATTAAGGTATATAATGAATTGTTTTCATAGATGCATAATTGAAAAAATTACATGTATTCTCATGTCACTTCACAATGGATTTGATTAAAAGTTACAAATAAAAATATTGGCCATGATTATTATAAGATGGTCTATCTCACCAATCACTGAAATATAGATCAATCATTATTATAATATTACACATTTTTTCATTTTTTATATTGAGATTTCCAAGCATAAAAAACAATATATCACATTGATTATTCTTAGAGATGTTACTAAAGTTATAAATTTTCTTATTCACCACTGTATTCCTAAATCATTTATATACACCACTATTGTTCTATGGGTTAAACCTAATATAATTATGAAACTATTTTAGTGTCTTAAGAGAAAAGTTTCTATAGAATAATATTAGATTTGTAGGAATTTGAGTTATTAAAATAAAATGAATCATGGTGCATTAATTGATATGAATTTTAGATGTGTTTTTTATATTCCAATTAGATGCTTTTTTCTTCATTTAAAGTTTTGGAATCCTCAATTTCATAGAAAATAGATTCTTTTGACCAGATTTATTTTATTATTTTAATTCTTTAGATAGTTTTAATCACCCCATTATAAACCCTTCAATGGTATTAAAGAATACCCATTATCATTTTATTTGAAAATTAAAATTTAAAATAAAGAACATACATATGAAATGGAAAATAGGTTGTTCGAGAAGGTAATTTAGGAACCAATTTTGATTTAAATAATATATATTTTGTGAATAATAAAAATTGGTTGCTTTTTTTGAAAAATTATAGATAATGTGTGATATATGAATATTGTAAAGTATAGATGTAATTTAGAGTTATTTTGGATAAGCTTAGAGATTTTTTTTGTAATGGATTAAAAAAACATTGTAGAAGTGGTCATGGTATAATTTCAGTTTTATAAATGAAGATGATGTTTTAAAATCAAGACAGACTAGAATATATAATGGTAAAACAATGAGTTCCTTAATAAAACTTGTCATTTTTTCCAAAAACAACATTTAAGTTAAAGATATTTTCTACAAGATGGATTAATAAAATATCATAAATAATATATTAATAAACCACATTGTAGAGCAAGAAAAAAAGTGGAATCTCATTGTTTTATGTGAAGTGTTCAGTGTTTTATCTAGAGCATCTCTTAAAGGTTCTATAATAAAACAATGTCATAGTATTTTCAACCAGGAAGTTGTGTGTTTGTTATTTTGATAACATTCATTGGATATATTGGCATGTATATGAATGATGACATTAGATGACATCGTAAAATTGGTAAATAATATGTTGGTTTGCGTGAATAAGGGAACCACATTTTGGTTATTTATTCTTAATAATGACATAAATTTCATTATATTTTGTGGATGATCATGTCATATTTAGTGTGGAGGCATTGTAGATACGATAATTAATAATGAGTATACCATGATATCTTTACATATCAAGTATTTGGATTGTAAATCATTTATGATGAGATTATGTCTTAGAGTGTAAATGTATAATTGAATTTGAGAGGTTAGAAATCATACATTATTAAAATAATTTAGGTTTAGAAGTGGTATGACTAGGTGTAATGATTTTTGGATAAGGAAAATATAGACTCTAAGAATGTTTGGTGTTGACCATATTAGGTAGCAGAAATAATAAATTATTTAATATGAAAGGGAGACTCTAATATATAAGGGTTTATCTAGATAACATTGATGCTTTTATTAAACCCTTAGTGTCACTATTATGCTTTAATTTTAGGATTAATTTATAATTTATTTTTTAGTATATTCATTAGGATTATTAGGTCACAAACATTGATTTTTTAGGAGAGGCATGGGTGAACTGATAGTGTAATTTTTTTTAAACTATGTGGGGGTGTTGTTTTTTTGGATTCTATGATTTTACATTCTTTTTTCATAGTTCATATAAAAATATCGAATTCTTTAAAAACTATGTATCATTCATTTGGGGATAAAATGGTATACACACAACTGGTGTGCGGTTTATCAAACTATGCGGCCAAACCATGAAGTGTGTCTAGGACATTAGAGATGTGTATTTTTACCTTTTTCCATTTCAATTTTAATGTATTTTTCATTAATTCTCTCCCCAGTAATGTACATTCCTATACCCATTCCTTGTAGCATCTTTATGCTCATCCTTCGTGGAATCTTCTTGGATCCATGGTATTTTATCCTGAGGTAAGTTTGTTTTCATCTGGGTTTTTCCTACATTCCCCGTTTTCATAAATTTTTCTTCCACTTCAATAGGGTTTGGGAAACCTATTTATTATATTGGTAAAATATAATGATATTTATGGGGGGATTGAATTTTTTTATTTTGTTTTTTTGGTGTGTGAGGATCACTCATTCTCGATTCATGTAGTTATCATCCAAGGAAATAACTTTTAGTTTGGTTTTTGTTATATCATTTTCTATATAAGGTAAGTGTTCTATAGATTTTCTATAAGGCCACATCCTTAAACCATACTTAATCTTGAGTTATTACATGACTACACATTGAGGATATTTTCGGGTTTAGAGTTTTAGAGAATTATATCATAAAACGTGCATTACATTCCACATGTAAACAAAGTGGTTACATAAAGATAGTATTCTTCATTCCCATCAACGGAAACATATTTAAAATAAAACATGGATTCTTTCTTGACACTTCCTTGACACTATCATCATATCATGTACCTTTCCCTTGACCTGTGAAAAACATTTCAAAAAAACATGGGATGACCATAAAAAGCTCAATAAAGGATATAAAAATATATGGAAAGGAAACATGGGTACATATATACATAATAATGAAATCATACTTTACCCATAAAACATAAGCACATTAACATACCTCATCAAATCATGAATAAATCATAGAAATCATAAGACATAAAGGTAACTTGAGGCAGTCATAACATTCTTACGTAGGGAGTAACCCTCTTGGTTACGTTTGGAATACCCATCATAGTATATTCCCTAAATCTCTTCGGAGAAACCATAACGTTTCAATCCATCGCGTTACCCAATGCATTGAAGAGCTATATCAGGCTCACCCGCCTTTAGTTTATCACGAAACCACCCATCTTCATAATAATGTCCAAGAACCTCAACATAATCATATCACATAAAACATGTATAAATGAAACATTACATTTCCACCTTTCAATCACAATATATCAATACAACACATTGATATAAAAACATTATGAGAACCATTTTCAATACCAAAAAAAAGAAAAGTAAAACATGGTATTTATTTTTCTTTTAAAAAGAAGGTATGGCTTGTAGAGGAAGCCAAAACTCAAATAATGGTCATGGCGGCAGAGAAGTTGTTGTCGCTGCATACATACGACAAAAACATTCCCTTTTGTCATTTTGTAAAATGCTTCGTATAAAAAAGATTCATTTTGGATAAAAGAAAAAGTCAAAGGGTTTTATACACCGTATATAAGAAGGTTGTGTATAAAATAAAATATGCCTCAATGAAAGGAGATTGAGACGAAGTCCCATACCTCGGGTCCGACTTGACTCGATCGTTCTTTAATGTCCTGAATAATAAACTTGAGTTAATTTATATTTTCTTAAGAACCTTTTTCAATTTCATTATTCCTTTTATATCACTTATTTCCATGTCATGAACACTCTGTAATTATTTAAGTTAATAATGGTCGTTTTAACAATCATTGGTACTTGAGTCAAAATAAACCCTTTATAATTACAAGTTGTTCATGTATCCATTATATCCAGTATTATAATAATGATGTATATATCATATATATCCAGTATATATGTGCATTTATAACATTACATAATCATTTAGAGGTAAGAAATAAAATGCACCATTCATGGAGATGGTAAGCCGTACGTACGCATGAACGCTACTTTCAATTCTATTTCATATTTTATAGAATGGAATCATAATGATATAAAGGGATATTATAATTCCAGTATAATATCATATATAATATCATAGTTCCATCCTTTATACGTCCCACATATGGTATTTAACGAATCAAATCACTTTGAGGGGGCGGTAGTCCGCACTTCCTTAAATGAAGATATCGAGTTTACCCATAATGGAAATCATAAAGGTATTCCCAAAATGAAAAATAAAAAAGCTTAAGGAAAACATAAAAATATTATATATCATATATAAATATATTGTCATCTTAATTTCCACCTTTGAATGTGTTAAAATAATGTTGAACAATCATCGTTTCGGGTGGCATAAATTCACCATCCACGGAAACAGTATGTTCTTTAACCATTAGATGTAGGTGTGTGTAAGTGTAGCTTGAATCCATTTTATAACAACATCCTAGTATATTTAAGATACTGCAGTTGTTACAAAATAAATAAATAAAAAGAGTTTAGGGGGTTGGAGAAGCAAAATAAAACAAAAGGACTCAAGTGAAGACATTACCTTAAAATCGGGTAACTCCCTTTGGTTTGAGCTCAAAAGCTTCCATGGGAAGACTTCTGCCCCAAGTGAGGCTTCAAGGAGTAATAGAGGGAAGTGGAGAGACAAAATGGGTAGGGGTTGGCCGAGAAAAAGGCTTTGGATGTGTGGGTAAGGAGGTAGAGGTGGGGGCCTTTTATATGAGGAGAGGAGGGGCACTCTTGGAAAGTAAAGATAAGTTACTTTATTTTAAAAAGAGTTTAGGATTAAAAAGGTCCCATATTTATATAATTTGAGGGTAAGGTGATAAGGGTTCTAAATCCACACATCCAATAAGTTTTTGACATATGTAGGTTTTAGATATCACATTATCTTTCCATTTTATTTAAATCGTCAAATAATGAGGTCATCGCTGCATCATTATGATGTCAGAAAATAATTTAATTAATTTAATTTCTAAAAATTATAAAACAACTACTATGATGTAGGAAATATTTTTAGCTTTCCAATGACTATTTATAATCAAAATTCTGACTTTTATTACCCCATTTAAAAATTGTTTTCGTAAAACATATTATGTTTGTTTCATTTTTATATTTACATTAAATAAAAAGTTATTTATGTCATTTCCCAACCAAAGTGGCTCCATGGGGTCCCCAAGTTGTCCCATGGCTTTTATGGGTCGGCCATGACACATCCAATAAGGTTAGGACATGTGTCTAGGTCATTTAATATTATTAAAGCATTATTTTTATCTTAAACTACACTAATTACCACTAAACCGCGATTAAAAACTTAACAAGTTACTATTCACCAAAAAAATTATTTTAATCTCATTGAACAACATTTTAATTCTTAATGACAACCATGTATGTCGGATATTTGAAATTCAAAACACAAAGGTGATAAAATTTCATTTAAATGGAAAATCATTTTTTATAAGTACCACTTAGTGGTTTAACTATTCATCAAAAATTGATGTTTTTCAGAAAAATACCAAAAATTCACCCTAAGATATATTTGATATTCCGAATTCAAAAAATGAAGACTATTTTAAAAAATTAAAAACATATAAGTCACATTAATAAATTTAATAATTAATTCCCATTGTCATGACAAATAGCGTGTTTTTAAGAAACAATAAGTATCAAAAGATTGACACTAGTTTAAGTCCGATTTCAAATTGAAATTAATTGTAATGTTTACCATTGGATTAAATCGTAAAAATATATTCAGATTTCACTTTATGACCAATTCAAAAATTAATCTAATCATATAAATAAATTATATTAAAAAGCAGTTTTGATGTAAAATGCAATATTTTTCACTATTCATTAAAAAATGAACATTGTCAGAAAAATACCAAAAATTCACACAAAGTAAATTTTGATGTCCCAATAATAAAGAATAAGTTTATTTTGAAAAAAATAGCTTATAAAATTGTCAAAAGATAGATTTAAAAATGGTTTTCCATTAAAAGTCAGTAAAACAATCTTTTAAAAATATTAGTGTATTCCATGCTTAAGATTGGATTTATTTTCATTTTAAGCCTCTAAAGCACTATCTAGTTCATTAATATACATAGATAATAATGTCTATTATTAATTACTTACTTGGGATGTTACATCCTTCCCCCCTTTAGAAACTTTTGTGCTCGCAATTTATTTACTTATCGAATAAATGGGGGTACTTATCCCTCATTGCATTTTCAGGTTCCCATGTTGCCTCTTCCATCATATGGTTTTTCCACAAAACCTTTACCTGATAAATAACCTTATTCCGTAACACTTGCTCATTGTGGTCAAGAATATGGACTGGTTGTTCCTCATAAGATAGGTTCTCTTCCAGCTGAACTACCTCCGGACTCAAAACATGAGATGGATCTGGTATGTACTTCCTTAACATTGAAACATGAAAAAAATTGTGTATCTGAGATAAACTCGGAGGTAAAGCCACAAGGTATTCAACTGATCCAACTCTCCCAAGAATTTCATATGGTCCAATGAACCTTGGACTCAGTTTTCCTTTCTCACCAAATCGCATCACACTTTTCCATGGTGATACTTTGAGAAAAACATGATCACCTACCTCAAAAGAGAGATCCTTCCTCCTGTTGTCCGCATAACTCTTCTACCTACTCTGAGCTGTTCTCATGTGTTTCTGAATCAGCTAAACTTTTTTTGCCATCTCTTTTACCAATTCTGGTCCCATCAACTTCCTTTCACCCACTTCATCCCAGAAAGCTGGAGTTCGACACTGGTTCCCATATAATGCCTGAAATGGTGCCAAATGTATACTAGAATGAAAACTATTATTATATGAAAATTCAACCAAAGAAAGATGTTGGTCCCAACTTCCCTGATAATCTATCGAACAAGCTCGTAGCATATCCTCCATGGTCTGAATTGTTCGTTCTGACTGCCAATCTGAATGAGGATGAAAATCTGTACTAAAATTTATTTCAGTACCCAATGACTTATGAAGGCCTTTCCAAGAGTTAGAACTGAACCTGGGATCACGATCAGATACAATGGAGAGGGGAACTCCATGTAACCTGACTATCTCTTTAAGATACAGATGAGAATGTTGATCTAGGGAAAAATTATATCGTATAGCAATGAAATGAGTAGACTTGGTCAAGCGATCAACAATAACCCAGATTGCATTATTACCTCGAGATGTCTTTGGTAATCCCACAACAAAGTCCATGGATATATTCTCCCATTTCTACTCTGGCACTGGTAAAGGCTGAAGCATCCCTTTCAGTAATTGCCGCTCTGCTTTAACCTGTTGACAAGTCAAACACTTCACAGTAAAATCAGCAATATCTCTTTTCATTCCATCCCACCAGTAATACTCCCGAAGATCTCTATACATCTTAGTACTGCCTGGATGAACAACTGAAAACGGAGAACTATGAGCTTCACATAACAACTCTCTCTTCAACTATAAATCACAATGCACACACAATCTCTTCCCAAATCTCAAAACACAATCATTATCAGTGTTGAATTCAGGCAAACTACCTTTCTGAAGCAGCTCTACCTTTTTCTGCAACTCACCGTCTTGCTTCTGTGCTTGCTTGATTCTATTTGATAGAGATGATCTCACTGATACCTGAAAAAAAAACAGAAGAACTTCTTGCACCATCAACTTTTATTCCAAAGTTCATCAAATCCGTAACCAAAGGATCACGTTCCAAATGCAACATTGCTAATGAAGCATTACTTTTTCGACTCAAAGTATTAGCCACTTTATTTGCTTTTCCCAGATGGTAATGAATTGTATAATCAAAATCCTTGATTAATTTCAGCCATCACCTTTGTCTCATGTTCAATTCATACTGAGTGAATATATACTTTAAACTTTTGTGATCGTTATATATTTCACACTTTACTCCATACAAATGATGCCTCCAAATTTTTAAAGCGAAAACAACAGTAACTAATTCTAAATCATGTGTAGGGTAATTTACCTCATGAGTTTTCAACTGACGTGAAGCATAAGAAATTACCTGATCATTCTGCATTAAGACGCAACCAAGTCCTTTCAATGAAGCATCACTGTAGATAACAAACTCACCATTCATGGAAGGTAGTTACAAAACTGGAGCATTCACCAACCTTCTTTTCAATTCCTGAAAACAATAATCACATTCTTTTTTCCAGATAATCTTAACACCCTTCCGACTTAGCTTAGTCATTGGACTAGATAACCGTGAAAAATTTCTAACAAACCTTTGGTAATAGCCGGCCAAACCAAGGAAGCTACGAATCTCAGTTACATTTTGGTGTCTTGTCCATTATTCCACAACTTTTGTTTTTGCAGGATCAACTGTTATTCCATCTTTTGAAACAATAAGACCAAGGAAAGATATTTGATGCATCCAAAACTCACACTTTCTGAATTTTCCATACAGTTTCTTTTCTTTTAAGGTTTGCAAGATAACCCTTAAATGTCTTTCATGCTCTTCTTTACTTTTAGAAAACACCAAAATATCATCAATGAAAACCACCACAAACTTATCCAAGAATTCATGGAAAATTCTATTCATTAAGTCCATGAATACTGCAGGTGAATTGGTTAGCCCAAAAGGCATTACTACAAATTCATAATGGCCATATCATGTACAGAACGCGGTCTTCGGAACTTCTGCTTCCTTTACCTTCAACTGATTGTACCCCGATCTCAGGTCAATCTTTGAAAAAAACTGAGCTCCCTGGAGCTGATCAAACAAATCATGGATATGAGGCAAAGGATATTTGTTCATAAAAGTGATATTATTCAAGGCTCTATAATCAATACAATGTCTCATTGAACCATCTTTCTTTTTAACAAATAAAACAAGAGCACCCCATGATGACGTGCTGGGTCGAAAGAAACCTTTCTCTAATAAATCTTGCAATTGCTCCTTCAACTCTAAAAGTTCAATTTGATCTATTGGATAAGGGGGTTTTGAAATTGGCTTAGCATCAGGAACTAAGTCAATAGTAAACTCAACTTCCCGATCTAGTATTATTCCAGGAAACTCATCAGGAAAAACATCAGGATACTCATTTACCACTGGAACATCATTAATCTGAATAGTTCCTTTATTTTCAATGATGTGTGCTAGGTAACATTCATTTCCATCTTTTAAAAGTTTCTCGGCCTCTTGATAAGTTATCAACAGTAAGGGTCCATTCTTGTACACAAACAGAAATTCTTTCTGAAAAGAAACTTCTTTAGCTCTACAGTCAATCTTAGCATGGTAAATAGAGAGCCAATCCATACCCAAGATAACACCAAACTCTACTAGAGGTAGAACAATAAGGTTTGCAAGTAGGTTCTTTCCACAGATAAGGATAGGAAGATTATTATAAATTCTTTTTTCCTCAACATTTCCCCCAGGTGTTTTTACCAGAAGTTCAGGAGTCATTCCTTGAGATGGTATTCCCATTTTAATAGAAAAGGTTTCTGAGAAGAAAGAATGTATAGACCCCGAATCAATCAACACACTGGCATAATCTGAAAAAACAAAGTACCTGATAAAACTTCATTTGATGGCCCTACATCTTCTGAAGTAGTTGCAAAGGATTTCACCACACCTTTCTGCTTGTAGTCTAACTGCTACCCATCACTCAAGATCTTTGTCGGACACTCGTTTTCATTGTGACCCATCTCATTGCACTTATAACATTTCACTAACTGTAAATAAAATTTGGTCTTACCATCACCCTGATTTTTTTCAGTGCAATCATGAGCCTTATGTCCCATCTTACCACATCGGTAGCACTTTACAGAATTCAGAAGACATTCCCCAGCATGCCTTTTGCCACATTTATCACAAAATGGAAACTTAGTTTTCTTACCATCAGACTTTTTTGAAGAATTCATACCTTTCTCCTGGCACCTCGGTCAATTCTTCTGTTGGTTGTTATAGAACACTTGATCATCGGAAAACTCCATTTCCACCTTCTCAGCATATCAAACAATATTTTCATAACTTTTAAACTCACAAGAATCTAATTCCCTTCGATATTTTGGCTTTAATCCTGAGTAAAAACGATTGATTTTACTATCAAGGTCTCGAATAAAATTTGGAGCATACCATGCCAATCGAGTGAACATTTCTTCATAGGCAGCCACTGAGTCTTCCTCTTGCATCAATTCCAAGAATTGTTTTTCTATCATAAGTCGAACAGCCTTAGGAAAATACTTCTCAAGAAACATACCTTTGAATTCATCCCAGTCAAGAGCATCAATCTCATCGTCATCCCTGATATTTTTAACCATAGACCACCACTGATCTGCCTCACCCTCCAAATGGTAAATAGCAACACTAACCTTTTGATTGTCTGAACACCCCATGACATCGAAAATATTCTCCAGTGCATTTATCCACCATTCAGCTAACACAGGGTTAGATGATCCTCTGAATGATGGGGGATGTTGCCTCATGAAATGTTCCACCACTGACATGTTCCTCTACGGTTGATCTGGCTGATCTCGTGCATGGATACCACCACCATTTATCGCTTGAGTCAACTGCGCCATTACTACAACAAACTGTTCAGTTCCAATTCCGACCATCTCAGGATGCTGACTCGGATGGTTATTTCCTTATGTATGCCTTCCTAGCACTACTTCCCTGTTTCCTCTACAGAAAACCATTCTGAACAAACATTTCTTAGATGAAGAAACATGGTAATCTTCAAATGCTATATCACTTAAATTTGAACATAAGAAAAAAATATTTCTGGATAATCATTTAATATAATTCTAAGTCCTAAAGTTATCTAAACCGACCTTTGATACCAACTATAAGGCCCCAGCCTTAAACCTTACTTAATCATGAGTTATTACAAGATTACACATTGAGAATCTTTTCGGGTTTAGAGTTTTAGAGAATTAGATCATAAAACTTGCATTATATTCCACATATAAACAAAGTGGTTGTATAAAGATAGTATTCTTCATTCCCATCAACGGAAACATATTTAAAATAAAATATGGATTCTTTCTTGACACTTCATTGACACTATCATCATATCATGTACCTTTCCCTTAACCTGTGAAAAACATTTCAAAAAAACATGGGATGAGCATAAAAAGCTCAGTAAGGGATATAAAAATATATGGAAAGGAAACATGGGTATATGTATACATAAGAATGAAATCATACTTTACCCATAATACATAAGACATTAACATACCTCATCAAATCATGAATAAATCATAGAAATCATAAGATATAAAGGTAACTTGAGGCATTCATAACATTCTTACGTAGGGAGTAACCCTCTTTGTTACATTTGGAATACCCATCACAGTATATTCCCTAAATCTCTTCGGAGAAACCTTAACGATTCACTCCATCGCGTTACCCAATGCATTGGAGAGCTATATCAGGCTCACCCTCCCTTAGTTTATCATGGAACCACCCACCTTCATAATAATTCCAAAGAACCTCAACATAATCGTATCACATAAAAATTGTATAATGGAAACATAAAAGTTCCACCTTTCAATCACAAGATATCAATACAACACATTGATATAAAAACATTATGAGAATCATTTTCAATACCAAAAAAAACAAAAGTAAAACATGGTATTTATTATTCTTTTAAAAAGATGGTATGGCTTGTAGGGGAAGCCGAAACTCAAATAATGTTCACGGCGACAGAGAAGTCGTTGTCGCCGCATACGTACGACAAAAACATTCCCTTTTGTCGTTTTGTAAAACGCTTCATATGAAAAAGATTCATTTTGGATAAACGTAAAATTCAAAGGTGTTTATACACCGTATAAAAGAAAGTTTTGTATAAAATAAAATATGTCTCAATGAAAGGAGATTGAGACGAAGTCCCATAACTCGGGTCCGACTTGACTCGATCGTTCTTTAATGTCCTGAATAATAAACTTGAGTTAATTTATAATTTCATAAGAACCTTTTTCAAGTTCATTATTCCTTTTATATCACTTATTTCCATGTTATGAACACTATGTAATTATTTAAGTTAATAACGGTCGTTTTAACGATCATTGGTACTTGAGTCAAAATAAACCTTTTATAATTACAAGTTATTCATGTATCCATTATATCCAGGATTATAATCATGATGTATATATCATATATATCATATATATCCATTATATACGTGCATTTATAATATTACATAATCATTTATAGGTAAGAAATGAAATGCACCGTTCATGGAGACGGTAAGCCGTACGTACGCATGAACGCTACTTTCATTTCTATTTCGTATTTTATAGAATGGAATCATAATGATATAAAATTATATTATAATTCCAGTATAATATCATATATAATATCATAGTTCCATCTTTTATACGCCCCACATATGGTATTTAACGAATCAAATAACTTTGAGGGGGCGGTAGTCTGCACTTCCTTAAATGAAGATATCGCGTTTACCCATAGTAGAAACCATAAAGGTATTCCCAAAATGAAAATTACCGAAGATTAAGGAAAACATAAACATATTATATATCATATATAAATATAGTTTCATATTAATGGACACCTTTGAAGGTGTTAAAAGAATGTTGAACAATCATAATTTCGGGAGGCATAAATTCACCATCCACGGAAACAGTATGCTCTTTAACCATTAGATGTAGTTGTGGGTAAGTGTAGATTGAATAATTCTTATAAAAAAATCCTATTATATTGAATATACTGTAGTTGTTACAAAAGAATTAAATAAAAAGATTTTAGGGGGTTGGAGAAGCAAAATAAAACAAAAGGACTCAAGTGAAGACATTACCTTAAAATCGGGTAACTCCCTTTGGTTTGAGCTCAAAGGCTACCTTGGGAAGACTTCTGCCCAAAGTGAGGCTTCAAGGAGTAAGAGAGGGAAGTTTATAGACAAAATGGGAAGGGGTTGGCCGAGCCAAAGGCATTGGAAGTGTGGGTAAGGAGGTAGAGGTGGGGGCCTTTTATAAGAGGAGAGGAGTGTCACTCTTGGAATGTAAAGAAACGTTACTTTATTTTAGAAAGTGTTTCGGATTCAAAAGGTCCCACATTTATATAATTTGAGGTTAAGGTGATAAGGGTTATAAATCAACCCATCCAATAGGTTTTGGACATGTGTAGATTTTAGATATTACATTATCTTTCCATTTTATTTAAATCGTCAAATAATGAGGTCATCGCTGCATCATTATGATGTCATAAATAATTTAATTAATTTAATGTCTAAAAATTATAAAATAATACTATGATGTAGGAAATCTTTGTACCTTTCCAATGACTATTTATAATTAAAATTTTTTCTTGTATAACCCCACTTAAAAATTGTTTTCGTAAAACATATTATGTTTGTGTCATTTTTACTTTTACATTAAATAAAATGTTATTTATGTCATTTCCCAACCCAAGTGGCTCCATGGGGTCCCCAAGATGACCCATGGCTTGTATTGGTCGGCAATGACACATCCAATAAGGTTAGTACATGTGTCTAGGTCATTTCATATTATTAAAGCATTATTTTTACCTTAAACTAAACTAATTACCACTAAACCGCGATTAAAAACTTAATAAGTTACTATTCACCAAAAAATTATTTTAATCTCATTGAACCACATTTTACTTCTTAATGACAACAATGTATGTCAGATTTTTGTAATTCAGAACCCAATGGTGGTAAAAATTCATTAAAATGGAAAATCAGTTTTTATAAGTACCACTTAGTGGTTTCACTATTCATCAAAAATTGAAGTTTTTCAGAAAAATACCAAAAATTCACCCTAAGATATATTTGATATTCCGAATTCAAAAATGAAGAATATTTTACAAAATTCAATACATATAAGTCACATTAATTAATTTAATAATTAATTCTTGTTGTCATGACAAATAGCGTGTTTTTATGAAACAATAAGTATCAAAAGATTGACACTAGTTTAAGTCCGATTTCAAATTGAAATTAATTATAATGTCCACCATTGGATTAAATGGTAAAAATATATTCAGATTAAACTTTAAGAAAAATTCAAAAAATAATATAATCATATAAATAAATTAGATTAAAAAGCAGTTTTGATGTAGAATGCAGTATTTTTCACTATTCATTAAAAAATGATCATTGTCAGAAAAATACCAAAAATTCACACAAAGTAAATTTTGATGTCCCAATCATAATGAATATGTTTATTTTGACAAACATAGCTTATAAAATTGTCAAAAGATAGATTTAAAAATGGTTTTTCATCAAAAGGCACTAAAACAATCTTTTAAAAATATTATTGTATTCCATGCATAAGATTGGATTTATTTTAATTTTAAGCCTCTAAAACACTATCTATTTCATTAATAGACATAGATAAAAATGTCTATTATTCATTACTTACTTGGGATGTTACATTGTATATAATTAATAATTGCCTTTTTTTAAAGGTAAAATTTCATTTTATTTTTTATTAACTATTATTTACCCATATTGATGTGATTAATGGTGTTTGTTGTAAATTTGATTATTTAATGTGGATTTTCCAAGGGATTTGGATTTGTTGAACTCAATTCATTAGTTAAAATGGATTAAATATATTTTATACATTCAAATTGGTTTTTGAAATGTATATTAATGATGTATTTCGAGGTGTTAGATGCTTGTCATTAAATGGGTATGTTGTCTTATAAAATTCATTTTGAAATATATTGTGTGATGGGAACATGTTTATATTTATTTTTTGGTAATGATTAGCTTGTTAGAAACCATGGGTGTGGGTTTTTGTATGACATAGATATTGATAACTATTTCCAGGGTACTGAGTGATCCATTTTGGGGGAAATGAGGGAGCATCAAAATGTGTCCATGAGGACTGTGGGGTCCCATGGGATTATTACTGGTCCAGGAGAATACTATGAAATCATCCAATGATATTATACCTTCATTTCCATCTTGAAAACACTTGTTTTGACTAAATCACTGTAACACCCAAGACTTTTATAAGAAATATTTTGTTTTTATTTTATATAAATCATAAAAGGAATCTTTCACTACATACAACACTATCTTGGCTTACTTTACACGCAATCGCAACGTTTCTTGATAGCTTGTGTCATACGCAATACCGAGTTTCACTAAACAACGCTATGCTATTAAAATACTATTAAAACAGCTGTTATGAATAGTAATAACAAATTTTGAAATTTTGTAAATATTATTTTTCAAAATTGACTTCGTTTTTGGATTCGGAATATCGAAATTAGCCTAGGGTGAAATTTTTGTATTTTTCTAGAAACATTCAATTTTTGATGAATAGTGGAAACACTAGGTTACTATTTAAAAACTGAATTTTTATTTAAATAATTATTTATTTTATTTAAATTTATTTATGGTCAAAATGGTTACATAATACCAATATATGTTCAATTTAATTCATTGGAGTAATTTTATAATAATTTTAGATATATAAGAATTTTATTGAACTTTTCACCTTCTTTTACCCACCTCCTAGGAGAATTCGCAAATTTACTTAAAATATAATTTTACCGCTTCTGTGAGTGGAATTTAAAAATATCTGAGAGACACGGTTGATGTCAGTAAGTAAAATTTGGTTCAATTAGATGAAAATAATTTTTGGAGAATAGTAACTTTTTACTTTTATTTACCACGGTTAAAAGTAAATAGGGTAATTAAGGGTAAAAATGATATTATTATTACCCTAACACATGTAATAATTCTATTGGGTAAGTATAATTCGATGAAAAACAACCTTAGGACTAAAATATGACAATTTAGGCCTAATTGGATCAGATTAGGACATTTATTATTAATTTATTTAAAGAAGGGTTAAAATAATTAAAATCAAAGCTTAATAAGTAAATAATTTTTAATATAGGGTTATACATAAGATAAAATTAGACTATAAATATTCATTAGAAAGATAAACATATTTCCAACATAATGGTATTTTATTTGTAATTTTAAGACATTAAATAATTTAATTTATTTATGACACAAAGATGATGCAGTAATTATCTTATTAATAAAATATTGACATAATTGATGTTATAAATACCCAAATAAATGTAATTTGAGACTTTTTATGAATTAAACTAATTTTATAGGTTAATATGACGTGATTGTATTGATTTAATTAACTTTTTTCGATTAATCATTCTGTAATGATTTTCACAAAAATCAATTACTAAATTGTGTCAAAATTCACATAAAATAGTTTTTAAAACAAATATTATATTGGTAATAGTTATTTTATTCCTAAATATATAAGGTTCTGAAAAATGTCTTATATAAGGTTATATATATTAATAATAAACAACTTGGGGTTCGTTTTTCATGTTATAGTATGTTTATTAACCTTATAGTGTAAGAATACAAAAAGACATGGTAAAAGTAAAATTATCTAAATTAAAGTTAAATCTAAATTATAAAGTTAAAATAGTAAACTAAACTTGTCAAAATTATATTGGATGAGAGTATTTCAACCCATATCCACATTAGCTTCGAAATAAATCAATTTGGAGCTATTTAAAACCGAATATTGATTTATAATAAAATAATAATTTTAGTTTCTCCAAAGGTGCCCCTCTCCTCCCTTATAAAAGGGCATCTCCTCCCTCTCTTCCTCACACTATTTTGAGAATTCAATCTCGAACAACCCCTGACAATTTCTCCTCTACACTTCCCTAGAAACATCTTAGAGGTCCTGGTCTTCTTCAAAGACAAATTTTAGGGCCCTAAAAGGAGGTCTTAAAGAAGTGCTTCAAAGAAGAGGTAATGTCTGTTACCAATTCTTTCAACATTATTTATTCTTCCACTTCTTCTTCTTCTTCAGTTGTTTCATTATGAATTAATAACATAAGTATCACTAATATACTGATATGTTATTATATGTAAGAAACAATCCTATTTCACCATCTATCCATCCTACGGAAAACGAAATAACCGCGCGTGCTTATGTACGGTGTAACATCTCCACGCTGTGGTGTAATCTATTTTCCTTACTGGGATGGGTATAATGGTGTAAAGAATGAATATATATGATTATTATAAATTGATATTGATTCTGAAATAGTATACATACACTCCAATACAATTACACGATCATGGGAACGATATCATCACTCGTGCGTACGTACGGAATATTGTCTCCACGATGTGATGAGACTCGTTCTACATGATTTTCATTGCATAATGATTAGATAAATTAATTGAGAGAATAAATATGATATTTATTACACTAATAACATTCTCTAAATGAGGTATCTATAACCTAAAAATAAGAATAATAATTTATTTGACAAAACACGCATAAGATCAAAAAGTAATAAACACCCGAATAACAAGTAGCAATGAAATATTACTAATAATAAGCTATGATTATGACCATATATGATATAATAACAATGAGTATGACTATGGAATAATTCAATGACATTATTTAAATCATTATACAGGAGGTTCAGACACTTAAGAAGCAAATCGGACATAAGGTAAAGGAAATATCACAGTCTCATTTTTATCCGAGATTGTTTATACTTTAGAATTTACTAGGGTGTATTTTATAATACACATCCATGTTTCCTCAATATTTAATATTATTTCCATTCAACTACAATTTTTTAAATCCAATTTTTCCCTTCGTTGAGTTTTTAGTAAAAGATATGAAAGGAATCTTTTGTCTTTTTTCGTACGAGGTACTTTTTGACTTTTCCGACAAAATTACGAGAAGAATGTTTTTTTCAACTTATAAGGCCTGAATGGATTTTTAAAACATTATTTCAAAGAAGATTTCATTACAAGTTTTCATTTTTATTTTTAATCAACTTATTTTAGTTTAGAATTGTATGACATGTTAAGAAAGGAAAGGTTTTTTGAAGTATAAATGATATTTTCCTCAAGAATGGAGTTCAAGTGTTTTATCAAAATTATTTTCCATATAAGATAATAATGGTTTATGTTTCTATACCTATTATTAAATTGATTTGATTATGTTGTAATGGAATTATTTTTATGAATTCCTTTATCTTATATGAATTGTTTTATGTTGTCACGATGTTTAAGATTCCCATTTTTATTACATGGGCTATGCTATGATGTATGGTTTATGATTTTGAGGCACACATAAGAATGGTATCATTATGAGATGGGTGGGACCAATATCTCACTCCAATGAATTGGGTAATGATTTTATATCTCAAGAGATATACATGGCTGGAATGACATGTTAAACCGGTTCAGTGAAATAGGACTGAAACGAGGAATGAACTTGGTTCAGAAATGGACTTTGTCCACTAAGATAGTCTTGGAAATGAGTCTTGACTAATAAGAAATGATTATCTATGATTATGTGTGTATGCAACAAAACATCATGTTTTAAGTTATGATTTTTGTGATTACATTTCAATACCATGATTTATCCCATGTTATGAAATTATGATCTCTTTTGCTGGGTAAGATTTCCAAAATGTTATGTTCTTATTAATATGATGTGATTGATATTTCTTTTGTTTACCCTTACTGAGCATTTGAGCTCACCCTTTTGTATGTTTTCATTCCCCAGGTTAGGAAGAAGGTTTTTAAGTAAGATATGTCAAAAGGGACTATAGACATGATGAAATAAATGGGAGAAAATGTAGACGCTTTATAAACCAGTTGTTTATGTTTCCCAGTTTCTAAAGACACTATACCTATACGGTCCTTTAATGGTTTTGTTATATGTTGTAATAAGTGCACTTCAATTTTGAAGTACTAACAATGTATGTAAAGTATGGGTCTTTATAGTCACACTAGACACTTATATATGTATCCTATATTGGGAACTACTTATACCTGGTCTATTTTTATATGATTCGTACATACTGATAGTTCCTGGTTGAATGGAGTATTTTATTCTTATTCCCATGTCCATTTATTTTGTCATATGATGGTTTTCATGATTATTCTCAAGTATATTTTATGTGCATGTGTGTTGTGTTTTTTTAAAACTATTATATTTTATTTCCATAATTTGATCCTTATTCCCATTATTTTAAGAAGATGGTCTGGTTTTTGGAAAACCCAAAGGGAATTGTAAACAGTTTTTTCAATTCAAATTATTTTCAAAAGTGAAACTTGTTTTGAAAAATTGTTTTTCAGACTAGCCTTTTTTTCATGGATAAAATATTTATATATATTCATAGTTGTATATTACTAGTTTTTTCACCCCACAAATGAATTTTTTCTTTAGAAATATGTATAACATATTTTAAAGCAAATAACTATGGGTAAGAAAACATTACAATTTAGTGGCCCTTTTTGATTAACGATGTTCATGGTGGTTTTGGGATAGTGAATATTTGGTCTCATAGAAATTACATTCTATGAAGTTGTTTTTTCAATTTTATTATTTAATGTGTCTTTTTTATTTTCCATTTAGTTTTAACTACCAATTTTGATCTTGAATATAGATATATTATGTACATTTCTTTATTACGAGTTGTGATGTGATGAAGATTTCATATATTTCTTTTGAAATTTTTGTGTTTACTCTATTGTATATTAATATTTGTTCGTCATGTGTATTAGTTATTGTGTTTTTTATGATCTATGGATGGGATAATCATTTTTCAATAGAGAATATTCAACCAAATAATTATATATGATTCTGTGGTTCTTTTCTCCATCCTTGGGTGATCATGACCACGTTTCAGGCCTTGTGGAGGATTGGGTCTTGTAATAGGTAAAGCAGAACTAGGATGGTTCATTAAAAATAATATTAGAGGTCTTTTTATTTTATGTTTTTTTGTTAGACATGTGATATTGATATTGGTGTTTAGGAGGTAGGTGCAGAGGAGTGCATGTCTAGCTCTTCCTCACACCATACCTATGTTTTCCATTGGTGTTTGGTTATTTTGGTTATAATTTAAACCTCAGTTTGGGATTTTTTGATAATAGATTTTGGTTTTCATTGTTTTCTATGGGATTATCAAATAACCTATGAGATATTATGAAATAATTTTAGTTTTAATGAGAAACATGGGTGGTAATTTAAGGTTCACGACATCGGAACATGGTTAGTAATAACCATGCTAATCAATTTTATCCAAATATATGACCATCCAGTGTTGATTCATACAGTTGGCACATAGTTTGTCTAACCATGTAACCAAACCATGTACCCTATAAAAATGTACAATTTTTTAATTTTTTTCACCCCTATTATCATTTTAATTTATATATATATATACATTTAAGGCCAATTATAATGGATTCTTGTGGTTTTATTGATATTGATTAAGATTTAATTTTTTTCATTAAGCTTGTATTTTCTATTTTGTAGATAGTTCCTCCGATAAGGGCTCTTCTATATAATGGGAGGGTTTTAAAAATAAGTCACATAGGTGAAACCTCTATTTGACACTTATTTAGTGTATTTTGTGATTACTAACGTCCAGTCACAAGACTATGAGTCCACTAGAGTTCATTCATGGATAATAGATTATTATTTGGATTTTACATTATGGAATCCATTAGTATTCCAGAGTGATAGGGGTACCCATGATCATGAGGAATGGATTGAAAGTATCGTGTGTATATTTTATGTTTTGAAAAACTGTGTGATTTTAAAAATATTATTTTTCACTTATTTGTTGGAGGGACCAGGTAAAAAATGGTTTGAATACATTGTGTATGAATATATTCATGATTATCACACCTAAACTACCATCAAAAATACATTTTTTTAATAGTTCTATTTTATGTCATTTAATATATAGATGTCCCATGAGTACATGAAACTGAATAAGGGAGAAAATTTGGTGATGGAATATTCTACATTGTTTTTAGAATTAATTCCCTTCTCTCTTAAGAAACTCATTAATAACATTCATAATTCATTACATTTTGAAATGGTCTTTATGGATGAGATCAGATATATTTTTATCCTATTTTTCCTACTAACATATACTAACGATGTTGGAAAATAGGCTACAGAATATATATATATAGTATGAAAGATAGGTATTCATATAATTTCTTCATCAATGGGTTGTAGAAAGTGTTTTTATTTTTATTGGAAGAGAAACCCGAATGATCCTCATCGGGGAAATGGTAGGCATCCAAAAAATTCATCAGTTCTTCTTCTAGGAGTAAGTTAATTAATTACTATTAGTTTGAGATGTCAACATATACCAGACCTCATTTCCCAAAGGCTCGAAGGATATGCCACTAATATGGGCATCAAGGTCATATTTAGTTTTTTTGTAAGGATTCTCTTTAAGTGGTGTAACTTAATCATTTTATAAGGTGTTATAGGTGAATTCAGATGCTTATAATAATTTTGGATACTATCCTCAGTCTAAAGTGTAATATCATAATATTAATGAATTATTGATGTGGGTCTAAGCTAATATTCCTTTAGTAAATAGATGTTTCACCTGAGGACATTGAATTTGTGCCACTCATAATGATAGGTACAACACTTAAAACCACATATTTGTGTATATACATGATTGATATATGTATTTCACAGTCGTTTATATCATTAATTTTTCATGATATTTTGTAATATATGTGGGGTTGATTCCATTTATGATATATCTCTTTAACCTCATCAAAAGAAGACAGATTAGTGATTCAAGAACTTAGAGTGTCGTGTTTTGGTTTTTTGGGTGGAGTTCATGAGGGAATTAAAAATTTAGGACCCATTCATTTTTGATCTCTTCATCTATATGTATTTGATGATTAGTTTCAAATGTTATATTAATTTTTATCATTACAAGAACTACTTTTAACTTCCTAATAACAGTATTAATGTCTTCAAGGATGATTGGGATTAATGTTCATGGATTAATGGACTTATTTTTCTAGATGTGATATCCATTTAATGTCAGATTTCCTTTTTATGTTAGAGGTAATAGAGTAGGGTTCTGATGTTCATCTTCTAGTAGTTGTGGATCGGTAACCCAAGTTGTATTTAAATGATTTTTTTATTTTTTAACTTATTTGGATATCAATTTCACTCTCGATATACTCCTTTGTAAGATCTCTATTTCATTGAAATTATTACCGATAGAACATGTTAAGTTAAAAGAGTTATTTTTTCTTTTATAGGACCATTAAAGTATGTTTTTTTCCATTATACCAAGTCAACATGTTTGTGACTACTCCTATTTGAAAATTAGTTGGACATGTGACTTGGAATTTACATATAAATTCATAAGTTGAATCCGATAAACATTAATTATAAATAAATGTTTCTTATAATTTATTTCTTTTATGAAATTAAACAAACCTTTGGGATTTAAATGATTGACCTAATTTCAATGTATAATTAGTTGATGATTTTGGATGAGGGTGTTCCTAAGACCATATTTTGTAGATGATGTCAAAACATTGAGTATTTGGTTATGTTATTTTCCCTTATAACTACTTATAAGATCTTTATGGAGTTGTTGAATTGGATCTTTTAATAAATTTTGTACATCTTAATAGTAATTTTTTTAATGAAATATTTGTGTACTCTTAGAATGTATATTTCTATGGAAATACATATGACTGTTCTATTTTGAACCATGTCAAACCATCACCTCTATGCTATGTATTCCAAGTGAATGTTCTTGATCCAAGAGGAATAGTTTTTGGGATATTTTTCATCTAATAAATTTCTTTTTATAGAACCTGAGATGATCTAAATGGTCATGTCTTTAGATCATCCTAAATATGTGTTTGGGATCGTGACATTTTCTTTCCTTGGATAGGTATTATGAGCATGTTGTTTGAGACTTATTTAAGATATATTATCCCTTAAAATAATTAACTCAAAATGGATTCAAGTTTGGGTAGAGTTATAATTAAAATATTTTTTGAAAGAGTTTTAGATTTTTATGAAATCACCTCTACTATTAATTATTTTTAATCATGCGAATGGATATATAATGCATTGTGATTATTCGGGTGTGGGATTTGGGTGTGTTATAATGTAAGAGGATCATGTGGTGTCTTATGGAACTTTTTCTTTATTCCAGCATGAGAGGAATAATCCCCTTAAAACATGGAGTGGGTATCTATGATGTATGAATGTAAAAAACTACTTCATTAACTCCTTAGGGTGTGGTTTATATTTTATTATGATCATTAGAGATGTAATCCAATTTTTAATGAGATAAACACAAACCACCCAAAGAGACACTAAGTGAAGTATCTTCTAAACCTTGATTTTTATTTTTATTATAAACTAATGAAGTATAATGTGTTCACCAACTCCATGAGAATAATATTAAAAATCTAGTTAGTTTATGTGTTAATGTATGAGTGGATATTTATGGGTTTTTTTATTGATTTGAGTTTGGAGGTTTCACAGGACAAAGAGTAGGTTTTCTAGGAGAGTGGTTTGGTAAAAATCTCTCCTTATGATTTTTTTTGATGTTGGTAGGTACCATTACCAATATTGTATTATATTATAATAGTTTTAAATGATGGAAGTATCTTTGGTACGGAAATGGCCTACTAATGGTGCTTTTTTCTTCAGGAATCAAATGGTGATTTCATTAATCTTGAGGTATGAGGAGATAACTGAGGGGAATTATTTTACTTCATCCATTTACCAATGGGATTCCAAGATGTTTAATACTCTAATAATTCATAAATAGTTTAATTGGATGAGATATTTAGTTTTGGATTTTTTTATCATTATAGTCCACCCACTGTAGGATCAATGTAGAGCATCTGAGACTAGTCGAGTTATTTCAGCCACTTCCCATTCATGTGTGGACATGGGATATGATATCGATGTATATTTATATTATTCTAACTCATTATCCTAGTGGAAAAAATTCCATTTTTTTTATTATAGGTTATCTATCTAACTCAACAAATTTGATTACAATTATGGAGTTGTTGAAGAAAAAGGTGTTGGGGAACTTGCTTGTCTGTGGGATCATTAAGTTTCATGGGATTTCTTAAATAATAGATTTTGATTGGTATAACGGTTATATTTATTTATTATTTAATAGTATCTATGAGGCCATGGGAACCCAAAATAATTAGATCATAATTTATCACTCATGGAAGGATTGAAAGACTGAGCGGACCGTCTAGATTCATAGTGATCTTCTTCGTGCATGTGTGCTAGAAATCATTGGTTAATGGGAGAGGTACACATTTTTGGTAGATTTGTTATACAAGAAAACTTACCAGTAATTCATTAGGATGACCAAATTATTGTTGTTTTATGGGTTCTCAAATCGGTTCCCATCATTTTGGTTTATGTTTGGTGAGTGTACCTTGTTGGGATTGAACCATGTCTATGATAAGGTGGAGAAAGTACAGATTGCATGAAAGAGATTAATGAGAACTCAAAGTAACAAAAAATAATCTTTTGGTCATTTTTATAAAGGATTACAGTTTGAGGTTGTTGATAATTTAATTCTATGGGTAAATGTTTTAATGGTACATTATTTCCTAGGAAAGCTGGGAATGTTGTTAGCATGTTATTTCTGGTAGTTTCATGACATCGAGTGTCTAAGAAAGGTAGACTAGCATTTTTACATTCTCATAGGGATAACCTAGAGTCATGGTTTTCATCACTTATACGAATTTAGGAGTTATTTCCTAGATCTATGTCATGTGATAGTGTGGGGAGACATGGAGTTAGAGCCTAATACCACTCGGTGGAAGAGGATTTTTATATCCTAGACTATTAATATAAGGTGCATCATAGTATGTAGATCCTACTAGTATGTTCTCTTCAAAAGAGTGGTGGTGATATCTATAAGAATTTTTAGTGGTATGTATCAATTTAGGATCATATTACACATCTTTTTTCATTAGAAGAACCTTGAGAACATTCTAGGGGTATAAAGTTTAATTATGGGGAAAACTGTGAAACCCACTAGGTCATGGTTTGTTTTATTTTGATATTTATTTATTTACTTATTTATTATAGAGTTTTTTAAAATTTGATGTTTAAAAGAACATTCTAAAAGAAAAATTTACCAATACACAGTCTTCATATGGTTTTTCTAACTATGAAACTAACCCTACGAGAGTAGTGCTTTGTGGATAGTGGAATCTTTCATAGTTTTATCATGGTTTATGTAACTATATAGAATTTATCATAAATCATGTGTCGTGTCTTTGTAAATATAGTGGCTAATGCATGGTTGGTTTTTGATTAGTCTAACAATTCTACCGAATCATATGGTATTCCTAGATCATAAAAAAAAATTGATTTTAAATTTTTTATCCTTATTATTTTTAAGGTATTTAACCTCATTTATCTCAAAAATGATGTAAATCCTCCACCCCACATATCCAAGAATTTCCCCTATAATAATTAGCATATTCATCTTACCTAATTGGTGTTTTATATTGATTTAATCATTTTTATTCGTTTTCCCCCATATTTACCAATATCTAGCCTCATTCTATAATTTCCATGGATTACAGAATAATTATTTTCTATTTTTAATGATTTTGGGGTTTTAATAGGGTTTTTTAATTTTTTATTTATGTTTTAGGTTTTTTAGGACCTATATTTGATTATAAAAGTGGTTTTCATAGATGACATCTTGTTTTGGTCTGGTTATACATAAGTATGTCTATTTAATTATGTTTTTTCAGATATTTACTTTGATTCTTTAATGCATTTGGTTTTTTTAAATTACATTGATTTTTGTTATTAATGATTATTTTTAATTTTGATGTGAATCATGGTGTTAGCTGTAAGTTTTATGATTTAATGTGACTTTTCGGTTGGAGTTGGCATTAATTTACTCCATTTTTCTGTCAAAATATCTCCAAAATATTTTTTAAAATTTTCAAATGGGTTTTAGAATGTGTTTTAAATTAAGTATTTCATGGGTGTATATTGTTGATTTTAAAAGGGCATGTTATCTTATTAAATTGTATTTTAATTGGATTATTTGATGGGAAATTACTTATGTTTATCTTTTTGTAAATGGGTAGAACATGGGAAACCTTGGGTGCGGGTGTGTGTATAACTTACACAAAGAGAATTTTGTCTAAGGGATAAAGAGATTCTTTGATATTGATAGCAAGGGATCATCCAAATGGTAAATTTGGAATAATGGAAACCATGAGATTATAATTTAACCTAGTGAAGATCGAATGGTATTTCAATCAGTTAATACATTCTTTGAAGGATAGATAAACCTTATCTATACTAAGTCACACTATAACTTTATGGTTAGATCCTATAGTGAATATTACTAATTCCCAGTTTTTTATATTCATTGTTCATGATGGTGGTTCCTTGGATGACTGACTTATTTTATGCTTATATACAGGGTTCATTATTTGGTTATATGTTTTTGTTTATGTTGATTATCATGTTTAATTTATGAGTGGGTGTGTTTAGCATTTTTATTCTAGTTGTAAATTTTTATCATATTTAAGAATTGTTTCCCAAGAAATTAAAAATATTATTTAAATAGAAAAAAGGACATATGAATTGTTTTTTTAGAAAATATGGTTTGAAAAATGATCGTTTTAAACAATAATGATTGGTGGTGTGATGATGTTAGGAAATATTTATTTAGTAATTATTGTGTTTTCCCTATTTTATGTTTATATTTATTGATATTTTTAATGGTTTGTGTGGTTCTCTAATCCATGGATAGTTCATTTGGGTAATCTATGGGAGAAACTATTACCAAATAGTTATTTTTTATTCTGTTGTGCTTTTCTCCGGCCTCCATCTATTGGTAATGTGCTTCAAGCCTTGTGGAAAGTAATTACCCAATCATTTATAAATTAATTCCATTTAAAAAAAATTCCTTTTTATGTAATGTAGTTACAGTAATATATTACTTAATTTGCCCATTTTGAATCATTATAAAAAGTAACATATCAAATTTAAGTGTTAATATAACCTAATAATCAATGATAATATAGTTTTTTACATGGACCATAAATATTAGTATATATGAAGGGTTATGAACAAGATTCATTTTCATAGACACAAGATGTGTAATCTCAAACAGTGTGATCATACTATATAAATACTATTTATTAGAGCATGTGAGGGTGATAAAATAATTTTTATATTCCCTTGACCATTTCCAATTTGAAATTATACAATTGAAACATGAAAAAATCATTTTTTGGATGCATTCAAGCTTAATGGGGTTATAGAACAAACTAAGTTTACAAGACCAACACATGAATGAACCTACATCCCACACAATACACTTAATGAATACCCTGGTGTAATAAGGTGTTGTGTATATAGACCAAAATAATATGAATTTATATATTTTAATTTTAAATAAAAAATTATTTTATTTATCCCTTTCATTACTACATTATATATGATTATTTAACTAGTTTGATAAAAATTAGATTTCGATGTGAAGAAATAAAAATTCTATTTTTAGAATTATATAATTTGAATTAAACCATTCTATTTTAATAAATTTCAATTTATTGATATGAATAAATTTTTTATAAAATATTCTTCTCAAGTAATATTTATTTATTTTTATATAATAATGTAATTTAATTAATTCCTTAGTAATTTTAATAAGGGTCTCAAGGATGATACTATCATAAAGAATTTCATTAAATAGTGATTTATATTTAGAATTCCCAATTCTCATATTTATGAAATTATTTTGATAAAATAAATATTATTTTCCAAATCATTACATCAAAATAATCCATTAGTGAATTTTTTATAATTTTCTAGGATTTCCAAATATTTGATTAAAAATTTAATACAGTATAACTATATGGTATCTTTTATTACATAATAATAACCTCAATGTTATGTAATAAATATTATAAATGTAATCCATAAACAAAACTAGACCCCCTTCAAAAGAGTGTTTTTTAATTTATTTGATTAATTTTTTAAACTTTTAATAAATCCTACAAAACCTATTTTAAATTTTAATGTTTTAAACATAATTATTTGTGAAAATGACTCCATTCCATGTCACAAATTATATTATTTTAATATATTAGGTAATTCGGGCAATAAAATATTAAAGACACCTCCTCTATGTTAGAAGTCGTGGGCCAAAAACGTGGCAATTTTTTATTCTTTTATTATATAGAGTCTATAACCTAAATTAATAATGAATTCTTTTCTCTTTCTAAAAATTACCACCCACCATCACAGTCATCTTCAGTAAATAATAATTTATCATGAATTTATTATCCCTCTCCATCTATAAATCAATTCTATTCTATGTTAATGTTCTTAATAATATATTCACGGGCATTTAAATGATCCCTCTAAAGGTAAGAGATTATTTTCCTCCTCTTTTTTCGAGTGATTTTATTGTATTTTGCCTTTTAAATTCAACTTTTTCTGATGAAATTATGTTTTCACATATAAATTTACATTAAAAATGATTCCCAAGTAATTATATACCACCTTTTAATATCATTAAATCCTCTCATTAAACATTATGTAGACTCATTATGCTCCAAATATTATATTGTGATTTTTCATTCCAAACATTTTGGTTACATATAGCTAAACTTATTTTCTCTCAAGGGTATTCACCTAGATTTTACAATTCTCTATTTAATTTTAAAAAATGTTTATATAACACATAGTCCATAATTTTGGGATTAAAATTGATGAAATATAATATTATCTCATATGATATATGTGAAAACCAAATTAATGTAATTGATATTAATTTTTTAGGGTGGGGTTAGAATTACATAGTTCCCCAATGAACTATGTAATGTTTTTATCTCCTGAGATACAATGTATGGTGAATGGTATGTTATCCTAAAAACAATATCTTATGATTTCTCAACTATTACCCACGCCTTATTATGTCATGTTTTGTGTTATTTTTACATTCTAATTATTCATTGATGTCATCATCTTATAACATGTTTCAATGTCAATGTTTATGACTGTCACCCTTTTTAAGTCGCATTGGAATTTCTAATCACATGTATTACTTTAATTATTTTATGCTGGGATTTATAGATCTCAATTTTCTTATGCACATTCCCAGGTTATCCCTTGTAGTATTAAAAGATCAATAGCTTTTGGTGGAATCTTATAGAGTTTTAAATAATTTCATTGTATATCTGTTTCATGTAATAAATATTGTATCAAATTTCTCAAACAGACATGCCTATAAATATTCTTGGATTTTATTATGTATATCCATTTGTAATAAATCATAAAATACATTATATAAAATATATTGGTTTTCATAGTTTGTATCAGAGGAAATGTATAGTTATTTTTGTGTACTGTGTTTAAAAAACCGTAGAGAAATACTTATAGATAAAACTAAAAATATGAAAGCATCCATAAATTTGGTTTAATTATAGATTAATTGGACTAAAAGAAACAAAATCTTTATTTGGATACTGTAATTTGATGTGTAATTGGAATAGTTTTATATGGTGGTAATAAACCCACAAAGGTTGTATCATGTTTTAACTCGATCATCACTAGGTGAAAAAAAAGAGGTCATTATGTGCACCTAGTTTAAAACTCTTAAAGGATATTCTAGGGTAAATTATAACTCTATTTATGAACCATTATGATGGTAATAAAAATTACCATATAATTTTATTCTTGGAAAAAGACCATGGATAACATAGATTGAAATGTAAAAAATTTATCAGTTTCAGAATTCTTATAATTTATGTAAAATCCATTAACTTTTATATGATTCCCAATTATATGATTAACAGTTTGATAATTATCAGCTCTGAGTTGATTTTGGATGAAAAAATTTATTATAACCAAAATAAAATAGTGAAAGGACATTTTATCATCGACTTATAAACATTAAATGTCCAATATTACTATGGTTATATAAATTAATTTAATATCAAGAAAGATTAATAAAACTATTAAAAATCTACCTAAAAACATAGAAGTGGTGTTATTAGTGAAAATAGATAATTGGGACATTATTTTATCCCAAATATAAAAATCTCCTCTATCCATGTTTACAGTATGAAATTCCTAGTTAACCTTGTGATAATCCATTTAGCAAAATTTGAAGAAATTTTGGGTATGGATTGTATTTCCTTTTATATAATCAACCTATATTTATGAGAAAATCAAATCACCATTAATATATCAAATCACCATATGATTCTAAAAAATTTTAATAAAGAGGATGAATATTATTTTGAATCATCATGTCATGTTCAGATATTATTTTCTAATAAAAAAATGTATTCAGATTAAATGATTGAGAATAATGAGAATATCATACTTGATGACATGATCATTATGAAGGTAATACAATGATGTGCTTTAGTAATAATTTCATTTTTTTCCAAACCCAAAGGTTCAGTTCATAATCAAAAATATACTTAATGATTTCCTAATATCTAAAACTCCATATAGAGTTTCAATTGTTGAAAAAGAATAGCTGAAGAATAAAATACACGATAAGCTTGAAAAGGGTTTATAATCCCATGTTATTCATTGTTGAGGGTATAGGTCCTTTTCATCACGAATAAGGAAATGCCAATTTGCCTGTGAATTATGTACCATGAGACAAATAAGATAATGATAAATAATATTTATCATACAATATAGATTTATTAATTCTCCGATCATCTATAAGTGTGTCAAACCATTACTAAGGTGGGTACTTGATTAGGGTATTATCAATTAAAGGAGAAGAATGAGGATGTCACCAAGATAGCTTTTCATACATGGTTTGGGAACTATGAGTTCAAAGTAATTTTATTTAGACTCACTAACGCTCTATCTATCTTCCTGAACATAATAAATTTAGTCATTATTGATTACCTTGAAAACATAATGGTATTTATTATAGATGATATTCTTGTCTACTCTTAAAGTAAGGAGAAGAATTATGATTATTTTAATTTTAATATGAAGACCCTGTGAAAAAAATATACACGTGATTTTGATTAAATGAGTGTTTTAGATGAAGAATGAATCATTTTTAGTTAATGTTATCACCAAAAAATGGATATTTATGTATCCTTAAAAATCAAATTCAATTAAATGAGGGAGTCGAAAAATATTTGTGATTTATATATATAATTTCCATTGATTATCTTGTTATTGTCTTCCATTATAGATAAACGTATTACCTTTTTCAATCCCAATAAGAACAAATTTTTTTTAAGAAATAATGTTTTTCTGGACTAGTGAATGTGGGGAGATATTTAAAGAGTTAGAGAAGAGGATAATCACTACACCTATGATAAAATTCCAAACTAGTGGGAATTAGTTGTGATCTGTTATGATGAATCCAAGAAATTATTACATTTTTTAATCACAAAGTAAGAAAAACTGATAGATTATAACTCCCACTAATTAAAGATCCATGAGTAGAGATTTCTGAGGCATGATATAGATTAAGTTATAGTGATCTACAATCTGAATGTTAGGACACATTATCATTAGAAGAGAAGTGTGACATATATACGGAACACAAAAGCCTCAAGTATATATTCATACAAACTGAGATCAATATGCCTCAACAAAAGTGTTTATAGATTATAAGTTATTATTATTTTTCAGTATATTACCATCCTGGGATGGAGAACATAGTGTTAGATACTCTATGATGAAAGGATCTCTTTACATGATCTACGATGAGGATTTAATGTGATCCAATATTATTTCACATGAAAAGGATATACATTGGAATATGAAAAGGATATTTATTATACATTTCTCCAATAACTTCTCAACGAAACACTATTTTTATTATAAAAGAGTCACAAAAATATGATGTGGAGCTAAAAATAATGGGATATAATATTATATATTTTAATATTTCTAAAGATAGAGTTGCATGGTTTAGAAACTAGATAAGTGTACTATCAAAACATGAGGAAAAAAGGGAACTTATGGATAATGTTAATAGATTAGCATTCTCTATTCATCGAGTAATAACAAAGATGCAAGCTCAAGTGGTATAATATAAATGATGATAACATAGAATTGGGTTCCCAATGGTTGGTATGAATACAAGACAAGATTAAATGAAATAAGACTATGGGTATGATGAAACCATTTCCAATAGAAGTATGGAAATGGGAAATTAAAACCATATATTTCATCATAGGACTCCCTAGGATATCTAAAGGAAATATGACTACTTGGGTGTTAATTTTTCACCTTTCAATGTTAGTTAATTTAATTTTATTCTAGTAATATTTATATCTTGAATAACACTCATTGATATATATAAGGGAAGTGGTAAGACTATATATATTTACTCTACTTTTTGAATCTGATAGAGATTTTAGGTTCAACTAAAAGTTATATATAATATTTCAGAAATCATTATATATAATGTTGATTTTTAGTACTACTTATCATCCTTTAATGAATGGTCACACTGAATGAACTATTAAAACTCTAGAGGGTATGCTGAGATCATGTTCCACATATTTACAATGATTTTGGGATCAACACCATCCCCTAGTGGATTCATTATATGCGGATAGTTTCCATTATAAAAATAAAATGAGACATGATGAGTCTCTATATAGTAATAAGTTTTAGACTCTATCTTATTGAGATAATTATGGAGAGAGAAATATTAAGGGAACTAATATGATATAAGTGAAGATATAGAAGTTTCAAACCATACAATTTCATGTGCAATATATAGAAAATAAAAACAAAATTTACACATAAAAACATCAGTGAGACATAGATATTGAGGTATGAGATAAAGTGTACCTTTACATATCACCTTGTAATAAATTCATGAATTTTGTAAATAAAGGAAATCTTAGTCCTAGATATATTATCCCCATTGAGATTTTTTATAACATCATTGTTGAGGCATGTCAACTATAACTCCCACCTAAGCTATCAAAAGAAGATGATGTCTTTCATGTAAATATATTGAGAATTACATATAAGACACCTCACATGTACTAAATCTATAATTGGGACCTTTTGGATAATGATCATTCATATGAGTATTTTTTTATGTATAACATTGATCACACAGATAAATTTCAATAAAATAATACAAATCACCAAGATAAAGTGTTATAGTGGACCCAGAAGTTTGTGGAGGAAACATGGGAACAAGGCGATGAGATGAAACATAAGAACCTTTGTCTATTTTAGTGAATAAATTGTAATTTTTTGGGAGAAAATTATGAATGGGTGAATAATGTAATGACCTAAAATATTATAAATGAATAGAATTTTGAGTGAATAATTACCTTATTAGGTAATGTTGTTATAGAAAACACATACAATAATTTTTTATTTAAGACCATTGTAAAAATATTATTTTATTTTTAAATAATCATTAAGAACCATGACAGTTGATTAAAAAAATAGTACAATGACTATTAAGATTAATATAAATTAAGTGTTATGATAGTTCTTAATTGGCTCAGATAGAAGAAGTGATGGCTTCACCTGGTAGGATCTTACATTGTAAATATGATTTAATAATGATTCCTAGGGATATAGAATCCTTAATAATTTATCTTTACAATTACCAAGATGATATTCATCAACTAAAACACTAAATAAAAGTTTAAAGGGATAATTTTAAGCTTATAGAGAGTGTGGCCCAAACTATATTCACTGAACCACCCCAAGAAAGAACCACCATCGCACACCTTACCATTAGGGAGTAAGTTGGTGTAATAAGGGGTAATATATATATACCATAATAATATGGAATTTTTAATATTGTATTTAACAAAATAATGAAATGAAAAATGTATTTTGGGAAATATATAGTTCAATTAAAACACACTTTTTGATAAATTCAATAATTTTGGAAAAAAACATTTTCATTAATTATACATACTAAATAATATTACCTTATACATATATAATATAATATAATATAATGATGTCCAATGTAATTTTTATAACAGTAAAGAATGATATTAGTATAGTAAAAAATTATTTTACAATAAAGAATATTTGATTAAAAGTTTAAATTATCTCTCATAGGAATATATTTTGATAATAAAATATTATTTCTCATATTATAATTTTTAAATAGGTAGTGGTTAATTTTTCACAATTTTCTAAGATAACTAAATTTTTGGATAAAAATTAAATATAATATAAATATAAAATATATATCATGACATCATCATCTCCCAAAAGTGATACAATGAACATTATAAATGGAATCCAGGACAAAAAATATATCTCCCCTTTAAAATTATGTTTTTTGAAGTTGTTTGACTAATTTTATAAACCTATAATGAATCCTCCAAACCCTATATTATACTTTAACATTTTAAAATCAATTCATTTTGATCATGACTGAATTCTATGTAAACCATGGTATTATTTTAATATGATAAGTTCTTAGTCATATAAATTATAAAAAACACCCCTATTTGGTATAAAAAATGGTACAAATACTTGGTATGGATTTTCATTATGATTGGTTTATCATATAACTCCAAAACCTATTTTTAGAAATTAATAAATAACTCCCATATCATTAGCTATAAAACCCCACCAAACCTCTAACTCATCTTCGCTCAAATCGAATTGAGAAAAAATTTATTATCACTCTCAATATATAAATTCCACTTATTAAATTCCTAATCTATTCATATGCTCCTCCCAATCTTTTAGAATCAACCTATAAATGTAGGGGATTTTTTAATCATTTTCTATATTAATGTAATTTCATTTTAATATGATTTTAAATTTTAAATTTTTCGTTTTGGAATATGTTCTTTTTTTACATTCCATTAATTTCCTTTTCATTCTCAAGTAATGATAGTCAAATTCTAACTCTCATTAAACCCTCCCAAGAGCCATTCTGGACACTCGTTAGGCTTCAAAAACTATCCCCAAATTTTCAATGGAAAACATATTTGTTTCATACACCCAACCCCATATCAACTCAAGGGTTTTAAACTATTTTCAATTATCATTTATTTATTTGGTAATACCATATATCTGGCACAAAATCCTTGATTGGGGATTAGAGTGATGAACAAAATTCTTATTTTTTTTAATGTATAAGGAGGAATAATGCATATACAAGGTATTAATGTAAGGGATGTTCCTTGAATTATATATCCCTAAAATGAATTGGGTAGTGTTTTCATTTCATGAAATATGATTTATGTTGTATATTGTGTTTTTCTAAGATTTATATATAATAATTTATTAACTTTTATCCTTTGATTATTCTTATAATGTGATGTTTTATATTAGCCCCACATTCATATATTTCTTTGATATTAACATATTATACTATTATTTAATGTTAATATTTATGATTATCACTATTTTTATGTCACCTTGACTTTCTTCTTTACAAATATTTATTACTTTCATCATGTTATGGTTTGATTATTCCCTAATAGGGATTTGTATATCACATTTTTCTTATGCATGTCCCCAGGTTATCTCATCCATTATTAAAATATCAATTAATTTTAAGTTCATGTTATGGAGATTTAAATAATTTCAATGTATACCTATATCAATTTTAAATTCTATATATCTAATTTCACAAAAAAAACAGGCCTCTTGATATTTTGGGTTTGTATTATGTGAACATTTATGTAATAAATCATGAGATATGGAATATAAAATATATGTGTTGTCTAATAAAGGTCTCTCTTGAGTGATTTTTTGGGTTGACCTAGGATGGGTTGTTACAGGGTTGATCAAATTTTATATATTTTATATTACGGATAGAAATTATGTTTGTTCATAAAAATGGAAAATTATTTGACATAAAATGGTTTATATGGATAATATATATGATTGTATCTAGATGATCTTTGAGGGTTGATCTAGATGATATTAAGGGTTTGTCTGGATGATATATAAAGGTTACTATGTAATATATATATGTTTTACACAACTAAAGCCTTGGTTATGTATAATAATTTACCTTTCTAAATAATTTAAAATAACGATACATATGGATTATGAGAATTATACATACGGGATATGAGATTATATGTAAGAGTTAACCCATGACATCAATGGATGTGTTAGAATTGACTAATTGAAAATATTGATATGTAAGAGTCAATCGATACTATAAATAGATATATAATATTATTTATGATAAAACAACAGATACATGAGGGAAATAACTTTAACATTAGAAGGTGAAATTTTATGTGCATTTGAAGCTACTGAATAATGGGGTTTAATGTTTGAATGTCAGGTATTATAAACCCATGAGGTTTAAATCAACTATGTGATATTATACTAAATTTTTTTTAGATTTTGTAAACTCCAACATTGTAGTTTCACACTGAAGTATATGATTTTGGTACAATGGAAGAGATCTAGGTTTTATAAAGATATAAGTATGTGTTTGATGAATTAGTATATCACATCACATCATCTTTGGTGAATGATTAGATTTAGAGGATCACACCATGGTCTTAAAAGAGTTTTAAATTGGATATTCTACTAGATTTTGGGTATCTATTTTTGATTGGGAATTATAATGTAACAGAGAATATCATGTCACATAATAGCAGGAGTGGGGACATGTTATGGCACAATGCATGGCATAATTCTATAATATGGTTATTTTATAAATATATGATAGATTTTGTTATAATTTAAAATAAATATTTATAGAACAATATTTGGAATGTTGATGAAACCCATGGGGGACCTTGATCATTTCTAAATCAATGGGATATGTGGCATGATCATTATTAGGTAAAAGCAGAACCAACATTGATATAAATTTTTGGATTCATTAAATTATTTATAAAAACATCTTATTGATTTTTTGGGAGATAGGGAGAAATATAAAATATCTATAATACATAGGGAGGACATGAATAATAAAATTTGTTTTCATAGATAAGAATAAAAGATAGATATAGAAAAAGTTCAATTCATTATTTTTTGATGGAATAGTACTCATTGATTTTACAGGTTATAGAATTATATCGAGATATTAAAGAAGGAGAAAAACAAGACAATTACAGTGTGAAATTTTCATCATTTAGAGGAATAAGTGTTATTGATGTGTTCATGTAGAATATAAGTGATTGAAAAACACATTTAATAGTAATTCTATCATGCCTTGAAGTATTGTATGAGAAGTGAACATAGACTTCAACAGTGTATCCGATATAGAGTTATGATATAATAAATGGAATATATTGAACATGGATGATCCTCCATGTTTGATACTCTAAAAGAGATTATCATGGAAATAAACTAAATTTACCTCCACTAAATTAGGGAGAATAGGAGAATAAGGATTCAATCATGGATTTATAGTCAGTATTTCCTAAACCATATAAGGGAATTTTTTGATGGATTGGTGTTATAATAAACTAAAAGTTATATCAATAAAACAGATAATTAGTGTATTCTGATATATTGGTACACCATTGTGTGTATACAATGTAAATTATCCCTTAGTGATATACCAAATAAAATATGTGTGTGTTCATGTTATTTAAATACTACATTATTATTTAATATTTCATCTGATCAGTAATGAGAGATTGATATATTGAATATGTTCTTTCAAAAGAGGAAATAATACCTATATAAGGGTTTGGAATTCAAATAAAATAGGTTTTATTTAGTGTGAATCATAATTCACCCCACCCACCCCTTCCCCATATCGGGGTTCATATAGTGATTTCACTACCAATAGGTCGTATTAGAGCCCATATTTTCTTATTTTATTTTCGGTATCTTAATCTATTTTTTGATTTTTTTACACGTATATATTAAATGATAATGTCTTTGGTTATTAGTGGTACTATATTTTATGGGTAGATAAAATTAAATTCATTGGTTTCTATAAGAATGTTGTGTAGTAATCATTGAATAATTCAAGTAAGATACTGATATAAAATTCCACAATTAATGAGTTCATGATTAATATATGTATAAAATTAGTAATTGATCTATATTTGGTGAGGTATTCAATAAAACCATTCATTGTATTAGATCTCTAGATATTTTGATATTGTTTAAATAAATATATGGGAAATCATTAAGAAAATATGTGTTTATATATACTTTATTAATATATGGATATAAATATATTTTTCATGTGAAACCAGTAAAAAAATATGGGGAATGGTTCCATGTGACAAAAGGAAATAGGGGGAATGGAAATATGGATACTGAGAAGAAGGGAACACCCAATGAATTATGTAATATATAAATATTAAATTTGATTCAAAAGAACGGTGAAAATATTGATATTCATATTCCATTATGAAGAATGATTTGGATGGGGATTTTTATTAATGGATTGGGATTGAAATCAATTCAAAAATAAATATAATTTTCTTTCCATGCTTGGTACAATATACACTATATATAAGAGGATATGCATCAATTATTAATTATATATTGAATGAATTATTTATTCATGGATGATTTTGATAAATAGAATCAATGATTTATAAAATATGTCACTAAATTTAATGGAGACATTTTAAAAAATAGTTTTGGGATTAAAATGATCTACTTGGATCACTTTCTCATGAGTTGGGAGAATAAATGAAAAAAAGAAAGAAAAAAATGATACATTTACCCCTATCAAAAATGAATGAAGTTATAGAATGTACCAATGGATTTTCCTGATTGAATTTGTTCTTTAGGAGTAATGTAGTTTTCAATTTGTTCTGGGTGTTAGAGGAAGATCCTAATAAATAAGGATGATGTACAATGAAATACTTCTTAGAGTTCCATTGGATTATATATGGTATCATTTTCTCTAATTTTACAAATTTATGAATTTATATTACTATATTTCAAATGGATTTTAGTTGAGATGTTTCTTGGTGTTGTGAAGGTAACCTATACATAAGATTATTATATAGATGATCTTAATGAGAATCATCAAAATTTACAGATTGATGGTGAACTAACTATAAAAAAAATTCATTATAAATTTAAGAATATAGATATTAAACACATTTATTTATTTATTAATTAAGAAACACAATGATTTTATAGAAGATATAAAATTCATCATTTTTATTTTCAAGAATAAATTTTTTTAATAAATAATGTATATATCATGGATGACATATTGAAGAAGGTTGTTTTTTATTTTGGAATAGATGTGGCAGTGATGAAACATCAAATTATTTGAGAATAATTATTAGATACTGAAATACTATTTATGAATTTCACTGAATAGATTTATATTGTTTTCAGAAATTCTATAAGTAGTTTAAGTATCTTTATGTTGAGGTATAGTGGATGATTAATCCATTGGAAGATTTGATGTTGAATTTAGAAACATAGAGTTATGATATTTGTGTTTTTGATTTCATAGATTTTAGTGAAATGAAAAGATAAATTATCTAAGTGTTCCTATGATTAATATATATGGGTTTTTTGGGTACTGACATTAACATAGTATAGTACTGATTATTATATGTAAGATTAATTTCACTATTTTCCTCCATATATAAAAGAGTAATAAAAAATATCGGATGAATATATAAATGTAATTTGCGCATTCATGACATGATATTTGGTAATGTAAGTCAACCACTATGATATGTCAAGGGATATTGATCAACAAATAAATGTTATCAAAGTGTATGAATAAATTTTCCCAATGGTCATGAGATTTAAAAATATATCAAATATATTCTATGATGTATGAAATTTTATTTCTTGATATTTAATATTAGAAATATTTTTCAAAGTAAGTGTGTAATATTTTTCAAATGGAAAATTTTTAATGTGGAAAAGTACTATGTTGACCTATACAACTTGAGAGTAAATTAAATATTTTTGTGTATACATAATGATTAAAATTAGCATATGCAAGAGTCCCTTGATGACTTAAAAGGATATCTAAAGGCTTACACTTTGATATGTATGAGTAACTAGGTCTAACCTGGAAGAATGTAATGGTGATAAGGTGATTTGAAATAGTCGCCTAATTTTTCCAAAGAATACCTAAGTTTACATACGATGATACATAATGGTCAACAGTTATTAAAATATGATATTTTTTATAACATAATGGTAGATGATTTTGACTTATTTATCATGGATTCAATATAATGTTTTTCCATGATTTAATAGAATATTAAATGTGAATAAATGATAGGGTCATGGGGCAATGATTATGGTATTTAAAATTGAATATTTGAAATCATTTATAAAGATCAATGATATAGGGATTGTATGGTATATTATTGAATAGTATAAATTTAAAGATCAATGTTACATATTTTATGTGAGCTTTACCTCTTCAATAAATGGAAAATTTATTCATGTGATTCAATTAGTATATTATATAAGAATAGTAACTGATAGATTTGAGATAATGTGAGAGTTACTAATACTAAATTCTATTAGATTAATCTTGATATCTATTAAATTGATTATTTGATGATATTTAGTATCATATATTCTATATTTCATTAAAGATGTATATGAAAATAAGTGTAAGGGGATATAACTACAATGTCCAATCTAATGATTTCCATTGATTTTTGAATCTATTATAGTTAAAATAAGGAGGTTAGTTGAGAAATTTCAACACTAATACTACCTATTTATTATTTTTTAGGAATATTGGGGAAAATAAGAACATTGAGTAAGGTAATAATTTTAAAAAACCTAATATATCTTTTCATCGACCATTCTAAGAGTTAATCATGACAAACAAGTATGAATTGTTAGCTACTATATCAGAATAAATATTATTACTCGAATACCAATTCCTATAAAAGAAGATCGTGAAATTGATATATTGATATCCAAATATAGATGGAATGCCTTATTTTGAATGAAATTGAAAAGTATTATATACTTTAAAGATACATTATAATCTCTTTGAAGATTTTTTGGGAGACTGTAACGATTTAGTTTGATAGATACTATCCAAATATAGTATCTTTGGTAAAGGTGGAACATTCCCAAAGGTTAATAATCATACATTCCCTCTAATTATAGGTGTAGATTACTGGATAATACTATCTTATCAGTTTCTAATCACTTTTCTATAGTACTGATAAAATATATGTCTCAAAATATGACCAAATAATTGATAATAGAAGACTCTCATATTGGGGTCCAAAGTTGTATGTTGAAAATTCTTATCTAGAGTGACCTTACAAAGCATATCACAAAGAATGTTTTATATCCCATTATAATCATGGGTATTTATTCTTAAATTAATACCAATTACCTAAGGTTCAAAATATATTTACCATGTGAAAAATCATGATTCAATTATTTTCTAACATCATCCTTGATGTTAGGGATGATTGGGTACGTCGTTCTTCATATTTTTAGTTAAGTTCACCCAAGATGATGTTTTTAATATAGTATGAAATATATGACATCTAGGAACCTGATTGGATTATCCTAAGGAAATTCATGACCACACATAAATAATTATAAAATAATGGGCTCATATATATATATAAATAGAATGTGATGTATTTATTCAATTTGATAAATTAATTTCATAGATTCAAAAATATTTTTTTTACTATACATGATTAACATCTCCTATTTCTAGTGGTCATTCAATTAATTGAATATATATTTTATAGGTATTAATATGATGTATAGTGATACATTTTGTGTTGGTAATATTCATATGGAGAAATGAGTGTGTTTGATGATGATCATCACATAACCCTTTATATAATGAATAGAAAAGATGATTTACTACAAGTTGTTATTTTCAACTATTATATATCAATAAATTCATAATCTATTTTAACACTATAAATTAAGATAGGCTAACTCATTGGGAAATAACATTATTATTATTTTTAGTATAATGTATTTTCCAATATTGGATAATGTTAATATGATAAAAATTTGATCATTACATTGTATGGATTCAAAATGCATTATAAAGTTGTATAAAAACATATATATTTTATTTTAAATAAAATATATTGGGAAATTATCAATAAAAAATAAACCCTGACATGGTGAAACTTATGATTATCTGGTTTATGTTATGTATTGGATAATGAAAATATATTATGGCATTCATGGTGAATGATATAGTATATCATTTGGATTTATTTCTTACATTTATTATCATTTTTTATTATCATGAAACATGGAATATGGTTTCTATAGATAGATTCATGATTTATAATGGATTTTAATATTCATATAAATAAATGAGTAGAAATTGAAATTGTTATAATTATTGCCACATAGTTTTCCATTTTATAATGTGAGTAAAAAATAGACATCAAAATTATA
Organism: Viscum album; assembly: GCA_963277665.1. Taxonomy (NCBI): domain Eukaryota; kingdom Viridiplantae; phylum Streptophyta; class Magnoliopsida; order Santalales; family Viscaceae; genus Viscum; species Viscum album. The sequence continues at coordinate 45,865,093 of OY728153.1, forward strand.
CTTTATTAAATATAATGGATTTTATAGATCTAATTTTAGGATATTAGATATTACACTTATCCAAAAAAAATCTATATCACCTCTAATCTCTATTATCCTTTGAGTATGAGATGATTTTATAGAAACATAACCAATATTTTGCATAATTTTTCAATTAATTTCAGTTTTTTCATCACACAAAAGTGTTATATTATTTTTAATTTCTTAATTTTATGGTTTTAGAAGTATTTTGTGCAGAATTATAAAAATGGAAATTTTATTGAATTATAATTATTGAGTTTTTTTTATTTCGGTTATAAAATTATCAGCAGTTCGAAAAAAATTTAAAAAAATTCATTTTTGGTTTTCTACGTTCTTTTTTCTACATTTTATTAAATTGTACGAAGAGATAAATCTGGCATTTTGGGGCCGAAAATAATCTCACAATTCATGCATCGAAACATATTCCTATATTTAAAGATTTCTCAAATGGTCCAATAACTCACAATTGGCAGACACAGTAGAGTTGAAAATTTAAATATAGAAGTAGGAAACATATAAAAATAACATTAAAAAATGCCAAACCTCTTGATTCAACTGATATCAAATACTTAAAATCATTCCAAACTAGAGATGTGGAATACAAAGAGTCATCCAAGCAAGAAGAAATTTGAATAGTAAATTAGATGTAGTGTTTTATAAATGTGTCCAATGTTGATGAAAGTTTTTAGTCTCATGAAAAATATATTGTGCAACAAATATAAATAATAATAATTTATAAATTCATAAAATTAATTAATCTACTAGGTGTGTAGTTTTGTTGGAAATATTTAACGATAAATTTGTCCACACTTTTTTCCCAAAAAAATGTCATCCACTTCCTTTTCAAAGGGTTATAATTTATAGTAGTCTATTATTATAGTTTTGAGTTTATTTTTTATTTTAATATAATTATATATTTTTAATAAATATTATTATTCATATTCCACTCATTCTATCATTTTTATATTTTCTATTTCCACCCCCTTCATTTCATTACTATCTCTAACACTCATCATCACGAGTTACTAACATGTGGGATCTCCCATTGGATGGATCAGTGTTTAACCCAGGTCTTTATTCATTTATTCTTATGGTTTTTTTATTAGAGTTATATTGATGTTTATATTAGTGTGAAAGGTTATTTTCTGGTTCCAATTTCCACCCGAGGTTCAGAATTTTTTTACATTATTTTCCCTCAATCAAGGAAGTGGATGTGTGGTATACTTGTAGATCATTGAGTGAACCATATATTCACAACCTGGGAAAAATATTATATTCACACATACTATAGAGTATGTTCATTAGTTAAATTTCAAACTAATAAAGAGGGTATGATGGTTCACTCTATATTTTCTCCTCTGAGGATACCATTTTTTATAGCATCATTGCTATTGTATTTATTTTTCTTTTCATGTTTACTTTTTCATATCCTACATAGAATTAGATATCATTAAAAAATTTCAAAACTTGTATTTATATTATTTAGTTTTATATTATTTATAATATAAATAATGAAAATATAATTTTTATTTGTGTGAGATTCCTCCATGAGATCATTCCCTAGGTGTGAACTATATTGTATGCTTAGCTAAAAAAATATTAATTGAAGATATTGAAAAAAACCCACTCATAAATTTTTTTTCTCTTATTGTAATGGTGAAAATCCTTCACAAACTATTTTTAATAAAAAATATAAAAAATCCAAATTTTCATAAACAAAAAAAAACACTTATACAATGATTTATTCATATAGTGATTATTATACATAGACTCGTTACTCTCATTTTCATATGAGGAACCCGATCAAAGTGACATAAAATATAAATATTAAGGAATTAAATAGGTCATATAGACATAGATAGAAAAAATTATTTGATATCTAAATATTTATGTGAAACTCGATAGCTAATGTTGCTAGAGAAAGAACTGGAGCTAGTGGTGGATGAAATTTCCCCCACACATCTTTAACAAGAATAACTTGATGAGGCTAGGAAGAAATTCAATGAAAATATAATTATCCATTCTCAAATAATTATCAAAGAGGATTATAAAGAAGAGGTGGTATTTGATATATAAATGGGAGATCAGTATTATTTGGATGATTATTGGTCAAATTGTGTTAAAAATGAAAAGGTATGTTACTCCCACCTCTTCAAAAATAAAAAATCAGAACCTCTCTAACTCTCTTTATTTGGATTATGATGATGCAATTTTACATTTTGAGACTACGTTTCCAATGGCCTTTCTATATGTGGTCAATTTTAAATATACATTAATTTAAGGGGGGGCTATTATATTGATCAATCATGTTTTATTTCGATTCAATTTGGGATTTCAATTAACTTCCCATCCAAGGATATTTTATTACAGTAACTAGTACTAAACTAACCAAGGAAATTGATGTTAAAGAAGCTACCACCTAAGTGGTGTTGATAATATGATAAGAAGAGCTAGTTAATAATGTGTTTATGTGGCTAAATCCTCAGCATCATCTTGCATACCATATTGAGGTAGAAACCACAGATGTCAGTGGGAATCACACCTATTATTTTTCTCTTCAGGAATCTACCTAAAATTATATATTTATTACATCATGGTTATCTGGATTTTTCTTCATCATTGAGAGTCATAAATATCAGTTTTTAAACATGGAAACTTGGAAAATTCACATGTGATAGTTCATCGGAATGAAACTACATCCACCATGTGATTGTGGATAATCCTCTACAACTCCCTTATTGGGGGAAGAAAAACCAGAGAACCCACTTGGATTTTCAAGAAAATATTTCTCCCTTTTCATTCCCATTACTAATTGTTTTTATTTATTATTATTTTTTCTTGCATTATTTTGATTATTTTTAAACTGGTAGCATTTATATTTATAACATGTGGTTTCTACAGAAAAATTAAATCAGGTTGGGTATTTCCATTTCTTTATTTTATATTCTCATAATTAATATTCTATATTTAAATCATTGATAATTTTATTTGAACTAAAAAGAGGATTATAAACGAAATAAGTTATGGTTTGTTGGAATTTTTTTTTTAAATTTAGTCTTTCCATCAATTTTTTAATGTTTTTATGAATTTATATTGTTTATATTTTTTATTTTTGGTGTGTCTTTAAGATCCTTGAGCATAAATTGAAAATTTTATAAAATTCAAACCATATTGTTATTTTTAGATCATTTATTCATTTTAATATATGAGGATTTAAATTATTTCTAAATTGTTTTTTCCTAATTTCCAATCACTTAATTTAATTTTGTTTAATTTATTTTGAAACTCATCTATAGGGGTACTGTCCAAATAGAAAATATTTCCCAACCTGAAATGTTTCAAAACAATTTTATCAATTTCATTAAATTTATATTTTTCTTTAGAGACTTAATATAAGTTGTTTGATCCAGAGCCAATAGTTTTTATCTTATCAAGAACTGTTATATTTCCTTGAAAGTGACATGTATGATTGAGCCACCACTTTCAATTTCCTATTTACATTCTACACTAATTTTTTCTTACCTTTATATATAACCTCTTTTAATCCATTAATAGCTATAAAATACGTATTAGGTAGCCATATTATAAGAAATTTATCCCCTTAAACATTATCTTGATGTTAAATGCATGAATTTTGTTGAACTCAATAATGGTGGGACTTTGTTTATGTTTTGATGATTTGATGAACTTTTATTGAATGGTTTAGAGTGTAATAATATTTTATATCACTTTTTTGGAATAAATATAATGACTTAATGATGGGTGGGTGGCCCAAATATCATTATATATAGGATTTATGAGTTCACAGAAACATTAATTTCAAAATATACCTCTCTTTTCCTTAGAATTATTATTTTGCAGAGATATTATGGATTTTTATTTTAAAAAAACAATACTATAAAATGCGTAAAAAAGTGAATAAAATTATCATTGAGAATGAATTCACAACTATGAAATCCCCATGTAATGAAGTATTTATTTAGAATTTATTTATTTTCATGCTAATTAAGGAAAACACAATTATTAACCAAAACTGTTTTCATGAAATTAATTCACATTATAGCATAATCCTTGACATTATACCTCAGATGTTTTAACTTTTCAAACCCTATAAACCTAAGTCCTAGAATAAACCATGTAAAATTACTCATGATAGACACATTTGTGACTACATGAAGTGGATATACTAGGATGAAATAAATCCTATTTAGATCATAAATGTTTTTGAGAATGGGAAAAATCGACATAAAAACATTGATTAAAGAGATAAATGTATTTATAAGGGGGTAGGTAAGATATGAACATTAGGATTAACATGATATTGAATTGATTATTATTATTTATGGGAAATTAAGGAATCTTCATCCTTATACGAGCTATGATATTTCAATTATATGTTATAATTTATTAGTGTTATAATTTCCAATTTTGTATGATTGTTTTGACGTTTTTATTAGATAACTTCATTACAGTGAAATGTCTAAGTGTGGGAGAATTAATAAAGAAAATATTTTCAATAATTTTAATTTAAATATTAATTTTTTTAATCCCAAAGAAGTTTTATTTTATTGAAAATTGATTCCTTTAATGGTTTTAGATATATTTTGATCTTAATTTTGAAAATGAAATATTTTTAAATTTTGATTATTTTATGTTATTATTGTATTTCTGAAACTGAATTTTATATACATAAAAAAAATTGGAAAATTTTTATTTTTTCTCTATTTGTTTTTATAAATTTAATTCAACTGGATCAATATCTAAATACAACATGTAGAGGACCAAAATAAAATCAAAATTTCTTTCATGAAATTTTATCCTAGATAAGAATACTTTTTATAATTTCAAATATCTCTTATGTGACCAAGTAAATTGAGCCAGAAATTTCAATGGAGAAAGAGGACATCATTGGAAAAAAAATTAATAATGTTATCACTACTTTATTATATTAATATCAAATAAATATATATTAATTTAAAATTAGGAATAAGGAATATGAAGGCTCATCAAGGATAGAGTAAACCTCCAAATTGAATTGGATTTTAGGTTTTTATGAGTTCTAATGTTGATAATGTTTTTTGGTGCATAAAAATATATAATGGAAAAACAATTTATAACTCACCATTTCCAAATTTGTTTATTTATTATGTCAAACATATGTGATTATTTGTGGGAATATTTAGAGATAAAACTTTCTACTATTTTTCTTACAAAAATTTACTCCTACACTTTTTCAAAGGGTTGACATTTCAAGTTTGTCATTTTTATTTATTTTTAGATTAGTTACTTATGTCATCATATTATGAATATTTAATATATATATATATATATATTATTTATTTAATTATATCATTTTTTATCATTCATGTTTTCACATTGTTCTTATCTATTTTGATCTCGAATACTCATGATCATGATTTACTAACCCAATGAATCCCACAAGGAGTGGATCAATGTTGAACCCAATAATTTTCACATTAATTATAATTGTTCATTATTTACTTATATTTAGGATAAGTGGGTATTGGTGGTAAAGGAACCATTTTTTCTTTACATGCCACTCTAGGAATATCTTCTAATTCTGAACTATTTTTTCCCAATAATGGAGGTGGATGTGTGGTGTACTCGACAATCATTGAGTACCCCATATATTCACAACCTAGGTTGAACAGGTTGATTTGAAATATTATTGAGTGTTTTCACTTGGTAAAGAAGAATATAATTATGAGATTATGATGGTTCACTCTGGGCATGCTCTTAAGAAGATCTCCTTTATGTCTTAAATCATTCATTCTATCTGCATCCTATATTGCATGTTTAATTTTTTTTATCTATAATTGATTTATTTCTCATTCAAAATTTTAAACCCCATCCCACTTGATTTATTATATTTTGTTTTATATTAGTTATAATATAAAGAGTGACAATAGAAATTTATTGTTGTGTGATCTTCCTCTCGGAGACTGAAACATGGATGTGCACTATATTTAATTCATAGGTAAATAAAATAATAACCAGTGATTTGTGAAAATAATCATGCATCAGTTTCAAACCATTACCAGAGAGGCAAAAAAAATACATAATACTTTTAATAAAATAATATACAGCAATTCATAAATTTAAAAAACTAAGAAAATATATCTTCTATTAATGTATTCAAATTTATATTATTATTGATGGATGGACTACTCTTGGGTGAGACATCAGTAAAAAATTAAAAATGGAAAAAAATATCAATAGAAATAAATTAGAAGACATACAGGATTTGTGGTGAAATATTGTGGTGATAAAAGAATATTTAGGCGTATCCCATGAGTAGTAGCTAGGGAATAAACTAGAGCCAGGGGTCGAATAAATTTTCACAGTCATCTTCAATGTTGAAAAAATCAAGGTGGTCTGGATGAAATTCAATGAAGATCCATTTATCCATTCTCAACCGTTACACAATTTATTTTCTAAAGAAGACATTTCAGTAGATATAATCCTTAGAGATCAATAATATTTGGATAAGTATTGGGAAATCATTTTTTACACTAAAAAGGTATGTGATTCCCCCATCATCAACAATGAATAATTAGCCCTTAACTATATATCTATCTATCTTGAAGATGATAATGAATATCCACCTATTAGGACTGACGTTTAAGTGAACCTCTAATAAAATAACAATTTTTGAAATACTTTACATGAAGGTGAAGACTTTATGTTTATTTTTCTTGTTTTAATTTCATAAAAATTAATTTTTTCACTAACTTCCCTTTCATAGATATTTCTTATATGGTATCTTCAACTGATCTAGCTATAAGAATTGATGTTAAAGAAGAGACCGACAACGTGGTGGGGATCGAGGGAGATGAATATTTAGAGATAAATATGGTGATGTGATTGCCTAAAGTATATCAAATTTTATACAATATAGAAGATGAAACCATATAATTCATAGTGGAGCTCTCGTATCTTATTTTCCCTTCCCCTCTACACTGAAAATTATATGTTTATTCTTTCATGGGGGTGGAAATTTTTTCACTTAATTAGGGGTCTCCAATTTTAGTGTCTACTCATGGAAATGTGGAAAATTTACATGTTGGGGTTCATATTAACGAAATCAAAACCACCTTTTGATTGGAGATAATCTAATACAACTACCTTAATGAAGGTAGTAAAAACATAGCACCCACTTTAGGGAATAGACTAAGATCTATCCATTTTATTTCCCCCTTATTTTTCTTTTTACTTATATTTATCTTGTTTCGTACTTTATTTCATGTTTTTATAAAGTTGTAGCGTCTAGAAGATTTTGTCATGGTTTCTAGTTAAAAATTAATAAAGTGGTGTATTTCCTTTCATTTATTGTATTTTATTCCCAATAATGCTTATGTATAAATATATTTTTTAATTTGATTTTAAATAAAAATGGGTTAGTAAAATGAATAACTATGGGTGAGGGATGTCATCCTTTTTTAAGAAATTTTTGTTTGTTTCCATTTTTTTTTATTTTTTTGTGAATTTTTCATGCTTTTGTTTTTTTTTGTTTTTTTTTGATTCTTGATTCTAAATTGAATAATTAGGAAAATTGAAACCATATTGGTATTTTTCGATAATTTCTTGATTTTATTATTTGATAACATATATGATTAATGATGGATTTTGTTTCTAATTTTTTGATCATTTCATTTGATTTTTTTTTTGATTGATTACGAAACTCATGTCCATCAGTACTGTGGAAATTAAAAATATCTCCCAATCCAAGAGGTTTCTAAACCAATTTGATATATTCAATGAATTTATCATTCTTGTCAGAGTCTTAATACTGGGTTCATGATTTAGAAACTTGTTGTTATTTCCTTTTTAAATTTTGATGAATTTCATGGAATGTGCCAAGTATTATGACACACCAATTGAAATCCTAATTTATATTCAACTCCAATTTTGGCCAACCATTACATATAACCTTTATTAATCCTTCAATCTCCATCAAATTCTGTGTTACACTGCCACATTATAAACCATTTATCCCTTTCCAACATTCTCTAGAAGAAATGTTCATTACTGTTGTGGAACTAAACTGTGAGGGAACAATTTGGATGTATTATGATGATTTAAATAATTACTTTGAGATTAAATAAAACTATTATCATATTTATTGATCCTTTATGGGAGTTTATTTCATGATAAAATGATGTATTTGTGGAAAAAACCATCACAATATGGTTTTTGTGTCACCCATACTGGAATATCAAAATCTAGATCATCTTTTGTAAATATAATGATTATGAAAAGAAATTTTATACATTCATTCAATATGAAATAGTGATATAAAAGAGGAAAACTATTTAGTAAATATATCACTAACATGTAAATTTCATGTGTGAACCTCTTACAATCTAAACCCCTGGGTCCCGCCTAACCGCTAGCAAATTGATTGTGATAACCCCAAGACCATCTCCAATAATATGGGGTCTGGAGACTAGCCCTAAGATGGAATAACTAAAATGGGATCCCTTAGCCTATATTATATGTATTCATGCACATAAATTCAAATATGAAAATGTTAAGTGGACTAATTAAAAACACTAAAACAAATATAGTCAAACCATTCATGTAATAAACTATAGTGAATACATCATAGTATAATATTTTATATCAAACTGTAAAAGGGAATATACACTCCCAAAAAGAAATGAACTCCTAAACTAAAAATAATTTGAAAAGAAATTCTGAAGAGTTATCAACTCCATAACTTTAAGTCCAATCGCTGAACGTCCACAATGCACCCATGTATCGCTACTCTCTACCAATTTCACAAAAAATATGTCTATAATATTTAAAGAAAAGGAAAATGTGTGAAAATCCCATAAATTGGTGGGAATATATGAACTCATTTGGTTTTCTGAAAACCAAAAGAGATCAAAGAAAATATACACCAATATCTATCTCATCCAAAGCAACAGGGAAATGAAAAAACCAACTTATATTCAAATGAAGGATCTGAAGCAAGATATATAGGGGTTTTCTATATATACATTTCATCTATGTAAAATGGGTCTAAATGTAACTCTAAATGTCTATATTTGATGCCCAGAAAAATGCACACTCACCAGAATAGTTTTAGAGGGGCCCTTACATTGCTATTGTGCTCCATAGTAGAGGGAGCCACAAATCTCCTGGATGCCTTCCTTTCTATTGGAAATCTAAGAATAGGGGGTACCAGTTATTATATAGGGGACACAATATCAGTTATAGTATAAGTTAGTATCACATATAATTATGCAATGTTCATTGGGACCTGCACCCTAGTGCGATAATGGGGTATCAAACTTGAAATCTCACTAATGATGATGGATGATAAATAAAATTGATTAATTATTTTCTAAAGATCCATCATGATTGAAACACATCACATCGTATATCTCAAGCCACAAAAAAGGTTACAATTAAATTTTACATGGAAAAAACTCATTCTTTGTATCTCAAATTCCATATTCAGTGTCGAAATACAGATATGTGTAAGGTAAAAATTCCATGGAGTAGTAAATAGTGTGTATGTAGGGTCAGATGGTGCATGGAATCGCCTCATCACCTGGTTGGGTGCTCCCATTGACATCGATTCAGATGTTATGTCAAACTACAAGGTAGGTCTATAATGTAAAATGGTGTGTATGTCCACTCAAATTCATGGGTGTATACACCAAGAATACGGCTCGGCTATCCATGTATATCCACATAGGGTTTTTATAGGGTGAAATAGAGTGGTTGGCCACATGGGGTCTGAGGTCATGTATAAATGAATCATGTCTTAGCTACATGGGTAGGGACATAGGACATATGGCCCTTGCTACACGTCATGTGATCCTTAACTCAACCAAAAAACATTCCACCATAGAATATGAATCACATGTAATGTATTCTTATGAAATACATATTGTGTAGTTAGGTTTTTCATAGATTCATATTTTCTTCACACGAATCCTACATCCTCATACACTACAAAAAATCATGGTGATTTACCACATATAATCAAAGGAGCCATTTCCGAACATTGATCCCTAGACCCTGGTGGATGGAAAATGTAATGCTAATTATTTATGTGAATCCTTAATTATTCTCATTTCCATCACACAAAACAATGATTCCATCCCAATATAAATGAAAAATTTCAGCACATATATGGTTTATGTATACAAAAAAATCTGGGGGTTTGATCGCAATTGAACCCACCCAAAAAATTTCAAACCATTACATCATACACAAATAAATATTAAATTTAATAATAATGGGGGGAAATCAATTAAAAAAATTATATCCCATCATTGGGTGGAACACTTCCATCCAATGATTTCATAATACTGATCAAGGATTTAAATAAGGGTTCAGATGATATAAATCAATAGATGTAAGATAACTCGATTGAAATTAGGCTCATGTAAAGAATGAAAATATCTCAAATAAAAACGTTAAATAAACACACACATGATAAATCAAAATAAGGTCATAAATCCATAAATAATGAGCCCATCCTTGATTTATGAATGATCGTTGGTGAACAACACGTTCTCCAACATTGAGTAAGATCTGTTGTGTTCATTCTATTCCTCTCAATTCACCTTATTCTAACACTTCTAGTCCTTCAATCAAGATCCATAATTTAAGAACATACATCACCTATAATTCTTTTAAGGGTATGTGGGTAACCTAGGATAAATATCATAATAATGTAATTATAATGGGATGGTTTTAATAGGGTGATTAAAAATTTATTTATTTATTTTGATAAATGTACCCACCAACAGTCACCTCCCACTAATAGTTTGATTCAGGGAAACATTATGTCATGTATAGTGTAAATTCTATGTTTTAGAATCAATCATCATCCTAGATTTCCCATCTTACATATCAAACAATAAGAAAAACAATTTTTAATAAATGATGTGTTCACAGGCTTTAAAATATATTAATTCTTTCAATATATCAATATTAAACCTCCTCGAGACCTGGAATGTCATGTAGACCCAGAACCTATCTCTAAACGTATTATTTAAAATATTCAAAATTCTTATAAGGAAAGACATAGAGTCCTTACATTATCCTCCCATTACTGTATTTTCTCCCTAAAAATAACTTTCTAAACAAAAAGGGTATGGCACTAAGCCCACATCTAGCTCTCATGCTTCCAAGAAATATCCTACAAGCTCCAATTATTCCAAATAACATGAAACTGTGGCATGATCCCTCCATGTAAAATCCTCTCCTATCGATCCTTGATCGATATTGGGTACTCTGTGAGGGTGGATCCATCTTGGATGTCTAAGTCACTCTAATTAATCACATGCATCAGATCGGGTATGTTTCTCGTCAATAGGGACACATGGATGTAATCAAACACTCTATCCAGATATGTGGGTATGTTTGGGAGGTATGAAACCTCCCTAAACCTTCATAAGATCACAAATGACCCAACGAACTTCATGGAGAGTGTGTTTCCCTAGCCAAATCGTAGCTACCTCATCATGGGGAGGCTCTTCCAAAAATAAGGTCTCTATTCGTGGACTTTGAATGTATATGATTTCGATCATAAAATGATTTATTTCTACTCTAGGTCATCCTCATAATCTCATGGATCACATGGAACTTCTCTTTCATCACCAAAAAATATCTTACCTATCAATAAAAGTCTAACCACCGAATTCCATCACAAGGGTGACCTACATGGTCTCCTATACAAGGCCTAAATAGTTTCACTACTAGTAGTAGAGTGATAGTTTTTATTATAAGTGAACTCTACCAATGTCATGTGATCCTCTGAACTCTATTAAATGTCCATCACAAAGGACCTCGTCATATCCTCTATCTCCTGGAATGTCTTCTCGGTCAACCCATCCATATGTGGGTGAAACATAAATCTAATCCACAAATATGTCTCAAAATCCCCTATAAACCATTCCAAAACAACGACGTGAACTGAGCATCATAATTTGAGATGATTATCAAAGTTACCACATGATGCTGGACAATATCCTTCATATAAAGCTACCATATACACTCAATTGAACCGTTATCCATAATGGAAAAGAAGTGTACCGACTTGGTTATTCATTCAACAATATCCCAAATCACATTATGTCTTCTAATTATCCATGAAAACATCTTCACAAATTCTATAGATATTCCATCCCATTTTCACTTTGGGACTCCAAGAGGTTGTATCAATCATGATGCACCATGATACTCAACCTCTTCTTATTGACATGTAAAACACGTAGAGACAAAATCAGTGACACTCCACCTCCTACTATCCCCCAAAAATCCTCTGAATGCCCTATTTAACTATTCCACAGCAATATTTACATCCATATAGAATTTTGGTACTCCCTCGTCATATCCTCTTACCACATCAAGAAAACCAACATCCATTAATGAAAAATCATGATTTTATGTCATAATTTTAAAAATATTTTTGGTATATATCATAAGGATATATAGTAATGTAAAACCTCATTTCTAATGTATCCCAAAAAATACCCACTCACATGATCAAGATGCAATGGATTAAACACCATAAAATAAAGAAAAATAGTACCCCTCTTCTTCATTAGGGTCATCTATAATGAAGACAAATGCTTAGATGCCTTATCTACTAAGGAAGAATGGGATTACCTGTTAAGTGTGTATTCCACCACATCACTCTTCCGTGGAGTATAAAATATATTGAAGTTATAATGCATTAATAGTTCAAACATATTCCCTTATATCATATTAGGATCTACCTAAGTAATGTTATTCCTAAGACTCTCGTGGTATGATAAAACAACTAAATTATTTCCCAGAAGATAGTGCCTCTAATTTGTTAGAGAAAATAATACTACTACTAAATCTTGGTAGTTTTTCTCATAGTTATACTCATGGGGTATCAAATATCTCATCCCATAAGTGATCGTTTTCTTTCCTGCATAAACATGCAAAAAATCCCAAATCCAATGGAATCACAGAACACTACATAGTCTATTACCTATTTCAGTATACTGAATATAAGAGCACTAGAAATTTTTAACCTCCACACCGAAAACTCACCAAGACACCTCTCATACTAGGTAAATTGATTACTTTTTCATATCATAGCATAAAAATGGGTTTTCATCCTGTATAATTCTCCCACAAATATATTGTATTACCCTTTAATTCCTAAAAAATGGTCCTCTAACATTCTCTTTGGTGGATCCCAAGAAATCACCACATTAATATTCATTGGATCCATAGAAAAACCATTATCAAAAATGGAATGACCCAAAAGGTGGACCTCATGGATCCAAAAATGACACATTTAGATCTTACCTTTAAACTACTTCTCCAAGGATAAATCTAGGACAAACCCCAGAATATTTTCATACTCCTCCTATAATTCATAGCATATTATAATTTCATCGATGAAGAAAACCACAAAATGGCCCATATATGGTTGTATGATTCATATAATAATATCTACAAAAAATCATAGGGGTTTTCACCACACTAAAATAGAATTCCATGAACTCATAGTCTATATACTGACATTGGAATGCCCAGTTCAGAATATCATCCTTAATTTCCCTAAAATGGTGGTAGTTGGATATGAGATCAATCTTTTAGAACCAACTAAAACTTTTCAACTTGTTGAATAGGTCACCAATGATTTTCATGGGGTACATACTCTTTATCATTAACTAATTTTAGAAATTATAATCACTGAGAAGCCTTAATCTCTTATACAAATTTCTGATGAAAAAAACTAGTGATGCCCAGCTGGACACATTAGGTTAAATAAATCCCTCCTCATTAGGATCCTCTAACTTAACCCTTATCTACCAAATCTTGTTGGGAGACATCTAATAAACTACAGAATATATCGATACAACACTAGGGAGAAATTCAATAGAGAATTCAATCTCCCATCATGAAGGTAGTGTAATGAAATGTTTGGTAATGATTTGTATATTATTAACCATTATCAAAGGATCCCAAATTATTAAAGATCCCATTATGCTAAGGGATTGATTTACCATCTAATGGTTAATGGGTTTCATCATTCCTGTTCAGAAGCATACTCTCTAATCCATTATATCTCAATCAATCACAAATTAGAATCTCCTCCCTTCCGTATAAGGCATCTTACTCCCCTATGATGACATTAAATTTTTGATGAACAATAGTAAACTAATACATAAACACTATTTTATCATAGGGTTTCATCTTAATGACAAAGTGGTCTAATGTGAAATTACATCCACTAAATTCTTACTCACACTGAAGGTAGATGTGTGATAAAAAATAATTTCTTCTAATACGAACATATGGTTTTAGTTATGCTGATAAGGTCACAAAGGAGAGATTTAGATAACTCATAAGTGACATATAGATAATAGAAAGACTCATTCATGTGCCTATAAGTACTCAATAAAGAGTAAAAAACACAACTCTTGCTGTAAATCATATTGTGGGAAGCCTGATCATATCCCTCTAAAGAATATAGCTTCCCACATCTTTAAATTAAATCATTATAAGACAAGAATGTGACACCATGTGGTAGTAGTGAATGTAGCTCACAATTTCAACCCCCCACTAGATTTTATTTCTTATGTAGATATATCTGATCCTATATTAGCATTTCATCCATATATTCCATCCAGACCTTGCCTATGAGATCCATGATAACCATGTTGCCTCTTTTTTTGACATATATCCATATTTATTCTTGTTTCCTTATCATATTAACATTGGTAAACACATCCATGTGACCCAATCCATCATTGAAAAGCAACACCCCTGCCCATGATGACATTTATCCTCTGAATGATCCCTGATCCAAAAAAACCAAAAATCTAAATTTTTTACTTTGTATGGATCCTAGGTTGAGACCTTAATGTATGAACTATGCTAGCCATTGAATATGACTGAGCCATATGATATAGAAAAAATGTCCATGCCACCCGGTTCCCCTCTTTTAGGAAAATCTCAGTAACCATAACCCACGACCACACTATAGTATTAGTGGTTAACCATAAGGAAACTATGCTAACAAGGATTTATTTCTATAGTCCATACAGAAACTTTTTTCCTAGGAGAAAGCATTCTACACCATATCATGGGATTAAAGTATGAGGATAGTGAACCTCACAGTAAGATAAAAAACATTCATATATACATTTTGTATCATTAGAAGCTCGTTTATCCATACAATGAATTGTAATTAAGGGTAATACTCATTAGAAAACATCTATTGGAATTATTTCCATTATAGTGTCTCCTTAGCATGGGAATATTCCGTCAGACTCCACCAGTGCCCTTTTATCCCATGAAGAAGTTTGGCCTCAAGTATGACCATTTGATCAGTCGAGGTATAAAAAAACATGAATACACAAATGACTATCTCCAAATAATTACCTATTTCATGAGGATATATATCTTTATGGAACCTCAGTGGACCCTAATGTTACACCTCACATATTGTGTTAATCCTGCTCACACCATCAGTAATAACTGCAAGTAATATCCACTGCATGATATGTAGGGTAGGTGATCCCTTCTCACTAGAAGGAAACACTTCATGATATGGCCCATTAATTAAGGCATCATCACTTAATGTGTCATAAAAAAGATCCTATATTGGTAACCTTGTTGATTGTCTTTACGGAAGAATCCAAAAAGTTATAATGATATACCATGGTCAGATGATCATATTTATGAGAACATGTCTAGAGAAGGGTTTTCAAAGGGCTAAATACTATTTGATTCAAGTACCTTTTTTTCTTGTATTTGATGTCTCTGTATTCCATGTTGGAAAGAAGGTAATCAGTGTCCTGGCGTATGGATACATTGGTCATTTCCCCAAAATTGGGTTCCCTATCATAAAAGAAATACTTATGAAAACTTGTCACTATTTCCACAATATCTTGAACCAATACTCACCATGGGTTTATCTCCATTCACCAGCCTGAAGATAAACTCCTTTGATACAACTATTTTATAACATGATCCATCAAGTCCTACCTATGTTGATGGCAAACTGGGTGTTGCAACCCCAATCCCAAATTTAATAGGCTAGGGGATGGTGACATGCATTGAGAAGGAATGACATAAATGGGAGACCTTATCCAAAAATACCTATATTCACACACACAACCATATCTCAAAAAAGTGTAGTGGAATAATAATTAAATACTATAACATCTAGAGTAAAACCATGAATTCACTATGTAACATCCCAGGTAAATAAAGAATAATACATTTTCATATTTATTAACATTTATGAATTAAAAATTAATTTTACATTAAAGGGGTTGCTATGTTCGATAGCGTACCCGATACATAACAAAGAGTTTCTTTGAAATCATACGTTGCACACTAGTAATAAAATAATATTATTTAAAATGGTAGTTAACACGTAGCTGTTTTATTGTCGAGAATGAATATAAATAACTAAACTTTGATTTTATGTGAATTTTTTTACATTTATCCAATAATGGATAAAGGATTAAAATAATAAAAGAATTAAATTTTAGGCATAGATACTCTAATATTCATTAAATGTCCACTTATCACCTTTTGATGGAAAACCTTCATTAAATATAGTTTTGGTCACTCTTATACATTCTATTGGACTAAATAAAATTCTTCTTTATAATCGGGACATCAAAATTTACTTTGTGTAAATTTTTGGTATTTTTCCGATAAAGTTCATTTTTTTAATGAATAGTGAAAAATGTTGTATTTTAATTCAAAACCTCTTTTTAATCTATTCATTTATATGATTAGATTATGTTTTTAATTGGTTTTAAAGTGAAAATAGAATATATTTTTACCATTTAATCCAAGAGTGGTCGTTGGAATTAATTTCATTTTGAAATCGGACTTAAACTAGTGTCAATCTTTTGATACTTATTGTTTAATAAAAACACGCTATTTTCTCTGACAGCGGGAATTAATTATTAAATTAATTAATGCAACTTATATGTTTTGAATTTTTTAAAATATAAATCATTTTTGAATTCGGAATGTCAAATATATCATAGGGTGAATTTTTGGTATTTTTCTAAAAAACTAAATTTTTGATGAATAGTGAAACCACTAAGTGGTACTTAAAATAACTGATTTTTCATTTAAATGAAATATTACCTCCTCTGTGTTTTTAATTTCAAAAATCCGACATACATGGTTTTCATTAAGAAATAAAATGTGGTTCAATGGGATTAAAATAATTTTTTGGTGAATAGTAACTTTTTAAGTTTTTAATCGCGATTATAGATAATTAGTGTAATTTAAGGGAAAAATAATGTTTTAATAATATGAAATGACCTAGAAACATGTCTTAACCCTATTTTATGTGTCATGGTCGACCATGAAAATCCATGGGTCAACATGGGGACCCCATTGAGACACTTTGGAAGGAAAATGACATTAATACATTTTTATTTAATGTTAAAATAAAAATGTCACAAACATGAGTTGTTTTACTGAAACAAATTTTAAATAGGGTTATACACGTCATATTTTTTACTATAAATATTCATTATAAAGATAAAAAGATTTCCTACATCATGATATTTTTTTTATAATTTTTAGACATTAAATAATTTAAATTATTTATGACACCATGATGATGAATCGATTACCTCATTATTTAACGATTTAAATAAAATAAAAAGAAAATGTAAAATAAAAGACCTAAACATGTATAAAACCTATTGGATGGGTTTATTTTGAACTCTTATAACCTCAGCCTCTAAATATATAATTGGGGGACCCATTTTATCTGAAAATCATTTTATAATAAAGTAACCTTTTATAACTTTCCAAGAGTGCCCCTCCTCTCCTCTTATAAAAGGCCCCCACCTCTACCACCTTACCCACACATACAAAGACTTTGGCTCGCCAACCTCTGTCAATTTTGTCTCTCTAAATTCCTATCTTACTCCTTGAAGCCTCACTTTGGGCATAATTCTTCCCAAGGAAGCCTTCGATCACAAATCAAAAAGAGTTACCTGATTTAAAGGTAGTGTCTTCTATTGTGTTCTTATGTATTATTTTGCTTCTCCAACCCCCTAAAATCATTTTATTAATTTCTTTTGTAACCAAACCAGTATCTTACATATACTAGGATGATTTTATAAGAAGGATTCGAGCTACACATACACACACCTACATCTAATGGTTAATGAACATACTGTTTCCGTGGATGGTGAATTTCTACCTCACGAAACGATGATTGTTCAATATTCTTTTAACACCTTAAAAGGTGTCCATTAAAATGACACTATATTTTTATATGATATATAATATGTTTCTGTTTTACATAAGCTTTTGTATTTTTCATTTATGGAATACCATTATGGTTTCCATTATGGGTAAACGCGATATCTTCATTTTAGGAATGCAGACTACCGCCCCCTCAAAGTGATTTCATTCGTTAATGCCATATGTGGGATGTATAAAGGATGTAATTAATTTTATTATATATAATAATATACTGTAATCATAATATACCTTTATATCATTATTTTTCCATTCCATAAAATACGAAATAGAAATTAAAGTAGCGTTCATGCATACGTACGGCTTACCATCTCCATGAACGGTGCATTTCATTTCTTACCTCAAAACGTTATATAATATTATAAATGCATGTATATACTGGATATATAATATATATATGAAATATACATCAGGATTATAACTCTGGATATAATGGATACATGAACAACTTGTAATTGTAAAGAGTTTATTTTTTACTCAAGTGCCAATGATCGTTAAAACAACCGTTATTAATTTAAATAATTACATAGTGTTAATGACATGGAAATAAGTGATATAAAAGGAATAATGAACTTGAAAAAGGTTCTTAAACAAGTAGAAATTAACTCATGTTTATTATTCAGGACGTTAAATAATGATCGAGTCATGTCAGACCCGAGGTATGGGACTTCGTCTAAATCTTCTTTCAATGAGGCATATTTTGTTTTATACACAACCATCTTTTATATGGTGTATAAACCCCTTTTAATTTTATATTTATCCAAATGGAATATTTTTTATACAAAGAGTATTACTAAACGAAAAAAGGGAATGTTTTTGTCATACGTATGTGGCGACAACGACTTCTCTGCCTCCGTGACTATTATTTGACTTTCGGCTTCCTCTACAAGCCATACATTTTTTTAAAAGAAAAATAAATAACATGTTTTAGTTTTTTTTATTTTGGTATTGGAAATGGTTTTGATGATGTTTTTATATCAATGTGCTTTATTAATATGTTGTTATTGAAAAGTGGAAATGTTATTTTTCCTTTATGCATGTTTTATGTGATACGATTATGTTATGGTTCTTGGGAATTATTATGAAGACGAGTGGTTCCGTGATAAATTAAGGGCGAGTGAGCCCGATATAGCTCTACAATGCATTGGTTAACGCTAAGGGGTTAAACATTGAGGTTTCTCTGATGAGATTTAGGGAATATGATGTGATGGTTATTCCAAATGTAACCAAGAGGGTTACTCCCTACGTAAGAATGTTATGAATGCCTCAAGTTACCTTTATGTCTTGTTATTTTTCTGTTTTATTCATGAATTGATGAGGTATGTTAACGTGCATATACTTTATGAGTAAAGTATGATTTCATTGATTCTTATGTATACATGAAATCATGTTTTCTTTCCATATTTTTATATCCCTTACTGAGCTTTTTATGCTCATCCCACGTTTTTGAAATGTTTTTCACAAGTCAAGGGAAAGGTACATGATGTGATGATTGTGTCAATGAAGTGTCAAGAAAGAATACAAGTTTTATTCGAAATATGATTCTGCTGATTGGAAAAATGAGTACTATATTTTATGTAACCACTTTGTTTAAATGTCGAATTTAATGCATGTTTTATGATCTAATTATCTAAAACACTAAACCTGAAAAGATCCTCAATGTCAATTATTCATTTATTTCAATATTAAGTAAGGTTTAAGGCCGAGGCATTATACACTAAGCTCGACGTTGTAATTTAGAGTATGAATATATAAACTGAAGTGTAATGGATAAAAATACACACCCAAACAGAAAGTAGTATCAAATTAACCACAACTATAAAAAGGAATACTTAATAGATCTTTAATTTTGATCTCCTTATATGACCGTAAAATGAGGCTAATACCCCTATGTATTGTTATGATTAACTGATGTAACCAACTATTTTTATATCATTTACATAATACTTGACACACATTGTAAAAAAAATGTAGGTTGGAGTATATAAATACCCAGTAGGACCCCCCAAAAACTAAAAAGTGGAAATAAATGGATACCAAAATATCCATCTCAAACCAAAATAAGAGTGAAACTAATTACTAATATATATTATCGTAACTCAAACTAAGAGAGAGAGAAATGGGATGTCTATCCCTATATCCTAGTTACGTATAATTAGTTTTCATATAGCACTAAAGGTCTATCTATGCTGGGAACATCATACGCATTCAATAGAATCTATGTATAGCTGACATCACCTTGCTGTTGTGCTCCACAGCCGATGGAGCCACAACTCCCCTAGAGGACATGTTATCCAACAAAAAAAATATGGGCGAGTAACATTATATTGATAGAGGAACTATTATCTATTAGATAATGGTGAGTACTACCTCTATATTTATAAAGTGTATGGGGGACCTTCACCTATGTGTGATTGGGGAGTACCTACCCCGACAGCTCTCGGATGATATTACCTCATCACTGCCATTAGTCAACCATCACATGAATATGTTTCATACTTGAACACCTCAAATCATATCTATCGTACCCCAAATATTGATATCATCAAATTCTATTATAACAACACTCATGATAGGCAACTCACCGACCAAAATTCATATCCATTAGAAGGATTTACTAAAACAATAATTTTTTGGAGAATAACACTGGGTGTATATGGGGTCACAATGTGTATGATATCACATCCTCACCTAGTCATGTTCTCAGTATGACACATCATGAGAATCCATTTCATATTATACGGCATGTCAATGTTGGAACTTGATGTGTATTTCGACTAGGGGTCAGGGGAATGCACACCTAGAATATTGATCGCCTAGTCATGTACTACTATATGGTGTGTCAATAGGGTGACAAGGTGTTTCTAAACACATACGGTCTCTGGGTAGGTAAATATAGCACATGGCATTACAACTCAGGTAGGGCCACCTAATGTGTAGATCTATCCACATGAAGTGTAATCCTTAAATTTCACAAAACCCTAGCAGCTAAAAAAATATAAGAATACAAAAAATTTTATTCTACCCTACATGGTGAGTGTAGTCATGCTTTTTATAGAAAAAAATTTTCTTTACCTAGATCTGAGATTCACCTTCATTGGTAAAAATTTTAGAATTTAGCTACCTAGAATCGAATGGTTCTCCACTGAATGATGATCCTAGTCCTCTAGTGGCTATAAATAAGAAATATGATCCACTATGTGAAGTCTTCATGACTCATATAACCATCACTCAAAACCACAGATACAACATATTACATCTCCAAATATCTATCTCTTACAATATTTTCTCATCCACCATGAATCATGGGGTCTGATGACACTCAAAATGACCATTGAAATGTCGAACTAAAACCCCATGGGACAATGGAGAAGAATGAAAAAATATGGAGAATGCACCTGAACAAATTTAAATCCCATTTTTTGCAAGTGTATTACCATCCGACTATTTCATAATATATATCAAGGATGAAAATAGGGTTTATATGTTATAAATAAACTGATTAAAGATAACATGATTGAAATTGAGCTAATAGAAAAAACAAAAATGACGGATATCAAATAATATAAATAAATATTTTCTAGAAAAATTAAAATAAGGGTGTACATCGGTAAATAGATAACCCTTACCTAATTAAGGATTTAACATTTCTGAATTTTGTGATGTCTAGTGATGAGGACTATCAGTTGTGTTCATTGTTTTCCTTTCGACTCACCTCTATCTGATCATCATCATCCTCTGATCCAGATCATCCAATGAAGAATGTTTCCCTCCTCTCTAATCCACCTAGGGTTTGGAAGATTAGACAAAAAATATTTATAATGATATATTAATAGACTGGTGGTTAGGTTAGGTTAATTAAAATAAAATAAAATATTTATTTATTTATTTTCTTAAATGTACTCTCCAACAGTAACCTCCTGAAAAATATTATACCAACCGAATTTAGGTGTCTCCTATTGTAAAACCCGTGTTATGAAATCAACCATGGTACCATATTTCCCATACAAGGTCTCAAAGAACAAAAAGATATATTTAAAAAAATATGCATATGAATTCATTAATATATGTTAACAATTTTCATATATCAATGTTGAGTCTCCTCAGGCCTTGGAATCTATTCCTATATCAATTAAATGATATAAAAATATTCCAAAGTCTTAAAAGAAAAAAAGATCCATTTTAGAACTACACTATGAATGAAATATGTGTTTGGAGGTGATTTATTTTCATGCTGATTGAAGAGAAAACAATTCTTGATCAAATTTTTTTTCATGTATTTACTTCACTATAGAGAATAACCCCCTTCTTTCTACCTCTAATATTTTTACATTTAAACCCTTTCAAACCTCACCCATAGAAAAACCCCTAAAATGAACTGATGATTGGAACATTTGTGATTATCTCAAGTGGTGATCCTTGAATTAGATATATATTTTAAATATCACACATCTTCTTAATAATGATAAAATATATACCTTAAAAATCATTTATTAAAGAGGGAAATGTATTTATAGAGGTTGGTAAGACACGAACATGAGGATTAACTTGATATAGAATGATTTTTTTTATTTTGAGGTTTTAGGGAACTATAATCCTTGTAGGATTCATGTTATTTACCTTATATGTTATCATTGAGTAATTTTGTCATTAATTATTTGAGAAAAAAATATTACCTTATTATAACATGGTTTCTCATGTCAGAAATGTTTTAATGAGGGAGAATAGATTGACCCAATAACATCAACAATTTTATTTCTAATTTTAATTTTTTGAACACCCCTACATGTTATTTTATAGTACACTGTTACATTTTATGATTTTAAATGTATTTTGACCTTAATTATGAATGTATAATGTTTTTAAATTTTAATTATTTTATGTAATATTTTTATTTTGGCTACAAAAGTTAAAATATGTATAAAAATTAAAAAAATATTAGGTTTATTTGTTTATTCATCGACATTTAATTCAACTCAACAAAGAGATCAATTTACCATTTAAATTCTCAAAACAAGATCCAAATTCAGACCTCAAAATCCATTCCCATATCTGATTATTTTACTATACGAGAATATATCTCAATAGTTACTATCACAGTTGTTCTAAAATTTTAAATATAAAAATATTAATTCCTAAGAAAAAACATTCATTGCTATTGAGAATCTTGATTATATAGATATCCTAGACATAGATTCATTATCATATAGAAATGAGGAATATGAAGAGTCATCCAGGAAAAAAAATTATAAATTAAATTCACTGTAACTATTTTTATATGGGTCTAACATATATTTAATTTTTCGGGATCAGGAGAAAGACCAAAGTGACCAACCATATATAAGACACCATTCCAAATTTAGTGATCTATTATTTCTACATTGAATGATATTTTGGAGGATATATTTAGATTGAAATTTTCCCACACTTTTGAATATAAAAACGTTGTCCACCTCCTTATAAATGGATTTCATTTCTATTTGTCCATATTGTAGTTTTAAATTATATTTTATATTATAATATTATTATTCATTTTTAATATATATTGTTCTTCTTCTTGATCTTATTCACTCATTTTTTATCTTTTTTCCCAACCATTCTTCACCATTATGATATTTAAGACTCATGATCATGAGTCACTAACATGAAGAAACTCCCAGGGGATAGATTAGTGTTAAACAAAGATGTTTTCAAATAATTGTTAAAATTTATTATTTCATTATATGTAGGAAAAGGGTTATATTTATTTTTGTGGAATCATTGTGTCTCCACTATCCATAATAGGAATATCTTTTTTGTCCACATTATTTTTTCTCGATCGAGTTTTAGTGATCATTTAGTGCACCATATATTCAAAACATGGGTAAAATATGCTCACATATATGATCAATTGTTTTCAATTAGAAAATTTGAATCAAATAATGATATGATAATGGTTCACATTATCTGTTTTCTTATAAGGATATCTTTTTTTTTCTAACAACATACATCATGTATCAAATCTTCATTGCATGTATTATTTTTCGTAACATTCATATATTAAATTTTCATTCCCAAATTGGAAACCCTGTAATTATAATTTTTATCTTTATATGAGATAGAATATAAATAAAAACAAAATAAATTTTGAGTTTTGTGAGATACATCCTTGAGACCTAGCTCTGGGTGTGAACTATATTATACGATTAGTTAAATAAAATCTTGGCCAAGGATACAAAAAAATTACAATTAATCAATTTGAATCCTTTTTCTAGAGGGTAGAATTTTCCAACACAATTTTTCATATAGAAATAAAAAAAAATTGTAAATTGAAATAAATCACCCTATCCATGATATATTCAAATTGAGATTATTATACATGGACTGACTACTCTCAAGTTCCGTAGGAGGGAAAAATTAAAAACAATATAAAATCTACACTAAAATAAATTAAAAACAATATATAGCCCATAGAGATGGAAATGGAATAGATAACAAAATATTTATTTTCATCCTAGGATTATTGGTTAGAGAAATAACTAGAGGTAGTAGCATAATAGATTTTCTCACTCATATTTAATGTTAATGAACCCAAGGGTCCCATAAGAAATTCAATTTACATCTATTCTTACATTTTCAAAAATTACTTGATGGTGATTTTGAGGAATACATATCAGCTGATATACAGTTGGATACTAGTACAAGATGGATGAGTATTTGTCAAATATTGTAAAATTTGAAAAGATAAGTGATTGTACCATTTTTTACAATGATAAAGTAGGACCCCTCTACCTCTCTCTTACTTTAGAAGGTGATGACGAATATACACAAGTTGAGATAATGTTACCAATGGACCTAAGTGAAGAGGTAAATTTTCAATATTATTTACATGATTAGTATGACTTCTATGTTGATTCTTCTTATTTTAATTTTATTCAAATATATTTTTTCACTGAATTACATTTCACTGATATTTTCATTATAGTAGCTACAACATATCTATCCCTATACATTCATGTTTTACAACCCAGTTAGTGGTAATATATGGAAATGAATAGATATAGAAGCATGTGGTGATTGACCACCTCACCTATATCAACTATCACACCATGTGGATCAAACCATAGTAGACAATATGTAACACCCCTATATTTGCTACCCTACCCTTCTTGAACAAAATCATTCTCCTTTATATTTTTCTAGATTGGGGATTTTTTTCTTCTTTGGTGGTCTCAATTCTTGGTGTATGCTCAAGGAAATATAAAAATACATAGGTGGTGGTTCATCTCAATTAAGTCACTTCCATCTTCTGATTGGAGATAATCCACTAAAACTTCCATTATTGGGGATGTAAAAACGTACCACCTAATTGGGGGGTCTAAACACAGATTCCCCCCTTTTATTTACCCTTTATATATTTATTTTTATTTATTTTTATAATCATTTTTTCTTTATTTATAGTAGTTTTTAAGTGGTATCATCTATGAGCATAAATAAATGCTATCACTAAACAAATCTTGTTATTTCATTCATTTTCTATATTTTATTTTCTTCCCAATTAAAATTATGTATAAAAATATAGAAAAAAATTATTTCAACTAAACAAATTGAATAATAATAGTATAGGCATATCGGTATATGGAAACAAATTTTTTAACATTTAGTGTTTTTCCATTTTTTAATGTGATTTTTGTATTTTTTATGTTTTTATTTTCTATTTTTTGTGTGTTATTTGGATTCATGAACTGAAACAAAATAATATGGAAAATTAAAATCGTATTCTGATTTTCATAACTAATAATTATTTTAATATTTTCAGATTTAAACTACTACTAAATGGATATTTTTCATGATTTATAATATTTTCATTTGAGTAATTTTGATTATCTGTAAAACTCGCATGCAGTAGTAAAATAAAAATTGAAAATATTACCCAAACCAAGAGGTTTCTAAAACTTTTTTTACATATTATTTAAATTTCTATTTTTATTTAGTGTATTTATACATTATGTGTGGTCTATAACAATATTTTTTCTCTTTTTCGACGTAAATAGATTATATGGAATATGTAAAGTATGATTGAGGAACCACATTAAAATCCATGTTTACATTAAACTACAATTATGTGCAGCCTTTAGATCCGACAATTAGTAAGCACTTAGTAGCCATTAAAAAATTATTTGGTAACTCACACTGTAATACAATTATCACAACTAAACCTACTATAAATGTAAAATTGATGAATATTGTTTAGTTCAAATGTGGGGGGATTTGGTTGTGTTGAGATTTTTTGAAGTCCTTTTTTAGAAAATTGAATGTTATATCATTTTTAAAACTACTTTCTTATAAAATAGATTACAATATAAAGATGGGTGAGTAGCCCAAATATCCTTAAAATATCAATTTGGGGTTCATAAATACCATAATATAAAAATATAAATATGTTTTTCTCTAAATTAGTATTTTTTAAAGAAAATATTGATTTGAATTCAAGAAAAAAAATGCTAAAAATTGAGGAACATGGAAGAAATTATCATTGAATCTTAAATTCTAATTGGGAACTACCCAAGGAATGAAAGATGTGTTTTGTTGGGATTCATTTTTATCTGATTATAGGGCACTCCATTCTTGATTAAAATCGTTATCATTTATTTTCATCACTTTATATCTTAATCCTCCTCATTATGTTTCTGTTATTTTAACATTTAAATCATATCAACCATCATCCTCAGAAAAACCCATGTAAAATACCTCATGATTGAAACATTTTTTACTCTATGAATTTGTGATACTATAATGATATAATGCCTATAGATATCAAAACTGTTCTTGAGACTGAGAAAAATCAACATTAAAAATACTTGATTAAAGAGAAAAATATTTTTCTAAGGTGGTACGTTTGAAATCCACATGAGTATTAGATTTTTATTTAATAGAATTATATAATTTCATAGGAGTTATGGAATTTTTAGTCATGTAGGAGGCCTGAAATTTTCCTTAAATGTTATAATTTAGTATTTTTATAATTTATGTTTTGGGAAGTTTTTCTTTGACCTCAGTATTAGATGGTTTCCTAGGAGTATAATACATATATGTGGGGGAACTGAAAGAGCAAATATTTTTTATAATTATACCTTAACATTCAGTTCTTTAATCTCAAAAAAATTATTTTATTGTGAATTTTTACATTTTATGGTTTTAGATGTTTTTTTAGAATAATTATGAAAATTACTTATTTTATTAATTTTATTAATTTAAAATAGTTTTTCATTTCGAACGTATCATTTTCTACACTTATTGAAATTAAGAAAATATTTTCTTATGGTTCAATTTTATTTTTCTAAATTTCATTCAACAGTACTAAGACATAAAGACAACATTTTGGGGCCCAAATGAAGCTTGTAATTCATGTATTCAAATTTGTGTCTAAATCTACAAATTTTCTAATATAGGACTATATCACAAAATTTGGTAGCCCAATCGAGAATAATTTTTTTTAGAGAAATAGGAAGATCATAATTAAACATTTAATATCTTTTTAAAATATTATTCTTCCAATATCAAATCCATAAATTCATTAAAAAGTAGAGATATGGAATATGAAGAGTAATCGAGGAAAGAAAAAAATTCCAATGTAAATTTGCTGTAAAATTTTATAATGAGCCCAATGTACATGAAATGTTGTTTTCATATGATAAAGACATAAGGTAAAAACTTTCAAGAAGGAACATTTTTACAATTCATTAATTTAAAGTGTCAACCACTTGTAACCTTTTAGAGGAAAGATTTAGTGAGACAAATTTCCTCTAATCTCACTATCAAATTGGACTGTATAACCTTTTCACATAATTAGAATTTTTTAGATGGATGTTTTTTTTGTTTTTTATTTTATTTTATTTTATAATATAATTATTCTTTTTTTATTATATATAATTATTTTTCATCCTCTCATTCTCTCATTTTTATCTTTTTTGTTTCCATCCCATTCTTCTATATTGTGATCTCTAATTCTCATAAGTGGGGTATATCAATTTTGAACCCAATTCCTTGTGAATTAATTATTACTATTTCATATTTTCATAGAGTTAGGCCAAGTTTTCTTAATGGGAAATGCACAATTGTGTCTCCACTTATCACCCAAGGAATAGATTTTAATTCTATATTATTTTACCTTGGTTGAGGAAGTGGATGTGTGGTGTATATATTGATCATTGATTACAATATATAAATACAACTTAGGTATAATATAAAGTTCACACATAATATGGTGTTATTTCATTAGATAAATTTGAAACTATTAATGAGATTATGTATGGTCACTGAAGGTGTTCTCTTGGGAGGATTTCCTTTCTATATAATATTATTCATTATGTCTGAATTCTAAATCACGTTATTAATTGTTCATATCTTCCATAGTTTTAGTTTTCAATGGAATATTTAACCCCCTCCATCATTATATTATTTAGGTTTATATTGGTTAGAGTATAAATAATGTAAATTGAAATCCATTATAGTTTGATTTTCCTCCCCTATATCAACCCCTAGGTGAGAAATATATTTCATGCTTTGGTAAATAAAATATTGATCTATGGTTTGTGAATATCCCTAGGAATAATACACCTTTTTTTAAGAATGGGTCTTGTTAAAGCATTTGGTGATTCATTTTAGCTCCTGTATATTGTTGGAGGTGTGATTCCTTCAATTGATTCAATTAAATATAGATTTTCTGGTATGCTTTTGTTTATATTTTCATATTATTTTATAATTTTATCTCTTGATAGATAGTATGGTTGTGCTTTTTTCTTTCTTCCACCATACATTGGAACAGAGATGTCCTAAAAAACACTTCACTGGTTTCCAAACCCCACTTTTCTAGATAGTTCCTAAACCACAGAGCTCTTGTGAAGTCACACTCTAATTCCCACTTCCCATATATCAATACTAAATAGATACCATAATACAAATTAAATCCTAACGCCTAATGTGTAGAAATATTAATCATCCTTTATTATTGAATTCATGACTCATAAACAAGTCTTGATAAGGTAAATCAATCTTATTCCATACCTATAATGCAACTCCTTATGTACATGGTATAAGATTAATAATAATAGGTTTACCAGTTTTTACAAAATAATATTTTTGTCCATATTATAATAATTTCTTATTCATAAATACATTAAATAAGCTACAAAATAAAATTATTATAAAATTCATAAATTTTAGACACAAGATAAACATTTATGAACATCGTATATTTATAAAATAATAAGAGTTTTATAATTCCACAAATAAACATGATCAATTAACACTTATTTCAATATAAACTCTTTAAGATTATCATTTTACATGGTTTTCAATAGATACCCTTCAATATATCAAACATTTGATATTTATAAAAATATATATTATAGCTATAAACATTTTACTTAATTTAATGTCATATGTTTTTTATTTTATGTAAACCATAATTATATCCACAAAATATTAATTTTGAATGATATAAAAAAATATAAAAACCAGTCCCTTTAATAAGAACCATTTATATTATTATTAATGAACATTTCATAAATTAATTTTAACTCCATTATATTTTACTATAATTTATAATTTATAAAAACCTTATAAATAATAATATACTTTTTATAAAAAATATGTACTCTAAAATTATTATTTTATAATGTAAAAAATAATTATTTTCAAATTAAATACATCTATTTAATAAATCATTAAAAATTAACTATAAATATTTTGAAATTAATAAGTAAATCATAAATATATTATAAATTATTTATATTTTCAAAAATGAGTTTTTCAATATTTTATAAATATTTAATAAATTTTCTTTTTTTTAACATAGATAATGAAAGAATCAGTTGTACTAAATTTAACAACATACCACCAAACATGTTTTTGTATTAAAAAAATAATTTTTAGGTTAATTAGGATACTTATCAAAAGTATAATGGTTGGGGGCTATGTCGCCAAATGATTTGGATGCTAGGTGGGGCA
Source organism: Viscum album (assembly GCA_963277665.1). NCBI lineage: Eukaryota > Viridiplantae > Streptophyta > Magnoliopsida > Santalales > Viscaceae > Viscum > Viscum album. The sequence goes on from OY728153.1 coordinate 45,895,387, forward strand.
TTTATATTGTAGCATAGTTGGGCTTTCGGGTCATGTATTAGGACTTGTCCCACTATGTATGTGAGCCATGTAAGGGTTTCCTCGCAACCTAGATCAAAAAGTGTATTGTCCAAAAAAATTAAAAACATAAAGTCCTTCGGTCCATTCTTGCGGGCAGACAATATAGGGATGTTGTAGGGAATGACTCCACTCATTCTTCTCCTTATTCATCCTCGATCTGTGGGATTTGAAATACACAATACTAATTTTCTTCTTCTGGAATGAAATATTAAATACACTCACATTATATAAAATCTCTCATTTTATATTCATATATAATATAATAATATAATCGCATGGTTATAATTTTTTTATTTTTATTAATGAAAAATCCACTAAAATACGGCATTATGAGCTTCACATTAATGTTTTCCTACAGGTATACCTAGGAATCCATTTATCATTGATACTCAAAAAAATATCAATTATTATATTAAAAATCCTATATTTTTCACACAAATATCCTCTCAATTATTCTCATTAATTATCCCTTAACAATATTATGAATCATAGCTCAATTTTGATATTAAATCCCTAATGAATCGATCAATGTTTCTTGATGTAGTTCCATAAAAATATGGCATTTTACTAATTTTTTTCCCTTATGTATCATCCTAGATATTATTAAGTATTTTTTTAAAACATTATATGTCTCTTACATATAACATTATTACCCTTACATTCGTCCATTGAATACCTACGTACTTTTACAAAGTATCTTGAAAACCTTTGTATCTCCTTTTATTTATATAGTTGGATCCTACAAATTCATCTTCTGACCTTATAAATTTTATTATTGAATTTACTCTCACATTTTATATTGTAGCTTTTTAATTTTCTGAATTTTCAATTCTTCATATAAGACATCTTAAAATTTTCATTTACAATATTTTATGACACTTATGTATCATGTAACTGGTTTTTATAGGTCCCAATGTGTCCTATAGACTATGAAAAATATCATTCACTTTGAGTGCTTTTACACACCCACTATGATAATATTTACATATTTAGGAATAAACCCAAACATATCAATGTGACTTGAGTGCTTTATAGAATATTTGGTCATTAAGGTCTAGACTATCTATATGTATTCATCAGAGATTCATAGTTACCTGTACATATAGAGAATACCCTTATTGTTAATATTTTGTATCATTCTATGTACTCTTATTTATCATAGTGAGTACCCTATGGAATCTTATATATCAGTTTGGAACTATTACATACGATTTTTTGTTTTTATAATTTCTAATGATTCTGTAACTGCGAAAAATTACCTCTAGGGATATTAAATGAACTTAAAATATTTTTAGGCCTTCTTAAACCAATCTGGTTCCTCAAAAAAATTAAACAAATATTAGAAATTATTAAACCATCAAAAATATATTCAGAATAGTTCCTAAATTATTTTGCATGATATAAGTATTATTCATAAATTCTTCAATGTATCTTCACTTATTTATCAGTTTTAACTTCACACTCATCCTTATTCTATCCATCATCTACAAGATATTTTTCATTTATTATGGTATAATTTATTCTAGATAATCCAATGATATATTACTACTCTCCCAATATCCTATTTGCTTCTTGAATCATAAATCCTCATGATTTCCAATATCCAGATTCTCAACATCAAAAGAAACAAATAATAGATAGTTCCTTCACCATACATAGGTACAAGTCTTTGACTCTTATAAATACTATATTTACAATCAACCATATTATAAGTTGATTTCATAAACAAAAATCAAATCTAAACTCCCTTTATAATATATGAATGGATCTCCAAGAAAATGTATAATTTCATGAATCCTCAATACATATAGTCTAGGGGATCTTTATTCTCTATCTCATAGTTTACCTTCTTCATCTATTAGGATGTTCCTCTCTCTCCCAATAAATATTGATAGCTCAATTACTCATTGAAAAAAATCAATATTCATAATCTATTAGGTTCTTCAATACCCCCATTTGGGATTCTTTTCAACACCCTTAAATACCTCACATGAATTTGCATCAATATATCTTTACCATGATTCATTTTATCTATGACCTAATCATTATAAATACAAAGGTTAAAGGGTGTAATAAATAATTATTTATATCATTCTTTAAGAATTTAATGGAATATCCTTTTCTTCCCTTTAATCTCCAAATTTTTTATAGCAATGGACTAATTCACATTAGAGAATCATAACATCACATTTTACATATTAATGATCTATTTATTAATCAAACCAAAGTCTACTTGATCTATCTTGGTGTAAAAAGTCCGAGTGATTGAACTTGTTATGAAATCTGTCTACAAAATAATTGGTATACGAAACCATCTCATATATCTCTTACTATGTACTATTCAACATGTTTTAGAAATAAACACATGCACTCATATTCGATAAACATATCAAAAAAATTAAGTGTAAGAATATCTCCCCATTTTTAAGTTATCTTCCAAATCAAAAAAACTCTCACCCTTATTAATTAGATTTGATGCCATCAAAATAAAGATAGGAAAGTTGTTTTCATACAATAAACAAAAAACTTCATCACATTCCAAATTTTTTTATTTTTACACGATATGATAGAATTATATAATCTTACTCATCTTCTGAACTCCCCCATAAGTGGTAATTTCTAATATCTTTTAATCATAGATAGTATTACTTAAAGTGAACTCCAATAATATCCTTCTTTTATCACATAAAATTTTTCAAGGAACCATAATGGTAGTATTTAAATCATTACATGATAGATATATCTTCAAACAATAAAATTTCCATAATATTATAGTTATCCCTACATAACCTTTAATTCATTGTATGAAAAACCAATTATAAACATATATATATATATATATATATTGGAAAAGGGAGAGTTCCTCATATCCTCTTAGTAAGAGAAACCAGGCTGAGATTTTCTTCTCAACATAGAAACTCTTTACCTCTTAACTCCAATCGTATGAGAACTCTCCATGTTTAATTCTCCTTTAATTTTTTATACATGGACCTCCATGGGTAGCATTGAGTAATTTATTTATTCTCCATTATTAATTTTCTATGTTTTATCTCTCACTATAACTAGTAAGGCACATACATTCTTTTGGGTTTATTCTATATTTTTAACCATTTCCAAATTTTCTGATTATACAATTTTTCCTTCATTAGGACCATGATTGGATTTACTATAATGTAAAGATACATTTTCATGTCATCATTATTTCCTCTTGAAGTCATTGTTGATTTATCTTTATTTCTTAACACCTTATTATTCTTGGTGTCTATTTAATGCATTAATTAGGAGTGTTCTCAAATTTCATTCACTTTACATATAATTTCTCACATGTATTTGGGTTACACTCCATTGGAAACCACATAATTTTTTCTACACGTCAGAATTTCACCAAAATAATCCTTTTATTTCTATCTTGAATTGACTATAATTATTTCTTCATTTTCCTTCTAAGAGAATTTATGTACATGGACTATTTTTAAGGTTATATAATATGTCATTTCCACCCACAATAGAATATTTTTCACTTTCGAGAAGCATCATTCTCATAATTCTACGTAGCTATAGTTTTCTCATCACTTTTATTTTCTTACACACCATGAATGACTCCCATACTTCTATTTGTTTCTTTTTGCAATTTATTGTAATATTCACTTTTTATAATACCAATCATACCTACTAGATTTAAAATATCACATTTTATCTACACTAACACTCTATAGTAATTCATAAAAAAATGATTTAATCATTTAAATATATTCTTGATGGATGGATTCACTCCCATCTTCATCTCTAAATTTTTATTCTATTCTTATTTTCTCCCAATTAATATAAGAATTGTGTAATATATATAAGATGATAAATTACTTCAAAATTAAATAACATTTTTATCAAAAATCCAATAGTAACAGAAATGGCCAATAAATATTTTTCATTTACCTTTAGTTACAATTTGACCTATTTTTGTAACTTTTTATTTTTTTCAACAAACTGGTTCATTTTGGGATCCTCTAAGGGAGATTATTTTCTTGAAAACCCTCATATCCACCATTTATTTTATAATGGTTTTATTATAATTCTTATTTACACATATATGTCTAATATGTATTAGTATGTTAAATAACATTAATGCAAAAAATATATTCTAAAATATTGGTAACCACATTTCATAATGATGTCATATATAGATATGTTGATAATATCAATCCCTTATTCCGATTATTATCAGTCATTTTGGTGAAAGGAATATATTCAAATAATTTAATGGAAAACACTTTCTTATTAGTTTCATGTGAAGATATATACTAGGTTATTTTAAAATCTATCAAATTTAACTTCAACATAATAATTTAAAATTTTAAAGAGTTATTTTTATATTATATGAATATCACACAATATTCAGCCCCATTTATTATCATCTCCATTTTATCGTTAGGATATGTTGCCACATTATTCAAATATTTTTTAGTTTCTTTTATCCACTCTACATTTTTATCCAACTAAGGTTCTTTGACATTCATAATGGTAATATGTATTTCCTTAAATTCATGGACCACTTAATTTTGTATCTTCATCAAAATTTATTTCTCCCCAAATATCCTTTTCAAATCTTATTAACCAATTTATTTCTTTTATTGACAAAATAATGATGATTATTACATATTATCAAAAAGTTGAGGGAGAATTTTGTGGTTTTATAAATTTTTAGTCAATGATTTATCTATATCATATGTTTCCAATACTAGTTATTCCTTTACATCGTATAGTACAATGATAATCCCAAATTTTTATGTTAAAACATCAGTGGGAGGTTTCATCAAGTAATCCTTAAAGTTTGAGTAGAGTTATTAAACTAATTAAATTGGCTCATTATCCATATAATCATTATATCCTAATAATTATTTTTATAAAGAATCATTATCAATATATTTAACAAAAAAACACTGATTACCTTTTATTAGTGACATTTCCAATTTATTATTTGAATATTTTCTCAAATTATTTTCATCTTTCTTCTATATATCATTATTTTTTGGCTAAAACCTTTATATCTTGATAGGAATGAGAATTATATTTTACATATGAGATAACTCAAATCCTTATTGAAATATATAATTCATATATATCTCATAAAACTAACTGTAATATAAAATATATCCAAACATAGGGATCCTAGATTATCTCTAATATAACTTAAATGTCTTGATAGATCATGTAATCTCATTCAGTGAGTGGGATAATCAGTATGAACCTTTTTATTATATTCAGGTCTCTTTAAATTTCCCCTATTAATATTCAAACCTATATCTTAGTTATGATTTATGAATCTAAATATACATTCCCAACCCACACCACCACATTCAATGTTATATGAAAATAACATATAGTAGCATCCAGTAATTTCACAATGTTTGACCACAATATGGGAATCTTATCCTAGTTTTGTTTGGTCTAAATTTTGATAAACATATTTTCTAATAGGAACGTAAATATTATTACAAATGGGTTAGATGGTATTATCCATATCTCAAAACCTACTATAATTGAGAAGGTTTAATAATTAACTATTTGGAAGGTACCATCCTTAACCCAAATATTATCTTCTGATATTGGTTATCTCCTAAAATATCTATTGAATCCAAACTAGTTTTTCTTATATTACATAAGATCCCTATAGTCTCCAAATGTTTTCCAAAATCCATATAAATAATATTAATTGTGATCCATGATGTTATTTAATCAAAAGTAATATTTTTTATTTAGGAAATATTCTTATATTTCAAATATGTCTTCTAGTATGGTAGCATACACTTCAAACTTGTTTTTCTCTACTCACTCTCTGGATAGTATTTTTATTTACATTACCCTCTACCTTAATATAATTCTTCTTCTTTATGATTCTTAACTCACATATCATAAAAAGGTTGTAGTATTGTTGATCATCCTCAACTAACCATCCTCCCCTTTTACATTTGCTTCAATGTTATATGGATATGATAGGGTAGGAATTCACTCTTAATTAAATTTTTTAAACATTTCATTTTCTTCTCCCATAATAAATAGGTTCAGTATCACTACTTATAATTGGTTAATAACATTATTTGAAAATATGACCTTCTTTTGGAATGTAATATCACATATTTACTGTCACATTTTATCAAATATCTCACTCTTAATTCACATATAATATATTCATAGAAATTGGTGAAAATATTTCTATATTTTTTATATGTAAAACCCCCATTAAATATAGATCATTTATCATTATATTTAAGATATTCAACAATATACCTAAGAATATCTCTGTGTTTGATCTGGATAATTGATTTCAGATGATTTCTTTTAAATTCCATAATAATAACAAAAATATCATCTAAATTATTATTTTAAATTGTAATAAAATGATCGATTTAATTTTAGATCAATCGTGATATTTAATCCCTGAAAAATAGCTCACCATAATTAAACATTAGGTCATTAGATATGTTACATTTTTCTAATTAATTTCCCTTACATATCACCCCAGGTACTATTATTTACTCTTTTAAACTATTAGTGAATCATACATATCACCTTGTTTCCCTTACTAACATCAAGGTACGACCTTCTTACTCTTAAATATCAGTTTTATGGACTTTATATATCCTTTAAAGTCTGTAGGTGAATCCTTTGTATTTTACTATTCAACATTATGTAGGCAATTGAAATTTGGATTTACTGTCATGTATAATAGTGATGCTCAATATTTATCGACATTTTCAATCTTCCCACTGATTACAATTGTGCATTGTCTTCGAAAATGATGAGGAATCATACATTACATGTAACTAATATTTATATATCACAGTTTTTCTAGGGTGTTATTTCAAAATAAAATCCCTAAAAGTTACTTTATGCATCCACTATGACAAATGTTATGTATTGAGTAATGTATCTTGATATATCATTGTGACACAAGTACATCACCAGATCCCCAATAATTAAGACCAGGGATATTTTTATGTATTCATCATATTTCCAAAGTTACCAATATATATGGAAAAAAATTGGAGTAAAAATTACATTTCAAACTGAGTACTCATGTATATCATAGTGAGTAGCATGGGATACTCTAATGTATCAGGTATAGGAAGCCCTATTTATGGTTTATTCCCAGTTATAATTTCTCTAATAATCTATAACTTCTATATATTATCCATAGGTTCTAAAATCAACTTCAAATATTCTTACAAATTCTCCATCCTCACTTTCTCATATTAAAATATTTTTATTATTTTTTGGAATATATCAAATATTTAAAAATATATTCAACAAAATTACCTAACCATTTTTAGAATGTCATAATTCTTATTTAATTAATCAATATACCTTCATTACCTCATAAATTAAAAATACAAAAATAACCTTATCCAATCCATCATCTAAGAGATATTTTTATTATTTATAGTATCATTTATTCTTGATATTCTATGGATAGATTTCACTCTTCTATAATGCCTTTATTTATCTTAATCGCAACACCAAAAAAATTTCTAATAGATATATTCTAAACATAATAAGAAACAAGTTTTTGATAGTTTGTTCATTTTACATCTGCACATGTCTTTGTATCTCAATAAGATCAAATATATAATCATTATATTTATATAATTCTTTCACAACATGAAGAACTGTCTTAACTAATCCATATTTCCAACATAAGAGTAAGTATCCATTAATATATAAAAAAGTTGGTAGCTATAAAATATATAGTTCATTGGAACTTCATTCTATATTTCATAGATTAACCACTTCATTCATTGGGATATTTCTACATCACCCAGCACATATTGATATATATCTTACCCAAAAATGTAAAATACAATTATCACAATCCAATAGGCACTTCAATTTCGTAATTTTTTTTTGACGGATAAGTGTGTATTTTAGTTCTTTCATTGTGTTCGTCTGTTTTCAAAAATCATGTGAATGTTCTCCAAGAATATTCCTTTATCCCATCTTTTTTTCAACCATTTTCGTAATATATCTATTAAAGGCCACCACTTATTTCTAAAATATTTTATTCATTAAATAAAAATATATATTTATACTTAATTCATTCCATGCATAATTTCTTGTTGACCTACCCTCTTATACAAGTATTTTATCATGTTATGATCACTACATGAAAATTCTCTATATTTTTTATTGGATATCATTTCTACTACTTCTTTTAAATCACCATCCACTTCATTCTTCATATAAAAAATGAATTTCTAAATATTCATTATTATTATAAAAAATTCATAGAATAAAATTTAACACTTATCTCAAAATAATATACATCAGGGGGTGACCTTATTCTTATGAGTCTTATTCCTTCTCATGTTCATTCATTTTTCATAAGCCATCCTTCTCAATAATTTTTTCATTGGTGTATCAATATAACTAGATTTTGATTTATTTCATGAGATATGATTTATGATATTTTTTCCCAATGATATACCATATATTTCTTTCAAAAATATTCCAATATCTAAATAACTAGAACAAACAATGGGTTTCTTGAATACCATACTAAACATAACCCAATTTAGAAATTTCTATGTCTCTACATCAGCAACTCATCCATTTTTTCCAAAGTCAGTATCTTATTGAAAATATTCTATGATCTCTACACCACAAGATTATATTGTTTTTAATTCATTGTTACATGTGATAGAAAGAGAAATATCATTTATTGAAATGTTTCTACATTAGTATGTCACACCATGAACCACAGTTTCACCAAGATAGACTATAGTAGGGAATCATACTATGATTTTTTAAATGTTAATGGAGTGAGGGTTTAGGTTTATGTGTGTGGTTATTATATATAGAGAATCATATTGTAACCCACGGTGTTTATACCAAAATAGTGTTGATCAAAGATTGTGTCTCATTCCATAAGGTGGTTACATCATGACCATGAGAATATGTACCACATTAGGGGAAGTTCAAGGATTAATCCTTATGATTTGTTGTCTATTTAATGAACCTCATTAGGTGCATCGTGACCTTTTCAATAAAATGTTTCCATCATTCCATGACTCCATGATCAAGCATTTAATGAGTCTTGGGTTGGTTATTTTTAGTGTGTGAAAAAAAAACCTTTTAGGTTTGTCCCTATTTGGTTTTTAGGGAATAATCACATCGAGAGGTGGCCATTTTAGTTAGCATTCTCCCACCCATTCCTCCCTTTTATTCCCTGTGGTGTGGGGTCATTTTAGATGAAATTCCATGATGATTCTGGGAGTGTTATTACTCTTTCAATCTTATGTTTTAGATTTTCATTTTAGATCTCTAATTTTTTACAATATAAATATTGTTTTATAGGGTATTTATATCATATCATTTTCTAAAAAATCCAGAATGATGGGGATCTCATTTTTTGATAGACATGGGACATATTGGAAGAATTAAATCATGAGGTTTCATGTGATTTCAGTGATGTAGTTATGTTGGTGGGTTTTTTTATTATTCCTTATTATATTTTAGTAAATTAATTATTTTTTTTACTGTGAGATAGGTATGCTGGTGGTGGGATGATCTTATACCAGGCGTGGACAATCTTCGTTGAGGGTGTGTGGAGAATGTATTGGGTGGTAACTTCAATATGGAGGTCAATAGAACCTTTAATATAAATACATAAACAAATTTGTACATGATTACATCAATATATATACGTCTAATGGTACTGGGTAGAATGGAAAAGGATCAAAATCTCCCTAGACAAAGATAGCGGGTGGAATTATGCCTCCTCAGGTTAGAAAAGGCACTCCTTAACATATAAATTAATTGGTAATAACCAGTGAATATGATTCCAATGAATAGAGTCCATAGTCTACATAAATAGATTCCAAATATGGACCATAGGGTGTTATATGAGTATTGGTTTTCCCATGTTGGTTCCTTAGGGATATCTGGGAAATAGTGAGGGTTTTAGGCCTTACGGTGAGGTGTTGGATGGTTTTCAAAATCATGTATAGTGGGTGACACACTTCTTATGATTAATGGAGGCTTGAAAAGTGTTTTGATTGGGCTGAATCCATTCTGATAGGATGGGATGTAACAAAAAGTGCATTCATCCAAGTGATGGCCTCAAATATCATCTAAGAGCGATGTGTGATGGTACCTGAGTAAGGGTCATAGTATTGGGAACTAGATAAGGATTTGGACCAGCCTCTTGAGGTCTGGGTTAGGCAGAACTTATGGTCTTTGAAAATTTTATGGACATTTTCATTGTGTGTTATGGAATATTTTTTTATAGGGGTTAATTGGCCATTTTTAACATAGAAAACTAATTAAATTAGAGAATAAATTAATACAATATTCTAGTTGATGTGTAGTTATTGTGTTCAAGTGTAAATGTAGTAGAATCAAAATAAAAAAACACTAAACATTCATAGTATTTTAGATCAATAGATCCTACATCAACTCACCACAAAACCAATTACTCAAAATGAGTAGTGTATCACACAAAAATAATCCTCACTTTTGAAAGGATATCATAACCTTATACAATACATGACTTTCTGTGGACTAATTCTCAACCTAGATCTTCCTTTTTATTACACAGAGGTATAACCCCTTATTTTTTATTTGTACCAGTGATACATCACAAACAATGTTCTAATGTTCTATTTTATTAGTTTAAAATAAACAATACCATGCCTTTTGAGAAGAGTCACAACCGTGTGTGAGTTATATTAAAACTCAATCAAATCATTTCAAAATAAAATTATACAGCACACAAAAAATAATTAAATGATCTATGTATAGAAAGATTTATATGAGAATATATTTTTATAATAGTATTCATAATAACTTCAAAATTTAAGTATAATCATTTATATATTTTGTATTCTTCTAGTGATTCCGCACATTGATAGTGGTTGAAAAATTGTGGCTCTATAAAATTTTTCAGTTCTATAAAATTATACAAATAAAAGATTTTTCATGTTTCCCATTACATAATCCATAATTAATAAAACATTATATAATAAATAATTCAACAACATCCATGATATTTTCACATGGTAATTTCCATATATTTATCCTCTCATTGGTCATTAAAATTAGTTTCCCAATGACACAAAAATCCATCCTGGAAAAACTAAAACATATCTCAAACAATTTAATTAACTATTATAATTATTATGTCAAACTAAAATAAAAATAAAACCACATATTTTTGTTTTCATAAATACACAATTCAAATTAGACTTATGACCATTTAAACATATCAATCAAGTAAATGTGTATCAAATAGATTCTTGTAATTATAAATTCAATAAATTTTCATTAATCACTTAAATTTTTATATAAAAATCTTTGTTTTATTACCGTGTAAGCATCAAAATAGTTTTCATTAATATGATTTTACCTTATATAAGGATAAGTGAAAGTTTACAATTGAGTTATTTTTATTTCTATATAAGTGTGAAAAAAATATTTCAATATGGTTATTTTGAGTATTCATATGAGTTATCCTGAAGTATGGATGACTAATCTCATACTTCGTATGAGTCATTACCCACTTTAAATTAGTCATTAAATTTTCTTGTTTTTAACATTTTGATGAGTAACTCAAAAAAATATTTTTCTATAAAACCAAAAACTGAAATTATATATATTACGATAACCAAAATATTTATGTAATAATATTTTGATAAATTATAATTATTCAATATTAAAATATATTTTAGTAAAATATATGATATTTCAATATTCAAAACATAAAAAACAATCAATTAAATTTATACACTAAAAAATAATAATCAAAAAATTATATTACTAAAAATCTCCCCCAAATTTAAATTAAAAAATAGTACATGATTTCAAAAAAATCAAACAAATTCTCTCCCCTTTTGAAATTTATCCAAAAGAATTAAAAAATTATGGTCTCCCTTTTTTGGAAATAAAACTGTAAAATATTTATTAAAAAACTATGTTTTGTAACTAATATAAATTATTACTTATAGCATGATCAGGAATAAAATGATATTAATAAAAATTGAAAGAAATAGTAAAACTCCCCTATAACAAAAGCTACTAAAATTTAATTCTATAATAAATAAAAAATTAAATTAATAAAAAATTTCATCATGCTTATGAAAAAAAATCTATGATATTTAAAAATGCATAAATTTGATTTAAAACATGAAGTCCACCATATTTGTCATTTATCATAAATATGTATTGTATTCCTGCAAAATAAAAAATAATAACCATAAATAAAAGTCTTCATGTATACATGTCAAATATAATTTCTTTGTAATATAAAAAATGATAAAAATATTAATATATTATAAAAGAATATATTCCTCTATAAATAATTATTCAAAATAATATATAAAACCCCTATTATAAAAATTAATAAACAAGTAGTAAAATTAGATAACTTTAAAAAGAAGATAACTATGAAAATCTAGCATGATGCTTGAAAAAGGAATATTGAATTGAAACAAATTCACCAAAATTTCAACAATATAAATATATACCAAAAATATAATTCTAATTAAAAATATTAATGCTTCAACATAATTAAATCATCTTCCCTTAATAGAAGGAAACTATTTTTATGAAAATATTGATATCCTATTGTTCACCCGGTGATATCTCTTAAATCTTTTAAAAGAAACAAGGAGATAAAAAATTAAGAAACATTAAAAAAATTTGTAAATGATTGTCTAAAAATAAAAAATATGAAATTTAATGCTTATTCTAGTAAATCAAGAAATATAACATAGGGAAAATGTTCAATGTCAATACTAACATATATATTTAATATTATACCAACATAACATGTAATGAAACAATTTTTAAAAGAATGTTTTCAATAAAAATATACTTACTTTAACATGTGGACTATCATAGTTCTAATTATATTTCAATATGATCCCCAAGGTTCCCATGCTATATAAAGATTATTCATTTTAACATTGAAAAAATAGTTGTAAATAAAATTATTCTTATAACCAAAATATTGAACACATTATAAATAATAATTTTATTCATAACAAAATAATTCACCATGCATAAAATAAGTAATATATGAAATTCGCACAGTTTTTCCTTTCAGAAATTTGTTTATATAAATATGAGGTAATATTTCCTCAAACCCTATACAATTATTAGTTTTATTATTTCTATTAATCATTTTTAATCTCATTACCTTTTCTAGAATTTGACATCAAATAATAACTTTTGATATACCTTCATTTCAAACATTCAACCTCATTTTTTAGTCCTCCGTTTTCTTTTTAAATAATCTATGAATCATCACGAATTTTATAATTAGAACAAGAGGTATAATTTATTTTGGATTTTGTTCACTTTTTACATATTATAAATATTATCTTTCATATCCTTGAATTTTTCTCCATCAAACATAGAAATGGAAACTTTTAACTTTTCAATTTATAAAATCATATTCTTATTATATTTTTTAATTTTACTGTGATCCTCACTCAAATTCTAACAATTTTATATAAATTTTCTCAATTTTTAGTGTATTTATCATAGAATTTATCTTACTCTTTAATTATTTATTCACCAAAATCAATATCTGAAGAGGAATAAAAACAAGAATCCGAATCAGTGTTGTCCTTTAATATGGTGGCCATTAAACAAATATTCATAGGAATTATGAACTCATTAAAAAAGAATTTATTATCTTAAAACATGTTCCGTTCAAATTATTATTTCATATTTTTCTATTACTTTTAAACTCCTCTCTTGAGTTAGATTCGCTTGTATAGCTCCATCCACCATAAGATGATTTCTTTTATTTCTTATAATAATTCTTTTATTTCCTTAAATAGTTTATCTTTTGATAATTAGACTTAATATGTATCTTATTTATATATTCACAACTATTTAGTCCTAACGTGTTAATATATTTTGTATTATTACCTTTTCCATTGATACTTTTCATGTACGTTTTTTATAAAGTTTGCAATTCGTCTCAATTAAATACCTTTTTTATAAATAAAATAACCTAAACCTTCACAAGAATAACCATAATAAATATATTTGTATGGTCTAAAATTTATTCTCTTATTTTTATAATTATCTTCTCTATCCTTATTTTTTAGCTCCAGTTCAAATTTATGTAGAGATCAAATGATTTCATCCATTTTATACTAAATAAAATTGATACATTATTTAATAGTAACCATCTTAGAGATCCACCTTTAGTGTAACGATTCATTTATTCTTTTGATTCTATCATCAACATTCATAGTTTCTACAAGAGTAACCACATTTGTCACATTTTTAGTAAATGTATTATATATTTCACTAAAAAATTCATGATAAAAAAATTAAATTATTGAAACATGGATTGATTAATACATAACATGGATCACTGCAATTTATTAGTTCTTTAATGAGTGACGATCATTGTTCTACAAATATCAGTATTATTTTTTTCAAGATGAAATGTGACTATGAACACTTTTACTTAAATAAAAATAAATAAAATTCACAACATTATAATTTAGGATATATTTAGTAGAATAATTTCTATTTAAATCATCAAGTTTCACATTCATTAATGTATATGTTTAGGCCATTATAGTCTAATATTCAATGTTAATATATCTTAGAAATGCCTCCATTTGTTCTTTTAAATATCAATGATCACATAATTTGAAATTAGGTTCCTTATGATTATTAAAAAACATTGTTTCTTAACATTTTAAAAATAGAAATATATCTCCCCTCAGTCACGTTAAAGACTAGGATAACTGTTTCGTAACAAATTGATAATAAAAAATAAATTTTGAATAAAAATAATAGAACCCAAATTTAAGAGGGACAATCTCTTATACAAATTTTTTTCCTAGTATATAATTGAAATTAATTCTATAGTGAGTGAATGTTCATTTTAAAATTTAAAAATGTAATTAAATCAAAGTAAAATAGAAAAAAAATCCAATTCAATTCGAGGTAAAATGATCATTTGAAAATACAGCAGAATTAAAATGAAATAGATTTGAATAATTTTATAGTGTTTTGATCAAGATATCTTACATATACTAATAAAAAAATCTCTTACTATTAAAGAGTAGTGTCACATGTGAAAAAATATTCTTATTTGATGGAATTTGATAACCTTATAGAAGTATTGACTTTATAAGGAATAAATCACAAACCAGAAATGCCCTTTTCTCAGGAAGAGTCACCATATAGAGCTCATATATTTTTTGAGGGATAATTCATTGAAAATTTGTTCCCTCTTTTTAATTACATTATCATAACCATGAAACATTATTTTAAATGGAGTTATTACCATGTATGTGTTATGTTACAACTTTTTCAAAATTTACAGAAAAATATAATCCAATCTTAAAATAATGAAACCAAAAAATGAACAAAGATATAAAAACCATATTGGTTCAGAATAGTGCTTTTTGGACCTTAATAATAAAATCATAACAGTTTTCTTTGGGTGTTCTGGTAGTTATACTTCAATATGACCAATGTGAAACAATTATGGAACTCTCAAACATTTTAGCACTTAAATATTATAAAAAGGAATCGAATATAATGTATCTCATTTATTATTCATATAGTTATATAAAGATATCACATAGATTGTTCAATATTTCTATGATATTTTTATATGATATTTTCCATATTCCTAATCCTCACATTGATCTTTACTATGATATTCCAAAAAATAAACCAATCATGAACAGGAAAAAAACATTAAAAAAATAACAGAAATAATAGCAACAATGTTAATAGATATTTCAAAACCATATAAAAAGCAGTACATGTGTGAGATTTCCATGTACGCATAATTACTGTAAGCATAATCCCCACACAAACATACAAATCACATAATGGTATCTAAAATAGACTCATATAAGGATAATTTCATGTTCTTTTTATGAATACTTTTACAATGTTTATAAAAATTATTTTCTATTACAACACATGAATCAACATAGTTTATATAAACATGATTTTAAAGTGTGTAAAGATCATTATCAGTTTACATAATAGTGATTTTTATTCCTATGCAAGGGTAACATATATATTTTGGTAAGGGTATTTTGAATCTTTATATGACTCATTCTAAAGTTTGAATGTGTTATATCATAATTATTTTGATCCATTACCCACTTTAGAAGCATCGTTATATTTTCCCTTTTTAAAAATATGGAAGAGTAACTCAAAAAATAGTTTTGCAAACAAATCCAATATAAAAGTTAAACAAAACTATACGTATTATAAAAATAAAAACCTATATTTAACAATGATATAAAAAATTATAATTATCCAATATTTAAATAATATAATTTATTATATTTAATGTATTATAATATTAAAAAAATATTGAATAAAACATTAATATTGATAAACTCTTCATCAATAAAACTTATCACTACCATTGGGGTGTTTGATATGGTATGATGGGAATGATAAAAGTCTAAGAAAAGTATGAGGGACCCAAGTTGATTCCCTAATGGGAAAGGTGAGAATGTTTTTAGAACTAGAATGTGTTGAATGGATGATGAGATATGATTGAGGAGTAGAAATATGGCATGAGTGACTAGAAACCTATTGAGATATATGAGATTTTATGCTGGTTTTATGCCTTATGACAAATTAAATTGTGTTTGGATCATGAATCTCTCTCTAAGTTAGAGGGAGGGACGTATGGATTAGTCCCTACCATTAGTGAGATACCAGTGTTCATGATGTGTGGGCATTCCCCGAGTGAGAGGCTATTGGAAGGGACCTCTATGAGAGATTTTTTATTGATCTATGGCTGATTCCAAGGCCCACCTTAGGAAAGGTGAGTATTCAGGCTGTGTCTCCATCCTATGTGAGAAAATATGGATGGGACGTGTGACCCATAACGAGTGGTAGGGTGGGGTGTGTTACCTTAACTGAGTGAGAGGGATTAGTAAAGATGTGAGATGATATGATACATGGATGATACTACATCTATTGAGATAATAAGTGATGGTTAGGATATCAAATGGATCACTTTGAGTGAGAAGCTGTTACCAAGATCTCCTTGTGTGAGAGGGAAATTCCACGACTTAGAAATATGACACTACCTTATTTTCATATGTTTTAGTCAAGTCATGGTGGACACCCTACCCTGTACCGTTTAATATGGGTTGGAATTCAATGTGACTCCCTACATTGATTCTATAAATATAATTAAGGAAATGGGTTCAGTTCAATGAGTAAACAATTGGATTCTGACATGGTGTTGAATTACGTAAGATTGAAAGTCATGGTGTCTTTAATAGATCATGGTAAACAAATTTACATTTAAACAAGGGGGTTGGGTTAACACTAGATGTCTGACATGCTTGTGTGACATGTTTGGTTTCAACCTACACGTATAAATATGATGTAATATTATTGAGAAACATAGTGAGACCCTACTAATATGTATGTATCACACCCTTTATGAAAACATTGAAGAACATGAAGACATTGTGTCCAATTTCAAGTTGATCATAGGATATGTAGTGAATCACAATGGGGAATATGGACGAGATTATAGAGATTGTGATTGGGATATGGCAAATGAGTAGTAGTAAAGACACATTTAAATTTTTATATAGTTTATTTTCTACATGGGGTCGTCCTATTGGGGGATCCTTGATTATATGACTCTAAACTTAGAATTAATTTATTATATCATTGTTTTTTATTTGATTATACACAATATTATGTTTGTGTTTGATATTGATTAGTTATTTCCCTATTTTTTCTTACTCTAATTTAGGTTCATAGTCTCCACAGGGTATGATTTAGGCAATCATCAATAATTGGTAGCCTATGGAATATGAGGAGGTTCACCTATGGCTATGTATAACCTCCAATCTAGGAGACTGGTGAGTAGTATTCAATTTATTCAATTAAATTTTTTATCCTACTGTATTGTTTTTTATTAAGAATTTGGAAGTGTTAGTTAGGTAAATGGGATGTGTTAGATATTGTGATTCACTTTAGACTAGTGAATTTTAATCACATTTTCTATTAGGAATTCTTGGTTTTTGGGTGATGATATTACTATTTTATTATTTTGATGTTACAATTTGGATATTTATTAATGTTTTATTTGTTCATTAGATATAATTATTGTGGTTTTTTACTTTTATTGTGGTGGTAAGAGGCATCTTACATGAATCATATTTGGCATGTAGGATTCATATAACATGAATGATTGTGTGTGAAAGGTTTTTTCTATGATAGGGGTTCATTTATTTATTGTTCCTATAATGACATATATGTAATTTTCCCATATAAAATTTTGGAAGAATTATACACAGCTATATTATAGTTTTTCTAAGGACATGTCATGTGGATCTAAGATGGTTATTCCCTAGTGAGGGATATTTATTCCCTTAGGACATGTATAGTAAAATAATGATGGATTAGACATGTCATTTGAGGTTTTGGAGATGACTTGATGCTAGTGGGGTAAAATTGATAGGTGAATAGAGGAAAAGTATTCAATGAAAAAATGTGTCAATAATAACATAAATGTTTTTAAACATAGAGCTTCTTAAAATCATTCTACATAACAAAACTAGTAGTTTATTTCTTCTTAATAAATACTAGTATATATTGACAACATAGTGTATGTTTTTATAGGAATACCCTGAGGGGTTGAGTAATGGAAATTTATGTTCCATATTCTTGAGGTGTAGAGTTATTTAGGGGTCATTATTATTAAATGTTTGGTTTCAATAGTGTAAGATCAGTTGGATTCCTATGACTGTTTGATTTAGAAAATTGATTGTTGTCCTAGATGGCTAGATCTATGATGGTTGGAGGGTGGGGTTTCACTGATGAGTTTGGAATGACTCCTATGTGGTGAGTGGTTGTGTGGTGGTCCTTGGAATGATTGAGACATTGTTTCAATTGAGAAGGAGATCAATGGGTTCCTAGGGTACATGAGACAGACATGAAAGGTAGGAATCATATGTTGTTTAGGTATGTGATCCTTTTATGAGATGTTACCTATGGTAGTGTGATTATTAATGTACTATTAGGTGTGGTGTGATCATATACCTATTGGGGAAAGATAAATTTGTGTTTCATGGTGGGTTATAACCAATGAGTGGGTTAATGGAGGTGTAGTCCACCTTGGGAAAAGGAGAGTGAGGTTGGTGCGTATTTTCATGAAAAATACTCTATGTGTGAGAGCTAGTGCACACATTATATTGGTAGTTCATGTTGATATTTGGTTCAATTAGTGATCATGTATAGTGTGATAACTAATTTGATCAGGGAGACACATGTGTCCAAGTTGGATCTATGGCTTTTCACATAATTTTATTTTTCCTATTGTGGTGAGATGAGACATCATAAATGGATCAGGGTACTATGGTACGGTTGATCAATGTTGTCCTTGAAAAGGCTGGAAGGGGTTGTAAGGGTGGGATATCATGGATTTGGTGGCACAAATTTTGTGTAGTGATTGGACCTATTTGGGTCAATTCTCAGGTAGTGGTGTAAGTGAAGTCATATGTTGGGGAGGTAACCATTGCATATTGATGGTTTTCACCCTCATTGTAAAGAACCATATTTCCATTGATCCTTTTCTTTATTATTCTAGGTTTTTTATTGTCTCAAGATAGTTTTAATATTGTAAAAATTTATTTAATTTTTTTAAAATTTATGGATGTAATTATGAAGTGATTAAATTACTTTAAAAGTAAAAATATAATTTTGGAAAGAATACAAAATCATTTTATTTCTTATTTATATATAAATTTTAATGTAATTTATTTCCAAAAAAATATGTTTACCATTATGTAGGTCCCAAAACTTACATAGAGGTAAAATACAATACCCTTACAAATATCAGTTATTCCTTCTCTGGATGAGGGTAAGCTTCCTTTTTTCTATCCAATGTGATGGTCATCTGATTTCCAATAGTATGTGCGATTTTTCCATACCTATGGATATGTAATTTGAATATCATGTAAAGGTTTCCCTGATTTATATTTTCTATGTAATTTTAGATCTATTATTGTGTCATGGTAAAAGTATATATAGGTATTATTTTTGTCACATTAGGGTCTTTTGTTAAGGTAACCTGCTTCCTCTCTTGTAGGCAGAATATATCCCCACATCAAGGTAAGTCATTTTTTCAATATATGTGTGAAATACATATAAATCCTTCTTTTCATTGGGGTAGTATTCAATTTAATGTAGGTTAGATTCTCATGTAAGGATATAGAATGAGTTGTGTAAGTTTGAAACTTTATGTATATAATTTTATATTTCCCTTAGAATTCATTATGTTGCATGGTTTCATAATATAATAGTAAATAGTAAATGACAAGAATTAGTTTTATATCAGTTATGAGAATATTGGATGAAATATTTTACCCTCTTAAATATTCATCAATTTTATGAGTTTTAAAATGATTCCATGGATAAAATTAATTCCAAAAAATAATTTGAATTAAAATAAGAATGTTTGAGGGATAATTTCTATAAATATTTGGAGAAATCCATATTTTTTAATCATAATAAAAATCAAAGAGCCTTTTCTAGTTTCACTTTCTCACTTTACCATGAGTTTGAGCGATTTGACCATTGTTCTTTGAGTTCAATGAGTCTTTTGAATATATAATTGAGACTTTAAATGTTTTTTCAATACTTCACATAACATTCTCTCTCTATTTTTTATTGAAAAAATCATGACTCTACCATGAGGTATGAGATCGATGTAACTCCCCATGCAGGACCACCAAATCAAAACTAGAGAGTCGTATGACCTAATCCATTAATCTTCAATATCAAGATGCTACAACTAGAAGAGATGGTCTGTATGCCATCAATGAGGACACTATACCCTCAGTATCATTTTATAAAACCAACAATATAATAAGACCTAATATCTTAGTGAAACAAATTAGAAATAAAAATAATTTCAAAATGAACATATATCATATAAATACATCAAGGTCTCACAGAGTGCAAATCCAAACTCAAATGTATGTAAAATCATATAATGAATATAAAACATTAGTAATCCTCCAGAGCCTATCCTTGAATACCATCAGCTCAATGTTCCCTAACTCATATTACTACCATGAAACCTTCTCCCATTATTGGATCTATATATTTATATGATTTCTACACGCCGATTAAAATTCACATACATGGTGTGAGTAATAAAACCCAATATGACACCACAAACGCTTCCTTAATAGGTGTGAACATGTATAATAGGTGTATTCCAGGATAATAAAAAATTCTAATATAGAAATAACTTCCAAACAGTCACATACCAAGTGGTTGTGTTATAATAAATATTTTATAGACCCTAAATAGTATCAGCCTCAGAAATATGCCAAATGATAGTTGTGGGATATTGTATGTGACAAAGAAGAAACCACGAAAAAAATAATCATGTCTACTAGCAGTCTCCAGGAATCAATTTGGGTTAGGACCCCAGACTGTTGTATCCCAATACCATTATGGTTCATGTCTACAGGTTAGCATACCGTCTCTATACCTCATATCTGATATATGGGCTATCATTCTACAAACGTCACTACCCAAGGTTTAGCCTATATCCCCTAATTTACCTATCATGTTCTTATGTGTATCTTCTGTATCGTATTAAGTCTTACGCACTCCCCTATAAGAGATAATTATGACATGATGTTCTACCCATTCTGATCACAAAAAATAACCTCCAAAGGCATGGAAACACACATAAAAAGGTATGGTATACAAGGAAAATCAGAGCATATCATCATGGGAATATAGTAAAAACATATCAGTACATGTGATCAAAAATCAATCAAATATAAAAATAAATATAATCATACACATGGAATAATGAAAAATTAATATATCTCAAGAGTTATAAATTCACCAGTATGTGGTCACAATCAACAAAATCTAATAAGTATTCCAACACATCAATTATTCTAAGGTAATAATAATATAAAATTTACTCAAATGTTATAGAAATTCCTAACTCAAGGTTATTGAAGATGACCTCCTATCCATTAGAGTTGATACCCTAAAACCAACTAATTTATACATTATATTACATTTATATTCAATGAAGTAAATATTAATTTAAATAACTTATCACATATTGACTACTATTATATATAAAATTAGTCTGACAATGTCCTTGAGTATTACTTACATTTAAAAGAGAACATTAGTTCCATTCTACGATGAATACCTTCAAATTCCATGATGGTATTCTAAACGTTTGTTCTAAAATGAAATTTTATTATATAATGGGAAACATAGTTTGTTGACTATAACATGTGAGTACTCATAAAAATATGAAACTTCTTCTCATGATGTTAAGTTTTAGTAATATCCAATAACATATATTATGAGAACAAACCCACATATAGAAATTAATCTTGTTCATGTTTCATAAGTTATTCCTATTTTTGAGTGTTTGTTTGTGTGTGTAATGGTCCTTAAAAATAAATATTATTATTAGTTTATTTCATGAATTGTGTGCTTATATTGACTAAAAAAATTGTGACACCATATATTTATTGGAAGTAGGGTATGTTAGGTGTTTCATGGATTCCATGTTGTTAATTAATAATTTGATGCAGGATTTTTTCCTTATATATTCATGGATATTGATATGTTGTCCCTTTTATTAAAAAGTAATCATCAATTTAAATTCCATGTCCATGGTGTAATGAAATTTCTTTTAGATATTCAAATTAATGTGTGTCAGGAATATAAGTTAATGACAAGAGTGTGAGACCTACTTGATGAGATATTTTAACAACGAGATTATATTACATTTTAGGCACTCATATGTAGATTTCAACATTGTGATATTATCTATTTTATCTTTGTTTCCATGAACCATTACTAGATAGTAATCTTGGAATTTAACTAGGACTTTCTATTTCCAATGACAAAGAATCCTAGGGTCACACACTATGTGTTTCCATTGAAATCAGTTAAATTTTATTTGAATTTAACTATAGTAAAAAATATTATTCTAAGAATCAATGAATAATTTTATTTAGGATTTATAGATCACTAATATTATTAGTAAGGAAATAAATAAATATTTATTTATCAATAAGTAATTTTTTTAATTATGTGAATATTTAGTAAATATTTATTCATCAAACTGTGGCTGAAATATTTTTTTATTTATTGAATGTTTAATATATAATTATATGTGAGGTAATAAATAAAATATATATTTTATGAATAAATATTTCATTAAATATTAATTTTTATATTCCATATATATTTAGGATGATGAGTAGTTAGATATTAATCCCAATGATAAATATTCATTTCTAATCAAATAAAATAGCATTTATTTGTTCAACAATTTTCACATTCTATAAAAATATTATTATTATTGCATGGAATGGGGTAAGATTAGGTTCAATATAATTTAAGGGTTAGTGTGAAATTAAATAGTGTTTTAACTCTAACCCCATATCTATAAGTTTATAAATATGTCTATTATGTAGAGGTTGATCAAGATAAATCAAACTACAGAATCACTGTGCATAATGAATTCTAGGGTACTCTTCCAATAATGAATAACACTCTAGAGATTATCTTCTATCCTCCATATTATCATGAATGAGAGTGTGAGGATGATTATTTAAGCTAGGGTAATAGATATATTGATATAGATGAGCATCTGATGATGACCAATTCACCAAGAAAGCACCCGAATATCCATCAGCATTGCTTAAAGATCATAGTAGCATATGTGGATCACCGCAAAAGGTATTATCCACTTGGATACTATAAGAACAACATTGGTTGAAAAAAGTGGTTTCATATGAGAAAAAACGTCATTAAAGATGATCTCAATTCCATTTTATTGTTTCTTCTGGTATATATAAATAAATTTGAAATTTTATGTGAAAATATTTTCCCTTGGTTTTGGTGACCTTCTTTGTAAATATTCTTTAGAAAATTTCATTTTTCATGATATTTACTAATTTTATAATATGTTAATGATACATAAAATCCATCATTTAATATGTTAGTATCGGCCCTAATAATAACTTCTAAAACTCTATAAACCATCAATTGGAATCAAAGCAGCCATATTTCAATTAATAATTATTTATATGTTGATTGATTTTGAGAAATAGTGGTTAGTTTTCCAATTCAATTTTTGAATAGATTAATATGAAGTTTATTTATCATGTTTCTGAAATATTAATATTCTTTTTTAAATATTTATATTTTCATACGGACTAATAATAGATGATGTATCATCAGAGTTTCCAAAGGAAAGGGCCCAATATTTTGAAAAGTATATTGGGTTACATGGCATGGATCTAGAGTACACTTTGTGTACCCAATTTCACTATGCCTAGATATGTAATGAGACACATGATGAGATAAGAATTTATTACACACTTTTTACTTTTTTTCACCGTATGATAACTTGGAAAACACGACACATTGTTTTTAATATTAAAAACCATGTAATCGGTGTACGCATCATGTAGTCTACATGGTTTAGTAGAAAAATCCAAACTAACCATCTTGTCAAATATATTGTTTATACTATGTGATATGGATATCATAGTCCATTGATGAGACACATGGTGTTTATTCATTTTAAATATCATTTGAATCATTAATTTCCAAGTATTATGAACATGTTGAGTCAATCATTGGGCTATATTGACACACAGTGTGTAATCGTAATACATGTTGTGTAACCCATTAATTATTATGTATTATGAATAAAATGAATCTACCATAGGGTTATGTGTACACACAATATGTAAAACACATTGTGCATTGCACATTAGTATACACCATGTAATTAAGCTGAGATACACGCAATATCCCAAGGAATTTATCACAGATATATGGAATGCAAGGAACATGGTGTGTCACACATTATTAAACATCATTCACTATACCAATAAATAATAGAATTAAATTTAATTAAAAATATTTAATTGAAACACATAAAATCTAATCATATTGTTAGAAAAAAATGTGTTGACTCTGTAATAATGTTTTGAAGAATTAATACATGCTCAGTTAAGTCTTTTTTAAAATGTATAATTATGAGTCATGATATTTATTTTCCATGAATGGTTTTATAATAAGTATATCCAAGAGATGTTGGATGGTTATTAAGATAAAGTGAAATAATTGATTAATAAATTTATTAATTGAAAAAATTAAATTTTACTTTTCTTAATACTAAATAATTATTTAATGTGAATTCTTTTTATCATACATTTGAATATTCATTTCATGTGTAAAATTATAAGCTTCTTCTAGACTAATATATGTGTTGTTTTTATTGAATTTATCATTATTTATTAGTTTTGTGATTATTAATTATTAAATTAAATATGTTGGTCGGCATGTCATCGGTACCTCTTTTCTTATGTTGGACTTTCATATCCAAGGTTCATTCAATGTAATTCCTATTAACCAATAATTTCTCTCCCCTTATCTATATGTGATTTATCAAAAACATTCAATAAACATATTTTTTAAAGGTGAATGGAGTCAATTCAAGATAGATCCAAATAAAAAATGGTTCATGATGAAACATGGATGAAAACCTTACAAGATAGACATAGGTGGACATATGTGATACTATAACTGAAGAAGAGGACATGAAAATTAGTTTTACCCTAGCGGAATAGGTTTATTTATTGTCTAATAAAAAACACTTTATAAATATCAGGATCATTTTATTTAATTATTTATTTTATTTATATCATCTGCAAGATTTTTTTTCTAGTTTCAATATCATGATCAAATAAATAAATTTACAAATATACAATTATGGAATTAAAATAAATTATTTATACATAAATTATTATTCACGATATAGTTAAAACCTAAAGGAAAATCCACTTCATATTGAAAATACATTTAAATGATAAAACTAGAAGGCATAATTATTAAAATAACTCAAATTAATGTTACATTAAACTAACCCCTCCCTTACATAATTAGGTATAAAAATTAGAAAAATAATTGTTTGACGAATCCAATTTTGGACCCGTAATTTTTTTGTGGAGTTCTTATAATGGTTTGGGGTTTAATTAACAAAATTTACATCAAGATAAGCGTGAAACTCTATACTTGATGTAACTTAGAGGAACGTGCAAAAGAAATATTTGTTAGGATTTCGTGATTGGTGAGTCCACTCACTAGATCAAGGATCTATAATACCATAGTGGGAATGTTCCTACCTACCTAAAGACCCTTGAGTAATTGACCCAGACCATGAATGGATTATGATAATGACGATATCGATCCTTGCCACTAAAATGACTGTGAAACTAAAAATTAAAAGTCAAACTATAAGGGTTTTTTAGTCTTGATCATATTGTGGGATACTAAATAAAAATAAAATTATTATGTATTACATAATATTTAATCAATTAAACTACTAATAATCCATTTTAATTATTGTATAAAATGGAAAGAAAGGCCATAAAACCACTGTGATTATTTATGAACCTATGATATGTCTGTACAAAAGAAAATTTTCAGATATGACACAATTATTTATGTGATGAATTATTATAAATTTTTTTTATAAATATGAATCCCATATTATTATTTTTCAGCCAAGTATGTGAGAAAAGGTGAAAATGATATCTACCAGAAATATATAGAAGATTCTTTAAATATATTATGTATTATATTATTAAATATAAACATATAGTTTCTAATACAACATAAGGACACATATCATATCACCATAATAACTCATATTATTTTTCCAGAGAATGAGAATGAATGTCTTGAAAAATATAAGATTTCTAATGCATTATATTAGTGTAAATCGGTTCAGGGTAACACTGATACTGATTATGCCTTCAAGAAGCTATATTATGTTGATCATTTTGTGAAATTTATATTCCACTAGGATAATAAATTACCCATTAAAAATATTTTATTATACATACACCAAGGTTATCCTTATTTAACCAATATAGGATGAACAAACTTGACAAGTATCTCAAGAATAATTTGACCATACATCACCAATCAGATATGGATTTTTAAGAACATGTTTCTCCACCCATTATACTGAATGATGTGAAATATGAGGTTGAATAACCCATAGTTAATTTAGAAAAAAAATAACCTATACAACATCAAATAAAGATACCAAATATTTAATTTAATATTAATGAATAAGATGTTATTTCATTCTTATGTTGAATGAATAAACACATGAAATAAAATTGTAATGAATTGAATAATCCTGTAGATGCAACCACTTCAACTATATTCAACAAATTTTATATTCAACACATATGTATTAAATACAATATTATTATAATATACATGTATTTAAATATTATAGAAGAGAGATAATAGAAATTTTATAGACTGAACTCAAAAATAGATGATAATGGGAGATTCATATGTCATAAAAAAGGATATCACTACTTCTCATTACCAAAATAGATTTATTTATGTTTGAGTATAACCAAAAAATTTATCTTAGAAAGAATCTAGATATAATGAGACATTATTTCACATTTCGAATAAGTGTTCTTATGGTACATAAATACAAAAATAATGTTTTAGTAACACTTGAATCATATATTTTCATTACGATGAATGATTAATATAAAAAATAAGACCCTTACCCAATTGTGGCAAGATTGTTTTTTCATATAAAATCTAATGTATGTTACACATTTATTCATATAAAATATTATTACTCTCAATTGAGATATGATATTTGATATTCAAAAAATAATCTTATCGTGTTTTAGATAAAGAAACCATTATAAATAATGGTATTCCGCTATTATTTTAATAGTTATAATTACATATCCACAATAACTATTATAAATCTAAATTTAGCTTCATATAATTCTTGGTATTACTTCAAATGATTTTATAAATTCTTAATGAAGTAAATTATTGGTCATGTGAAATATTGAGGAATCATTTTACTAGCTTGTCAAAATATATATTATTCAAGTATTAATTGATCATAGATTTAGATAAAAGGTATTCCAAAACACAAATCTCATTATATACATAAATATCATGATGATATATAAAGGAAGATAAATGATGATTCTTGTATATATTGAAAATATTTCATAGTTTTTATTGATGATATTTTTTACAAATTGAAGAGAAATAACTGTTCATATACCCAAAATATTTTCTATTAGATATCATATCAATTTTCATATGATAAGAATATAATAGGAAACTATAACATGTGTGTATTCAGAATCATTTTTTATAATATAGATTTATCTATAAGTTAACACCAAAAACTATGGTTCTTCTAATTTAATAATCCTACAACCACTATGCATATTAACATCTTGTCAAGATGGACTACGTTTCCATAAATTAATCCAATATCGTTATAGATTGTGGGATAAGACATAAATTATATGAGTTACATCTCAGGATGAATATGGATTGGCATAGGAATACTAAAATGCACTGAGCTTAATGGGATGAGTATTTTAAGAGACATATAATACATAGGAATTACTAACCAAATAGGTAGTTTATGTTCAAAATGGTGGGTGATACATATTTTGTTATTTCAGAATAAATATTCTTATAAATAAATAGTAAATGAAAATATGGAAATATTTAAAAGCATGCACAAATTCATGTAACTGAAACCGTGTATCAAGATTCAAAGACTCAGTATTTTTAATGCTTCTAAGAACTGATACTGCTTGAGAGTATTCAATAAAAACATGACATCAGTTGTATATGACAGTACTAAAAAAGAATGGTTGGTTATGGAATGTTTTGGCCTATGAAAAAACCTATACAACAATCATCATGACTTAAATCATTTTTAATTATACTTTTAAAAGAATTTTTGTATGATCTTTCTATTGGGATAATTATTGTAAAGGCCACCTCATTTAGAATAACCCTTGTAGAATATGTATATATGATGTAACCAAAAGGAGACTCTATGGTATATGATTACAAGGCCTAACTAGAAAGGTTTGATGAAATTAATAAATTTTGTTGAGATATGTCGATTACATAAATTCATTTGTGATTTTATCATGAAGAGTTTACATAAAATATGAATTTGGAAATGAATTATTGACATCTGTTTCTAATTGGTTAGTAGAGCACTATAATTTATCAATATATATATTGATAACATATAGAAAAAATGTTCTATCGTACTATTTCTTAAGAATAAGTAATGAAATTTCTACAAGTATGAATTAATGTTGAAAAACATTTCTTGGGAACAATATCTCTAATATTGATCCATGTGTTTTGAAGTCATGGTATATATATTAGAAAAATTGATAAATTTATGTTGAAATAATTTAAGACTAAACTTTTTTTCAGCATATAATCATTCGAGTAGAAAATACCTTGATATGGAAAGATAATATCAAGATTAATAGAATTTCACAATCTTAAATACTATAAATTTATATCATATTCCATGAAATGTATTGATATATTATATTACAAATTCATTATTCAATATAGGTGAATATTAAATACATCGAACTTAATTGAATCAACTCGAAGTTAGAACTATCCAATAGTACTTAAAGTACATCAAGATCTAAATTTTTTACTAGTGTAAGGAGAAATGAGAATACTAGTTATCAATAGAATTATACACTTATCTTCACATATTTCAATTATATATAGTATCAGATAAGAGGATTAATTAATATAAATGATGATAATATTATAGCCATTGGCTTCCATATGTAAAACATTCAAGTATGTTGTGGGTTCTAATGCAACATAAATAGTGGTTTAACAATATACTATTATGATTTTGGGTTATACCAAAAGAATAAATTTCAATAATAGTATGATAATCATTGACTATAGACTTATTTAGGATTCCAACACTATATCGTGGGAATAAACAGTAGCTACTTGGTTATATCAATACATGGGGGATTTTCATAAGTTCATAATTTTGTAGTAAAAATATTCTCTATATATACTTGTGGATTTACCAACCCTTTTCAAGAAAATGTGATATGAAAATAATTTATATCCATAATCAAAAACAATTATGTCTTGTATGTGAGAACAAATTGTTAGTAGTTTCCTCTAGTGAAAGTGGGAGTGTATTGGATTTAGTTCAATCGAACTGACTATTTTGTTATTTGTATTACATGTATATTAAATGAATTGAATAATAATTTAAATAACATATCAAATATTGATTATTATTCTATAAAATATTAATATCAAAATTTACTAGAGTATATACCACATTGAAAAGGGTATGGAAGTTCCTCACTATGATAAGATCATTGAAATGATATAATGGTTCTCTTATACTTAGTTATACAGATAGATAACATTATATAATGGGGAACATATTATGTTGATAGTTATGTGTGAGAAATTGTAAGAATATGAGACTCATGGGAACATCTAGAGCTATATTATAATAATCTCATTCCCTAATCCGATTTTCCATTAGGACTCAGTCAAATCACTCCATATGTTAGAGGCTTTTAACTAGGAGCGAGCCACTAAGGGGTGTATATGGAGATGCTTTTCCCTCATGTCAGGGTAAGAAACAATATAAATAACTGGATAGCATCCATTTAATAGAAAAAATAAGTATAATAAGTAGGTATTAACATGACAATAATAAATAATGAAATGTAGTATAGCACCAAATGTCCATGTCATACATATAACACTGATCACTCATTGGGAAAACCATATATACATAGGAGTAAATAAAAAAATATAAATAATGTACAAGGACCTGTTATGAACTCATATCATTCCACATACCCGATCTCTACATACATATTTGATCTAATATGATAGATTATTCAAGGTCCTTATCCCAACATATTGCTACAACCAAGTGAGTGTCTTCTCTATTAGCCCAGTGTAATGGTAGACTGAGTTGGTTGTGAGTAAACAACTTAGTAGAGAACAACCAATTCTCCGTTATACATATCCAGTAATATGCATTGTATGTAAATGTGAGATAATCTTTAGGATTATAATAATATTAATAATAATAATTATTTTAAATAAGCTAAAAAACAAGTTTTTACAATGAATGTTCAAGGAATGCTCTCAACCTAGCTGAGGAAAAAATGTGATAAGGTTTCATCATGAAGTTATATTTATATGTGGGTATATACATATAACCATAAATATACATATATTTATATTTATATATATTTGAGTAAGGTGAAATGTAATTTAATGAAAACCAAAACTAGTCCTTGGGTCTAAAATCCAGATCATATGGACCTCCTATGAAAAATTCATTAAGAAAGATGTTTTTCCACTCAATATATATAATAAATCAATAATTGGGTCTATAATCTTGATCGGTGATACCATCTTTATCCTGTGCTAGAAATGACTCTGAGAAAAAATGTCACCATAGTGGGATACATTTGCTAACCCTGGGTTTACATATACTCACCTTCAATCACTATAATAAATACTTCCATTTAGTGTCTAGAAATCATATAAATGTACAGTATGTTAGATTCTATGACACTCAATCCATGTAAATCACGTTGGATTTATGAACCATAGGTCCAAGTCCATAGATGGTCCTAACACTGTAACTCAGATTATCCCTAATGAGATGACCCTTAAGCGATCTATAGGTAATTATCTCAGATATAAGTATGTTCTCGGTATCCATTCAATAAGAAATTCAATATCCAAATCTCCAACAAGAAATTAGAGTTTAGTAATGGTGTATCCAACCAACCCAAAGGGGTATCCTAGGTGCTAATTGGGAAAGAAAAATCGTCCCTTAGTGTATCTCAAATCATTAATGGAAGCATCCTGCCCAACACCACTATCATGTAAGTCTAATAATTTTGATTCTATGAAGTACCTCTAATCATCCCAATAATATCAATCATGTAGTCTCAATAGCCAGGTCCCAGGAAAGATGTATGAGAA
This sequence comes from Viscum album, assembly GCA_963277665.1. Taxonomy (NCBI): domain Eukaryota; kingdom Viridiplantae; phylum Streptophyta; class Magnoliopsida; order Santalales; family Viscaceae; genus Viscum; species Viscum album. The sequence goes on from OY728153.1 coordinate 45,927,379, forward strand.
TCTCAATAATATAATAATTAAATAAATGGATCAAAAAGCCAAATCATATGATGTACATGTGGGAGTCCCGATAATAGATTGTATCGCTTCAAACCCACGATACAATGTACCAATAACCACCTCTAGAAATCATTTCTACATCAACTTTAGTCGAGAGAAAGAATAATTAAAAGAGTTCCGATGGCCAGACTTCTAAACACATCACTACTATCAAACAATCTCGGGCTTCCATGTTTGGTATACGTCCTAGATGAAACCTGCTACCATCTGCACCGAAAACCATATACAACATCACTACTATCAAACAATCTCGGGCTTCCATGTTTGGTATACGTCCTAGATGAAACCTGCTACCATCTGCACCGAAAACCATATACAATAGGTATAGGTTTTTCAACCACCAGGTTACCCACTTGGTTCAACTAGATTAGTACTCTGAAGATACATATTACTCAATATCCTCGAGGCCCATACTTGGGCAGTGGTATTCCTCTTGTAATTCTCTGGTCTGTATTGTAGTTTCATAGGGATGGTGTACACCTGAAATCCATTTTTTTCTATCTAATTTTCATCCCCCTAGCCTTATACTAGGGTTTTAATTCCTTACTAAGTCCATTCTCACATCCTGATAGGTCGAGAGGCTACTCAGTGTCTCAATGTTAAAGTCTCAACCAAAATAAGATGAAACATGAGGCTAGCACACATGGGTTTTTAGTGACCCCTAGAATTAATCTAATATAATACCTAATTTAATTAATTAAAAAGTCCATTGAATAAATAGAACATGATGTATCTCCCGTAAAGGATATCTTAAGCATACATGTAATACCATAAACATGAAGAAATTCAAAAAGGGCAGGTTTGGAAAACCACTTACCTTTATGAATCATTAAATTTATTTTATAAATTATGATAGTAGATTCCATGTCCAATTCTTGCTCAACTTAGTTCTGTTGGTTCCTTTCTTACAAAAAACCCACCATAAAAAAATATTTTTATAACGTTATAATAAATTAATTAAAACCTAACTATTAAATTAAGATAAAAAATATTTCTAAATTCATTGTGGAGACATACCTCAATGGAACGACATGTAGAAATATATAGAAATACCTTTAGGTAATCCTCTTCTTAGGTAGAGTAATAACCCCAGCATCATTATCTGATTCAACTATGCTTTGGTGTAGTCAAGACCAAATCCCTAATTCTTTGAACCAATGTTAGAGGAAGAAGAAAATGAATACAACTATGAATACTAGATTTGAAGGATAAATTAAAGTATTCAAACACCCCATAAGGTGTCCTATTTTGACCAAGACTGAGGGACCACACCCATGGAAACCTGATACGGTTCCCCACAAGTCATCAATCATGGATCTCAAACACCAAAGGCTGTCGATTATTAGTGAGGGCATGTGGTGCATCCCTGGAGAGACTATGAACACATATCAGAGAAGAAAATAGTAGAAATAACTAGATAAAATCCATAGTAGTGAGAAACAATAATGGAAAGTATAAACAGAATTGTAAGAATGAATAAAATGCAGTAAAGGCCCAAATGGTTATGTCATACATGCATCATCAATCGCCCATTTGGATGACCATATATATACCTGATTATATAAAACAAACAAAAACAAAATTTTAAGGATACACTACCCACACTGAGAAAAACCACATAATTGATATCCAATACATATTTGATTCATCCTACTATATCAATCTCGATCTTCATCCCAACCTATGCTTACAACCAAATGAGCATATGATCAGGTACCCTAGTGTAATAGTAACCCAAGTAGGGTGTGAGTACAAAACTATGTAGGGAACAACCAACATGGTACTATACATATCCAATAATATGAAGTGTATATAAATGTGTTCTACTTTTAGGATTAGAATAATTAAAAAAATAATAGCTACTATAAATAATCTAAAAAACATTATCATACAAGGCATTCTCAAGGATAATGATCGAGATGACTGAGAAACAACTTGGAATAGGTTCCATCATGTATTTCTATAAATCTATATATATATATATATATATATATATATGATTAAGTTTATAAGTAAAATATGTCAAACTGTAGTCGATCCTTGAGTCTGAAATCCTGATCATCTTGAAATTCTTTTGAAAAAGAATTGAGAAAGATGTTATATAATTCACTCCATGTGTAATTAAGTTGATCATTGGGTTCGTAATCCTAATATTAGATTCCAAAATTTTCCAGCATTTGAAATCTATTTAAGAAATCTACATTTCCATAGGCAGCACATGGCCAAACTTTAAGATTTAATGTACTCTCCTCCCATCACTATATTAAACTATTTTTTCTATTATACGTACATATTCTGAATGGTCACTGAGCTGGATGACATTCCACTCAAGCCATGTAAATATGTTCTCAGGTCTGAGCCCTCAGTCCTAGTATATAAGTATTCACAACATCACAACTCAGATAATTTGAAATGGGATGAAACTTAAGTAATTTATAGGGAAATATATCTACATCAATGTACATGATAAATATCCATTCAATAAATGACTCACCATACCACTTATAGACATGTATGGTGAGGGTATAAATGGATCATCTGCCTAACCCTAGGGAGAATCCTAGGCATCATTCGAGTGAGCATAAACATCCTTGAGTATATCTAAAATCAATAATTTGGAGTATCATATCCATCACCACTATCATGTAAGGACCATATGCCAGATCTTGAGATGTAAATCTCATCATCCATAAAATATCAATCATGTATGCTCAAAAATCATATCATTAGAAGTACATATGAGTATCCTAATAATATAACAATAAAATAAAATTCTCAAAATCTAGATCACTAGAAGTACATCCGGTCATCCCTAACACATAACACATCACATCGGGCCCACTATACATAATACCATGAAACAACTATTGCAATCATAGGTTTATCAATTTTAATTGAGTGAAATCATAAATAAAAGAGTGATGGTTTCCAAATGATAAATCCCACCACTTATATCATATCTTATAAGGAATTAAAGTTTTTTATGGATTCTAGTTGACACTCATTACCAACTCTACCTAATCTCATACACACTAGGTTGGATTTTTTCAATAACAAAGGTATCCACTAGGGTCCCCATGATCAATACACCAAATTGGAATCCTACTCATGGTCCTCGAGGTTAATACATGTGTAATGGTATTCCAATTTGAATCCTCTTGTTAGTACCACGGTCTCTCAATGATGGTATATACAATCAATCCTATTTTGGTCTCCCTATGGTTCATCCATCTAGGTTTTTAAAAAGTTTGAAATGAATTTCCATGTACAGTATCACCTACAGAGAGGTATATAGGCTACTTACTATCTCAATGGATATGTCACTTACACAATGTGCTAAATAATCAAGCCACCACATATGGATTATTTGTGACCAATGATATTAATATATTAAAATATTTGATCTAATTAATTAAAATTCAATTTAATAAATTGAATAAGAGGAATGGACTCATGGGAGAGCCCATGCATTCACATAATTCCATAAATAATCATATATAGAAATGGTGTAGGTATGATACAACACCTACCTTTAAGAATAATTACACTAATTTTCCAGAGGCCAACAGTAACTACCATGGCCTTTCCAAGATAAAATAAATGGGGTTGGGTATATTCATGAAACAAACCAACCATAAACTAATAAAATTATAATTAATTAAGTAAAACTCAACAATTTAATTAACATCTTAATCCTTTATAAATTCACCATGGGAATGTACATAGAAAAAACAACACACAATGAAGTGTATATAACCTCTCGAGTTATTATATTTCTAAGCAGAGTGAAACACCCAATATCTGTGTCCAATTTCACCATTCATTAGTGGAATTAGGACCATAATCCCTAACCAGTGGAATAAAATAAAGCGGAGGAAGGGAAATAATACAACAGAGCATAATACAATCATAGGATTACCTCAAGGTATCTAATGCATCTAATAGTGTCTAATTATAACCAAGAATGAAAGAGAATTCCAATGGAGTAAGGGGTATGAAGGGTAGTAGAAACACAAGAATAAAGTGGAATGAAAGAGGTGATTACCCTCTTAATGCTCGTATGGATAAAAGGTCATTTCACCCTTTTTTGTGATCCAAATGGTTTGTTCTTGCAGTGTTTCAAATCATGACCCAAATGATTGCGTATACTATTTGTGGAACACTGTTCTTCTCATGATTTTAGTGCATGTGTGACATCTAAGACCCAGTTCACTAAATAGTAATCGATCCCAGTTGACCACATGTCCTAATGTGTAACTCCCCATATATTAGAGGCTTCCGAGAAGTTGTGAGGGTCTATTTTGAAAAATTGGGAAGACTGTACCCTCATGGCTAGAGAGTAGATCATTAGTATAATCATATTTATCAATAGAGTAAGCATATAATTAACTGAACAATTTATGATTAAATATCCATTATATAAAAAATCATGTATAATCATCCATTAGTTTCAAATAAAAATAATTATCATGGCATTCTATTCATTATACTCATAATACATGGAAACAAAAATAATGTAGAATAAATGTGAAAAATTTACAAAAATAACAAAAGAAACTTTCAATATATTACATCATGAGCCGAAATTCCAATCATGTGATTCTATGCTCCTATGAAACAATCAAAAAGGTTTCTGCAAGTGGGAGCTTTCCCATTTACCTACTTACATATATGAAGTCTGTATAGGTACCCAATGGTGGCATGAATTGTGTACATGATAAAACCTAATAGGCCACCACTAATGGTGTCTATAATATGGGTAGTCTATTAATATAACGTGAATATGTTTATAGATATAACAGGTTTACGTGTAATAAAAGTTAAACTGATATTATCATGTCTATCAAGTGTCAACATGATAAATTAAATAAATCATACGAGACATCAATAAGAGCAATGGAATAATCAAATCAGCCTATTCCATGTAATAATGTGTTTTTAAAACATGCGATAGGATCCAAGGTGTTGGAATCTATAGGGAAAATAAGTGAGCATGATCTATGGAGTGGAAATATCCATTACATCTAGGTATAGTATATAAAAAAGGTAAACCAAGTAAAATGGAACCAAGGAGTATAAATGTCCATGAAATCCTAATATGATCATTATATCCAAGTAGTAGTAATGTAAAATTCATCCTATAATGTCAGGAAAAGAAGTTAAACTGGATTCATGGAGCAGAAATGTGCACGACATCCATGTAATCCATATATCCTAGATCCCAAGAGTATAAATGTCTGAGGCATCCTAATGTGTCTTGTAATTTGAAACCATGGAGTAAAAATGTCCAACACATCCTAATATAATATTCAACATGATATAAAGAGTACAAATTTTCAATCCATCTGAACATTTCAATTCAGTAGGATCCATGGAGTAGAAATATCCAAGTCATCCAAGTAAGTGGGATACAAAGAGTATAAATTTTTATGGAATCCAAATATGGTTGTTGTATCAATGGAGTTTAAATTTAGATGGTATCCTTACCAAATAATTAACCACCTTTTTAACTATTATTTTAACCAGTTCACTAATCCCTTTGTTATCATATACAATGAAAGGTATTATCCATTTCAAGCCATTCAAATAAATTTAAAAGGTGTTATAAGTTGTTTAGAACCTTCAGCAACTCACTTTACCGCCTCATTGAATTACAAATTGTATAATTTGGGAACTCCACAACCCGAGGGTTGAATTATAGTGTTAACACGGTGGGACCGACCCCATAGGAAGTTTAGGATGAGTTAAAAAACCTCCACCCATGATAAATGTTTTCAGGACATAACTTTAACTTGAATATATTATTTATCTCTAAGTTTAATTAATTAATAATGAATATTCTAGAATGTCCAGTGTGCGGAATAATGGCTCAAAGCTATAAATAGATATAATTTTACGGAAAAAATATATAACACATAGAATATCTTATTATAGGAACACTCATCCATTCATAGCCTCTTATTCGATCTAGAACAGAAGAAAATGGAAGAATTAATGAACACCCTCAAGAATATGGAATAAAAGGCATGAACAAAATAGTGTCATTGATAGTAAGTAAAATAGTGAATTATTCCTAAGGAATGAATAAATAAATGGTGGATATCCAAATACATGAGTGAATATTGAATCATATTCAGGATTAAAGTGTTTTGGAAAATCCTCGGTTGGGTTTTGATGGGATTTATCAATGTGATAATTGTGTGGCCATAGCTAGAGAATAAATGAAATAATAGGAGGGTTTAAAATGAGTGTATTGGAAATAAATGGCCATATACCCTTTAAATACATGGTTACATGGTTTGGACACATGTTTAGACAAACCATTTTCCAACGATCCTCCCAACTCTTCCAAAATACCATCTCACAAGATCATGGTCAACGGTTACACAAACTATTCACTAACCATGTGTTTTTCCACTATCAAAAAGTCTATATAATTTTCATGGGTGTTCAACTTGGGTCTCATGGTTAGGGAAAACCATGAACCCCATATTTTTCACAGAAATTTCTCGTATAGTTATTCATAAAGGGTATCCTGAGTCACAATGTTTCTAATAACCATGCATCCAAACGGTATTCTCAAAAAATCCGGTCTTCGATATTTTTACAAGACCCATACACCCTCGTTTATTCTATAACTTCACTAGGAGCTCACATTAGGTCAAAAAAGTGAAACTAAATTTGAAATAGAAATTTTATATACCTTAAAAAATGATGGAATCTCAAAATCTTCCCCCCAAAATGACCTTATTCCCGGAATTTCTCTTACAATTTTGGAAAACATTATATGAGAATAAATCCCTCCATTCAGAATTTACATCATCCTCCCACTCCTAAGTATAGTCTTACACATATCTGTACAATAATAGATCCCATACTAGAGGAACTAACCGACATAAGAGAGCCTTTATGCCTCGATCAACAATATGGATAAGATGTTCCTAAAAAGATGTATATACATATAACTCAACCTCATTAGGCTAAATAATATGTTATAAATCATAATGCTATCATTAGAGATTAGGTATTTGGATGATTTCTTTCATGGCCCATTACCTATGAGGTAACTACAACTGATAGACTACAGACCATATTCTCTCAAGAATCATGAAGGGACAAACATAATAAGGTGATATCTTCCCTTCATTCTGAATAATTATATTCCTTAGTCTTGGAAAAACTCCAAAGAAAACCCAACTTTCTATAATGATATCTTTTGGATAACTATGACTATTGGAGTATGATTTCTATATAGATTGATATATAGACATCTAATTCCTAATAAGTTGAACCTTCTCTGAGGCATCCGAAATGAGTTTCGTAACTAGTAGTGTTTTCTTTCCTACCTCTAACCAAGATGGGGGTGAATTGAATGGACTACCATATAGGGACTCATACGGATCCTTCTGTATGGTATCTTGGAAGATATTATTATAAGAGAACACATCGAGAGATAAGTTAATCTCTAAGTAACCTAATAAATTAAGGATTCATACTCATAATATATCCTCCAAAACCTATATCATACACTCGAAATGATCATTAGTCTATGGGTTATATCATGTACTCAGTAGTAAAGGTGAACCCAGTTCCCTCTATAACCACTACCGAAATCTTGATTTGAAATGAGTATCTTTATCAAATAAAATAAAATGTGGAACCCAATATAGGCATATAATCTCATGAATTTAGATCATTCCAATCTCTTCCACTGAAAGAGTCTTCTAAATAAGAAAAATTGGGAAAACTTTTCAACTTATCTACAATTACACATATAGAGTGACTACCCCAAGGTGATCTTGGAAATCATGACCCAAAATCTATGGTGGCTTCATCCCATTTCCACTCAAGAATAGATAATTTCTATAAAATCCAAACTATTCATCGATTCATTAAATTCATCTTTTAGCAAGTATAAAACTGAGCAACGAACCCAAAAATATCTAGCTTCATCCTCAGCCACCATTGATGATGGCATAAGTTATGATATATCGTGGTAATATCAGGATGAACAACCCATAAAGAGGCATCGTACTCGCAAATAAACTCATATCAAATGTGTCTATGAACCCACACATGTCCATGGATGAGGAAGATGTTATTATCATCAACAATCCAACCAATAGGTGGGGAAACTCCAATAACACTCTCGTATAGGATCAAGCCCTGAGAATCAGATAGTTTCCTCATCATCAATATCTTCTAAATTGATGACGCCACTGATAACAATGCAAGTATATAATTTTTATAATGGTATTTAACCTCTATAAGAACCTACAAAAAGAGGTCCATGATCTTCCACTCGCTCTTGGCCTCATAAAACATTTTTATTTGAGTCCTCCTGCTCAATGCATCAAAAAATTCATTCCCATTTATATGCTTATAGGAAAGCTCAAGGTTAATGTATAGTAAGTATTCATTCCACCCTTATTGAATAAGATTCAAGTAATGTTGTGTAAATATATAATTGATGATTTTCTGTTCACATTTAATCAAAAAATTCTCTCCTATTAAATAAATCATTCAACAGTGAATTTCTTGAATCACATAGCCTATCTTGAGATCATATGTTGGGTAGTTCATCTATTGTGGTCTCAATTAAAAATAACTTTATGCAAAGACTTGATACTCCTGAATCATCCCTACACCTATCCTAATACCTTATGCATCATAATATATAGTATAGTTTCTACCCAAAAATGGTAGAATTAGGATTGGTACTAAGGTCAGACTCTCATTCAGTTCATGAAAAGTTATCATACAGGCGTGTAACCATGAGAACTTCACACCATTGTTAGTTAATATTATAAGAGGTGCTTCTATGTGTGAGAAGTCATGTATGATTCACCTATAGTATTTATCATTCCATACGAAACTCTATATGTCAATTATATTCTTGTCCTACTCCAAGGAAACAATATCCCTCACCTTATATGGATTAACTAAAACTCATGTCTCAAATATAATATGACCCATAAAATTAATATTATCCATCCAAAAGTGGCACTTTGTGAGATTATAATATAACATATTCTCTTTCAATGTAACAAATATGCTATCAGGTTGTTTGGAATGGTTGTGTATATTATGAGAATATACCAGGATATCATTCATGATTATAATAATAATTTAATACAAATAAAAATAGAAAACATGGTTCATCAGTACCATGAAAATAGTTGGCACATTCTTGAGACCAAAATGCATAAACAGATACTTATATTAACCATACCTTCTATGAAATGTTTTATAAGGTATTTATGGAGGTCATACACACACATGATGAAAACATAATCTCATATCAATATTCAAAAACACTGTAACTCCTCAGAGCTGGTTAAAAATATCATCTATTCAATGAAAAGGATACCATTTCATAACCATAAACTAGATTAATTTCGATTAATCCATGTATAAATGTATATTTACATCCACCTTCATGGTAAAAAGGATTGGAAACCCCTATTAGGAATTATTGGTATACAAAAACCCATTTTCTTCTGAACACACCAGATTCTTATTGAGCTCATAAAACATAGTATTATCCATCCTATGTAGAGGAATGGATACCTGTGTAGATCTATGTACTAGATTGATTAAAAACTATACCCTTCTCTCAAGATTTAGTCCTATAAATTCAACCATGAAAACTTCCTTGAATTAATCAAACACAGGATGGATGTTTTCTTTATATCATCCCTGATCATCCAGATATAGTCTAGAAATCAAGATGTTCATCCCATATAGCCCTTGATTCTTAAGTCTAGCTTGACTCTCAAAGACATCTCATTCACACTTGTGAATAAAAAACCTCGGTATATTGATTTGAAGTCACCCTCTAGTGATAGAAATCAATATATTCATGCCATAGAACCAATAATTATATACTGAAAATGAAATTGAACCTTGTAATCTCAAGGAAGAAGTTTTACAAAATTATGTGACACCCACCAACCTCATGGGTGAACTCTGTACACTGGATTACACTCTCTAATTAAATACCCAACAGAGTATCATGTGTCACCATTCCATTGGAAAACTAAAAATTAGTCCCAAGGATCTCTACAATAGGTATGGATTTCAAATAATGAGATGTGCCTATATCAATAAAATAAAATATATTAACGTGGAGGCTACTAGAATTGTACCTCTTTGAGTAGATGGTCTAGAACTATGCTCCTCGGGTATCTATTGTACTGTATATATCTAGAATGAACTATGTACTGAAGATATTCCCTAACCAACCAGATCATGGTTTCTTAGTTTTCATTGTATGTGTATTATCTATCTAACATTACCTCAACCAATACCTCATTCTAATCAGTCGGTCTCACATTAGAAACCTTCGGGTTAAGACATTGTGGAACCTGCACCTGAATTTATTGTTAATGAGATCCATCTATCACAAGTTATTGGAGAAATGTTTTGTAGAACTTATATTGATGACCAATCATATAGTAATTTTAGATCTTAACTGGGCTCCTATCATATTGGATCCTCTTGTGTACCTACCTCCCACACTGATGTCAGAGGACAAAACTACCATCATTCATGTTATGGATGGTATTTTCCTCACAATATGTATCAAAATGTTTTTTTGGCCACATTACACTAAGACACTTGGTTAAGTGTCTAATCTACTTTTCTCTGCGCCCCTATCATCCCTTAAGTTGTGTTTAGTAATGAGAACATGATAAATTATTTCTATCATGGTAGAAAGCCGAAAAATGTTCACCTATGACCAGATGACATACATGATACCATCCTTGATATTATTATCTTTCACTACCTCTTGAACAAATAATATATGTTATAAATTATAGATATTCATGAAAATGTATGAATATCCCTATGTAATAATGTTGCATTCTTCATATACATAAACTCTCTTTCTCTATCATCCCTCAATGTCTTGGGATAAAATAACAATTATAGGTTGTTTCAAAATACCTCCAATCCATATAAAAATAAATATATGTCTAATTAATCACATCCCATCCTCTTTTGGCATAATATCAAAACATTTATGTTGAGATCCTCAATCTACTCTCTAGATGTCTCTCAGGATCCTCAAAGATTCATACCATGGAAACTACCCTTCACTATACAACCATTAGTCCGCCATCCCACAAAAACAAGGGTGGATTATACTATTAAAACACAAACATCGACTAATCCATAGTCGGGGAAGGTATCGTTTCTCTCTGAATGGCCTATATAAAGAGTAAAAAACCCTCACAAAAATGGGTCTTGGCACCCATGTCATGTATAATATGGGATTATTAAAGACAAACTATTGGAGGTACAATGGGAGCCTTGGGGACCACCACCATTGAAGTATGGTGGTCACCAGCCTCTTTGTCCATTACTGGTGGTCATCGAATTGGCATATCTCTACAAATTCCTATCGCAAAAATCAGGAAAAATTTGATAACATCAAGATAACAGATACATAAATAACATAGGAACAGGAATTCATAAATACACATCACACCCCTCTACCGGCTCATAAATACATGTATATTTGACCTAAAATCATACGAGATGTTATAGATACTACCAACTTCCCAAAAATAAGGTCAGGATAGGGCCAAGTTATCTTTTAAATGTATAGGGTCAAAGTATATAGGTTTTAAATTTTAATTTATAGATTAAAAACCCTTTAAATTTAAATTATAATCATCATTTAGGGGTGACCTTTCGTTTAAGAAAATTAGTTTCATTTAAATTCATTATCAATTATTATGAAATTATCATTAAAATTTTGTATCATATGGACCTCCACATACAATTTATAAGTGACCATACACCTTTATAAATTGAATTATGGCATCCATTTTATCCTAAGAAGTGATTTACCAAGTCCATGTATCAATTGTTAGCACAATATCATGGATAATGAAATAAGGTACAAAAACATTCTAAAAGAAATGAGAAAAATTAGTAAATGTGTCATGTCATAATTCATGACATATATATCCTTATGTGCCTATATTGATTGATGATTAAATATTTCCTTTCCTTGTTAAGAAGATGTCAAAAATCCATAATCATAAGGAACAAAAAAATAAAGTGACTCACCAAATGGTGAAATCACAGGAAATATAATAAGCACAATCTAGAATAACATGTTCCATTGCATTAAATTTGTATTTTCCGATATGTGGGTTAGCTACTCCTAGGAACATCTCTTTACCAAAATCCGACACATCACATTTCTCCTTCCTACCATCCGAAATAGTAAAAAAGGAAATGAAAGGGAAATAAATACCTATGATACCACTTTTTATAGTCCCATTACTAGTTCACCAAGTAGTAACCAAACTTGGTTGGCCACATTTCCACCAGAGTGCCTCACTGTACGCTAGAGGCCTTTGAATGGAAATTAGATTTTATGGTAGAATAGTGGGGATAAAATACCCTCATGGATAGATTTTTTGTACAGGAGTATAATCATATCATGAAATATTTAAAAAATACAAATAAATGGATAGATGATTAATGAATATACATTATATAAATAACCATGTAATCTCGTCCATCAGTGTCATATAAAAATGATGATCATGTAATTTTATAAAAAATATATGAAATACATGGAAACATGCATCCAATACAGTACATTTGAGAAAATTACAAAAATACGGAATGAAACTATCTTAGATAGTTTCATGAGGCCAAATCAGGGTGCAGTTATCCTCGTATCCTATTAAAAATTCAATCACAAATTCGATATAAAGATCTTTACCATGACCCAACTATCATCATTTGATTTAGTCAAGGTACCCAACGAATGAAAAAATAGGGTATGATATAACACTCTATAGGACTCCCCCAGCAATATCTATAAAAATAACATTATGTGTATATAAGCTTAATGAGTGTATATATATAATATGAGTAGAAGAAATAATTGTATAAGTGATTTTATCTAGTCTATCAAGTCTCACTTTGATCAAGAAACAAAATCATAAGGACAATTTATAAAAAATAGAAAGTATCAACATCGACATAAGTCGTTTAATCATGTATCATCCCATGAAAGGTTGAGTAAAACAATTCTCCTTAAGACACACCATAACACAAAGTAAAAGACAACAGGGGAAACACAACGAAGAAGATACCACATAAAAATACCATAAATGGAAAGCACTACTAAGATGATATAGTCATATAAATATAGTTATATCTCAATAGAACATATTAAAAGAACATCTATGTATACTCACAAAACATTCCATGATACACGGTCTCATCCACTTCCAGCTACATGGTTCCATTTATAGCATGCTCGTTTCAGGAGATCTCACTAATCGAGTTATCTGATAGAAGAACATAAAATAGGAATACTGAATGTACCTAAGAGAACATTATGGTATCGACAGGTTACATAGTTTCCCATATACATTTGTTCATGCTATGACATAAAGTGTCGGCAACACACAGTGTGCCCATAACAAAGAGAGTGTTGATAAGACCTGGTGTTTCGGTAACACACATATTGCTGGTAACACATGGAGTATCGATAATTCATGCATCCCCCAAGTCACGTAGTCACCAAGTCACAACCAAACATCAACCACTGTAATATACTTGAAGCACAATCATCACGTATTGTCATATTGCTGGCCCGCATGCATGGGATGACTTTTATGCACCGTAGAAAGTTTGTCGGATCGCATGAATCCACATGGTCAGCACGAAACCACCACATTCAACATGAATGTCCACTGCATCCCAGCTCCCCTATTGCCTACTATCATTACGGTCTCTATGCGGACCACAACCGTGTTTGCAGCTCCTTTCAACGCTTCCACGGTCACCACCTGCACCACTGCTCTAGCCACGGGCTCCCATGTGGACCCTCAAGGATGCTTTCATCCTCTAATGGCCATCACATGTGGCCCTATTTCATCCTCTGCATCCATATGAAGCCACCTCTACTATTGTTCGCTGGTGTCAGTGCTCCGATAACTTCTTCCACAGGCCACCAGTTCTACTATAGTGCAATATTTTTCAAAACGGAGGCACATTTATGATCCTTGGGACAAATTATTCATTGAACAATGATCTAATCTATATCTCAATCCATTTAATCTTAATTCACTCAACTAAAAATGTCTCCTAACCCACATTGATATGACCATCACTTTTTTCGTCACACCTTTGTCATGCCTTGCCGATATCAGATCAACAATATCGGATCATTGTGCCAAGGATTGAGTGTGTGATGATTGAACGATCACAAAATGTCGGTTTATGGGACAAATAAGAAATTCTTGTGATGGAAAAATAATGGGGGGGGATCATAAATCAGAAACATGAACAGACCCTGATTGACATTCGTGTTGATCGTGGTTCGTTGCAATTAGAAAAAAATTTGAAATCCATCAAATTATCACATGATCATTCTACAATCAAAATACCACGAAGGTAAATCCCATCTGACAACAATTAAAGAGCCAAGATCCAATTTCATTGTTGATTGTTCTGTGTTCATCATGTAATTTTTGAATGAGGAAAGGAAATCAAATTAAAAATGCCCTACCTCAATTCAGTTTGGTCACTGATGAAGAATATGTGTCACATCATTGTCGTGGGTGAAGATCCTTTGAATATGAGGTATTTCATTGATCTATGATCCATGATCCACCACCTTTTGTCAAGAGATCCCTATATCTTTACCATGGTGGAATTTTGGGGTTATGGTGATAACCCAGAATTCTGTGAAAATTGTGTATTGAAAGAAAATGTGTTTTTGTGTTAAGAATAAAATATATTAATGATGTCTACGTCCAAAAAATATATTTTATATCCAGCCTGAACTGGTCAATGTTAGGCCTCACCAAAGGAAAAAACTGCCTAATGAACTAAACGGTTGTCTTGGATTTCCATTATAATTTAACATTTCTGGGTTATTGTGATTTTCAAATAGAATAATTTAATTAAATTATTTTATTTACAGTTACATCCATTTTGGGTATTTCCATGGAAGACATGGACCAACTAAAATTAGTTCATATAAAAGGTAAATTCCATGCTCTGAGCTCAGAGGTTCCCTCAAATTTCTAATTTAGGCACTTGTTTAAGAGTTATTACACTTTTCAGAAAAGTCATGTTCACATGATATTAAAAACATATCTTTTTTTAGAAAATCATTCATAGCACATCAGGCCACAGAATCTCCTGTTGCTTCAGTGCATGGTCTCATAATTTTTACAAATATTTTTATAAAAGTATATTAGGGAATACTTGAGTCATTACAGTCTCCCCACCATTGGGATTTATGTCCTCAAAATCATAAATAATTGTCTACTCAAACAATTGAGGGTAATTAGCACAACTATGTGCCTTCCTCTACAATGTACTATCCTATAGATTCCTATGATACCACTGAATGTTCACCAGAGGAATCAACTATCCTCAAAGTATCCCCTTCTATCGATTATTCATCTCCACTAGGTTCTCTCTTAAAGTGTCACCAGTAACTGATTTACGATGAACCATGCATGTATCTCCTCAACTGATACTCATTGAAGACATCATGTACCCGAACATATTGAGGGGGTAGATAAATGTGGTTCGCCACCTCACCAACTATATGCATAATCATCAAAGGTCTAATGAACCTCGAAGATAGATTTTCCCCATGGAAAAATCTTCATATCCCACATCAAGGAGAGACCCCAAGGAACACATGGTATCCCTCCTCAAACTCTAGAGCCCCCAATAGCCTATCAGAATAATATTTTGGATTTCTATTTGCAGTCTTCATCTTCTCCTGGATGACATGAACCTTTTATGTATTATCCTGCACCAAATCCCGGACCATGAGCGCCAACTCTCTTAGGTCAGTCCAACAAAGTGGTGACCTGAAGGGTCAACCATACCATGCCTCGAACCGTGTCATACCAATGGAGGATGGGTAGCTGTGGATGTAAAAAAACTCCACAAGATGTATTTGAACCTCCCAAATGCATCGAAAACATAACACTCATGCCTATAGAATTTACACCTGACCCTAAATGTCCTTCTCCATTTTGTCATATATTGGGGGATGAAATGCCATGCTCAAGCATAACTCAGTCTCAAACACCTCCTGAAATCCCTTATACAACCAGGATGTGAAGAAAGGATCACGATATGAAACAATCATTGATATAACTCCATGGAGTTGGACTATCTCCTACATGAAGAGGTGTCCCAAGAACTCTATTGAAATCTGCTATTAGATAGGTAGGAAGTGGGATGATATAGTGAGTCGGTCAACAATCACATATATTGTATTGGACCCCCTAGATGGAAATGGTAAACCCATCATGAAGTCCATTGTTATTCCCTCCCATTTCAATTTCATCACCTCAATGGGTTGAGTCAAACCCAGTAGAACCTAATGATCAGCCTCCACTTATTGACAAGTAAGGAATTGAAACACAAACTCTGAAACTTCCTTCTTCATCCCTAGCCACCAAACTGACAACAGAGGACATGTTAAATCATTTCCACACCAAGATGTTCCATTAATGGGGATGAATTGAACTCCCTGAGAACCTCATATAGCAATGCCATTTGTATCTTCATGCTTCCTCTAAAAATAATTACATTCTCCCCACCATTCAAATATCCATCAAGGTCATGCCCTGTAGACATTTCATCATGTAGATCATCATAATCTGTATCCCTAATTTGTGACTCCTTGACTCATCGTAATAGTGGAGGGGTGAAAACCATTGAATAGAGATATGTTACTCAAATTTTATATACAATAGATATATTCAACAAGATTAACTACTCGGATTCCCTATTTAGAAACTACAAGATAGATCTCATACTCAGAGCATTTGTTACAACTTTCCTCTTCCCATGAGTATAGAAATTATCCATGTTATAGTCCTAGAGGAACTCTATCCACTACCTCTATCTCAAGTTCTAATACTTTTGAGAAAAGATATACTTGAGGCTCTTTTGGTCGAAGTTGAAAATAGTCTGTTCAAACATAATATAGTGTCACCACATATTCAATGCAATGACTACTACAGATGACTGAATGTCCTGGGTCATCTAGTTCTGGTCATATTATATCTACTAGTGTGAACCATAGGACGTCAATGCTTGCATATGCATTAGGACACAACCTGTCCTGATTCCTAATTCATCATAGAACACTACATACTCGACACCCTACTCTAGAAACATCAAGATGGGAGTGCTAATAAAACCATACCTCAACCTTTGATGGGTCCATCAAAATTGTATTCTCTAAGATGATATGTCTAAGTTCATAAATATACAATCTAGGGATTCCTCGGGTGAAACAATGGGTCTCACAAATCTCTTTCTATACTAGTCTGCCAACTTCACTCTCAGCTCACGTAGCTCTATGAGAACCGTCTAATATGTTGGTGTACATATTAGTGTCATACCAGGGTGTAGATAAATGTAGAATTATAAATCATAGTGAGGAGGTAATCCTAGAACATCTTCTAGGAATACATCCTTATAATCCACCGTCATTACAGAAAAATGAGGGCTCAAAACACCCTCTGCACTGAGGATCAGGATATCCCACTAAAGAATAATCAGATACACCCTTCTATGTGTGAGTCCATCATGATTTGTAAGGATTTACATTTTTCTATAAAAGGGAAGCATGTATCTATTGTCATGGAAAAATAATACCCTTTTCCTAAAATAATCAATATGATAATTAACTGTGGCCACAAGTCCATACTGAGAATGACATCGTAAGGCCTCGACGCTAATACCAAAAGATCCCAACTAAAACTCTCACCTTTAAATGTTAGGGCATACTGCCCGAACTATTGTGTGATTAGTGGGTCTCCACTAGTATGAGTCTCTAAATATAAGGGTTAAGCTAATGGTTTAACAGGAATCTTTATGTATCATACAAGTAAATTGGTAGGAACGAAATCAATAACACATGTGTCTATCAACTGCATCTAATGTAGAGAGACATGGATCATAACTTGAACCATTCCTAGTGTCATGGAGCCATAAGCCACGATATCCTCCAACTGCCTCCTCCCCGTGTCCTATAGATCCCTGAGACTAGAATGGACCACATAGGGATTGTGGTGGTAACACATCAAAACGTTGGCTACCTCTTACTTCTTCCCCAACTCCTCTACCATGTCCACCGCCTGACGAATCTTTCTTATCGTATCGCTACCACTACCTTAGAGGTTCATCAACTATCTCTCTGAATTCATCATGAATAGTTAGACAATATCATTTGGAATGTCCCTTTCCATTACAATCATAGAAAGGCCTCTTAATCCAGAAAATGGCATGCCCGATTAACTTCTGATGAAACCTCATGTTCTATGTCTTAAATCATTCACCTGCTATTAGTAGATCCTATATACCCAACATCCTATGTGATCACAACCTCATGAGCCTATGATACACATTTGGAATATTTTTATCATCATACAACACCAAAAGTTCCATACATGACTCAGGGTGGAAATTTGTATCCACCTAATCCACTAGGGGTGGGTCTACCAATAGATCAATAGGAGAAAGTTCCACTTGCTAACGATCCTGAAGACAAAATGCTTCATGGCTGGCTCCCCTCAGGGATTCCTCTTCAAACATCATTTCAAACTCCAGACCATGCTTCAGAAACTTTACTATATGGCGTCGTGAATATATCCCACAAGAAAACAGGATGTATCATGGTTAAAATAGTATACCTAGTGAGCTAAATCAATATGGACGTGGAAAACACAACACATTCCTATAAGATTCATGTTCCATTATATTTTACCTAAAAGTAGTTTTTTAATGTACTCAGATGAAAATAAAGTATCTAGATTATTAGTCTATAGATACATCGTCCATAGCACCAACAATAGAGTCATTGGCATGGAATCTAAACTGTAAACACTTGACACTATTTCCCCAAACCAATCTCGAAGACTCCCTGTCCGAAATTAGAATGGACCCTCTCTGATACTACTTTGTCAGGACCGGTCCTAGAGGGGCCCATGTCATGACTACCCCAAGCCCACCATCGATATGAAAGGGGCTAGTTACTAGCACCAATTAGGTATATCCCTCAAATATGAGGCATTTTTTAAGTACCTGTATAGACGCACACATCTCCAAAAGCAAAATTCTAAAATGTAAAAAGACTAATTAGGCAATGCAGAAATACACTAGGATTCAAGAATATAGTTTGATAGAAATGTAAAATGATGTAATCTAAAAATGTTCTAGAATACAAGCCCACCAAAAAAAATATTCCGAAGAACATTTTCATGAACTCGTCTATAGAAAACCCCAAATGAATAGTAGGAATAAGAAATGATGTCTACAGCCCAAGGAACATACCTCAACTATCTGGTCTCTCTCAAAGCACTACCTTGTCCTATTCCACCTCAGACTCTGTCAAAACATTGATGGAATGTACAAGGCACCACACATATGGGAAAATACCATACACGGTTCAGAAAAATAATACATAGTAGGACACCCTAGAACACAAAGTAAATGACCACAGATGAATCATCATGAAGAATATACCACATAGAAATACCAAAAAAGAAAAACACCGCTAAGAATAGATAGTTAGATAAATGAAGTAATATGTTTATGACACATATAATAATAACATATAGGTATTCTCCAAAAAGATTCCAAGATGCGTGGTCTCATCCACTTCCAGCCACAAGGTTTCGTTCATAGCATTCTCTTTCCAGGAGATATCACTCATCGGTCTATCTAATTGAAGCATGTAGAACATGTCTACTAAATGATCAAAATAGAATACTAGGGTCTCAATAAGTTATGTAGTTTCCATGAGACATCTGTTGTCACTGATATACAGAGCTTCAGTAAAACATAGATTGTCGGTAACACATAGAGTGTCAATAAATCATGAAGCCCCCAAGTCAGGTTTTCACCAAGTCACATCCAAACATCAACCACTAGAAACATAATAAATCACACTCGTCATATCGAGTCACGTATAACAAGAATAATATGATCTTGATACATAGATAGGGGGTCCTCCAGACCCATGGATCATTATGGGGTCTTCTCACCCTATTGGAATCATCATCCTAGATAAGGGATAGGTGCCCGAGTAAATATTGGTCAAACCATGTCCACAAACCCTATCTAAGGCACCAAAAAGAGAAGTGAGCACTGACCAGGTCTCTCGGTGTGAAACTTACTCCAACCCACTAACTCACTTTTCGAAACTAGGCTGAGACATCTCACTTTATAATATAGGTCATCCTTTATAAAGGGATCAATATCCTACATCGAACCCTCATAGGAAAAGACCAAGGGTATACTCTAAACATCTTATGATCAAAATAAAAAACCACCTATACATCTCAAAAGTTTTCCATCATTCCAAGGTTCGTAACTCTGCAAAAAGATCATCAAAAAACCTTCTGATTGAATTCTATGACGAATTTAGGGAAAAAATTAGACCCGAAGCTGGTCCAGGTCCAAACCTACGCATCAGACCAGGTCCACCGGCCAACCCATCCCTGTTCGCCTGAACCAACCCTGCCTAGTTTTGCTAACCTAACTTGACCTGGTCCAGAATGAACCAGACTAGCATGATGGGTTGTTGTACCATGACCCACTGGGCCACCAGACCACTAGAGTAGCCCAACTCAATTGATCTATCTCGTGCTCATAGGGTGGATTTCTCACACAGCGTGAGTTCTTCCAGACCGCATTCCTCCACCGAGTCAATACGGCAATGCCACATTCAACATAGACAACCACCACCTTGCAGCTCCCCCATGGCCTTCTGTCATCATGGGCTCCACATGGAACCTATCCAGGTATGTAGCTCCCATAGCCACATCCTCAGTCACCGCCCATGGCACCGGTCTAGTAGAGGGCTCCCATACGGCCCCACCGGGAAGTGTTCCTCCTCCTCTTCCCACCACCTCCAGTCTCAAGTGATGGTGGCACTTCCACAAGCCACTAGTTTTCATCCGGTGCACCGTTTTTTGAAATGGAAGCATTCCTATGATAATTGGTTCACGTTCGTCATTTCCCTAGGCTCAAATATACCACACAATCCATTCAGACATAATGTTACTCAAACGAAGATGTCTCAAAAATGACTTTGATCTATCTGTCACCATCGTTCTCGCACCTCCTTCATGCCATGTAGATATTTGATCTGTGATATCAGATCATTACTCCAAGGATTGAGTGTGGAACAATCAATCAGTCAAAACATGTCGAGTCACAGGACAAATGAAGAATGCCCATGATGAATTGAAAATGGGGGGAGAAAATCATAAATTACAAAGGGGAATAGACCCTGATCGATGTTCGTGTTGATCGTGGTTCATTTCCATTAGAATGATAATCAAAATCCAAAAAATAATCACAAGATCATTCTTCTATCAAAACCATACAAAGGTAAATCCCATCCCACAGTACTGATCGAACTGCTTGCCAATTTTTTTGTTGATTTGTCTTTGTTCATCATGTTATTCATCAACATGGAAAATAAATCCAATAATAAATTTCAGACCTCGATTCAGTTTGATTACTGATAAAGAATAGTCATCGCATCGTTGTAGTGGATGAAGATCCTTCTAATCTGAGGTTCATTGTTGATCGTTGATCCTTGATCCATGGTCTTTTATAAAGAGAGATTGGTATCCTTTCCTCAATGGAATTCTAGGGTTATGGTTATAACCCAGAATTCTCTTAAAAATTCATATTAGATGAAAATGTGTCTTAATGTCAAGAATAAAATATTTCTATTAATATATTTTATTACACTTACATCTAAAAACTATCTTCCACAATTGGTCAGCATCGGCTGATGATAGGCCTCTCCTAAGAAAAAAACCCCATATTAACTAAATGGTGGTCTCTAATTTCAATTACATGTCACAATTTATGAGTTATTATAATTTTAAAATAAAATATTTTCATTAAATAATTTTATTTCCGATAACATCATTTTTGAGTTTTTCCTTAGAATACTCGTGCCAACGAATGTTAAGTCGTACCTAAGGTAAATCCACTGCTTTGAGTTCAACGACATCTTCATATTTCTAATTTGGGAACCCGTTTAAAAGTTACACCACATTTTCTTAAAATTCACACATGCATACTATTATGAACATAATTCTTTTTAATTAATAATTCCATGCACAATGTGCCTCAGAATCACATTCAATCTCAGTGCCTGGTCATTTAATTTTCCCAAATACTTTCTAAAAACATTTCAGTAAAATCTGATTCATTACAATATTCTTATTAAGAAGTATTTTCTTAATTTCTTCTCACTCCGTCACTTTAGTATCACCATATGGCTTGGAGTTCTTAATCAATTACGACCATTGGTCAACCACTCCATCTAAATGGTAAATGGCCAATGTCACCTTCTCCATCTGAGAGTAATGAAGCCCCAAAAAAGATATTCTCCATTGATTTGACCCATAGTTTTTTGACTAGTGTATTGGAGGATTCACTGAATATCGGTGGTCATATCTAGATAAAATTATAGATCACTAGTTCCTCTCACTTAGGAAAAGGAGGGTGTTATAAATTATTCAGGTTTTTGTTAGTATCCCAAGAAAATTTGGTGAGCATCTCTCTGAAATTTTGAACTCCACCTCATAATTCATTGGCGATTTAGCCAAGAAATTGTTCCATTATCCATCAAAAGGGTTTTTGTCTTGGTTTCTTCTAGTTCTAACCATTTTCTAAAATATAAAAAGATAAAATATAATTCAACAAGTCATGAATAAATATTTTTTTCCTTTCTGAAATTAAATCTAAAATCGCATCTTGTATGATCCATGTATTTATAATTTTTATAAAACTATTCCTATTGGGTTCTTTAATATATTTATTCATATACTATGGGTGTTCAATAATTTTATATAATCCTAATTTCAAAATTAAATAAACTATTATATATTACCAACTATAGTGACCCTGCTTTTCCTTACGTAAATAATACATTATTTAAATGATAAAATACAAAATATCATCGCAAAACCGTAATATAAATGTATAGTATCTTAGTAAATTTAGAACCAAACACAATATTTACATAATAAAACATAAAAAATAAATAATTATTTTTTTCAAACATCATAGTGCCCCTCATGTACTCTTTAATATAAGTAGTCGCCTGAGAATTTACATCAATGAATGGGGTGATATAAAATCTCAGTAAGAGGATAGATAAGAACATGAATCAATGTGAAAAGGGTGATAATAATCATCATAATCATAACATAATCATTGGATCATCATCAAAATCATGAGAGGATGCATTATATAGAAGATATGGAATGTTTCAATGTATAAAAATGAAATGTCATCTCTTAGCGGTGAACTCCTAAACATATTTGTGAACAAAGATTACATCATGTTCATGCATAACATATGATCATAATCATAACATCATCATTGTTAAAAAATATAGCATACTTTTAATACATATCTCACCTTATATCATGAGATAAATCACATAACCTAATTCATTTTAGTTCTATATAATTCTTGGGAGCAACTATCACAACATAACATTTATATAATCATGCATGACACATAGAACATATATCAAAATTATACATAAAATAAACCATGGAAAGGATGGGATTAAATACATTAATAATAAATTCAATGAAAAAATTGTTTGGTTAAAAAAGGAATAAAATACTTGTATAGGAATCATCAATATTCAGTGAAGAAGAAACTATCTCAAAAGAAGTAAAGTATGTGTTTCTAGAAAGAATAGTATTTTTTTAAAATATTTTAATTTTTATAATATAAAATATGAAACATGTGTATCCCATAAAATTAAAGTTAATAAGAATCAAATTATATTTGAGTCATATTAAAGAAAATTTCCACTAATATTTTTCAGGAAACAGTAATGACCTAATGAAAGGAAATTGGGTTTTATAATTCCCTTACCTTATATCTGAAAGATTCCTACACATTAATATCTAGAATAATCAAATTAGATAAATTAATTTATTAAAATATAACATATTATACATGTAATTTATTCATTATAATTTTATTAAGTTCATTTTTGATAAATTTTTTGACTTATAGTGTTCAATTTCATCGTTTGAGAGTGTTCATTTTCTTTGTTTCCATGATCGGTTCACTTATATACATGTACGTAAGATTGTGTAAAATGGGGATAATTATCTACAATTTAAATTATTTATTATTAATGAAAATAAATAATTATAACTTTTCCTATATTTTTTTTTTCAAATATGATGATGATTCATTAGATAAAATGTTAATGATAATAGTTTAGATTAATTTTGTTGTGTTTCGATCACAACGCCCTCATTTTGTTTTATTATTTAATATTATGTATATATGTTAGTTACAAAACATAAAAAGTTTTTAAAATACATTTTACAATCTATATCAACCATTATAATGGTTTTATGACAGTCCTTTAAGGTGGTAAAGAAAAATTGGAACATTTTGTCCTTGAAGGTGATAAATCAATACCACGTGGACAACATTTTCATTTTTAGAATACAAGTGAAATGAGAAGGGGTTTTATGATGGATTATTTCATTAAAATAGTAAAATTAAATAATACATAATATTATTGGGTTATAATTCCACTTGTATAGGGGTAGGTGAGGATATAATTATATAAGAAAATAAATTGATTAAAAAAATAAAGGAAAATAAACAAGATTTTTCCTCTTGATTTTTTCTCCTCGAGAACCTCCTTAGGGGGGTTGGATTTGGTATTTTGATGATTCCAATGGCCTTTAGACATGAGGGAGAGTCTTGGTAAGAGTATTGAGTATAAATTGGACAAAAATTAGGGATTTGTAGTTGTTAGTAGAAGAGGCGGTGAGTTGTGGTATTCATTAGGGAGGAGAGAGATGTTTTTTATTTTATTTGTTATTTTATTATTTTTGAAAAAAAATATGAATAGTTTTAACCTTATCACTAAATATATAAAAATAATAATTTTTAGATTGATATTTTGGGATTTTGTCATCTATACATCATCTATGATTCAATAACTCATGTATTTGTTAAATACCGTAAATTATTGTATTTCGTTATTAAAAAATTCAACTATTTCAAAAAATTCTCCAAAAAACACCATAACTATTTTTCAGGAATTAGAATTCAAAAATGGACTCCATTTTATGATAATAATTAAATATATATTAGAAAATTAATTTTTAAATAAAATCATCACTTATTCCAAAAATAAAGTTATTAAAATTATATTTTATTTTATGACACTTCGAAAATTAAATTAAGGTCACGTAAAGTTGTCTTATAATCATAAGACAAACAAATATTAATTAATGAAAATAATCTTTCTTTTAAATCATTATATTATTTATAAAACTATAAATAAACATTTATGTTTTATAAAAATACAAACACTTAATTAATAATTATTTAAAAAAAATATTTACTTATAGTATGATATAATTATATAATATTATCATTTAGAAGATGCCTAAATTTTATTTATAATTTCATTTATGAGGTTACTATTATATTGGTCAAAAAATTATTCGTAACATTCATGTTACTATTCGAAGGGTTAATTTTATATTCAATTGGAATAGGTTCCTTTATTTCTTTAAATATTACTTATTTATTTATTCATTTATGAAAATGTTTCTTTTATTAGGATCTACTTGCTATGTATGTGTTTTATACAATATGAAATAATTTTAAGAAGTGAAATAATTACATTGAAAAAGGTTTAGGTCATTAAAGATTGGTAGTTTTTGGGGTTCATGATTGTTTTATCGGTGTGTGTTTTTTTAACTTTTAATTTGTTTTAAGTTATGTATGACATTACAATTATGTATTGGTATTTATTATTTACTTATGAATATTATTTATTGGTGGTTTGTTATATTTTATCTTTTTCATTACATTCAATCTTGAAGGTAATGCCTCCCATTAAATGGATTATATATCATCGATGTTAGTATTCAACCCATGGATAATTGCTTGTGGGATTAAACAATTATCATCTCTCTCACTTTACTACCAACCTGATAGTAGTAATAATTGAAGGGGTATAGTGATAGAGTTGTGTCAAATATGACAATTGAGATATAGGATGGAGTCTAGAGTTAAGAATTGGTGAGGATTCATGGGTCGATAAGGAAACTGTATCGATTGGGATTATCACATTATGTAAACAAGGGATATTTTCTAAGACACAAGTTTATAGGTACTCATGTCATACGATTAAAGGAGCTTCAGGTTTACTAAACATGATAAGTGATGCAGTTTGTTAGAGGGTAGAGACATAGGTAACAATCATGCATCATGATTTTTCATTCCTATAATTCAATTGAGTAGCCAATGAAAATTTTGATACAAATTGAATTAATTTATTTAAGTATATATATTCCATATTATGTCTTTAAAGAGTCCTTGATGTTTTTAATTTTATAGGAATACCTCTTTGTCAATGGACCTCTCATGTTTGTGAAAAAGATATTCAAAAATATTTTTTAGAATATAATTTTATGGTTGAGGTCAATTACGGTGATACTTATAGGAGGACACTCTAAGAGTTTCAATTCTGAAGTCTAATGAAATATGAAGGCTCTATTTTAGATCAATAGACTCAGGCATGGTTAGAGGATGTCAAAATTATCTTCAATTTGATTCTTTCTTGAAAGGGGCACTGGATTTGATTTGTTGTGGTGATCCTACATTGGGAAGACGGTGGTTATTCTTATTCATTTGGGATCATTAGGAGTAACACCCCATGTTTATATGTTATGTCACTTTTTAAATTTAATATCCTTGATAGCTTATGTTGCACAGAACATCGAGATTAAATGAACAATGATATTCTATTAATAATAATATTTAAAATGAAATTATCTTTTATCTGTCAAATTGGTTTTTGTGAAAAGTATTGACTAGATTATGAAAATATATTATTTAATAAATTAGTTACCAGTTAATTAGAAATAAATATAAAAACCAATTTAATATATAAAGAAATGTTTTGTAAATAAAACTATTATGAGACTAAGGTGTTTTATTATAATAAAATAACTTAATTAATATCAATTAATTATATTAAATAAATTTATATATAATATATTATATATAATTTTCAATGTTTATCCTATTTTCTTCTGAATCATGATATAGGAACAAATTAAATTTTACACATAAAATTTGTATTTCAACAAAAGAAAATATTACCTCCTTTTGATGTCAGGCGTATTTTAAATATAGTTTTTGAAACATTTATAAATTATATTTGAAAAAAAATAAAATTCTTATTTGATGTTAGAACATAAAAATTGCTTTGATTGAAATTTTTTATTTTTATGATTAGTTTCATGTTTTTATGAATACTGTAGAAATACTGAATAAAAATTTAAAGTAGTATTTTTATCTTATAGTGTTCAATTATTTTTATGATTTGTTTCAAAATATAATTAGATGATTTTTTTATAATTTTATACAATTTAGTTTATTGGTATCTTGTTCACCATGAATGTGGATATAAAAAATATTTCAATCTTTTGAACATTTTCACATTGAAAACACATATTCTAGTTCTACCAATAGAATTATTATTAAATTAATTTTATCAAATTATTTGATTTTATTTTTGATAAAAATGATTCCATGATTTTTTTCATAAGGTTCAAATTTATTAAATCATTCTATTTTATTTATGGATAGTATTAATTGATAATTTAGTAATTTTTATTAACCTGAATAAAGACAAATCATATAATTAAGTGTAAAAAATATTATAAATATTAGTAAATAACAACAACACTTGTCATGATTTCAATGGATGAGTTATTTTAGACAAGATTAAACCATATTCCTATTTTATAGCCTCTTGGAGCCACTCAGATGACTTAACCATTTTGTAATATTTTATTCTACGAAGAGACAAATGTTTCACACTCATATTTTCAATAAGTATTATATATTTTACATGTGGTTATTCATAAGATTTATTTATCTATAAATATTATTTTAAAATATAAAATTTGTTTCTTCATCCGGGTAATTTATTTTTAGTTTTTAGGAAATAAATAATGACTTTTATTCCAAACACAATGATGATGCAATAATTATTTAATTAATGGAAATATGGCATTCTAAATGTAAAATTAAATATATTTTTAGATAATTAATGTAATACACAATTGTATAGATGACCTATAAATATTAGGGTTCAATAAAGTTTTTTTTTTGAATGTTGTCTTCTGTATTGATATTTTCTAAAAATTTAAGTAATGAATAGTTTCAATATTGACATTAATGATATTTTAAAATAAATAATATTTTATTAAATGATATAAATTTCATACAAATCTAATATTATTCAAACTAATTTTTATAAAGTGATATGTTTCATAAAGTATGCATTTATTTTTATTTTATTTTTTTGAAAATTTATAGTAACTATATTAACCCTTAATGAGTCAAAAAACATGTTGACACGATAATAGTTTAAGAGATAAAATAATGGGGTAGGACCATAAAATAAGTGTGAGAACTAGACCTAAAAATGTCTAAATATTGTTGGCATAGATTATTTTAACCCATTTACATATTATATATTAAATAACTGACTTGTAATGAATTTAAAAATAAATATTAATTTATATTAATTTAATTTTTTTAGAGTTTTCAAATATGTCTATCACATAAATTATAAAAGGAAACATTCTCTGTCACTTTCTCACACCACATTGAGAATTATAGATCAAAAACATACCCATTTCTTCTCCCAGTATCAATATCCATATTTTGGAAGTTCTTTTATTCCAAAAAGATCAAATATATATCCCTTAAGAAAAGATCTAAATTGAGTCCACCGATGAAGTTGTAATTGTTTATACCAACTTGTCCATGTTCATTTCTTCTTCAACATCCTCTTCATGTGTTTTTTTCATTATAAAGTAATAAATATAGTATTATATATATTATGATATTTTTTTTAGAATAATTGGAAAATAGTATCCCTCTTTTCATCCATCCTATGAAAAATGAAAGCACTGCGCGTGCGTTCGTATGACTTAGCTTCTCCACACTGTGGTGTAATTTGTTTTTAATAACAACTTCATTTGTATGGGTATAATGATGGATATAATGAATATAAATAATAAATATGATATTATATATGTTATTATAAAATTAATATTCCACAAACATCCTTATCCTTTCTCCATTAACGTAATGATATTGTTGTGTGTGCGTGTGTATGGCATGTCGTCTCCATGACATGATAACGATCATTTTACATGTTAACCATTAAATAATTATTAAAAAAATTACATAACGGATAAATATGATATATATGACCGTAATATCCATATAGAGATAAATTAACTATATCCTATGAACAAGAATCAGGACTTACACGATGAAACGTGCATAGGAAAATGATGTATTTTACACCCAAAACAAGGGTAATAACTAAATATTCTTAACAAATTGGTGATAGTATAATATAAGAGGATAATATATGATATAATAAATATTAATAAGGTTCTTTAATAATTTAATAACATTATTTAAACCATTATATATGATTTTAATGAAAATTTAATTAAAGTAATGTACAAGGCAATGTATTTTTGTCTCACTTTTATTTTTATGGGACACATACGTTATACACAACTTGTGTCTTTTTTGTGGTGTATATACTTTCCATGAAAGTATTTTATGAGCATAAACATAAATTTTATGTTATTTTCATATCTATATAATTTTTCTTCTCTCATTGAGAATATGATTCTACTCATTATAATGTCGTAAGGGTTATTTCACAATATCATTACTTTTTTGGATTGTTTAAGTTAAAGTCTCCCATGGGGAACATTTCTCTTAAATCTCAAGGTTTTATAAAAAGTATTTAAAAATGGTTTTTCATATTATCCAAAAACAATTAAAGTACTTTTTCCCATGTTATAATTTTTTAGAATTTTTTGAATGGAATCTTTTTATCATTTTCCAAACGGGGTCATTTATAACTTTTTCGACAAAAATACAAATGAAAATTTTATTTTTCTATTTTGGAAATACTTTGTTTTTTCATCCGTCATGAAGCCTTAATGTAATAAATATTACATTAAAAGTTAATTTTTTTCAATTGAAATGTTTTCTATTAAAATTGTATGGCCTTTTAAATAAATGATTTCATTGTAAAAAAGTGGTACTTCTTTTAATAAATTTTTATGATTTTATTAGAATATTTTAATCAATTTCAACATCATTTATTTAATTTTATTCTTCCTTGAAATTTATCATTTATTATTTCATCTACAAAATATTATTAAATATTTTATGATCAATATGATTGTGGATGCCCTATTTTGATACCATTAACCATATTACTCAAAATAGTCTATGATTATGTTTAATTTTGGGGGAATGTTTTTTCATTTTGTATGTATATGTTTTTTATGATTATACTTATTCATATGAGCAATTAATTGGACATAAAACTGATAGATGGTGCATGCTATATCTCCTCAATGTATCAGAAGGTCTCATGAGACGAACTAGATTGAGATTCGGTCGAGGCCTAACACATCTATTCTCATATATCTTGGCTGAGTCCTTGATGGTATATTTTAGATTTCCAACATTATGAATTAAATTAATATGATATTAGTTGTTGAATTCATGTGATTATTAGGTTTTTAAAATTTCCATGGATAATTTTTCTTGCTCATGGTGGTTTTTATATGGAATTATATGATAATTTTTTATACTGACCATATTATTCTCAAGTTATTGATTAAATGACATGTCGTTCAGATATTTACCATTCTATATTTGTTATTTATTATCTTTATCTGTATATGTACTGTTAGTGTACAAATTTATATCACCCCTTCATTATGTTTTACTTTTTCCTAGATTCTATGATATATATTATGACTGATATAAAGGATTACACAAAGTGATAAAAATAGAAGACTCAATTAAATTAGTTGTGTATTTTATGTTTTTGATGTATTTTGAATTTCAATAATGTGTCCATATTACCAATAATACTAATCTAATAAATAAATTTGGATTTTATTCCTTATATCTTATGTCAATGTATCAAATTACAAATAGACATCAGGATACTAGGGTCATGGTCTATAAAGTTGGTATGATAAAAATTTTGCTAAAATCCTTGGGAACTAGATTTAGGAAAAAATTGATTAAGGAGATAAATTTGTTGGTTTGGTATATGTGAATTGTTTATTTAAGTAATAATGACCTTTTATTTTATGGAAAAATTTTTAAATGTAAGGATAACGTTATGGGTTTATATGATCTTTGAATTTAAGGTAATTATGGATTATTATATTATTATTAATACAAAATGAAACATATATGATAACCTTTTTGGTTAAAACATTTGTTTAATATTGAATATATTTGGTTTTTTTTAGTATATTTGTCACATTGTTTTGATAATATTAATATAGTTTTAGAAAAAGGGAAACTCACAGGCCGGGTGAAAACCCACAATGTCCGGAATGGCCATGGGGTTTGAACCCATAGACAATGGGTAATAAGGGTTAAGCATCAACAACTATCCTATATGATGCCCTGGTTAGCATGACTTTTTTAGTTAAAATATATAATGGATAAAATTAATCTTTAATTTATGGAAATTATTTATTCAATAGTTTACCATTGGATTGGAAAATGATTTGGTGATTAATTGATTAATTTTATTTTAGAATACGTTTGCAATTTTGGGAACCCTATAAGATCAATTTATATTATATATTATGATTAATAATTGTTGAATTTTATTTTGGAGACAAATGTGATTTAATTTTGGACTTGTGGTGATTCAAAAAAAGGGTTATTATATCTTGGAGATTATGTGATTTAGGAAATTTATTCTTTTAGTGTGAGACATTTAGAGTGATTGATGTTTTTTGGAGACTACATAATCAAAAAATTATAATTGTTGGGTTTCAATATTATTCTAGAATATATAAAAGTAAGTATTGTTATTTTCTAAATGATCTATCTTAAAATTTGATAATTGATATTATATTTTGGTGATTAAATTTTCTTTTCATCATATCAAGTATTATTATTTTAAGGGATTATCATGTCTTATCCTAGCTATTTTTGTTTTATTTAATGTATAAAGGTTGTAGGAATATATAGTTATACTTTTGTGGATTTGATGATCGATAGTAGTGGATTAAAAATAAGTAGGCATTAAAAATTTATCATAAATACTCATCATTTGGAGAAAAATATGAGTTTTTAGTGGAAATTGATAAAAGAATAAATATATATTTTGAAATTAAGTATATTTTCATATGTAATTAGTCCAGTCAGAAATAAAATTCATCATCTCTGTGAAAAGGATCTCAAAACAAAATTGTTATCTTTTTAATTTTCATACTATTAAATAAAATATATTTTAAGTGGTTATAAGATTTATGGTTTTGTTATTCTTATATTTCTCATGACCATGTTCTTTATCACTATCCATCAGAACATGATACTTATTTTTATATTCTATTTCCATATTTTTCTACATGGAACCCTTGTATTGGTTATCTCTGGAGTACTTTTTTACTTCCCTTTCTCTATTTTAATGTGTAGGTTTCATGAATCCTTTTTATGATGTTGGATTTAAAAAAATATATTTTCACAATTTAAACCCCAAGTTTTAAATATAGAATGTAATTTATTACAGGAGGGTATAATATAACTCCCCAATATTTTATGGTACATCTATTTAAATATTCAATCTCTTTGATGGATTATATTCCACACAACATTGAGCTTAAAATAACCATGATATACTATTTATAATAAAATTTAAATTTAAATTATCTCCTAGATTTTATATTAGGGGTTATGTATAGGCATCAATTACTTATGAAAATATATAATTGAATTCATCAGTCAGAAATTTATTATAAATAAATATAAAAACCAATTTAATATAAAGAATAGATATTATAAAAACTATTATTATGCAACAAATGTGTTTTATCCTAATTAAATTAATTAATTAATATCGGTTATTGATATTAATTATATTTATATATAATATATTAAATATATGTTTTAAAATATATTGTATTTGTTTTATAGACATGATATAAGAACAAATCTAATTTTATGCTTAAAAGATACATATTTATATAAGAATTTTTACCACCTTTTGATGGAACACTTGTTTTAAATCTATTTTGTCTACACATTGATAAATAATAATTTACAAAACATTCTTCTTCATTTAAAATTGGAATATCAAATATTACTTTTATTGGATTTTTATTATTTTTCTAATCAGTTTCTTGTTTAGAAATTTATAAAAAAATACTAGATTATAATTGAAAATATTTTTTTAATCGAAATAATTTATATTTTTAAATTATATTGTTTAATAATATTAAAATATAATCATATGAATTTATTATCAATTAATCAATTTTGGTTCATTGGAATCAATTTCATTTTAAATTTGAAACATTTCAATGTTTTTAATATTTTCACATTAAAAATTGGTATTCTCATCCCTTATATAGAATTACTTTTAAATAAATTATATCCAATTATGTGTTCAGTATTTTAAAAAATTGATTCGTTATTTGGAATTAAAAGTTTCAAATTTATAAAATTCGTCCCTTTTTTTTGGAAAATATGAATAGTAACATCAGTAATTTGTTTACCACATGTATGGTTAAATCGGGTAATTATAGTTAAAAATAATAATTTAAATTTTTTAAAAATACCCTAACTCTTTTAATGGTTTTTTGAAGGGTTATTTTACACCAAAATCATTATTGGGTTAATTTTATACCCTCTTGGACTCAATAGGATGACTTTAAGCCTTTTATATTTTTTTATTCTGAGGAAAGAAAAATATGTCGTACTGATGCTTCTAATAAATATTAAATTTTAATATGTGTTTATTTAGAAGATATATAAGATTATAAACATTAATTTCTAATATAATATAATTATCTTAATCAAGAAATTTATTTTTAAAACTTTTAGAAATAAGTATTTACCTTAAAGGCTTACACACAGATGATGCAGTAATTATTTAATTTATGGAAATATAAAATAAATGACATTAAAAATATCAAAATAAATATAATTTGAGATAATTAATGACATACATGAAATTTATATATTACCTATAAATATAATTGATGTATTAATGGTTTTTATTCTATGTTATCCTGTGTACTGATATTTTTTAAAAAGTAATGTAATGAATAGTGTAAAAATTGACATTAATGATATTTGAAAAAAAAAATAATGTTTTATTAAATCATATAAAATTTCCAAAAATAAAAAATTAGTTTAATTGATTGGGATAAGTTATGAAAGGTCATTAATGATACGTTTAGCATTTAAAAGTATCAATATTAACCCTTATGAGGTAGAGGAACATGTTGTCACTATAGGAGTTAAAGGGATTAAAAATGATTTAATTCGAAAGGATAAGTGTAAATAAATCACTATGATTAAATATATAAATCACTATTTATTCATTTTTTAAATGTAAATTAATTTATATTAATTTAATATCCTTAGAGTTTCTAAAAGTGCCTATCACCTCAACTATAAAAGGAATCCTACTCCCTCACTTCCTCACACCACTTTTAGCCTTCTATATTGATCAATACAAAACCATTTATCCTAAAAATGTCATTATAAAATATATTGAGGTCTTGGTATTACAAAAATAACAGTTATTGATCTCTTAAGTAGAGATCTAATGGAAGTCCACCAGAGAAGAGGTTATTATTTTTAATAACTCATCAATGTTCATTTCTTATTAAAATTACTATTCATATGTTTTTTCCATTACAAACTAATTAATAAATTATAATTTATATTATGATATGTTATTATTATTATGATACATCCATATTCTTTTTTTATCAATCCTATGGAAATTAAAAGCACCACTTGTGCTTATGTATGAATTGTCATCTCCACGTTGTGCTGTAATTTGTTTTTCCTAACCACTTCTTTTTGAAGAGTTTAATGCGATATATAATGTATAAAAATGATAAATATTACATGATATTTATTCTGTAAAAATTAATATTCCATACACTTCCTTACCCTTTCAACATTAAGGGAATGATAATATCACTTGTACGTACGTACGTCACACCTTCTCTAGGACATGATGTGATTCATCTACATTGTTCACCATTTAAGAATGATTATAAAAATTCATCTAATTAATAAGTATGATATTTATAACCTTATTATAATTATATATATGATGGAACTATATAGTTTGTACATTAATTACGACTAACATGATGAAACATGCATTGAAAAATGATGTAGTAATCACCAAGAACAACGGTAATAATGAAATATTATTAATAAATGGGTGATATAATAATATAAGGGGATAATAAATGGTGTCATAAATATCAATATGGTTATTTTATAAATTAATAACATTCATTACACCATTATACAGGTGGTTGTTTCATTTTCAATTAAATTAAAGTGTAATGTAATGGACTTCTGTTTCACTTTTATTTCTTTGAGACACATACCTTATACAGTACTTGTTTCTTTTATGTAGTGTATATACTTCCCATGAATTTATTTTTGGAGTATTATTATAAATATTAAGGTAATTTAAAATCCATGTAATTTTATTTCTTTCATCGGGTATACAATTATTCTTATTATAAAGTGTTAAGGGTTATTTCACAAGGTCATTATTATTTGGGATTTTTTTCATATAAGTCTCCACTAGGGAACATTTTTTTCATTCCATTTACATGTTCTCTTAAAATTTATCCGAAAAGGTTTTTTAAACTATCCTAAAATATTTTAAATTATTTTTACCCATCATTTAATCATTATAAAAAATTTTGAAAGGGTAATTTTTTCATTTTCCAAATGATGTACTTTATGAATTTTTTGAAAAAAATATAGAAGGGACATTTTTATCTTATGTGGAATGAGAATATTTTTTTCCCCTCGTCATTAATTAATGTACTAAATCTTAATTGATAGTTTTAAATGGCTCTTTTCAATGATAATGTTTTCGTTTAATATTACATGTCATTTTAAAAAAATTATTTCAATATAAAAATAGGGTATTTCTCTCAATAATTTTCAATGATTTAATTAGGGTATTTAAATCTATGTCAACAAACATTATTTATTTTTATAGTTCATTGAATTTGATCTATTATGATATCAGAAACCATATTTTCTTACATGGTTTATGACCATTTACATTATGGATGTCCTATTTTGATACCATTTACAATATTACTCAAAATGGTTTGTGATTATGTTTACTGATTAGGGAATGTTATTTGCATTATGTATGAATATGTTGTTTATGTTTCACCTCATTCATATAAGGAATGAAACGGACTGAGTAAGTGATATTCAAGGACCTCTATAGCCCCTTGAGGCATCGGTAGGTCTCTTGATATAACCCAAAATGGGAATTGGCCGAGGCCTAACCCATTTATTTTCAAACGTCTTGGATGCAACCTCGATGGTATAATTCAGTTGTACAACATTTTTAATTCCATAATAATGAGATTAGTTATTTATTTTCATGATATTATTTGTCAAGTATAATTTCTATGGATAATGTTTTTATCTCATGAGGTTTTTATATGGAATTATACGATCATTTTAAATTCCATTCATATTATGATCATGTTATTGAATAAAAAGCATGTGTTTCAGTAATTTACCATTCCATAAGGGTTATTTATTTGATTAATATATCTATACACTTGATGAGAATATGTGATCACCCCTTTATTATGTTTTATTTTCCCCGGATATGGAGATATGTTTTATGACTGATACATAGGGTTATAAAAATAGGGAATAATGGAAGACTAAATGATATTATTTGTGTATTTTATGTATTATGTGTACTATAAATTCCAAGTATGTATCTAAATTATTAGGACTACTAAAATATTAGGTCCTTTAGGATGCCATTCCTTGTATACTATTCCAATATACCCAAGGAACCAACTCAAGGCTATTGGGGTTTGGGATATTACAGTTTGTATCAAAGAGAGTGTAATAGAAACTTTGGGAACTAGGTTTAGGAAAAAATTGATCTTGGAAGACAACTAATTGGTTTAGTATGTGTGAATAGGTTATCAAAGGAATAATACATTTTTATTTTATGGATATATGTTTAAATGTGAGGGTAACTATTAGGTTTTATGTGATCTTTGAATTTAATGTAATTATGGGTTATTATATTTTTGGGAATACAAAATGAAACAAATGAGATTAAATTTGTGGATAAAACATTTTCGTAATATATAATATATTTGGTTTATTTTTAGAATGTTTATCAAATTTTTGTATAATACTAATATATTTTTATAAAAAGACAACTCATAGGCCAGGTGACAACCTGACACATCTGATAAGACCGTAGGGTTTGAACCCACAACCTAAGGGCGATAAAGTTGAAGCACAAACCACTATCAAATGTGATGTTCATGTTAGAATGATATTTTAAGTTAAAATGTCTAATGAATAAAGGTTATATTGATTTTAGGAATATTTTTCTATCAAATAGATAGCCTTGGTTATGTAGAATGAGTTGGTGATTAAGTGATTAATGTTATTGTGTAAGACATTCTATATTTTTTGAATCCTATAAGATAAACGTATACAAAATATTATGGCGAATAAATGTTGTATTTTATTTTGGAGTCAAATATTATTTTTATGTGGACTTGTGGTGATTCATGAAAATTTATCATCATATCATAGTGATTTTGTGATTTAAGAAATTTATTTTATGTATGAGACATTAAGAGTGGTTGATATTATTTGGAATATTGTGTAATAAAATAATTTGGATAATTTGGTTTCAATATTAGTATAAAAAATTTATAAGTATGTAAAATTATTTTTTTAATGATCTATGTTGAACTCTATGTATTATTGTTTCATTTATAATATTAAAGTTTATTTTCATCAAATAAAGTTATATTATTTTTGGGGATTTATCTTATCTTATCCTAACCATTTTTGGTATTTGGTTAATGTATAATGACAGGAGGAATATATATTTATATTTTTATGGATTTTTTAATTTGTATAAGTTGATTTGAAATCTTTAGGCATGGAAAAATCATCTAGAATACTCCATATTTAGAGAAAAAGATGAGTTGGGGTGGAAATTGATGAAAAAATAAAAATATACTTGTCCAGTAAGTATAAATTATTATTTTAATAGTCCACGTAGGAATATAAATTCCCAAATATATGAAAATTATCTTAAAAAACATTATATATTTACTTTCCTTACTAAGAAATCAATGCTATTTTAAATAATCACAAGACTTATGGTATTTTGATTGGTAACTTTTGTATGACTGCGTTCTATATCACCATATATTAGAACATGATAGTTAGTTTTCTCTTTTATTTCCAAGTTCTTATATTTCTTTCCCAAGTATGTGTTATCTAAAATAACCTTATTACATCCCTTTTTTATTTAAAAGTGGTGGTTTCATTTCTCCTTTTCCGGATAGTGAATTTCAAAAAAAAATGTTTGGAAATTCAAACCCCCAGATTTCAATCCTAATTTAAAATCCTGCAAATGAAATTTAATAATTTAGGGGAGAGTGTAACACCTCATGATTTTGTGGAATGTAACATTTTTAATTTCATTTCTTTGATAGATTATGTTACATGAAAAACCGAGCATAAACAACCCGAAATATACTATTAATATTAATATTTAAAATTAAATTATCTCCTAGCTATTAAATTGGTGGTAATGAATAAGATTAACGAAATTATTAAAATATATTATTTAATTCCTTGGTGACCAATTAATTCAAAATAAATATAAAAACCAATTTAATATAAATGAAATTTTTTTATAAAAACTATTATTATGTGACAAAGTTGTTTCATACTTATAAAATTTATTAGTTACTATCATTGAAATATATTAATTAAATTTTTATATAATATATTCAATATAATTTTTAACATTGATAAAATTTATATTTTAGACATGATATATGAATAAATCAAACTTTACCTATAAAAAATGAATTTTTATAAAGGATAATTTTTTTTCCATTTGATGGCACACTTAATTTAAATATAGTGTTTGAATATTTTATAAATTATATTTTTCAAAAGAAAATTTTGATTTTAATCATTAACATTAAAATTTTCCTTTTGTTTTAATTTTTTTATTTTCCTGATCAGTTTCATGTTTTGATAAATAGTAAAAAAATATAGAATTCTATTTGAAAACAACTTTTTCATCTAAATAACATAGAGTATTAAAATTATATTTTTTATTGTATTTAAAGTATAATTAGATAAATTTTATAATATATAATCTAATTTATGTAATTGGAATCAATTTTTCATTGAATTTTATGTAAAATAATTTCAATATTTTGAATGTTTTTATTTTAACAACCCTCCTTCTCTTTCCACGTATGGGTTAATTTTACATTAATTTTATACAATTATTTTTTTTAATATTTAAAAATGTATTCCATATTTTTAATTATAAGGAAAAAATTTAGAAAATAGGTCCCTTATATTTTTGGACAATGTGAATATTAACATTAGTAACTTTTATTATCACGCTAATGGGTAAATCAGGTTTTTTAGGGTAGAAATAATAGTATAAATATTATCAATTTACTCTAAAACATGTACTAATTTTATAGTATGAGTTATTTTTTAAAATAATCATCTTTATTATTATTTTATGGCCTCTTAGAGACACTTGTATCTCTTTATGCCTATTATAATATTTTATTCTTGGGAATGCCAAATTTGTTATACTCATGTTTTTAATAAGTATTATATTCTCTATATATGGTAACTCAGAATATATCTTTGATTATAAATATTAATTTTAAATATAAATTTTTTACCCTCATAATGGTAATTAATTTTTTATTTTTAGGAAAAAAATAATTATGTTAAAGTCTTATACAGTGATCATGTAGTAATTATTTAATAAATGTAAATATTAAATAAATGAGATATAAAATATTTAAATAAATATAAGTTGAGATATTCAATGTAAAAAAATAATAAAATACCCAAAAATATTAATTATATATTAATTGCTTTTTTCAATGTTATCTTGTGTATTGATATTTTTTTAAAAGTCAAGTAAGGAATAATGTCAAATTTGACATTAAGGATATTTTAAAATAAATATTATTTTATTAAAAGATAGAAACTTCCAAAAAAAATATAAAATCATTTCAAATTATTTTATTAGATTTAAAATATCATTAATAGTCCATTTATGGTTCTTTTGGTATTTTATAATAACTATATTAACCCTTAAAGAGTAAAAAAAATGTTGTCATGGTAAGAGTTAAAGGGATTAAACAAGTGAAAAATCCAAATGATTAGGGAAAAAAATTGACCTAAACATGTTCAATTTTTTTGGATGAGATAATTTC
Source organism: Viscum album (assembly GCA_963277665.1). Lineage (NCBI taxonomy): Eukaryota > Viridiplantae > Streptophyta > Magnoliopsida > Santalales > Viscaceae > Viscum > Viscum album. The sequence continues at coordinate 45,967,911 of OY728153.1, forward strand.
AACCATCGTCATATTATATTAAAAATAAATCTCTTTTTATCCTTCTAAAATGAAAATTTATTTATTTTACTTGAATTTTTTTGGCTTTCCAAAACTACCCCTCACCGTAATTCTAAAAGGGGACCACCACCGTAACTTTATCAAAAAATTTTGATCCTTAAATCTTGACCAAACCATGAAAATATATCCTATAACATATTTATTCAATTTAGGTATGTCATTTTATTACAAAAAGTCCAACTCTAGATCCCATAATAAGATATCTAATTGATGTTATCAAAGGAGAGGTAATTTTTTTACCAACTCATCCAATTTCATTTCATCATCTAATTACTATTCATGTGTGTTTGAATTATAAAGAAATACCTCATGTATAATCTAAATTATTGGATTTTAGTATGATTATGGGACAACGACATTCCCTCTTCTATGCATCCTTTGAAAACAAAAGCATCGCACGTGTGTACGTATGACTTACCATATCCAAATCATGATGTAATTGTTTTTCATCACCGCATTATTTGGATGGGTATAATTATGTATATAATATAAATAAATATTTAATATTACGTAATATTTCTTCTATATAAATTAATATAACATAAAATTTTGTAACATTTAACCATTAATGGAGTGATACTTTTGGTCGTGCAGGCGTACGACTTACCATCTCTTGGACACGATGTGATTCATTTTCCTTGTTTTATATCAAATAATTATTATAAAAATATTAATAAAAATTAATTAGGATATATATGAACCTCATATAATTCTGGAGATGATGGAACTATATCATGTGCATAAGAATCAGGACATACATGATAAAACATGAAAAGGAAAATGAAGCACCTAATACTCGAAGTAATGGTAATAATTGAATATTATTAATGAATTGTTGATAAGATAATATAATATGGTCATATATTATATCATAAATATGAATATTGTTCTATTATAAATTAATTAAAATATTTATAAAATTATATATGAGGTTAAATCATGTTCAACTAATCGAATGTTCCAGGTAAGGTATTTTTTACTCAATTTTATTTATATAGGACACATACCTTATACACTACTTATTTATTTTGTATGGTGTATATATCATCTATTAATTTATTGTGTGAATATTTTTATGATAATTATTTTATTTTAATATCCTTATATTTTTCTGTCTACCATAGGGAATATGATTCTACTTATTATAAAGTGGTTAGGGTTATTTCATAATCACATTATTATTCAAGATTGTTTAAGTTTAAGTCTCCACTAGGGTACATTTTCCTTTCTTATTCATGATTTATAAAAAATTCAAAAAAGGATTTTAATATTATCCTATAAATGTTTAAATTCATTTTGCAGATGTTCTAATTGTTATAAAATTGTCTGAAAGGATTCTTTTTTTGTTTTCCAAATTAAGTGCATTATAACATTTTAAAAAATATAGAAGGAACATTTTTTATAACTTATACAGCATGAGATGATTTTATATACCATCATGATACCTCATTTCCATGAAGCATACTTTAAATGTTTATAATTTTCTTTTCAATGAAAGTGTTTTCATTTAAAATTATGTTTCCTTTTAAATAAATGATTTCAATGTAAAAAAGGTGTATTTATCTCAAGAATTTTCAATGATTTTATTATAGTATATTCATTTATATCGACATCCTTTGTTAAATTTTATGCTTCACTGAATATGATATATTAGTATGTCAAGAAAAATATTTTATTAATAATTTTATGATCTCTTTGATGATAGATTTTCAATTTTTATACCATTGACCAAATTTCTCTAATTATATTTTGATTATGATTAATGATTGGGGATTATTAATTACATATCATATGTATATGTTTTTTATATATCACCACATTAATATAAATAATTCCTTAGAGTCATTAAGTGATGAGGGGGTCTTTATATAACCCCTCTATGCATCCGTAGATATCATGAGAAATAATAGATTGGGATTTGGATGAGGCCTTCCCCATTTATTTTCAGATGTCTGGGTAAAGTCCATGAAGGTATATTTCAAATGTCCATAATTATGAATTCTATAATTATGATATTATTTATTGATTTACATGTGATTATTATACATGTATAATTTCCATAGATATGTTCTCTAGATCATGAGATTGTTTATATGGAATTATTTTATCTTTTTTTATAATTTCCATATTATGATCATGTTATTGATTAAATAGAATGTGTTTTATTTACTTAACATTCCATAATTGTTATTTATTATCTTCAATTTCATATATTACCTTAATGAGCATCTAATATCACCCTTTTCAATTTTTTATTTTTCACAGAATGATATGATATATATTATGATATATATGTAGGTCCATACAAATGGAAAATAATTATAAACTCAATGAAAATATTTGTGTATATTATTTTTTAGATGTACTATGAATTTCAAGTCTGTATCTAATTTACCAATATTACTAAACTATTAAGTAAATTGTGATCCAATTACTTCATTCTTATTTCATTTTGATAAAGAAAGGTACCAAATCTAGGATATTGGGTTTGGGTCCATTACATGAGGATTTAGTTGTTATGTGGGAGAAGTTCCATGACTAGTTTAAGGATGAGTTTCTTTCTTTAATCATGAGGGATCCATGTCCTTAAGAGATTATTCCCATTTACTAGGGGATTTCCATTTTGTGGGAGTTCAATATCAAATATTTGAACCTATTTTTTATGCATTGGACAAGTTATAATATGAGGAGGCTTGCTAAATTAATGTTAAGGGGGATTTTCATCCAATGACCTAGAATTTGGACACACCATTTATGGTGAGGACATACCTCTAGGTGTTAGCGAGGGTAGATTTACGTTAGAGGACACTATCCATGAATAGTTTGTATTAGTATGGATTTTTTAGGATTTTATATGGAGAATGGTTTTTTCCAAAGGTTCTCAGTTTCCCAGTAAGAAGAAGTCTAAGATAGTGAGAATTTGGTTCCACCATTATTCATATTTATCCTATGGGGATGGTATATCACAAACACTAAACAGATGATCGATCATGATTTTTTGGAGTAATGTTCAAATCCATCGTAAGATATAGTATTTATTCTTCCATAATAGTCAGTGTGGAGTTGGGGGCCTGCTTTATTTTTATCCATTGCAATATTATTTGTTCAGGAAACATTATCAGTAGGATGCTTCTTTCTATAATTTGTCGATATGGGACAGTGTGAATAGAGGATAGTATCATGATACCCCTTGTCCTTATAGAAAATGGACATTGTATTGCCCTATAGGTGGTCTCCATTAAGGAAAGAGAGTTTATAGATTTGGTCATGGTTTGGAGAATAACTTATATTTTTTTATGTCATGTGATTTGGACATCATGAAAGGTATTAATAGACTATTTTACACTTGGGTATATTCCTTGTTTGATTCATGATATTTTCACTCCTTCATTTCACCTTCCTTAGTCCATTAGTTAGTAATTATAAAAGAGAATCTATAATTACCTTTTAATGGACTACCATGGTTTGAAGTCCAGTAATATTATATGATGTGTAAAGAAAATTTGAGATGATTTTAGATAAATATCTCTCTTGGTGAGGATTCCTATATTTTCAAAGAATAGAAATTACATCTCTGTTGTATGATATTGTGGATTTCTGCATGTCATATTCATGACATTTATGGAGAATAAAAAATAATTTTTGGAAGTTGAGACATACGATTTGGTTGGAGTCATGTTCAGTATTTGTCATATTTGATTCAATGGATAACTGTTTTTCTATATTAGATCCACTTGTTGTGTTTCTTAAGGTTTTAGAAAAGTAATCTTACTTATTTCTTGAAGATATTGATATAATACCCCCACAATAAGAGATTCAGTTTACGATAGATCTATAGTTAGGTGGAACTCCTACATTAATTTCTTTAAATACAATGTCCCAATATGGGTAATGGGAGCTATATATTTTCGTTTATAACCCCATATAGAGAGGATACATTCAACCTAGTGTTTCACCTTGGTGTGCTTTGTTCGTTTTTAAAACAAGGAATACAAATGTTTGTTCTTGTGTATCGATTATCAGCATTTGAATTAGTTAAAGGTAAAGAAATTTTTTCATCTCTTTCATATTGATGGCTTATTCAATTAGATGAGGGCGATGTCTAGTTCTCGATGATCCATTTGTGGTATAGATATCATTGTATAAAAATAAATGATAAGGATATCCCAAAGGCTAATTTGTTATGACATTATAAGCATTATGATTTCTTATGTCTTTTGGTGTAAAAAAATCTATAACATTGTTCACGAGACGGATGAATTCGGCATTCCATGAGTTTTTAGATCTGTTTGTGGTGGTGTTTATCATTGAAATCCTTGTTTTCCTTGAGTTAGAGATAGAGTAAATAGATCACTTTCATGATATTTGAGAGTTTGTTATTACCATTAGCTGTATAAGAATATATTAAAGTGTTATTTATTATCATGTGAATATTTTTTATTTAGATATTTAATTTATCAACATGGGGTAGTCATGGATCCTTCTAATATCAAGGTGGTTGTTTGTTAGGAATCCCCTAAGAATGTTGTGGATGTGTAGATTTTCCATAGTCACACTAGTTATTATAAGAGGTTCAAAGCTAACTTATCTAAAATTGTGACGCCTATGATAGTCATGACTATAAATGATCAAGAATTCATTTAGACGGACATATGCTCGGGTTATTTGAAGTATTTGAAGATGAAGTTGGTTAATGATTCATTTCTTTGGTTTCCAGAAGATTGTTTTTCCTTCATGTTATATAACAACAAATCCCATCAAGGATTGGTATGTTTTATAATACAGTAGACGGAATTTGTCTATTATGGTACTTGGTAGTTAGGGAATCATTAAATTAAATATGTCACTCATGATATTGAGTTTTTTTGGGTTCATTTTCATTAAAAAAATTGGTGTTTCCACATTTATTATTGCTTATTGGTCTTCACAATTCACAATATCCTAACGTATAACTTTTCCCAACAATACTTGAATTTACATTAGTTATGGTGGATACAATTTATATATTATTATGAATTATTGATTTCATACACGACAAGAATATAAAATTTTATGGCTAATACATTGAGCAGGAAGTCATGTGGAGATTTCATGTGTGATTCTATAGAATCATAAAGATTAATGGAATATTTTTCATCCATGTACCATGATATTGGAGTAGTAGATGGTGGATGATATTGTTATCAAATGATAGTGAATCAATCTCTAGTTCAGTAGGTGGTTGAGTCCCAATACAGAGATTCTAAGGTAGAGGTTTAGTGTGATGAATTTATTTTTCACAATACCGCTGATTGGTGGTCTAAGGATGACCATCATCAGGCACTATTTTAGGTGAATTAATTTATTCCTTAATTTATGTTTGATTTTTTTCTTTGAAAATTCCAATATACACCCAGTAAGGTAAATCATGTTTTGGTGAAGATGTATTTTTCTCTAAGTGTTCGGTTTTTGTTGTCTAAAATGAAGACATTTTTTGCCGAGTTAACGTATCGATGTTTAGTTTTGTAAAAGGTGAAGGTTGAGCTCTATGTTCCTAGTGGATTTCATTATCCACTTGATATTCCCCATTTGATGAAGGTTTAAATATATATAAACATCATTTAGGAGTTACCTCAAGCAAGAGGATGTTATGATGTGATATTGGTGATTATAGTCTACATGATTAAGTAATCTCACCTCATATAAATTGAGGTGTCAATCTCATTGGATGTTCTATTGATGCATTATTTAGAGAAGTTATTGGGGATTCATGGGGTTATAAATATGTGCATATCTTATTGTGATCCATGTTTCACCTCAAGATTTTAGTGATTTATTTAGTGTGATTTTTCTCTTAGATATTCTTTACCATTACATCTCATCTATATATGTATTTTCAGATAGATCGATCTATATAGAAACTATAATGTATATTTCTCGAATGAATTGTAGATTTTGGAGGTTAATTTGAGAGGTACCAACAATTACTGTACTTTTTTACTATATTAGTTATCACTCAACCATTGGTATAGATTTATTTGAAGGACTGCATTCCCAAACATTTTGATCCCCATTTTATTGGACTAAGGTCAAAGAGTCTATTATTCCTAGAATGAATTTACTCTAGAGCAGTACATAGAAGTTATAAGTGATCCCTAAGATAATTAAGGTAGAAAAGGATAGTCTTAAATCATATGTTGATCATATTATGAGGCCAATAGAGTTGGATGTAAGAGATCATATGTTCCTGAAGGTTCCATCTTGTCATGGGTAGTGAACATTTGGGAATCAGAGTAATCCTTCTCCCCATTCAACTGGACAGTCTAGTATGTTGATATATGTGGGATTTATGGGGTATCACCTAGATTTTGCCTCACTAACGAGATAGATTCATGATTTTTTTTATATGTTTTGTTTCTTTTTTGATAAATTCATGATCATTCTTGACTCATTCATGTCGTAGGGAGTGACAAAAGCAATTTAATTTTCCTAGTGTAGCATAGAACCTGACCAGGGTCGTCTCACATGAGGAGCTTTCTCAATAATTTACTTACTTAATCTAATTTAACTAAACTAATTATTTTTGGTGTTTTCATATTATCTAGTAATGGAAAACAGGTAAATTAAAATAAAATATAAAACTAACATGCAAGGAAAAAATGAAATTAATTGAGAAAGAACTTGGAATTTATGGGTTGGTTTGTGGGATTCATCATTATCCTTGTTAGTATTTAAATTAAGTTTGATAATTGAATTATGAGTTCTCATTCATGAATTACTATTCCTTTATTTATTAGTGTGAAATCTTGATTGCATTTGGCAATCTTAATTTCACCTCCTCCTGTAATCAAGGTTGATGTCACACCTCGATCGAGAGTGTGTCATCTTCCAAGACTTGGATCCATCGTATTCCACTTAAACCACTGAATGGATCCACTCCGTCGTATTAAGAGCTTGTATCCAGTATAAGGGAGGGAAAATATTTAACAGAAGAATAGAAATGAGTTTGAGATTAGTGTCATGGTGGACGATCGCCACACCCGTGCACATCAGTCTTGCTCATCACAAACTTAATAAAAATCATAATTTAAGCAGAGAATAAATGAAATTTCCACATACCTCCACTGGGCCAAGTTTCGGGTTAATCCCTCATATTTGAGGGTAAGAGGCCACAGTGGATAATATGAGAAGAATAAAAGAAGAAAAAAAAGAAAAGACGAAGAATAAAAAAAGGTGGATGGGTGGACACAAAAATAATGCACGAATTTTATTAGAAATCTAAATTACAACTGAAAACTAAAACAAAAATAAAGAAAAGAAAATAAATGGGGAAGATTTTTGGCCAGCCTCCCTCTGTGGAGATCTCCTCCTTGGTGCCTTGAAGGAATGGATGGAGAATGGGATGATTTGGGAAGGAGGTGAGGGCCTACTTTTATAGGCAGAATTCGTCTCCCAAATGTCAATGTGTTTTAGTCCCCATTAATAACCTCTTCACGCATTCCATCCTTCATGAATTTTGTTCATAAATAACTTGACCATCTCTCATTGTATTTTCAGCTAATTTGGAAACCATTTGCATGAGGTATATATTTTTTAATCACGGTTTCTGTTTCTGGGTGAAGCTTCTAGGATGGTTCCTTTAAAAGTGTGTCTTTTTATGGATGCGTTAATGACTTTAAAACTCCCATATATTATTTGTAGATTTGTTTCGGGATGTCCTAGTTCATCCCAAAGTGGAATCAATGCATTTTAAGTTGTGTAGGCCGAGTTGTGATTCAGTTGCCGTTGTGGGAACCACACTGTCCACCCCAAAAAATGTCCAACTTAAATGAATTTTGAGACCCTATAGATGGCCGAATCAGCTCATGGTCCAGCAAAAAAAATGAAGGAAATAAAATAAGGATTCTAAAAAAATTTGTATCGGAAAATTTGGAATTATACTTTTCAGTAAATGACCAATATACCCTTGACGTAAAAATTTTCCAAATATCCAGAATTAGTCATTTTTCACATTTAGGCTCAAAATAACACTAAAACCTAAAAACATGACAATTACCCATTCAATAACACTATGGTGGGATTATAAACAATTATTTACAGTATAAAATATAGGAAAATGTATGCTTAATCACTCCCCCACACTTAAACATTGCACAACTGGGCAATCTTCTTATATCCAAATCAATTTCCACACAACAATAAAAAATGAGAAAATATTAATGATCTTATCCAAAATAGAATTCTATAATGTTTCATATATGAATAACAAGCCTCTCTATTTTTCATTTCAATTATTAAATTTTTTTCAACCTCGTAAATAAATCCATGGCCCAATCACAGCCTACCTCACATTGAATTTTATGTCACTCTTCAGTCAAGAGAAATTGAATCTAGAGTTATAAGCATTCATGAAAATCACATGTATCACCATAGGTTTGTGAACATTATCATTTTTCCACAGCGTGAAAAACGAAAATGAATTTAATCATGAGGTATTTAATTAACGGTTCAAATGATTCTTTGGCATAGGGTTGGATGGAAAATTATTAAAAAAAAGGTCCAGGCTAGAAAGAGGAGGTTGGCCTTTTAAGTACAATGCATGATTAAATCAAGTGAAAACACAGGAAATTACTAACTCAATACCACATGAAAATGTGAAACACAACACCACCCCCCCCCCCCCTTTAATGACATGGGACATGATCCAAGAAGTGATTTAAATGAATGATATCATCTATGTTCTCCCCTTTTTACAATGCTACAGAAAGGCACAACTTTATTTTTTTTGGAGGATGAGCTGAAAATTGAATAAAATGAATGAATGAAAATTCATGCCCTTGATTTTGGAGAGGGACATGAGTCATAACATAATGTACAATGAGGAATTAAAACTCATCTCCATTTTTTTCATTTTTTTTGAAGGAGAAATGGATGAAACAAATAATGCACAATGAAATGATGACACATGCCCAATTCTCTTATTATCTATAGCCCAAAATATTGACACACACTTCGCACTAATAATAAATGATACACATACCAATGAACGCATATGAAAGTCCCTTCCCCCACACTCAAACTTTAAATGTCCATGCAAAAATACTAAAAATGTGGGTAGGTAAGAAACAATTCTCTTGTAATGTGGCTTAAACCTATAAGGCAATTCATGGCATCTAAGGGCTTATGAAGGATAAATGTAAAGGTGGGTATCAAGATAAAATGTGGATAGCCAAAGAGATTCCTCAATAATTTCAAATAAATTCCATGAAATCCATAGATTTGAAAGAGAATTATTCACAAATTCTAGTTCTCACACAAAATCCATGTTTCTCTCAAGAAAGTGTGGGTATTAGGAAGAATATGTAAAAGTGGTTTAGAATACCTCACAGGATTGGAAAAGTATTTTGAGTCGGTGTTTCATGGTCATGGATTTTGAAAAATCAGTCAAACTCACAGAAATGTTGAAAATCCATTTCAAGGGAAAAGAATTCATATCAATAATCATTTAAAATCCATTATTTCAAAAATCATTTCAACTCTCTCAAAATCAATTGTTGTGTGAAAAGTGATAAGAATATTCATTAAAGCTCAAAATATGTTTATGACAAAAAAAATAAAAGAGTTTAAATGATAATCATAAAAAGTTAACTCCCTTTTGAATTAATTATTTGGTCATCTTCCTCTAATTCTCGGGGCTTCCTTCTGCCTTCATGATCCTACAATAGAGAAATTACACAATTAATCACAAGGATCATTTCATTTAAGATCAAAATGAAAAGAGGGAGGGGGAAACATGCTATACTATTTCTTAATACTGAATTTTAAATTAAAATTACTAGAAAGCATGTAAAGATAAATCTTGGTATGATCCCCCAAGTGGGCCCTGGGATCTTTTACTGCCTCTAGAGGGTAGTACCAGCTTTTATCCATAATCTGTTGGTGGATGAAGCTTCTTTGATTTGAACCACCATATTTGGTTCTTCCCAGCTTGAATTTCTTTGTTCATGTTGAGGAAGAATCCACAGACATAGTATACTAGATTCGCCCCCTTTGAAATTTTGTATAGCTTGCATGGCGGGGGTTGGATAAAGTAGGGAACCTCCTCTTCATTTGTTGCTACTTGTGCAACATTCCCTTTCCCTTCCTGTGCTCCACCTAGTAAATTTTCAGTTTGTTCAGGGAGATTTTAAATGTTCCTCAACAGGTCCAATTTCTTTTCCCTCATCATCCTCCAAGGCAGAATATGAGATGGCCAAATCTGAAAATTCAAAACTATTAGGGGTTATACTCAAATTATTTTCAATAAAAATAAATGAGTTTGAGTTTATGATTTTATCATCTACTGGGGTCAGTTAGAATTTAATCTCATCTTCAATTGAATCTGCCTATTGGAGTTGATCTTCACTGGATTAAGGTAGGTAGTCAGGCTCCTCCACCTCATGTTTGGATTCGACTTCATTGATGTCTTCAGTGAAATTAAGAAATACTAGTGGCACTTCTTTCTTAAAATTGAATCTTTTTAAGTCAACATGGAGTTCAAAGACCATGGCAATCAAATATTCCAATGAGATCCATGTTTCTATGCCTCTTTCCACTTGCTTGACCATTAACATCAATGCATCAGCTCTTCGTTGGACGGCCTCTTCAGTGTATTCTGTTTCTTCCTACTCCACCTGTGAGTAATTGTTTCAGGCAGAATAATTTGAATTTGAATGGATCATGGAAGAAAAGTTTTTTTTGATATTTTTTGAAAAATAATTATAAAGAAATATATCTAAAATTTGAAAATAGAAAAAGCAAAGTAAACAACTAATTAGCTCCCCGGCAATGGCGCCATTTTTGATGCACGCCTGTCGTAGGGTGTGGCAAACGCAATTTAATTTTCCTAGTGTAGCATAGATGCTAACCAGGGTCATCGCACTTGAGGAGATTTCTCAATTGTTTACTTACTTAATCTAATTTAACTGAACTAATTATTTTTTGTGTTTTTATTTTATCTAGTAATGAAAAACATTTAAATTCAAATAAAAGATAAAACTATCTTGCAAGGACAAAATTCAATAAATTGAGAAATAACTTGGCCTTTATGGGATGGCTTGTGGGTTTCATCATTCTCCTTTTTAGTATTTAAATTAAGTTTTATAACTCAATTATGAGATCTCATTCATGAATTACTATTATTTTATTTATTGGTGTGAAATATTGAATTCATTTTTCAATCTTAACTTCACCTCCTCCTGTAATGAAGGTTGATGGAACACCTCGATCAAGAGTGTGTCAACCTCCAAGACCTAGATCCATCGTATTCCATTTCAACCACTGAATGGCTCAAATCTATTGTATTAAGATCTTGAATCTAGTAGAATGGAGGGAAATATTTAATAAAAGAATAGAAATGAGTTTGAGATTAGTGTTGTGGTGGACAATCGCCACACCCGTGCACATCACTCTTTCTCATCACAAACTTAATATAAATTGGAATTTAAGCATAGAATAAATGAAATGTACACATATCTCCCCCAGGCCAAGTCTTAGGTTAACCCCTAATATTTGAGGGTAAGAGGTCACAATGGATAATATGAGAATAAAATAAGAAGAAAAGAAGGAGAAAATATGAAGAAGAAAACATGGTGGATGGGTGGACACAAAAATAATGAATGAATTTTATTAGAAATATAAATTACAACTAAAAACTAAAACAAAAATAAAGAAAAGAAATGAAATGGGGAATATTTGTGGCCAGACTCCCTCGGTGGATATCTCCTCCTTGGTGCTTTGAAGGAATGGATGGAGAATGGGTTGATTTGGGAAGGAGGTGAGGGCCTCCTTTTATAGGTAGAATTCGTCTCCCAAATGTAGACGTGTTTTAGATCCCATTAATGACCTCTTCACTCGTTTCACCCTGCATGAATGTTGTTTATAAATATATTTTCCGTCTGTCACCAAAATTTCAGCTTATTTGAAAACCGTATGCATGAGTTATAAATTATTCAATATCGGTTTCTGTTTCTCGGTGAAGCTTCTAGGATGGTTCCTTTAAAAGTGTGTATTTTTATAGATAGTTTAATGACTTTAAAACTCCCTCATATTTTTTTGGAGTCTTTCCATGATGTCCTTGTTCATCCCCAAGTGGAATCAATGCATTTTATGGTGTGTAGGCTGAGTTGTGATTATGTTACCCTTGTGGGGACCACGTTGTCTTCCCAAAAAAATGTCCAAATTCAATGAACTTTTAGACCCTATAGATGGCTGAATCAGATCTTGGTGCAGAAGACAAAAATGAAGGAAATAGAATACGTATTCTAAAAAAAATTATCAAAAAATTTGGAATTATAGTTTTCAGGAAATGTCCAAAATATCCTTGACATAAAAATCTTCCAAAAAACCAGAAGTAGTCATTTTTCACATTTAGGCTCAAAATAATACTAAAACCTAATAACATGACAATAACCCATTCAATAACACTATGGTTGGATTATAAACAATGATTTACATTATAAAATATAGGAAAATGTAAGCTTCATCAATTCTCACCTCATCAATTGGGGTGAAATAGATATTAGGGATGATGATACATTCGAGGAGTGGAATGTTAAGATTTAAGACCCTCAGAAGACGGTGTTGTATGTGCATTGTATCCCCTTGGTTCATTTCATGATGTACATAGTGGATTAAATAAGAGTATTTAGAAGATGGAATCTCATATGTGAGCTCAATTCCCCTTTTTACAAACTTTGATCCTTGATGTGATGATTTGTTTTATCTTATTGAGATACTTTGTTGATGAAAAATAGAACTGATGCTGATTTATTATCCCATTTATCTTACTCAATACAGTTTTTGTAGATGGATTAATATCTGTTCATGTGGTATCTCTGCAGACAGTTAGGTTTTGGATGTTGGTGATGCATGTTTATGCACTATTTCTTCATGATGTGTTGGTTGTCCATTGGATGTAGTGATTTCGTTAATATATATATCACATGGTTCTTTTATGCACCTATTATATGTTTCCTTATCATTTTTCATTTTAATTATATAGGATGAGAATTGATTGAGTGGTATCTGATCTACAGTCTCATATTTCCCTTAACATTCTCCTTTTACATTCTAGGGTATTTGGTGGATCATGGTAGTTTTTTATTCTAATATTTGTTTTAAAATGTTTTTATAATTTTTGGATGTAATTTGAAAGTGGTTTAATTATTTTAGAAATAAATCTAAAATTTTATAAATAATAATATATCCCATTATTTATTATTTATGATTTTATATTAATGGAATTTAAATTTTTAAAAAATTTATTTCTAACATTATCTTAGACCCCATCACTGGGTAAAGATAAAATCCATTCCCTTCAAGCAACATTGTTATTCCTTTTCTATGTAATGTTATTCCACTTTTTATAACATGTTTGAAGGTCATTTGGTTTTTATCTCTTAGGTAAAGGTATGTATGGATTTTCTATTGGATTGGAAATGTGATTTGAAACTCCTGTAAATGTAATACTTACTTTTCATCCAGCACATAAATGTGGATATTATCACACAACATGATAACCATCTAGATAAAGGTATTTGTGTATTCATGTCATGATCTTACATCAGGGTTACTTACCTCTTCATATGTAGGTATATTACATCTTTACATCAAGGTAAGAACATTTTTTATTAAATGAGAATAATCCCTTTATTTACTTATTTGTGTCTAAATAAATATCACATAAAGGAAGGTTTTGTATGGGAAAAGTCACTACAATATTAGTGTAGTACGTTATGTATTAAATTTTATATTTCTCCAAGAACTCATTTTGTAGCATGTTTATGTGATATAAAAGAACATAATAAATTAAAATAATTGATTTTATATATATTATGAAGAGATTAAATGGAATATTTTACACTCTTAATTCTTCCATATTTTTAGTACTTTTAAAGTGATACATGATATGGAATCAAATCTCAGTATAATAAATGATAATTGAAGTAGTAATATTTGATAGTGTTTTTATATAAATATTTAGAGAAATCCATATCTGTAAATATCAATAAAAATTATAGAGTCTTTACTTGTTTGAGTTTCTTATTTCCCCTTGATTCTAGATGGGCCATGATTTATTGTTCAAATATAGTGAGATTACTATAAATCAAATCAATCCATCCTATTTTTTTTTCTAGTCATATACTTAACCTTATCTCTCCGTCTATTTGGTAAAAAAGATAACAAGGATATCATGAGTTGGGGATCTGTTACTTTTCATTTATTTAAGTGAAACTATGGATCAATCAGGCTTCATTTTAATTAGGATAAATTTATGGAATGAACATAGGAAGATAATGATCATAATATTATCACAATAAAGACAAAATAATATCACCTGATGTAGATTATTATTTTTATTTCACATTCTTGAAATCATATTAAAATTAAAATTATTTCATGATATTTAAATAAAATGAATAGGTTGTATGTTTTTAATATTACTATTTCTATATATTTTTTTAGATAGATTGATTCTAAATTATTTTGTTTTTTGTTATTGTTTAGAATGGTTTATATGATAGAAAATTTATAACCACATATATCCAAAATGATGTTATCATTAATAAAATAGGAATTAAAATTCAATAGTTTTTTGCTTCAATTTGATGAGATATGGAAACTGTATTAGAATTACTTTTAATTGGGTGTTACAAATGTATTTTCTACAAAGATATGAATTATAATGAACCGGTTAATTCAAAGATGGAAATTAAAATGGTTGTTTGAAAAAGACAATTTCTTAGAGATGAGTGATCTTATTATTGTATGATATAGTCGTTAATGCATTATATCAGTGGCCTTAGTTTCCAAATTAATGTGACATACTAACAATATTTTTATTATTTTTATTATATCTCTAGGATGAAAGATCCTTGATGTGATATGAATAAATATGAAATTATGATTTTACTAGAATGATTTTTTTTATCATTATTAATAATGGGCTAATAAATGATGAGTAAATTTTTGGATTTTTAAATGAATAAATAATAATTTTTAAAATTAATTAGTGGAAATGGTTAAAGATGATAATATTGATTATTGTGTATATGATTGAGATTTAGAACATAGAGGTGAAATTCAGGTGTCTTGTGAGATTATTGTGGAAGATCAGTTTGGTAGTCTCCAATAATGTGCTTGTGTGAGATATATCTTATATTTTTTTATTTCACATGATTCACCACCCGAGTCGACTGAGAAAGAAAAACCAAAAAATTTTAGGGGGTGTTTTCTCTACCATATAGGATAGAGAGTTAATGGATGGTTGGATTCCCCCTCTCCTATATTCTCCCTTTATATATAGTATACTATGTGGTCGTACTCTTGTTGTGATGGATTATGAAATAGGGTATAGACTCACATGGGCTATGATTGCTCTCAGTTTATGATAATTTTTTCTATAACATATTACTAAATGAGGTTATATCACTTATATTCTTACATGATGGTTATGACTTCTCCTAGAACTACAGTCATGGCATGTGATATCTTGACTTATAATACATGATACATGGGATGTAGTATCTTTGAAAAATCTACTTTGTTACAGATGAGACTATGTTGATGAGGCAATATCAGGCTATATGAGTTACAAAATGTTTATTATATGATTACCCTATTTAGGGAAGGATGACATATTTGAGGTATGAGCACATGATGTGAGCCTTTGGGGAATGAGCATGAAACTCTATTTGGAAATAGAAATTGGGGTTTCTTTATCAATATATATTATTTGATATAGAAAGCTTTCATTTATGTGTTTCTAGATGAGTGATCTATAGAAAGTATGGTAAATAGATTTACCTATTTAGGTTATGAGTTCATTTCATTAATTTATTCATTTGGATTTAGAATCCTTCATCCACATTTTTCATGATAGGTTCCAATTAGGATCCAATTTATTGTAATTTTATTCTCACCCAACATTTATATAAACTATTTTTTACTTCTACGGTAGTTGGTCAGTGATCAATCTAGATGTTGATAACTTAAAGTGGTTGATCAGGAGTTGATGGATTTCATGGAAATATAATATTTTTTTCTTTTAATGACTTTTAGTTTTCTCAACTTATGTATAAAATTGTAGTTATGTATTAGAATTAAATATGTATTTATACTTGGTTTTGATTTGTATAATATCTTATTATCTCTCATTCAATAAATTACCTATTGAGTGTAATGTTTCCCATTGTATGGATTATATACACATGGTGCTACTCACTATCCCATGTATTATTTTTATTGGGTGTTGGGGGTTCTCATTCCTCAAATATCTACTAGCCTATGAGGAGTACATGTGGGGGTGGAGGGGTTGTGATACTCATTTTGGGTGAATTTTAGCATATTTCGAGGCAGGCATTACTGGTGAGATGAGAATGTTTAGTGGTTGCATGTTTCTTATTTTCTCTCTAGTAAGAGTAGGATGGTCAATTCTAGTAACTAATAGTGATAATGGATAGATCATGGTATATATACATCAATTGATTTTATATAGCAGGTGATGAAAAGGATAATCTTATGGTGGGGAGCATCATATCAATTATAAATGGAAAACCCTTGTGTCAGAAGTGTTATGGATTAAATGTGAATAGTTAATAAGAAATAAATATGACCCAAGTATATCAGTGTTCTGGAAATATATTAATTTATTTGGTTCCCAATTGGAATCAATTTCTGGTATTTAGATGTCCTATCATGTGTAGTTAGTGCATTGGCGTCAGGATTTGGATAGAGTTGTGGTGATATGAGAGTTATTTGAATCTGTGGTGTGTCGATGCTTAGGGCTACATCATAATTCATGGAATAGGTATTTGTTTATTCAAATATGTAGATTCACTAAAACTTAGGATTGTAATTTGGTTTGTATTCTTGGATGATTTCATAATTCCTTCGAGAGATAAGGAATTATGATCTGGTGGTGGGACGATGCGTTGGTGGTTAAGGTCATTATTTTTGAGAGACGTCATCCAGATGAGGACCTATGAGTGTTTTCTAGTAGTTTCAGCTATTATTGGGTGTAAACCACACTAATCATGTAGATGGATTTGGTAGTTGATTCCTATTGTGTGGAGCTCCATGAATTGGAATTGGCCATTGTGAGTGGAGTCATATAGTGTGAAGAACCATAATATCAGGGACAGATTTCATGAATACATCATTGTTTCTCAGGATAGATTGGTGTGGTTAGTGTCATCTTGGTGTTTAAATTGGTCATGAGTTGTTGGATCGACATTCAGTGAATAGTAATTTTTATGTTGAGTGTTGTATGACAAAACTGCTTTTGGAATTTTTTGTTGGAATGAAACCAGTTAGTGTTGAATGAATGATTGGGGTAAGTTGGTATTAATGAAAAGAGTATTATTTCAACATATTTAGAATGTAAATGATTATGGTGTGGAGTTTTTAATGACCTACAACATTACAAGTTATGATATTTAGGGAAAAATTTAATTTTTCCCCATAAGAGGGTTTGTTTGTGAGTTGTAATTCAGTTCGAGAATCCATTCATCGTAACATATCAATGATATGTTTTATTATATAGATAGAGGCATGGAAGATGTTTTTGGTGCTCAAGTGATTATCAAAATAAGTTTCAAATACATTGATGAAATTATGATATGAATGCAAGTCACACAATAACACATAATACTTGTTGTAATGAACTGTAGTGGGGAATTATTCCATGGGGGTTAGAACGTTTTCCACTTAGTCAAATGGAAAAGGTTTTATGTATACTATAGTGGAAGTTGTGGTGTGACACATATCATTCACACTAGAATGATGTTTCCTAGGGGTTTGGTTCCCCTACCTTAGTGTGGTTACACCAAAACCCTAAGAAGCAATTCCAAAATAAATTTAGGTCAAGGACAATTCCCTCTTCCTGGGTGGTCACAGAGTGACCTCAATTTTTATTCTTTTACCTTATAAAGATAATAGACACATTTCACCATGAAACCTTGATTGAACATGATCAAGGCATTGTTATTTTTGTTTTATTAGTGGAAAACATATCATAATAAGGTCATTCCCCTTATTCTTATGTGGATTAGGGGAATCAAGATGAGGTAATTTCATCTGGCCTCTCCCCTCCCATTTTCCCTTTGATTCCCCATATAATGGTGTGGGTGTTGGTGACATGTTATAGTTATTTTGGGTATATTCTTCATCCTCCATTCTTCTATTTTTTCCATAATAACCCTATAATTCATGGAAATTTTTGTTAGGTTTTATTGTTAATTATCACTTTATAATAGCGTTAATTTTATAAAATTATGGGGATTTCATGTGTTGTGGATAGAGAATTTATTGAAAGGATGAATGCATGAAGTTCTATATGATTTTGGTGAGCCGGTGACATCCGTGGAATTTTTTTGAAATTATACTCAGTGGAATTTAGTAAAATAATTATTGAAATTTTATTATAATTAAATATGTTTGTTTTATAGAATGTGATAAGATATTTGGGGTATGAAAATCTTTGATGAGGCCTGGATGGGCATGTATGTGGGTTTTCATAGCATGGCTTGGGTGGTAACTCAAATATAGAGGTTAGATGTCCCTTTAATATGAATTTAGATTCCTTTATATGAATAATTTATTTCATGTATAGATTTTTTATGGGACCGGCTAAAATGGATTGGGACTGAGAGAGTCTAAGAGAAAGATAAAAGGTGGAATTAGGCATCCTGAGGATAGAATAAGTTCTCATTAGTACATAGGTGAATTGGGATCCCCAAGAGACTACGTCTCTAATAGGAAAATATGGTATCTAAAATTATGAGATATTCTAGGGGGTCCTAGAAGAACAAGATGAGTGATGGGTATCCTGGGTTGGTTCCTTAGGGATGGTTTGGATGGTATGAGGGGCTTAGTACTACCGATGACTTTTGACATGGTCATATGTCTCATGCTTGTTTAGTGACACACTCTAGAGGGTTGACAGAGGCGTGGAGAGTGTCTTGAGTGGGGATTGTCTTTAAAGGATAGACATGATGTGATGGAAAGATATTTCTTATGATTTGGGGGATTATAGATATTCTAAGAGTGATGTGAGTTAGGACCTCAGTGAGGGTCATTATAAGGACCCCGACTTTATTACATACATAATCTTGAATTTAGTCCTGAAAACACTTCCATTTACATTGAGTGTATTCTCACATTTAGAGCTTTAGATAATTAGGAAAATACATTCATAACATTACCCATTTTTATATATTGTATACCATAAAAACAGTTTCCATTTTTTTCAAAATATAAAACATTAA
This sequence comes from Viscum album, assembly GCA_963277665.1. Taxonomy (NCBI): domain Eukaryota; kingdom Viridiplantae; phylum Streptophyta; class Magnoliopsida; order Santalales; family Viscaceae; genus Viscum; species Viscum album. The sequence continues at coordinate 45,987,257 of OY728153.1, forward strand.
AAAATAAAACAAGACTCCTTGAAAATTCTTCAACATTTAACATAGATTCCTTCCTTGTCATACATATCAATTAACCTGTGAAAATCATTTTTAACCTTGGGATGAGAACAAAATCTTAGTATGTGATGAAAAAGAAGGAAATATCACATTAGTCCATGAATACTCGTAACCTATGAAAATATTTTCAAAATAAATTCTTGTCACCCATATATAGTTAATATGTGTAACATGAGATTTACACAAGATCCACACAAAACATGAGAACATAAATGTAATCATAGAGGTATCTTGTGGCATTACTTACATAATTTTGTAACCATTCTTGGATACCTTATAATTTGTAACCCTCACAGCTACAATACCTTGTGTGACCATCGCAGTTACACTTGGAGTAACCATACGGCCGACCTCCAACATACTCATACCCAATGAATTTGAGGGAAATATAGGTCTCTCCCTTCTTCATATATAATTCCCAAGAACCAAAACATAATCATACAACATAATACTCCATAACAACATTACTTTGGAATTTTGTAAAACCGAATTTAAAAAGAGTATTTTTAATAAAATGCCACTTATAAATATCATTCAATTGAAGAGAGACTTAATAGAGTGGATGGAGTGTGTATATATTCTATAAATAAACATGATAAAAATAATATAAAAATAACCCATCACACAGAAAATTTAAATGGAACATAAATAATGAAGTAGAAGGTTAACCCAATCAATGGAAATCAGGTTATGAATTCCCTTACCTCAGGTTTGTATTACTTACAACTTGTTTAAACCTAATTTATAATGCTTAAAATAGTGTTATTAATATATTAAAGATACATGTTCCTATTTATAACATATTATATGATCATTTCATAAAATCATTTCACTCTTTAATTGTTAGTTTTTTTTCTCGTTGCACTGTTTTTGGGTGAGTTCTTAACATGATTCCCATGATTGGTTCATGGTGGATGTTCTTGTTGATTTGAAGTGAAACTCCAGAATTGGTAAGGAGTAGTTTTTACATATATAAAGTAACATAAATTATACCATTAACCAATTTTAAGTATTATATGAGGATGACTAATTAGTTAGAAATTAATGATGTTTGTTTAGATCATTTTAGTCGTTTTTCATAATAACAACCTCATTTTGTCTTATAAATTAGAATAATGAGTAAAAAAGAATTAAAGAACCTTGGATGAGTCATACAACATATATTATAACCTGGTTCAACCATATAAATGGTTTCATGACCAAACATGAAATAATTAATGGAAATTGAAATCACATCGTCCATGATGTCGGTAATTCGACACCTCACATAAAATACTTTTAATTCATTGAATAAGTGGGAAAGGAGAAGAACAATGATGATTAATATTACATGAACATTAGAACATCCATAATATAAATGATTATGTAGAATTCATGCATCTTGGATAATAATATATTATTGAAGAATGAGAAAGGCACTCAAAATAAAAGAATAGTTGAGATATCCCTTACAAAAATTTGGCATCCTAACGGCTACACAACATGGTTTTATAAAATATTAAAAATAGAGGGGGAAATGGACACCCATCCAAAAATGAATATTAATATAGAGAAGATCAATAATAAGAAGTAAATAAGAACATGTTATGGAATCTTGAATGTTATACCACATAAAACATAAATTGAATGGAAAGAGAAATAAATTGAGAATTTTCAGACCTTTTAATGTAACCCTTAGAACATGATGGTTGGGACCTTGGGAGATTGAGAAAAGATTGGGTGGAATAATATGGATGTAAAGAAACTAGAGCATAGTTTAGGGTGAAGTGGGTATGAATTCAATGAAGGGAAGAGTTGGAATTTATTGCAAAAGTGAGGGATTATTTTAATAATTTTCAAGGGTCACCTCATCTGTGGTATTTTCAAAACCACGGGATTTCTCATGCTATTTTCCCATGGTATAATACAATTGGGAAACCTCACATCTTATTTAACTATACAAAAGTCAAACAGATTTATGACATCATTATTATATAATTATTGATGTCATTAACACACAGAAATATAAAACTGTATTTTTTACTATTCACCGAAAAAATCAACTATTTCTAAAAAATTCCCAAAATTCACTCTAACCATTTGTTGATGTGTAGATTTAAAAAGTGAATTCCATTTTTTATAAATAATTTTCTAAATATTACTAATTTAATTTTTAAATAAAATCATACTTAATTCAAAAATTAACAATTCTAATTCTGTAACTACTTCTATATCACAATGAAAAATTAACCTAGATGTTATTATCTTTACGACATAATGAAATAAAATAATAATGAAATTTACTATTCATTATGGTCATAATACTATTCATAATACTATTCATAAGGTTATGTTACTATTCACCAAAAAACAAGTTTCTTCCAATAGACTCCAAATAACATACTGAACACAATTGTAGATGACAGTTTCATGGAATTCAAAACATAGAAGTAGAAAAGTTATGTTTTAAAGAATAGTTATAGATACATAATTAAAACAATGTTCCATGAATTTCTAATTGTTTTGAGAAAAACATGGGGTGTTACATTATCCTCCCTTCTAGAAATTACATCCTCGCAATTTTATTTACATATTTATCAACTGAGGGTACTTTTCTATTATAGAATTTTCAGACTCCCATGTTTCTTCTTCAACCATGTGGTTTCTCCACAAAACCATTACCTAGTAGATTACCTTACTCTGCAATACCTATTCCCTTTGATCAAGAATATGAACTGGTTTTTTCTTTATATGAAATGTTATCTTCCAACTGAACTGCTTCTGGGCTCAAGACATGTGATGAATCTGGCACATACATTCTCAATATCGAAACATGAAATACATTGTGTACCTGAAACAAACACGGAGGAAAAGATACACGGTATGACACTATTCCAACTTTATCCAAGATTTCAAAAGGAACTATGAACTGTAGACTTAGCATCCCTTTCATACCAAAATGCATCACAATTTTCCAAGGAGATATTTCAAGGAAAACATTATCACCTACCTCGAAAGATAATTCTTTTATTATGTTATCCACATAACTTTTCTGCATGCTCTGAGCTGTCCTCATGTGTTGCAAGATCATCCTCACTTTCTCGGCCACTTCATCTAAAAATTATTTCCCCATTAAATTTCCTACAACAACTTCATCCCATAATAAAGGAATCCGACACGACATCCCATACAAGGCCTCAAAAGGTGCCATCTGAATAGTGGAATGAAAACTGCTATTATAAGAAAACTCAACTAAATAAAGATGTTGATCACAACTTCCCTTATAGTCCATTAAACAAGCTTTAAGAATATCCTCCAATGTTTGAATCGTTCGTTTCGATAGACCATCTGATTGAGGATGAAAAGCTGTACTGAAATTTAACTCTTTTCCTAATGACTTCTTAAGTCCCTTCCAAATGTCAGAAGTGAATGTGGGATCTCGATCAGATATAATGGAAATATGAACTCTTTATAACCTGAAAATATCTTTGAGGTGAAATCGAGAAAGCTGATCCAAATTCATTGTATATCAAATAGAAATAAAATGTGCATACTTTGATAGCTGATCAACAATAACCCAAATCGCATTTTTACCTCGAGATGTCTTTTGTAGTCCCACCACAAAGTATATGGATACATTACACCATTTCCACTCTAGAACTGGAAAAGGATGAAGAATCCCCTTCATTAATTTCCGCTCTGCTTTAACATGTTGGCACGTCAAACATTTCACGGTAAAATCAGCAATATCACTTTTCATTCCATCCCACCAATAATACTGTCGATGGTCTTTGTACATCTTAGTACTGCCAGGATGAACATAAAATAGAGAACTATGAGCTTCACACAACAAATCATTCTTCAACTGAGAATCACTAAGCACACAAAACCTTTTTCTGAATCTTAAAAAACAATCATTGTCGAGGTTTAATTATAGAAACATACCCATTTTAACCAATTCTACCTTTTTCTATAGCTCACAGTCTTCCTTCTACGCTTTCTTCATTCTTTCAAACAACGAATAATGCACTCTAAACTGAAACAAAAGAGAGGTATTCCCTAAACCAACAACTTCTAAGCCAAAACTCATCAAATCATTAATCAAGGGATCATGTTCCAAAATTAACATGGTTAATGTTGCATGATGTTTCTGACTTAAGGAATCTGCTAATTTGTTTTCTTTCCCAGGACGGTAATTGATCATGTAGTCATAATCTGTTACCAGTTCAAGCCATCTTCTCTGTCTCATTTTTAATTCCTTTTGAGTGAATATATACTTTAGACATTTATAATCAGTATATATTTGGCATTTGGTTCCATATAGATTATGCCTCCAAATTATCAAATCAAAAACCACAGCTGCCAATTCCAGATCATGTGTGGGATAATTTATCTCATGAGGTTTATGTTGTATCAAAACATAGGAAATTGCCCGAACATTTTGCATCAAAACACAACCAAGTCCCTTCAAAGAATCATCACAGTAGATGAAAAACTCCCCATTTTTGGAAGGTAAGGCCAAAACTAGAGCATACACTAATCTCTTCTACAGTTCCTTAAAACAAACATCACATTCCTCTGCCCAAACAAATTTACCCCTTTCCATGTTAACTTAGTTAACAGGATAGATAACTATGCAGAGTTCTTAACAAACCATCTGTAATAACCTGAGAACCCAAGAAAACTACGAATCTCTATAGCATTTGTGGGTCTTGGTCATTCATCAACTAATATTGTTTTATTAGGGTATACTATTATTCCATCCTTATTTACAATGTTTTTGAGAATATAAATCTGTTGTAACCGAAAATCACACTTGCTAAATTTTCCATACAGCTTCTTTTTTTTAATGTTTGCAAAACAACCCTTAGATGTTTTTCACGCTCCTCATTATTTTTAGAAAATACCATAATGTCATCAATAAATAAAACCTCAAACTTATCAAAGAACTCATGAAATACTCTATTTATAAGATTCATGAATACAACAATTGCATTAGTTAATCCAAAGGTCATAAAATCAAATTAATAATACCCATATCTAGTATGAAAGGCAGATTTCAGGATGTCATCCTCCTTCACGTTCAGCTGATTGTTTCCGGATCATAAGTCAATATTGGAAAAGTACTGAGCTCCTTGGAGCTGATCAAACAATTCATCGATATGAGGAAAATGGTACATGTTTTTAATAGTGATGTTATTCAATTCTCTATAATAAATTCAAAGTCTCATGGTACCATCATTATTTTTAACAAAAAAAATAGGGTCTCCCCCTGGTGAAGTGCTAGGATGAATGAAGCCTTAGTCAAGAAAATCATGCAACTGATTTTTCAATTCAATAAGTTCTACTAGAACCATACAATAAGGGGGTTTTGAAATTATCTTACCGTAATGAACTAATTCAATTTTGAATTTCACTTCTTGGCCAGATATGACACCAGGTAACACATCAATAAAAACATCAAGGTATTCATTTACCACTGGAACATCATTAATTTGATTTTCTCACTTGTTTTCAACAATATGAGCAAGAAAAATTTCATTTCCATCTTTCAATAGTTTCTTAGATTCCTGATTTATTATCAATTGTATGGGTTCATTTTTGTATACATACTGAAACACTTTCTGAAAAACAAATTCTTTAACTCTATAGTTAATAATAGCATGATAATCATAATTTCAATCCATCCCCAAAAAAACATCAAACTCGACTAAGGGTAATATAACAAGTTTTGCAGGTAAAGCCTTTCCACATACCACAATATAAAGATTTTTATAATTCCTATTTTCTATAACATTTCCCCATTGTGTTTTAACAACATGTTTGGGTCTCATAAGTTGAGGTGATATTTCCAATTTACCAGAAAATTTCTCCGAGATGAAGGAATGTGTAGACCTTTATCTAACAAAACATTATCAAAACCTAAGTGAACCAAAAAAGTACATGATATAACTTCATTGGATGTCCTGACATCTGATGAAATAGTCACAATGGATCTCACTACACCTTTCTACTTGTAATCATTCTTCTTTGCATCATTCATATCTCTCTTTGGGTAGGAGTTTTCATAATGACCCATCTCACCACATTCAAAACACTTTACATTATGCTTATCAGGATTAGTCTTTGGATCATTTTCATTACAATGTTGGGGCATATGTCCAAACATAAAATATTTAAAAAACATCCCAGTTTTGATAAGACATTCCCCAGGGTGTTTCTTTCCACACATTCCACAAACTGGAAATTTGATTTTCTTACCGTCAGATTTATTTGGTTGATTCTTTCCCATTTCTTTCCACCTATACCTCTTCTTATCATTGTTTCCAAAATACACGTGATCTTTTGAAAACTCTATCTCTACCCTCTCAGCACATCAGAAAATTTTCTGTTAATATTTGATTTCATGGGAGGCCAATGCCCTTTGATACCTTGGCTTCAGTCCTGAGTAAAAGCGTTTGATTTTTCTATCGAGATCCAGAATAAGATTTGGATAATTACTCACTAGTCGGGTGAAATTCGCTTCATTCACAGCCACTGAATCATCCTCCTTCTTTTTCAATTCATGGAGTTTCTTCTCCATTCTAAGTCGCACCACCTTAAGAAATTACTTTTCATGGAAAATAATTTTAAATTCATCCCACTCTAAGGAAATAAAATCCTTTCTACCCATGATATTCCTTACCATAGACCACTACTGATCAGCTTCCCCATAAAAATGATAAATGGAAAGAGTTACCTTTTTATTGTCTGAGCACCCCATAACATCGAATATCTTTTCAAGGGCTTTGATCCATCATTCAGCTACTACTGGGTCATAAGATCCGTTGAATGTAAAAGGATGTTGTCACATAAAATGTTCCACTACCTTCATGTTCCATTATGGTACCTCTATTGGTTCTCTTGAATGGATTCCACCACCATTTATTTCATGCGTTGGCTGAGCCATTACTGTCAAAAACTGCTCAGTTCCAATCCCTACCATTCTGGGTTGTAGTTCTAGAAGGATTTCATTCTATTGGTGCCTCTCCTCTTCAGTATCCTTGTTCCTTCTATGGAAAACCATTCTGAACAAACATGTCTTAGATGAAGCAACATAGTAATCATTAAATGCTAAAACATTTCAAATTAAACATAGAGTGAATATCATTTATGGTATTCTATTAACATCACCCTAACCCCTATAGTTATATAAACCATCCTCTGATGCCAACTATAAAGACCCAAACTTATTACATACATAATCTTTAATTTAGTCAAGAAAACACATACATTTATATTTAGGATCATTTCAGGTTTTGAGCATTGGAGAATTAGGACAATACATTCATAACATTACACATTATTACAGAGTGGATACCATAAAAATGGTTCCCATTTATTTTTCATAATATATAACATTAAAACATACAACAAGACACTTCAACAGTTATTCAACAATAAACATGGCTTCCTTCTTTTTCATACATATCCATTAACTTGTGAAAATCATTTCAAAACTTGATATGAGCACAAAATCTCAGTAAGGGATGAAAAAAATGATAGATCACATTAGCCCATGAATACTCGTAATGTATGAAAACATTTTCAAAAGACATTCGTGTCACCCATATATACATACATTTTGTAACATCAGATTTACACAAGATCCACAAAAAACATGATAACATAAATATAATAATAGAGGTATCTTAGGGTATTAATTTCATAATCTTGAAACCATTCATGGCTACGTTATAATTTGTAACCCTCATGGATACCTTACATTGTGTATCCATCATAGTTACACTTGGAGTAACCATATGGCCGACCTCCAACTTACTCATACCCAATTAATTAGAAAGAAATATAGGTCCCACCCTTCTTCATAAATAATTCCAATGAACCAAAACATAATCATACAACATTAATATTCCATAAAAACATTACTTTGGAATTTTGTAAAACCAAATTTAAAAAGATGATTTTTAAAGAAAGGCCCCTTATAAATATCATACAACTGAAGAGATACTTAATAGAGTGGATGGAGTTTGTATATATACTATAAATACACATAAAAACATAATATAAACAAAATCCATCACACTAAAAATTTAAATAGCACATAAATGATGAATTAGATGGTTAACCCAAAGAATGGAAATCGGGTTAAGAATTCCATCACCTTGGGGTTGTCTTACTTTAATCTGGTTTAAACCTCCTATTTAATGGATAAAAGTGTTTTATTAATGTTTTATAGAAAAAATTTCATGTTTATATCATATTATATGATCATTTCATAGCATCATTTCAGACTATAATTGTTAATGTTTTTCTCCTTGCCCTGTTTTTGTGTGATTTCTTAACATGATTTGCATGATTGGTTCATGGTGGTTGTTCTTATTTATTGGAAGTGAAACTCCAAAATAAGAAAGGATTAGTTTTTATATATATCGAGTAACATAAATTATACCATTTAACACTATGATTTTTTATATGAGGATGATTCATAAGTTAGAACATTGATGATGTCTGTTTGGATCATTTTAGTGGTTCTTTGATAATAACAACCTCATTTTGTCTTATAAATTAGAACCATAAGTACAAAAGAATAATAAAACCCTGGTTGAGTCATAAAACATAAATTATAACTTGGATAAACCATAAAAAAAATTTCATGACCATACTTGAAAGAATTAATGGAAGTTGAAATCACATCGTCCACGATGTCCATAATTCGACACATCATAGACAATGTTTTTAATTCCTTGAATAAGGGGGAAAGTATAAGAATGATTATGATGAATTTTCCATTAACATGAAAAATTATAGAATATAATTTATTCTAGGGATTTCATGCCTCTGGGATAAGAAGAGATTAATAAAGAATTAAAAAGGAAGTCAAAATAAAATAATAATTTAGAAATAACTTACAAATAATTCGGCAACCAAATGACTACACAACATGGTTTTAGAAAATAATAAAAAACATAGGGGACAAGGGTCACCCATAAAAAAAATAAAACATAATTTAGAGTATATAAATAATTAGATGAAAATAAGAACATGGTATAGAATCTTGAAAGTTATACAACATAAAAGAGAACTTGAATGGAAAAAAAAAGAAATTGAGAATTTTCTTACCTTGTATGGTAACCCCTAGAACATGAAGGTCAATACCTTGGGGGCTTCATAAAACCTTTGGAGGACAAATATGGAGGTAAGGAGACCGGAGCTTCGTTGAGGGAGAACTAGGGATAAATTCAATGAATGGAAGAGTTGTCATTTATATGTGAAGTGAGGGATTATTTAAATAATTTTCAAGGGACACCTCATGGGTGGTATTTGCAAAACCATGGGATTTACCATGGTATTTTCCCATAGTATAAGCCACATGGGACACCTAACATCTTATCTAACTATACACAAGTCTACCAGATTTATGACATCATTATTATATCATTAATGAAGTCATTAACACACCGAAACTAAACACTGTATTTTTTAATATTCACTGGAAAAATCAACTATTTTAGAAAAATTCACAAAATTCACCCTAACCATTTATTGATGTGTATATTTCAAAAATGCAGACCATTTTTTTTGAAAATAATTTTCTATATATTATTAATTTAATTTTTAAATAAAATCATACTTATTTAAAAAATTAAAAATTCAAATTCTGTAACTACTTCTATATCACAATGAAAAATTAACCAACATGATATTATCTTTAAGCCTTAATAAAATAAAATAATAATCAAATTTAATATTCATTAGGGTCATATTTCTATTCATATTACTATTCATAGGGGTATGTTATTATTCACCAAAAAAACAAGTTGGTTCTAATAGACCCCAAATAACATACTGAACACAATTATAGATGACAATTTCTTAGAATTCAAAACATAAAAGTAGAAAAGTTATGTTTTAAAGGATAGTTATAGATATCTACTTAACACAATGTTCAATGAATTTCTATTTATTTTGCGAAAAATGTGGGGTGTTATAGTTATGGTGTAGGAATGGAATGAGGATTTGGATTGGCCTATTAAGGTCTATTTCTAGTGGATCCTACATTCATTTAAAACATAATGGAGGTTTTTAGATATCATGATTGTAGTGAGTGTTGATCGGGATCGGTATGAGGGACCCTAGTGAAGGGATTTTCCATAATGTTGAGAATTTCATGAGGATCAACATATTTTGAATGGTTAGTGATGAATGTTTGAGGTGATAGAATAAGACACATGTGACTAGTGTCCTATAGTGAGCAATGATATTTGGATATTTGGTATGTGACCTATTTTTATTTTATGTGTTCATAATTTTCTCCCCTTTTCCTTGAGTGAGAAAAGATAGAGGAATCGATGGAACCTACTCAAAGTGAGAGGGTAGTGGTCAAGATGTATGGATTTTCCAAGAGTAAGAGGGTATTAGAAGGTAATTCCTTGAATGAGAGGTTATTGTTTAATCGGGTCTTATGAGATACAACCTAAGAAATTGGATTCATTAGGTTGTGCCCTCTTCCAAGGTGAGAGAAATTGAATTCAATGTGTGACCTCATCTTGAGTGTTAGGGTAGTAAGGATGGAATTTGTGAACTCCCCTAAGTTAGAGGGCTTGGTTGAGAGGTGTTGTGATATAAGATGTAGATGATGAAACCTACCTTTATAGATAAGGTAATGTTTGGGATATGGATAGCCCAACCTAGAGTGGGAATATATTGGAATGACCATCATGAGTGAAAAGGAGAGTCTAAGACTTATACATGACACTATACCTTGATTCAATGGGTTGTGGTCGCGACATAGAGAACACCCTTCCCTAAAAAATTGGGTATGGGTTGGGATTCAATGAACTACCCTACACTAATTCTTTATGTTATTCCATGATCCCAGTTGAAAAGTGTCTATGTATTATTTTATTACATTTTCCTGATCACAAGAAATCAATTCATGAAGGACCAATAAGTTTAGTATAATTGGAAATACTAGATAAAAACATAATTTTTATATTACACATTGAAATTTAATTCAAAATATTTTCAGGTTTGAAAACTATAGTACCCTTAGAATATCCCTATTGGTAAATAATAATGTACTTCTTCATATCCTGGGTAAAAATCAATCATAATAAATTGGTGATCTCAGATGCTCAGTAAGGATAAAAAATACAACGGAAGATATCATAAATAAGCATAATATTATAAAGTAATGTATGAAATAGCAACACGTGACTTTTAAACATAATATTCATCATAATATTGAAATAATACATAATGTAATTCCATGTATATATTCACATGGATATTCTACAATGCTAAAAATTACACATAATATTAATCACATAACGAGGACATGAATAATTCCTGACATCATAACCATGCTATGAAGTCCTCATGCCAAGACACTAGTTTGTATCATTAGACCTACTGATACATCTATGGTCAATAGTGGGAACAACACATCACTAACTAAGTCCAATGGAATCCTCATATGAAAAGGGTAAACATAATATAATTATTCATATGGAAACTAACATACAAAATGTAAATACATTAACCAAAAACCATGAATGGTATAAAAATAGCACATCCATAGTAAAAAATGTCATAAAACATTCAATACATTATGGAATGTAATATCATAATAAATCAACCTCAATCAAGAATAAAATTAATCAAAGGATGTTGACATTGATGATAGTAATCTATTCAATTTTTTAAAAATATTGGAGATAAGAATCCCTTTTTTACTTTGAAATTATTTAAAATCAACAAAATTATAAAAGAAAAAACTTCTTATGAAAATAACCTCGTAAGAATATAAGGGAAGCTTCAAAATGTCACGGTTTCATAATAATAGAAAATAGTTGCTCATGTTGTATATGTTAAAAAACATTCCTTTCTTAATTTGTAAAAGAAGTCATAAAGTACCTTGTTGGAAAAATGATAGAATGATTCATTTAAAAAAAATTATAAAAATTATAACACGGGGAAAATTAGATTAAATAATTTTATATAATATTTTCAAATGTATGTTAAGAAACATGTACATGGATGATAAAGATGTCCCAGCAGATACTTTTGTTTCTACTTCACATTAGTTGAGGGTGCGTTAACCTCATGTATAATGGTAAAACAAGTTATTAAAATATAGTCAGACCATATCCATATTCATTATATCATATATTATCTTCTTATATCATTTTTTGATAGTATTTCAGTATTTCTATTATTTTGGGTATAAACTACTTTGTTTTCCCATTCTGGTTTTTCTATGTTAGTAATGCTTATTATGAAAAGTATATATTTTATTAATATACAAAATTATACTAAGTTAAATATAATAATTTTTACTCATCATATAAATTATATATTTATTATTTAATGGTTAACATAGAGAATGAATCTCACTGCATAATGGAGATTGTAGGTTGTACGTACGCACGAGGGACGATATCATTCCTTTAATGGTTAAATGAAATAGAATAATATGGTATATTAATTATACCTATTATTTATAATTTTATATTCAATATTTATATCCACTATAATAATCATTATACCCATCCAAATAAAGTAGGTTTGAATAAAAAATTACACCACATCATGGACAGAGTAAGTCGTACGTACGCATGCATGGTATTTTGTTATTCATAGGATAGGTAAATGGATAAATATGGTTCGTAAACAATTATAATAACATATATTAATATATATGATAGTGTATTTATTAATTTGGTATGGAAAAAATATATAAAGAGGAATTATAATACGAAAATAAATCGAATAGAAATAGAAAAACAATTACCTCTTCTTTGAGTGCCTCTTTTTGATTTGTAGAAAAGGAATCTGTAGGATGGATTTATTCCCAATGTATGGCCCTATGATCAGTTGGGGGAAGTTATGAGGATAAGTGGGTAGGGTTTGGCCAAAAAAATGGATTTAGAGGTGTGAATAAAATATAATGAGGGGTTCCCTTTTATAACAGAGGGGAGGGACACTTTTGGTAACTCCACAACTATTAAATTATTATAAATATATATTCGGTTTAAAATAGCACCAACGTGAGTTATTTATAATATTTAGATTATTATTGGTATAAATACAGAAAAAAAAATTTATACATGTTAGGTCACAAAATTAACCTTATCTTTTGGGTTTAACCCTTAGTTAAACAGTTCATCTCTTATTGTGTCTACTTGTCTTATTATACAGTAGGGTTAATATTGTTACAATAAAATATCAAAAGAAAATAAATTGGATCATTAATTATATATTTAACACTATCCTAGTTATTTGGTTGAACCTGAGTTTTTTATGAATTTTATAACATTTAATAAAATATTTTTTATTTTAAAGTATCATTTATGTCAATTTTGATATTATTAAATATTTTCATTTTTTACAATATCATACCAACATGATAAATTTGAAAAAATACATAAAATATTTAAATAACATTTCTATGTTATCTATAAAATTTTTTCTGTAATTAATTATGTAATATTATTTTTATTTTAATATTTTTAATATTGTTTATTTGATTGTTTAATTAATAAAATAATTTATACATCATTATAGTGTCATCATTAATACTAATTATTTAATATGTAAAAATATAAATTAATTTCTATGATATATATAATTATTTTATATTTCCAGAGATTGTTTATAATCTATGTTATCTTCGGGATATCACTATATTAATATTTATTATACTTATAACAAATTAGAGTGTGATATTTTGTAACATTCATTATTCTTAATATTATTCATGTCATGTTTATAGAAAATGGTCCATTAAATGATTACATTTATAAATATAGGTGATAGGGTTCGAATATATTCATGAAATGGGAATTTTATAGGTGTTGGAGAAATTTTATAATATTATTCATACTGTTAATTTGCTGATTCACTATTAATCACAGTAGTAAAAAATTACTAATGTTACTATTCATAATATCCAAAAAAATCAAAGTAACATATTAATAGAATTTAGACCCACATATTCGAAATATGGAATCAATTTTTTAAAATTTAAAACATATATGATGTAGTAATTATTTTAAAATTAATCCCCTTTGACAATACGAGGAAATGAGTTTTTCAGAAGAAAATACCGTCAAAATATTTACATGTGTTAATATCTAATTTTAGTGTGAAAATAATTTAATTGACGTAAATTATATTAAATAAAAAAAAATCTAATTATACTTTAAAAACAATTAAAATCATAATAAAACAATATAAATAAATTAGATGCAAATGGATGTTTGAATTAAAAGGTAGTATTCTTCACTATTCATTAAAATATGAAAGTTATAAAAAAACACCATAAATTTTACCAAAATAAATTTTTAGGTACTTATTCTAAATAATAATTTTATTTTTTCAAATTTAATATCTAAAATTGTCAAATATTTGATTTAAAAATAGTTTATCCCTTAAAAGGAAGTAAAATTTCATTATTTTTTTAAAAAAAATACTTCTTTTATAAAAAAATTTAATTTCTACTAATATATTTAATATTAGACAAATGAAATAAATATTAATAATATATGAAATATAAAAAATTCAAAATGTGGGTAATATTATTCATATCCACTTTTTAAATGGTTAGACGTGGTGCGCTCAAACTCGATGTTTCCTACTACACAAGTTATTGAATTATTTAAAAATAAGTGTATCATGGAAGCTTTGGGTGTTACACTTTAGGTATAGGTAGGCATATGGTCTTAGTTGTATAAGGAAGTGAAAATATTTTGAATGATTTTTATGTAGGTATGATAAGGTGTCACGATGTCCTGGTTAACATATGATAACCCAATGAAAATCGAGTATCGGTGTCCTAGTTATCAAACAACATAAAAAACGCTTGTGTTAAATGTTTAATTTCATTATACATACACATATATGATACCACATTCTGTTGGAACATAGTGAGCCCCACTATGGTGTATTTTTTACACGTTACATGTGTAGCGACACTAACCCCAGTATCTTAGAGCTAGTGTTTTACTACATTATATTAGCATAAGATAAATTGAATAGAATATCAATAAGCCAATCAGATTAGTAGTCCCAATAAATTGTATACATACAATAGTATTACAATACATTTGAATATAAAAATTACAAAATAATTTTTTTCAAGCACAAAGTTATTCCATCTTGTGTATACCAATATATAATTCATAGTAAAATTCATGGAATCTTAGGGAAATGGAACAAAATAATAGTAATTTAAAATGATAAGTAAGGGTTAAGTACAACAAAAAAATTCAGGAAAAAATGATAACAAACAAGATGTAAGGAAATAACTAAACACACATGGAAAATAATCAATAAATTGGTAAGGAAGTGCATCCAGAGATAATATCAATTTGAAAATCTTGTAGAAAATAATCAACATGTAATTGAAAATAACTGTAAACATGTTCCATTTAGGTAACATGATAGAATGAGTGGATAAGTCTTAATCAATATGGTATTGTAAATAACGTAATCACATGACATTTAATCAATAACTGGTAATAAAAAGAATCCATTGATTATGTCATTGTGAATATATATGAGAAAATAATAATAACTGAAATGAATGAAATTATTAACTATCAGACATCATGTTTCCCAGACACATGATACATTTACCATCAATATTAATCCTCATGAAAGTTTAAAATATATCGGGTGAAAACCCTATTTAAGTGAGGCTATCTAATTGATTTTTCCAATCAAACTATCGATTCATTAAAGGGGTTACATTAACTAGAACACAACATATGTATTTCATGTCCAAATCATTTCTCATATATCAAATAATTGATTTACTTCATAACCAATGTGTCGTATAAAATTTCATTAATGATTAAAGGATACAAATTTATCAATATTCCACGAATTAATAAAATAAATTTCAAAGTAAATACCATATGTGAAAATGAAATGTGTTTTAGCCAATAATCATATAAATGATATAGATATTTAGGGGAAATAAAATGTTAAATGATCATTGGAAATTCAATATATTAAGGGGAAGTTAATCACCACAATTACGATTCAAGAAATTTAATTTCAACACTATCATTTGTCATAATAATCATAAGTCATCTAGAAAATTAATAAGGATGATAGAAATACAAATTATACCCATTAGAGTAATAATAATTGGTTTTTGTAATTTATGAATAAAAAACATAAAATGTTCTTTTTTAAAATTTATGGGGAAAATATTCATTTCATTTTGAAAAACATTTTTGAAAAACATTTTGTTTGAAAATGAATTTTATTAGAATTTTCATTAAAAATATCCTAATAAAATTTTCAAGGAATCATAAAAGAAATGATATTTCGAAAAACATGTAATTATATACATGCTGTAAAATTTAAAAAGAACATTCAATTTTTAATGTAAAAAGCTTATGAAATTTCCTTTTTGGTAAAATGGGTCGAATATTCCATTCACATTTGTTTAAAACCCAAACGATTTTTTTGAAAATGACATAAGATTTGTGTGATAAAAATTTGTGATGCATAAAAATGAGTGAAAATTTATTTAATAAACTCATTTAAAAAGGATAAAAAAAAAATTTATAAAACATGGTCTTGGGAGAAAATAGGTTTCCGATCGAAGAGAGAAATTAAAAAGGATTTTCTTAAAAACATTTTATCAAAAACATTGCCTACTAAAGAGTGAATAAATGGTGCTATTATTTGAAATATTTCATTTATGTATAGATGATAATAAAATTAAAAGGTTTATTAAAAAATTATTAACTGATTTTCTTCAATTATAATTTATGAATAAACAATCTCGATGAGAATGAGATAATCAAATGAACCCTTACAATGATCATAATATTGAAGAGAGAATTAGTCAATGAATCAATTTTGTGTATTAGATATAAATAAAAATATGAAAATTTTCAATAAAACATAAGATAATAAAAATTAATTATATACATAATCATAGAATATCAATGACAACAATGTAGAAATATAACCCAAAGAAAGGAAATTGAGATATGAAATTATTTACCACTTGGTAAATTTTAATAGAAATACCATTAGATTAAATAATTAGAATTAAGATGTAAAATACCATGTATAATTAATTATTCATGATATTACAAGTCAATGTTCCATTATATATACAATATTAATGAAACTATGTGCATAACATTATAATATGCCTCAATGATGTGAAATTGAGATGAAATCCCTTACCTTACACTTTCCCAATGTAAAATGTTATTTAACATCATAAATAATGGTTTTAAGAATTTTATTGACTTATATAATGAACATATTAGTATTTATAATATCGTATGTAATCCATTTATAACATTTATTACCTTCCATAAATAATCTTTCATTATTTTCATTGTTTCGGGTGTTAATTGCCATGTTTTCTCATGCGTGTTATGTCATGAATAATATATTTCTTCCGCATATTATATAGTTATATCATATCCATAATAATTATCATTAAATAATTATAATATTACTAAATCAATTATACTTTTAAAACTAATCATGAATGATATTTATGAAAAATGGAGTATGTTATGATCATAGAAAGGTTGTGTTGTACGTACACATGAGTAACATTTTACATTTTCCAATGGTCATAATATAATATTTATTAGTAATATTTTATATTTATATAAATATAATAACTTCATATATATTATATTATTTCGTTAATTATACTTATATATATCAATCATGTGTTATGGTGATGTAAAGAGAGTCAGATCACTTCGTAAAGGTGGTAGTCCACACATACATGAACAACATTTACGTCTTTCATTGAGTGAAACTTTAAAAAATTAAAATGACATATTATCTTTATTTAATGATAAATAATTCACTAATATCATAATTTATCCATTTTTATCGCATATAATCATTAAATTAGTCCTTATCACCTACCATGTGAAGCGTTAGTTAAAGACGAATCACATTAGTTCTCGCGACGGTAGTCCACCATACACACGAGCAGCATAATCTTATCCCCCATGAACTTTGAGGTAAAATGGTATATATGATATAATTAATTAATAGGTATAATTATTTTTTAAATATAATATTAATAATTTGTATCCATCGTCATTCTTATACATGATAGTTGGAAATAGAAAAACGAATGACGTCACTTCGTGATGTTGTAGTCTATCGTACACATGAACAATGATTTCCCAACCCATTTGATGGAAGTGTATGTTATTGTAGTTAGTTACCTCAACAGAAAATATATAATTAGATGGAATATGTGGATAAAATATTATAATTATGGATAATATAAATTTAATTATGTGGAGAAGGATAAAAATAATGGCATTTATTAAAGTGCATTACCTCTTCTTCAGGTATCCTCTTTAGGTTTGCACTAAAGCCTTCCTAGATGGATTTATTCCCGAAATAAGAATTATAGGATTACTTTAAGGAAGTTTAGAAGTTATTTTTTGTGATATTTTATAAATAAATTTGGTTTTAATCTATGAAGTAGAGTGGAGAGCTGGTGAGATTTTATAAGTAGGTGAGAGGATAGGGTTGGTATTTTTTAAAAGAATAGAGTGCTCTCATGTTTTTCATATATATCATTTGTAAAAATAAACCATTATATAACCTTATAGGTTTAATGTTATAAATATTTCCAAAATAATAGTTTTTAAATAATTGAATATGTTATTCTTAAAATTTTATTTTTATTTTAACCCCCGATAAATCATTCTTTGTCTTAATCGTGGAAATTAATTTTATCTATATTCACTATTCGTTTTTTAAAAAAAATTGTCGGATTTATTAAAAATACAAAACAAAATTATTGAAAATTTGGAACCCATTTTTCCAAATTCAATTCAAATAATTGGAAATATTTAATTTAAACTTAATCTTGTAGGTATTATGTGGAAGCGTGTTTTTAAAGTGAAAATGATAAAAAGATTACAAATTTTTCATATATAAAATCAATATGAAAAGGATTAAAATTTAATAAATTGGATTAATATATTTATAATTTAAATATTTTTTCGTTAAAACCATTGAAAAATATAATTTACCATTACAAACAATTTATATTAAAAATAATTTTTCAATTAAAATTCAGTATTTTCAATATTCATCAAAAAATGAATCTTCAGAAAAATACCAAAATCCAACCCTAAGATAATTTAGGTATTATGATTTAAAAATATATTATTATTTTTTTAAAATAAATTTTCTAAAATTTTTAAAATTTTATTTTAAATTTTGTATACCAAATGTGACGGAACTTTCTTTTAGGAAAATAAAGTTTTTTAGTAAACATTTCTTTTTATTTGAAAAGATTCATATTAATATTTATAATAAATATATAAGATACTAATAAATTTAAACTATATATTTTCATAATTTATATTATAATATTTATACCCAACATTTCAATGACTATGTGATAACTATCATATAAAATAATTCTACTAAAATTATATTTTGGTTTAGTAAAACTCGATCTTGCATATGACATAATCTATCAAAGAAACTCGTTTTTTCATGCATTGAAATCTATTAAAGTTAATTATAATATTAAATAAATTATTAATTATTTGGATTTTATATTCCATTTAATTTCTTGTGTTTTTTATCATTCTCGCTATCGAATATGATTTTCATATTTTAAAATTTAATGGTTTCACATTATCCCCACTTTAAATTAATTGCATCCTAATAATTTAAAATTTTACATTGAAACCAAGGGTTTGGTATTTTAAAATACCTTTATGGAAATCCTAAATTGAGATAATGTTTCATAAAACATATTCTTTATAATAGATAATGGGATGTACCAAGGTCATAAGAAATACCGAATATCTAGGTTTCTAAGTGGGAGAACATTAGTGGAAATTTAATATATGGACATGGGCGAAAGTGTCAATATATACAAGGAGTGACTATGGAAATTGATCAAAAAAATTAAACGATTAATGGAAATTTAAGGTCCTTAAAAACCAAAATATATGATGATTTATAATTTCATCTAATTCATTGGATATTATGGCAATAGGATAACATTTTGGTTTCAAGATCCTTCTTCATAAAGATGATGAATTATTTTAATACCTAAAACTATAAGGAAATATACTTACTTTTAAAATTATATTTTATAAGAACAATTTAATCCTTTGTTTTTACTTACAAAAATTTCCAATTATCCACTTACGCAAAAAAATTAATATCCATAAATGAATTTATTTTTCCTGAAGCACTAAAATTCACTTTTAAAGGATCATAAGATTCATAAAAAAGTGACATGTTTTTACGACTAACTATTTTACAGAGAATGTTTTTTCAAAATTCATCCAATATAATAAATTTATCACTAAAGCAAAAAATTAATACAACTTTTTCTTCATTTATATTTATTCTTCAACTTTTTTAACTAAAAATAATGACATATTACTTAGGAAAACATGTAAATCAGTGGTAGGTATTAAACCCTTATCATCCTATGATCTTGGGTTCAAGCACCATGACCTTAATGGGTTGTCACACAGAATATAGGTTACCCTTTTTCTAATAATATATTAATGAAATTCCTATAATGTTCAAATAAAATATTATTGACATCAATGAAATAAAATTTATCATTAAATAGACTTTTATAGGGTTTTCAACATAATTTAATTTCAAAGTGTAACAATATTATTTTAATATTACTATAACATCATTAATGATCATAATAACCCTAGAGGTTATCAATACTTATAAATATGTTTCTTTAAAATGTAAAGGCATTATTCCTTAAATAAAATTTCTACTAAAACATAAATATTTAGTAAATTCCAGCCAAAATATCCTTAATCTATGTAGACTCTCATCACATAAAACATAAAAATTTTGTTTAAGGCATTTAACATCTGATCAAACTTAATTTCATAAGCCAATTATGGTATTCATATCTCTTAAGATAATGAAGAAACATATTCTCAGAAAATTTAGAAGAATCCTTATATTTTTCAAGATTCTTATAACCAATATACCATTTGTAAAAATACTTCTAATATGTAATTATTAAATCCCAAGAAATAAATACTTAAATTAATTTACTTCCTCCTCATTTTTAACTTGGTCAAAATTTAATATATATCATTCATTATCATCATATATTTAACTACTTCATAATGGTTTGTAAAAAAATTTTGAATTATCCTTATCATATCCCCCTAGAGTGTCAAACAAGGTTAGTATTAAGAACTATTATTGTATAATATGTTACACTTGAATCAATCCTAGCAATCCCCTTTAGGATTTATTACCCCGAGGTACATCTGTTACAGAACGACGTCCACTTATATTGTCCTGAAAATGATATATTTCTATGGAAAACCCACATAATCTGTTCCATAAAAAATATTAGGATTTTCATCCATTATATTGGGATTACATACAAGGAAAAACATCCATACGGGCTGGTTAGTTTAGTAGTCTTGGTAAACTAGACACATACATAATTCTTAAATTACATTTGAATACACACATAGTAATATAATGTTCTCTGATAATAAATTTATTAAATATAGTGTATCCCAACATATATTTCATAGTAAACTACATGAAAACCTGAGGAAAGGAAATAAAATAAGGGTGAGAACAAATTCCCAGTTAGGGTTTAGTTCAAGAGAATCATTAATGAGTCAGTAAGAATAATCAATATGGAAAGGTAATAACAAAAAACACATGTCATATAATGAATAAACATAAATATAAGTGCATACAAGGATACTTTTTATGTAAAAATATCCTAGATAATAATAAACATGTAAAAGTAAATAACTAAACACACATGCCATTAAAATAACATAACTTCCTGAATATATAAGGCATAATCAATATGGAAAAGTAAATAACTGAAAATAAGTTACATTTAATAAATAAATGATAATTAAATTCATACATATATAATGTCATAATGAAAATCTCTTGGATATAAAAAATAATTCAAATGAATGCAATTCTTAACTATTGGACACTCTGTTTTCCCAAACACATAATACATTTTCCTTCAATATATGTCCTCAAGATGGTTGAAAACATATTGGGTGACAACCCATTCAGCTGAGAATAGCCAATGTTTTCATTCCATGAGACTACTAATTCATCTAGGGACTTACATTTACTTGGCCCCAATGTAATACCTCAAAATTCCATGGTATGCTTCTTTTTAAATAATTCAATATCTTGTGATGCACACAACACCGAGTTCGAGTGCACCATGACTAGACATTTAAAAAGAGGTTATAAATAGTATTAACCAAATTTTTATTTTTATATATTCCATAAAATTTTTATATTCATATAATGTGTTTCTTATAGATTATATAAGAATAAATACAATTTTTACAATAATTGAAGTACTTAAAAAAATGCAGTTTAACCACCTTTTAATGGTGAACCCCTTTTTAAATATAATATTTTACACTTTTATTTATATTAAATTTGAAAAAATTAATAAATTTTATTGAATCATGAAATAGAAATTTATTTTGGACAAATTGTTGGTGTTTTCTGATAACTTTCTTATTTTAATGAATAGAGAAAAATACTGCATTTTAATTCAAAACTGTTTCTTTATCTAATTTTCTTGTATTCATAGATTATATATTTAATTTGTTTTAAAGTATAATTATGTTATGTTTTTATAATTTAATATAATTTTGGTAATTATAATTATTTTCACATTAAAATTAGATATATACACATGCCAATCCATTAATGGTTTTTACTTTTTAAACCCTCATTTTATCTTTTTGTCAATGAGGGATTAATTTAATATTAATTACTAAAAATTATACATTTTAAATTTTTTAAAAATGGATGCTATATTTTGAATTAGTTGGTACATAATATGTGAATTGGTTACTTTTATTTTTTGGATATTATGAATAGTAATATATATAATTTTTTTTATAGTGGTTTAGGTTAAACAAAGTCATTAAAGCAAAAAAAATATTATAAAATTACCTCAACACTTGAAAAAATCATATTTGATGACCAAATTAGACCCTTATCACCTATTATTCAAATTTTTATCATTTAATGGACACTTTTCAATAAATTTGACATTAATATTATTCAAATTAATGAATGTGACAAAATGTCACAATATCATTTCCTATCTGTAAAATAATATTAATATAGAGATATCCAGAATATAACATTAGTTATAAATAGTATCTGGAAAGATAGATGAATTAACTACATCATAAAAATTTATTTATAATTATTATATATTAAATAATTACCATTAATGGTGACACAATAATGATGCACAAACTATTTTATTATTAGAAATACAAAATAAAAGATATGAAAAATTTTAAAATAAATATAATTTTAATTAAATAATGACATAAAATAATTTTATAGAAAACATAAAAATGTTTGTTACATATCTTAATTATTTTCTCGAATCTATCATGATATTTTGATTTTTTTTTAAAATTAAAATACTATATTGTATCAAAATTTAGATAAAACGATAATTTAAAATAAATATAATATTGTTAAGTTTTATAAAATTCATAAAAATATAATTTTTAGATAACTAACTATTATAGTGTTACATATATCATTAATGATCAAATTTGGGCTCTTTTTTCATTTTATATTACCTATAATAACCCAATAGTGTAAAAAGATAAGTAGACATGGTAAGAGTTAAACAGTTTAACTAAGGGTTAAACATAAAGACAAGGTTACTTTTGTAACCTAAAAATGTCAAAAAATTATTGTATGTGAGTGTGTATACCAATTATAATCTTATTATTTAAATTAATTACACTGTATCTATTTTAAATTGAAAATAAATTTATAATAATTTAATATTTTTGGAGTCTCCAAAAGAGTCCATCCCCTCTCTTATAAAAGGGAACTTATCCTTCTCTTTTATTCACACATATGAATCCATTTTTTTGGGACAAAACATTCACACTTATCCTCCTAACTTCCATCACTTCATCCTAGAGGAAATAATTTGGGCAAAAATCTATCGTATGGAGTCTTTTTGTGAAAATCAAAAGTAGGTGCTCAAAGAAGAGGTAATTGTTTTACCAATCGATTCAATTTATTTTCAAATTATACTACCTCATACTATGATGATTATAAAATAAATAAATAAATATATAATTACATACATTTTGAGATGTTATTATAATTATTAAACAACTATACTCCACCATTTACCCATCCTATGAATAAATATAATACCATGTGTGTGTACGCATGATTTACCGTCACCACACTGTGGTGTGTTTTTCTATTCAACACAACATTATTTGTATTGGTATAATGATACATTTAATGTATATAATTAATGAATATAACATGATAATGATTCTATATAATTAATATACCATCCAATTCCATACCATTTAACCATTAAGGGAATGATAGCATTGCTCGTGCGTAGGTACAGTCTATCGTCTCCACAACATAGTGAGATTCATTCTCCACGTAAATAATTAAATAATGATTATAAAATATATATTATGATTGAAGATAATTGTTAAGAAATTTATATCATTGTGTATATTAATAAAATACAACTTATTTATAACAAACATTACTTACATTGAAAAATAGTTAAGGGAAAATGAAGCACTTAACACCCAAAGTAATGGAAATGCTAAATTGCATTTAAAAAAATGATATAAGTGGATCATATATGACATAATGAATATGGATATATTCCAGGTATAATTTAATAACATTTATTTATCATTATACAGTAGGATAACACATCCTTGAGTAATGAAAAGTACAACGTAAAGGTGAATTTTACAATCTCTTTATTGTACAAGATTATTTATAAGTAAGAAAAGTATGGGTCATCTTTATCACCAATGTCCATGTTTTTTAATGTATAATTCAAAATAATATCAATAATTGATCAAATTCATTTTACCCATGTTTTAATTTTTATAAAAAATGGTTGAACAAAATATTTTCGTGGCATTCCAAACAAGGTACTTTATGACACTTCTCGAACAATTAGGGAATGAATGTTTTTTAACATATACGATGTAAGCATCTATTTTTCGACATTATGATGCCTTATAATTTAAATTCTTCCTTTACAAGGTTATAATCTTATTTCAATAATAAATTTTTTCTTCCATAATTGTGGGGGATTAAAATAATTCAAATTAAAAAAGATATGTTTCTCTCAAAGTGTTTTAATGAATTAATTATATTATTTTAATCTATGTCAATATATTTTGTTGGATTTTATTTTTGATTTAAGTTGATCTATAGTGATTCAACAATCCATATTGTATTTCAGGTTTTTTGGAATGTTTGACTATATGTTCTTTATATTTATACCATTCCTGGTTTATGTTTAACGTATTAAAATTCCGTATGCTAATTGTAATGTAAATGTTTGTGTTATGTTTCACCCTTTTTGTATTAGGAATTCATTAGACTTAGTAATTGATGATCATGGCCTGCTATATCCCCTTGATGCACCAGTAGTCTCGTGAAAAATATAGTGTCTTTTCATGAGGCGTTCATGATATGGTTATTTATGGTCTCAACATGGGGCCTTGATGGTATGATTATGATGTTCGATATTATGAATTTCCTCGTTATGGGATTAATATTACATGTGATTATTCGACTAGTAGAATATTTATGTGAATATTTAAATGGAATTATTTGATTTATTCTTATAATATTATAATGATGAATATGTTTAAAATGATTTTTTTTCTATTTTATACATTTCCTTTAATGTTTATGCTTATTTATGACGGCTTCCTCTATATTCGGTATCCTTTCTAAGAAACTGAGCTTTCCCCTTTATTATGTTCCATTATTCCCTAGGATGTGAAGAAGTATATTATAATTAAACTGCAGGGATAGTTTAAGGGATATGAGTGTTTTCAAAGTGGATAATATGTTGTTTTTTATTTAAATATGTAACATAAAACTTATGATTGTATCTATTATTTCCAAGGATAATGAACTAATCAGTCCTTTAGGATTTGGTTTCATGTGGTCATGCTAATATTATATAACAATGCACTAACTCTAGGAAACTGCATTCACGGAAATATAGTGGGTATTAAATGAATTTTAGTAAAAACCAAGGAAAACATATTTATACAATAATTTTATTAGTGGAAACTACCCTAAGATAGAATTGGAGGATTAGTATATAAGAACATCATAAAATTATGATAATATATGGATTATTTATATATTCCTAGGAAATATTGTATCTATTATTTCCAAGGCTAATGAACTAAAAGAAGTAACTAGAATAATGGAAATGTTGAATTTACACCATATAGTAATTGTGTGAAGTAACTCCTCGATACATGCCTATAGAGTATGGGAGTTTGATACATGTGTGGAAAAAAGGCCACCAAGCTCATGATTGAAAGGGGGAATAAAGCTACAAATGTTCAATGATAAAATTATTATGATATGGGACATTATGAAAATGATTCACTAGGATTCATGGAAAATTTTTCCAAAAATGGCTAAGGGAGAAAGGCCATGTTTTTTCGATCATAACTACTGTGGTTGAAGTTCATAATGATGTGGTTCCAAGTACATAAAGAATTTACTCAAATTTATACAAATCATTATTTGATTTTGGATCCTCTCATTATTTCAGATCTTTCATGTTTTCTTTTAAAAATTAGATATTTCCAATTCACATTAACAAGGTATTTTTCATTCAAAACCCCCATGGAAAATATCATTGTAACAAAGATGTGTCAGTCAGTTTCCATTATATCATATAATCATACTTTATCTGCTGAATTGATCATTATAAAAATGGTACACATTGATGTAATCCTCATTATTTACTGGATACCAAAATATTATGTTAAAATTTATTTCATGATGAATGAAGTTCTGATCTTTGAGGAAGATGTGTAATCCCTTATCATTAGAGAAGAAACTTCATCACCTATTTCTATCAATACCCACCCCTGGTTGCTTTACTGAATGAGATTCCTTGGGAGGAAGAAGAAATAACATCTATAGATGAATAAATAATTATTCAAATTGAGGATGTACCTATTGTAAAGGAATAAAATGAAGTTATTCCTGATTATTTATCTAGATACCCCGTAGAGTGTGAAGTTGGGTTTTATATTGATTTAATATTTTATGCATGACCAGCATCAAGGAATACTTATAGAATGTCCACTGTGGAATTATTAGAAATAAATAATCAACTAAAAGAGTTGAGTAATAAGAGATTTATTTTCCTTTGTGTTTCTCCATGGGGATCCCTAATTCTGTTTGTTAGGAAGAAATATGGATCAATGAGGCTATGCATTAACTATAGAGACAGCAATGCTATTACAATAAATAACAAGTATCCCCTACCTCGCATTGATTATTGTTTTGATGAACTTCATTGAGCTCAACATTTTTCGAATATTGTAATTCATTCTGGATATCATCAATTGTGTGTAAAGAAGTAAGTTATTTCAAAGAAATCATTCTGAAATAGGTATGATCATTTTGAGTTTATAGTAATGTTGTTTGGATAGAAAAATTCACCCTTTATTTTCATGGATATAATTAATGTAATGTTTAAAGAATATCATGAGGATTGTTTCTTAGTATTTATTGATGTATCTTGGTACACTCTAAAAGGTAAGAATACCATGAGAACCACTTCAGTATTATTCTAAATAATCTTTGAATATATAAACTATATGGGAATTTTAGCATGTGTGGATTCTATCTTTAGAAAATTTCGTTTCATGGATATATTTCCTCAAAGGATGGAATAAATATTGATCCTGTAATGAAAAATTCAATACAAAAATGGCTAGCACTGACAAGTATAATTGAGGTGTGCAGTTTTATTGGTTTATCACATTACTAATGGAATTTCATCTAAAATTTTTCCCAATTGGAAAACCCATTGACCAAGCTCACATGTAATGGATATAAATTCATTTGAAAAAAATATTGTGAAGAATGTTTTGAATAATTTAATACAACATTATCCAATTATATTATATTTAATTTACCATCTGGGAATGATGGGATTGTGGATTATAGTTATGCATCAGGGAAAGGACTTGGTTGTGTCCTCATACAGAATGATAGAGTTATTTCTTACGCATCATGGAAGTTAAAAATCCATAAACAAAACTACCTAAATCATGATCGTGATTTAGTAGCAGTAACATTTACTCTAAATATCTAGAGACACTATTTCTACGATGAATGTTGTGATATATATACAGATCACAAGGGTTTCAAATATATTTTCTCATAAAAATAACTCAACATGTGTCGAAGGTGATGGATTAATCTAATCATGGATTACAATTTCATAATACACTACCACCTAGGGAAGGAAAATAAGGTGGCAGATGCAATGAGAAAAAAGGACCATGGAGTCCTAAACCAAATGAGAGTTGAAAATGATATAATGAACATGGTTATAGTATATATAGATATGGGAATTATCGTGGATGTTGAAACCTCACTACTTTCTCAAATGGATTCCAAACCATATGTACTGGAAAGGATAAAAAGTTCTTAGTCTGGTGATAAGGATTTTTAAAAGAAAATTAATGCTCTAATGGATGGGAGATTGGTCGACTTCGTTTATGAAGAAAGAATCTTGACATTTGGGAAGAGGCTTTGTGTTCCCGCTATACCTGAGATAAAAAGGGAATTATTTGATGATTATCATATATCCAATTTATCTATACACATTGGTGTCACTAAGATGTATTGATATTTGATGAAACATTTTTGTTAGGACAACATGAATAGAGATATTAATGATTATCTATTGAGATGTTTGGTTTTCTAACAATTGAAGGCTAGAAGAATATATCATAGAGGAGTCATGAAACCCCTTCTAATACCTATGGGTAAATGTGATTATAATATTAAATACATTATCATGGGGCTACTAAGACTCATATAAGAAATGATGTAACATGTGTTATTTTCAATCGTCTAACCAAATCAGCACATTTTCTTGTTATAAGGAATGATTTACCACTTGAATGTTTATCAAGACTATATATTAATCAATATATAAGACATCATGGTGTACTCCTATAATTTTTTCTGATCATGATTTCTATTTTACATCACAATTCTGGAAAATTCTTCCAAATTCCCAAGATACTGAGCTTCATTTAAGCACTACCTACCAACCACAAACCGATGGAATCCGAAAGAACTAGTCAAAATTTATAAGACATCTTGAGATTTTTCTAACTTGACATTAACGGTATGTGGGATCAATATTTACCTTTACTAGAATTTTCCTATAATAATATTTTCCATTCATGAATTCAGAAATCACTTAAATAGAAATATCTCACAACCCACTTTGATTTGTCCATCACTGTCATCGTCGCACCTCTATCATGCCATGCCGCTCCCAGATCTGCAATATCGGATCGTTGCGCAAATATTGAGTGTTCAATGATTGATCGATTTCAACATGTTGGTTCATTGGACAAACGAAGAATGCCTGTGTTGAAAAAATAATGTGGCGGGAATCAAAAATCATAAAGATGAACAAACCCTCATCAACGTTCGTGTCGATCTTGGTTCATTGCTATTAGAATGAAAACTGAAATCCAAAAAATTATCATTGGATCATTCTCCAATTAAAATCCCATGAAGGTAAATCACATCATGCAATAATGATTTATCCAATATCCAATTTATTTTCTTATTGGTCTATGTTTATTGTGTAATTCATGAACACGGAAAATAAATCAAATTACAAATACACTACATCGATTTGGTTTGATCACTGACAAAGAATTGGTTTTCCATCATTTTTGTGGGTGAAGATCCTTTGAATATGAGGGTTTCTATTGATAGATTATCCATGATCCACCAACTTTTGTCGAGAAAGCTTTATATTCTTACCTTAGAGGAATTTGTGGGTCATGGTGAAAACCCTAAATTATATGGAAAACGTGTATTAAAAAAATTTGTCTCTACGTTAAGAATAAAATATTTTAATTTTGTTTACGTCCAAAAACTATATTTCACATCCAACACGAACTGGTCAATGTTTGGACTCACCTAAGTAAAACAGCCCCATATAGACTCAATGTTGTTCTTAGATTTCCAATCCTAGTTAACATTTTTGATTTAATGGGATTTTGAAATAAAATAATTTTATTAAATAATTTTTTTTACGGTTATATCCTTTTGTGGGTATGTCCATATAAGACTCTCACCAACTAAAATTAGTTCATGTATGGGGTAAATTCACCACTTTGAACTCATAGGATCCCTCATATTTCGAATTCTGGCGCCTATTTATGAGTTATTAAACTTTTTCAAAAAATCCATCTAAACATGATAATAAAAACATAACATTTTTCAGCAAAACATTTCAGCACAATGGGCCTCGAAATCTCACGTCATCTCAGCGCCTGGTCTCAAAATTTTCCCAAGTATGTTTATAAAAGTATATTTTTGAATATCTGAGTCATTATATTCTCCCCACCTTAGGGATTTACATCCATAGTATTCTAAACAATGGGCTACTCAAACAATTGAGGGTACTGAGCATGACTATGAGCCTTCTTCTCCCATGTCCTATCTTAGAGATTCTTGTGACACCACTGAATGCACACTACAGGAATGAACTACCCACAAATTATCCACTTCTATCGATCCTTGATCTCCACTAGGTTCCCTCTAAAAGTCTCACTAGTAAATGATGTATGATGAATCATGGATGTATCTCCTCAACTAAGACACATTGAAGACATCATGTACCTGGTCTAACTGTGGGGATAGAGTAAAGTGGTACACCACCTCCCCAACTCTATGCAGAATATACATAGTCTGATGATCCTAGGAGATAGCTTTTCATGCTGGAAAAATATCTATATCCTACATTGAGGAGAGACCCCAAGGAACACATTGACTCCCTCATCAAACTCCAAAGGCCCTCATCACTTATCAGTATAATATTTCTGATTTATCTATGCAGTCTTCGTCTTCTCCTAGAAGACATGCACCTTCACTGTAGTCACATGAACCAAATCTCATCCCATGAACACCGAGGTCAGTCCAAAAAAGTGATCACCTATAGGGTCAATCATACCAAGCCTTGAACAGAGTCATAACGATGGAGGAGGGGTACTTGTGGTTGTACACAATCTCTAACATAGGTAGGTGATCCTCCCAAATGCAGCTAAAACATAACATGCTTGCTGGTAGCATGTCCTCCCAATCCTGAATAGTCCTCTCTATTTAGCCATCCGCTGGGGGATGAAATGCCATGCACAATCATAATTGAGTCTCAAACATCTCATACTATCCCTTACACAATCAGGATGTAAAGTGAGGATCATGATATGAAACAATAATCTATGGAACTCTATGGAGTCAAACTATCTCCTACATCTAGAGGCATCCCAAGCTCAATATTGAACTCTGCTTCTGGATAGGTTGGAATTGGGCTGACATGGCGAGTCATTCAACAATCACCTAGATGGTATTTCACCCCCTATATGTTCATGGTAAATCCATCGTGATGTCCATTTTTATTCTATCCCATTTCAGTTTCATCACCTTAAGGGGTTGAGTCAAACCCACTAGAACCTAATGATCAATCTCCACTTTTCGACAAGTAAGGCATTGAGAAACAAACTCTAAAACTTCCATACTCATATATAGACACCAAATAGATGTTAGAGGACCTGGTATATCATTTCCATACC
Source organism: Viscum album (assembly GCA_963277665.1). NCBI lineage: Eukaryota > Viridiplantae > Streptophyta > Magnoliopsida > Santalales > Viscaceae > Viscum > Viscum album. Next base: position 46,019,023 of record OY728153.1, read on the forward strand.
AGGATATACCATTAAATGGGATTAATGGAACTCCCTTAGAACCTCTTCTCACTACTCCATTGGTATCATCATGCTTCCTCTTAAAATAACAACATGCACCCCACCAATCAAATATCCATCAGAAGCATGCCTTGTAGATATTTTATCATGTAGAGAATCGTAATCATTATCCCTAATTATTTCCTCTTTGAATTATCATGATAATGAAGGGCTAACAACCATTGAATATAGAAATGCTACTCCAAGTCTATCAACAATAGATATACGCAAAAAGGATAATTGATGTGATTCCTTGTTCAACAACTATAAGGTAGATCTCATACTGAGAGCATCTGTTACCACATTCCACTTCCTAGGAGTATAGAAAATCACTAATTCATAGTCCTAGAGGAACTATAACCACTGACTCTATCTGATGTTCTAATCATTTTGAGAGAATATATACTTCCAGATCATGTGGTCGAAGTAGATAATAAATTGTTCCCACATCAGATAATGTCACCACATATTCAATCTGAACACTACCGCTGCTAACTAAAGATCTTGGGACATGTAGTTCTGGTCATGTGATTTCTACTATTCTAAACTATAGTAAATTGATGCTGGTATATTAATCAAGACACATCCAATCATGGTTCCTGATTCGTCATATAACACTACGTACTCGATTCCCAGCACCAGAATCCTCAAGATGGATGTGCTCAAAAACTCTGCCTCAAACATTGATGGATCCATTGCAACTCTAGTCTCTGATTTGATATTTCTAAGATCAACAAAAAAACCTAGGTATTCCTCAGGTGAAACAATGAGTCTCACAAATCCCTTTCTATGCGAGTCCTCCAACTGAACTCTCAGCTCGTGACGCTCTACGAGAACCATCTAATATGTTGTTGTAGATATTAGTGTCATACTAGGGTGTAGATAAATGTAGAAGTATAAATATTGGTGGGGAGTTAGTCCAAGAATATCTTCTAGGAAGACATCCTTATAATCCACAGCCATTACAAGACACTAAGGGCTCAGAACGCACCCAGTAATGAGGGTCAAGCTATCTAACAATAGAATAATCGGTTTCACCCCCCTATGTGTGACTCTATCCTGTGTTGCAAAGATTTACTTTTTTCTGATAAAAATGGAAATACAGTTCTACTATCAAAGAAAAACCATACACCGTTCCAAAAAGAATCAATATGAGCATTAACTGTAGATAAAAATCCATACTGAGAATGAAATCATAATGCCTGACACTACTACTAATAGAAGCCAACTAAAACTCTTGCCTTTCAGAGTCAGGGCATACTACCAGCACCATTGTGTGATCATTGGGCCTCCCCTAGTAGGAGTCTCTAAACATAAGGGTTATGTCAATGGTTTAATTGGAATATATATGTATCAAACATGAAATTTGGCAGGAAAGAAAAACATTTACACATGGGTCTATCAACTACAACTAAAGTTGAATCATTCCTAGAGTCCTAGGGTCATAAGCCTTTATATCCTTCAACTACCTCCTCCCCCTATCTAAAATCTCCCTGAGTCTAGTATGGACCACCTTGGTGTGGTGGTGGTAACACGTCAAAATGAAGGCTACCTCCTACTACTTCCCCATCTCCTCTACCACGTCCACTACCTGAGGAATCTTTCTTCTCCTTTTGCTACATATAACAAAGAGGTTCGTCAACCACCTCTCTGAATTTATCCTGAACAGCCGGATAATCTCATATTTAATGTCTATTCCCATTAGAATCATATAAATTTATCTTACTTAGTAAACTATAATTCTTCTGTAAATTCTGTCGAAACTGCATGTTCTGTGGCTTACGTCATTCACCTACTCTCTGTAGGTCCTGTCGACCAAGATTACAAGGTGATCGTAGCCTCAGAAGCCTATGATACATTTTTGGACCCTATGTATCATCATACAGTTCTAAACGATCTATACATGAGTCAGTGTGTAAATTTTTATCCACCTGACCCACTTGAGGTGGGTCTCCGAACTATTCCATATGAGAAATTTCCACTTGCTGACCATCCGGAAGAAAAAATGCTTCAGGGATGCCTCCCCACAGAGAGGCCACTTCAAACAGCAGTTCAAACTCTAGATCATTCTTTGAAAACCATACTAGATGGCATCATGAATACATCCTACAAGACAAAAATATTTATCATGATTAAAATAATATACCTACTGAGCTAACGGAAGATGGACATGGAATACACAACCCATTACAATATGATGAATGTACCTTTATTTTTACCTGCAAGTAGTTTTTTCATGTAAAGAGTTGAAAATTATGTATCCAGGTTCCTGGTGTATAGATATATCATCCACCGCACCAACAATAGAATCTTTGGCTTGGAATCTAAACTCTAAACACTTGATGGTGTTTCCCCAAACCAATCTCAACAACTCTCTATACAAAATTAGAACTAACCCTATATGATGCCACTTTTTCATGACACATCCTAGAGGGGACCATGTCATGACTACCCCATTCCCACCATCGATAGGCCAGGGGTTGGCGACTATCACCAATTGTTTATATCCCATAAATGGGAGGCATTTTTCTATGTACAAGTATAGAAGCACATATCTCCAAGACCAAAATGATAAAATGTAAATAGAATAATTTGGAAAAGCATGCATACACTAAGATTCAACCATACAGTTTGATATGGATGTAAAGTGCAGTAAAGTAAAAATTTTCTAGAATACAATCCCACCAAAATGAATGATTCTTTAGAATATGTCCATGAACTCATCTGTAGAAAACCTTAACTGAAGAGTAGGTATAGGAAAATATTTCTACAGCCAGAGGAACACACTTCAACTATCTTGTCCATCTGGAAGCACCTCATTGTCCTGGTCCTCCTCAGACATGGTCAAAACATTGATGGCCTATACAAGGCACAACACATATGGGAAAATCCCATACAGGGCTCAAGAAAAAAATTACTCAGTAGGACACCCTGAAACAAAAATTAAATGACCACAATTGAAACATCATGAAGAAGATACCAAATAGAAATACCACAAAGGAAAAACACCATTAAGAATAGATCATCATCTCATGACAGTTATATATCTATGAAACATAAAATAATAATATACATGTATACGCGCAAAGGATTCCATGATTCAAGGTCTTATCCACTACCAGCCTCATTGTTCCGTTCGTAGCATTCTCATTCCAGGATATATCACTCATCGAGCTATCTGATTTAATCACATAGAACGAGTCTACTAAATGATCCCAATAGAACAATAGGGTCTCGATAAGTTATGTATTTTCCCTAAGACATCTGGTTTCACTGGCATAAGGAGTCCCAGTAAAGAACAGCGTGTCGGTAACACACATAGTGTAGATAAATCATGCGGCCCCCAAGTCATGTTGTCACCATGTCACATCCAACCATTGACCAATAAAAACATACTAAATCACACTAATCATGTGTAGTCACTTATAATGAGAATAATATGTTCGTTATACATAGATAGGGGGTCCTCCACACCCAAGGGTCATTTTAGGGTCTTCTCTCCCAATTGGAAACATCATCCTAGATAGGGGATAGGCACCCCAGTAAATATTGTTCACACCATGTCCACAACCCCAATATAAGGCACCACGAAGAGAAGTAATGACTGAATGTGTCTCTCAATGCAATACATGATCCAACCCACTATGTCAGTTGTCGGAATAGGGACGAGACAACAAAATTTAGAATACATGTAATCCTTTATAAAGGGAACGACATCCTACATCAAATCCTCATAGAAAAAGACCAAGGGTACACTCTAAAAATCTTATGGTCCAAATAAAACCCTTCCAAGTCATCTCAAAAGTTTTTCCTCTTTGAAATGGTCCTAACTCCGCAAATGGCTCATCAAATGAACCTTCCATATGAATGTTATGACAGATTTAGTGAAAACATCTGACCCAAATAAGGTATGGGTCCAAACAGACCCACTAGACTTGGGTCTCCTACAAACTTGAACCTATCCGACTGACCCCACTTAGCCTAGTTTAGCTGACCAGACACGGCCTGGTCTAGGCTAATATGGACCGGCTCGATAGGATGTTTTATTGTGACCCGCTAGGTTGCTAGACTGCTAGAGTGGCCAAACTCACTTGATCTATCCAATGCGCGCAGGCTAGCTTTCTCGCACTACATGAGATCTTCCAGACCACATTCCACCACCTAGATAATGCAGTGCTGCCACATTCAATGCGGACATCCACAACATCACAGCTCACTCATGGCCTGCTATCATTGTCGGCTTCATGTAGAACCTAGACGCGTGCGTGGCTCCTATCGCCACATCCCTAGTCATCACCCACAGAACCCTCTAGTTGAGGGCTCACAAATGACCCCATTCAGAAGTGTTCCTCTTCCTCATCCCACCACCACCATTCTATGGGGATGGTGGAACTTCCGCAGGCCACAGGTTTGAATCTGGTGCTCCATTTTTTGAAACGAAAGCATGCCCGTGATACTTGGGACACGTTATTCACATCCCTTGGCCTCAAAATAAAACACTATTCATTCGGATGAAAGTTCAATCAAATGGAGATGTCTCACAACTGACTTGGATCTATATATCACTATTATTTTCACACCTCCTTTATGCCCTTCTAATCCCAGGTCTGCGATATCAGATAGTTGTTCCAAAGATTGAATATGTAACGATCAATCAATTGAAACATGTCATGTTAGAGTCCAAATGAATAATTACCATGATGATTGAATAATGGGGGAAGAAAAGAATAAATCATAAGGAGGAAGAGACCTTGATCGATGTTCATGTTGATCAGGGTTCGTTTCTATTAGATTGATAATCAAAATCTAACAAATAATCACAATATCATTCTCCCATCAAAACCCTGCAAATATGAATCCCATCCCACAACAACGATTGATCCACAGGCTAATTTTTTTTATTGTTCTGTGTTCATCATTGAATTAAGGAACATGAAAACTAAATAAAATAAATAATTCCCAAACTCGATTCGGTTCGATTGCAGATGAAGAATAGTGGTCACATCATCGTCGTGGGTGATGATCCTTCGAATGAGAGGTTATGCATTGATCTTTGATCCTTGATCCACCACTATTTCTAAAGATAGATTTGTCTCATAGCCTCATATGAATTATAGGGTTATGATGATAACCCCTAATTATCTGAAAAATCTATATTAAATGAAAATGCGTCTCTTTGTCAAGAATAAAATATTTTTATTACATTCACATCAAAAAAATATCTTCCATAGTTGGTCAATATCTGTCGATGATGGGCCTCGCCTAAGGAAAAAACCCCGTACAAACTCAATGGTGGTCTCTTATTCGAAATCCATATAATAGTTTATGAGCTATTAATATTTTAAAATAAAATAATTTTGTTGAATAATTTTATTTACGGTAACATCCTTTTTGAGTATTTCCACAAAATACTCGTGCCATTTAATGTTAAGTCGCACCTTGGGAAAACCACTTATTCGAGATCAAAAACATCCTTATAATTAAAATTCGACCACTCGATAAAGATTTACTCTAATATTTATTAATATTATACATGCATAATATAAGAAATATAACACTTTTTTCTGAATCATAACAAGATCACAGGGCATAAAAATCGCATACCGTCTCTGTTCCTATTCTTGAATTTTTCCAAAATAATTTCTAAAAAAAATTTGGTAAAATCTGATTCATTACAAAATAATTTTTATGAAGTATTATCTTAATTCATTCTCACTCCATATATTTAGTTTCATCCTTTGGCTGGGAGTTATTAATAAATTCCCACCATTGGTCAACCACTCCATCTAAATGATAAATGGCAAATGTCACCTTCTCCATTCGAGAATAGTGAATCCCAAAAAACATATTCTAAATTGTGTTAATTCACTATTTTGTTACTAGTGTATTGGAAGATTCACTAAACATTGGTGGTAATTTCCTCATAAAAGCATAGATTAGTAGTTCCTCCCTATTTGGTAAAAGAGGATGTTCTACATTTTTCAGGTTATTGTTAATATCGCCAGATAAATTGGTAAACATATCCATGAAATTTTGATCTCCACCTCCTAATTCATTGGGGATTTAGTAGTGAATTTTTTATACAATCCCTCACATGGTCTGTTGTCCTAGTTTCTCCTAGTTCACAATATTTTCAAAAATAGAAAAGGATAAAATAGAATTCAACAAGTCATGAATAAATATTTTTTTCATTTCTAATATTAACTCTAAAATCACATCATGTGGGATCCAAGTGTTTATAATATTTATAAAACCAATCTTATTGGTTTCTTTCATATACTTAGTCATATAATAAGAGTTTTCAGTAAAGTTATCTAATCCTAATTTTAATATTATCTAAACTATTCTCTAATACCCACTATACTGACCATGATTTTTCTTACTTAACCATTACATCATTTTAATGATAAAAAACATAATATCGTCACAAAAACCCAATATAATGGTTTAGTATCTTGAAAAAAGTAGTAACAAACATAATATTTACATAATAAAAAATAAATATTATTTAAATATTATTCTCAAACTTCATAGTGGCCCTTATTTACTCCATAATATAAGTAGTCACGGGAGGATATACATCAAAGAATGGGGTGATCTAAAATCTCAGTAAGAGGATAGAAAAGAACATGAATCAATTTGACATGGGGGATAATAATCATCATAATCATAACATAATCATTAGATCATCATTATAATCATGATATTATTCATTATATAAAGGCATGGAATGATTCAATGTATAAAAATGAAATGTCATCTCTTAGCGGTGAACTACTACATATATTTGTGACCAAATCTAGCTTCATGTTCTTATATGACATATGATCATAATCATAACATCATCACTGTGAAAAAATATAGCATACTTTTAGTGCATATCTCTCCTTATATCTTGAGATACATCATATAACCTAATGCATTATAGAACTATATAATTATGGGAGAACCTTACACATCATAACATTTATATAATCATGCATGCCACATAGAAAGTATATCAATATTAGACATAAAATAACCCATGGAAAGGAATGGGGTTAATTACATAAATAATACATTACTATGAAAAATCGGTTACAAAAAAAATGAATAATATACCATTATAGCAATCATCAATCTTGGGTGAATAAGAAACAATCCCAAAATATGTAAAAGTTGTGTTTTTAGAAAGAAGAGTTATATTGGAAAATATTTGAATTTTTATAAAATAAAATGTGAAAAAAGTATATCCCATAAAATAAAATGTAAGAACAGATGAATTATATGTGTGGAATTTTAAAGAACATTTCTACAAAAAAATTCATGAAATATTAATGACCCAATAGAAGGAAATTGGGATTGATAATCTCCTTAAATTATTTCTAAAAGACTCATACGATTTAATATCTAGAATAATCAAATTATAGAAATTAATTAATTAAAATATAACATATTATTCAAGTAATTGATTCATTATAATTTTATTAAGTTCATTTTTTTCCATTTTTGTGAGTTATAATGTTCAATTTCATCATTTGAGAGTGTTCATTTTCTTGGTTTCTGTGATTGGTTCACTTATATAAATGTATGGAAGATATTGTAAAATGGGGATAATTATATAGAATTTAAATTATATATTATTAATTAAAATATATAAGTTTAATTTTTCCTATAGATTATTTTTTCATATATGAGGATGACTCATTAGATAAAATGTTATTGATAATAGTTTAGATTAATTTATGTGTTTTTCGATCACAACATCCTCATTTTGTTTTATTAATTAATATTATGTATATATGTTAGTTATAGAACATAAAAAGTATATAAAATAAAATTTACAATCTATTTATAGAATTACAATTATTTTATGACCATCTTCAAGGTGGTAAATGAAAAATTAAAGCTTTCCATCCCTGAAGGCGATAAATCAAAACCTCATGGATGAAGTATTCATATTTAGAATAAAAGGGAATTGATAAGGGGTTTGATGATTGATTATTTCATTAAAATAATTAAATTAATGAATACATATTATTATTGGGTTATAATTCCACATGGATAGGGGTATATGAAGATATAATTAGAAAAGAAAAGATATTGAAAAAAAGGTAAAAATTAGGATTTTACCACTTTAATTCTTCTCCTTGAGAACCTCTTTAGGGGGTTGGGTTTGGTAATTTTTTGATTCAAATGGATCCTAGACATGAGGGAGATTCTTGGAATGAGTATTGGGTAGAAATTGGACAATATTCAAGCCTTTGGATTTGTTAGTAGAAGAGGTGGCGAGTTGTGGTATTTATAGATGAGGAGGGAGGTGTTTTTTGATTATTTTATTCATTTTTTTATTATTTTTGACCAATGATATGAATAGTTTGAACCTTATCACTAAATATATAAAAATAATGAATAAAATAATCAAAAAGTAGATGAAGATAAAATTGAGGCTACTAAGATCAAACCTCAAACTGTAGAAGGGTTGGGTTCCTGCTCTTGATGGGTATGCTCCATAGTGAAAGTCTGGCCTGTACCGTGGCCCTACGACCTAGGATGACCACTCTGAGCTGATCCAATCTGATGTCGCTGGTAACCCGGTTACTAACCACCATGACCACGACCTCCACCTCGGCCCGCACAGCTGAAAGAACTCCAGTTCCCAGACTGGTGAGAAACGGGCGATGCATCTCCTAAACGTGGGGTCATAGAAGAACCCCTACCACCAGCTGTAGGTGAGAAGATCGGAAAAAATGCTGAATATGGCCCATATGGCCACAAGATTGGCACTCCATCGGGTCTCTCTACCGCTGAGGCCTAGTATTCCCACTCTATGTTCATTGGTATCATACTACCTAGCTGCCTGAAGATACATTCTTCCTACTCTGATCTCCTCGAGAAGACTCCCTGCAGTGCTTCCTGCTATCAATAGGAGGAACACTGACTCTGGATGTCGAACCGCCCTGGATCACCACTCCAGAATCCCTCAGATTGTGCTCCGTGATCAGTGACTGGTTGACGATAGAGGATATCGATGTCGACCTGATGATGTTAACCTGTGATTGGATGTTATTCCTCAGACCATCCTCGAACTTCCGTGAAAGTAACAACTCATCCCCTCCTGGGATTTCCGTGAAATGCTACAGATCTGTGAAATGAGAAGAATACTCCATCACAGAAAGAGTACCAGGCTTTAAGCTCATGAACTCCTGGGATTGGTCCACCCTCAAAGTCTCCGGGTAGAATTAATCCTATAAGATGCAACAAAACTCATCCCAAGTCAAACTCTGCTGGCCCCCTAACTGTGAGATTGCCTCCCACCACCACTTGGCAGAGTCTCAGAGCATATAGGTAGAAATATTCACCCTCTTCTCTGGAGGTATCTTCAGATGCTCAAAAATTGTTAGTGTGGACTCTAGCCACGACTCTGTAGCCTGAGTTCCTCCATTCACTAAGAATGTAGGAGGATGTTGCTTTTGAATAACCCGTGTCAACTCTGCCATCAACGGGACAGGATGAAGAGGTCCCTGAAAGGTTTGCATCATCCTTAGAAAGTCTTCCCTATACTATGCATCAGTTCCTACAACAGGTATAACTACTGGTGCCAAGGCTAGAATAGCAGGAGGATCTGCAGGAGGTCCCTGATCAGCCATATTCAGTGTCTGATCACCATCTGGCAGCTGAAGTACAACTGGAGGACGTTTTAGTGGCATTACTCTGAAAGTTCAAAAGCATACCTCAGATCAAGATTAACAATGAATGGGAACACAACATTACAAGATAGGAACATGAGAAAGAAACATTCAAGTTTTACAAAACATGACTACGTGGCGTGTATAAAAACTACACAGTGTGTTCTTTTAATCTATTCACATGGGCATGTACTATTTCTACAACTGGTCGTGTAACACCCCAACCACACGGCGTGTTGTACCCACACACAGCATGTACTTGAACTCTATTCCCCTGTCCGAGTCTCCTTACATGGCTAACCCACATGTTCAACTTAATCCTAGACCACACGGAATGTTCAAAAAGGATGAAGTGTGTACTAGATAAGGTTTCAACGACTCGTGTTGTTAGTTACACGGTCGGCTACAAGGTTCACTCTACACGGCATGCTCCTAGGGAACATGGCGTGTACTTGAATGTTTTCTCTGAACCGTGTTGTTCATGACACGACTGGGTACTTAGGTCTCATGGAACAGCATTTGATTAAAGGAACCTGCATTTAAATTCTAATTTTCATCCATCTATGTCATTAGTCACATGGGAAGACATGCGGTCACTACAACATGGCATGTACATACCGTACACAGCGTGTTACTAAAGATTTTTCTCAACCATGTGTTTCTGCCAACACAGTCACTGACATGGTTTAAAAACTACAGGACGTTTATTAATAAAGTACATGATGTGAATTCTAGAATTTTCAGTGAAGTATCTTAGAATACTGCTCCAAAGCTTAGAAAACATAGAAAACAAGAGTTAAGATGCCAAATTCTAATCCGTGAGGGCCCATACTCCCTATGAATCGAATCTTGGCATCGTATACATGTTATAATAAGGCAACCAGGAAATGATCCTCCAAATTCTAGTCTGTGAGGGCCCATAACACCTTAAGAACCAATGTTTGGCGTCCATTTATGAAAATTACTATACAAACAAGTTCTCTATCAAATAGCATAGATTCTATCAAAGAATCTATCACAACAGCATGAATAATCTACACAATGTCTATCACAATGACATGAAATCCCTAATTCATCTAGATGGCATGGCAAGAATGCATGACATTTGATTTATAACAAGTGCCTATATGATGCATGCGATGGAGTATCGTCATCTCATCAGGTTTCAAAAAAATTAGAACCACAATAACAACAACGGAAACAACACAAACCATGTGAATCACCCATGGGTGAAATCAAATCAGCTATAAATGTGAAAACCAGTAATACTTCAATAAACGAGGTAGTATGGATTTTCTATATTCACAGGTTAGCTGCTCCCAAGCAAGGCTTATTACCATGTACCTATTCCATCATATCCCTGGTTATAGGCTCTAAATAGATATTCAAGGTAAAAGAGTTCCTCTAATACCACATTGTAACCTCCCGGTACCGGAATCCACACAGAGGCGCCCCATAACCGGTTGGTCACATGGCCTCAAGCGTATTTCCCCCAAATTCCAAAGGCTACCAACAAGTAGCGAGGGACTTGGGTGTGATAGTGGAGAATCTATGCCCTCGTTGGTAGTCTACGCAGCAGAAATATAAAACACATACATTAGCGGAAGTAGTAGATATCCAACAACAATAAACATCGGAATGCTAAAACCATTAACAACTGGAGGACACATATGTATATATATGAAATTATGCATGATACATATGTCTAGGAATGAATCCAAACAAGTCACAATGATAAATAAAATACTAAACCAACGTACAAAAGAAAACAGATAAGAAAATCCTCATCATCGCAGGCCTCAGCTTGGTCACATGCTCTCCTGCTCCAATGCAATCAAGTACCTGAATTTGAAGGGTGCTTTCCCTTTTCTATACCTGCAAAAATATAATCTATTTGGGTGAAAAATCATAAGCCAGACTGTGTGTGAGACTAAATACCTGTAGGAAACCACCCGAAAATTTGTTCCTCTAAGTCAGTGAGAATATGGCAGGTAATAGAACAGTAAGCAGTAAATACTAACTAGTAAACAGGATGATACACAACAGTAAACAATTCACAGATCAACAATCAGCAGTGAAAAAAACAGCTAACCACAAACAGGAATCCCTCTAGGAAGTACTCACATCCCTCTCCTCTGGTCCTATCCAAGATGTACCAACAACCCTCTGGGCAGTACAGTCAGCCTAACCCCTCTGGTTTGGTCATACGAATATTATAAGGCTCTCTAAGGAAGCATACTTAGTCAATTCCTCTTATAGTATATGGTAGTCAGGGACTCTATGAAGATGATCACGTAGTAAATTCATCTTATAGACCCAAGGCCTAGAGACTCTCTGAGAAATCTCACTCAGTTAATTCCTCTTATATCCTCAGGTCTATCACAGACTCTCTAAGGAAGATCACTCAGTCAATTCTTCTTATATCCTAGAGTGGTTTATGGAAATTCAAAAAAACAAAGACTCTCTGAGGAAGCTCACTCGGTCTATCCTCATGTAGTCAATAATGCTCAAGACTCTCTGAGAAAGCTCACTCAGTCCATACTCTTGTTCTTTATAATGTCCAAGACTCTCTGGAAAGCTCACTCAGTCTATCCCCTATAGTTTATAATGTCCAAGACTCTCTGAGGAAGCTCACTCGGTATATCCCCTATAGTCTATAGCACAATTTTTTCAAATATTGTGCTAGTTAGTGCATAATAATGATATAATTCCAAAGAAAACCTTCATAGCTATATAGATAACTAGTCTATAGTATTCCAACATGTCAGGGAATAACACTCCATCCTACGGTCACAAGGCATGGAAAACAAGTATAATGGCCAAAGGCAGAACAAAACCAAGAGGTCATAAACAGAACAAGGCATAGAAAAAACATCCAATCATAGCACATTATCCTCATACTTATCCAAATTACCTATACAAAATCATACAACATAGTCATGAAAACTATAGTGGCAAAACAGTAAACATGCAATACCCCGTTCAATGATATTGGTGGAAATTTCACATAAAATTCAAATACATCGAATATAAATACACAAACCACCTACCGTGATGCTAAGAGATCAATATACTTGAACCATGAGGCTTGAATCCCCTTATAATGTTGTAGATCTACAAAAACGCACAAAAAATTCAACCCATGATGACTTGCAAAAGAAGAGGAAATGGAGAACGATTCTCAAGAAGAAGTAAGATCTTACCGCTACGGTTCCAACACAATCGACGACAATCAATTCAAAGAACAGATGGAGGAACGAGTTCTCAGATAAGTTCTGGCCGTACTGGATGCTCTCGGTTGAAGAAGCTGGAGATGAAGTGTGTTCTGATGATTAGACATGTCCCTGGTCCGTTAATTGAAAAAAACAAAGTACACGGCATGTACTCACCTTTTTCGTACTCCACTTTAGGTGTCCTCCACATCACCCCTACATGGACCTCTGCATGGTCATGACACGACCAGCACACGGCCTCGAGCGGCATCAAAGTACATGGTGTGTACTTAAAAAGTACACAGCGGGTACTTATAAAGTACATGTCGTGTACTTCAAAATTTTCCAGAAACTCCACTTTTCTCAAAAAATCTAGAAAAAGGAAGAACATATCTGAAAAGAAGGTCTGGGTTCTTACAATACTCTACATGATTATTTAAATTTACCTTATAGAAATTGAGGTTTCGATCTCATTGGATGTTATATTGATATATTATTTAGAGAAGATAGTGCGGATTCATGGGGTTATAAATATGTGCATCATTGATTGTAGTCCATGTTTCACCTCAAGATTTTTGTTTGTTATCCCATGTTATTTTTCACTTAGATATTTGTTAACATTACTTCTCATTTATATATGGATTTTCATATATATCGGACTATCAAAAACTAAACTATATACTTCACAAATGAATTGTATATTTTGTAGGTTAATTGGATAGATACCTTTTTTTAGTTTAGTTTTATTACAATAATAAATATCACTCAACTATTTGTATTGATCGATTTGAAGCACTTCATTCTCAAACAATATGATCTCCATTTTATTGAACTAAGGTCAAAGAGTATACTATACAGAGAATGTAATTAGGCTAGAGTGGTCCAGATAAGTTATAAGTGATCCATGAAAAAATTATGGTAGAAAAGGCTAGTCAAAAGTCCTATGTTGATCATAGGATGAGTCCTATTGAGTTGGATGTAAGATAACATGTGTTCTTGAAGGATCCATCTTGTTATGGGTAGTGAACATTTGGGAATGGGAGTAAGCTTTCTCCTCATTCTGTTGGACCATCTAGTTTGTTGATATATGTTGGATTTGTGGGTTATCAGCTAGAACATCCCCCACTAATGTGATATATTCATGATGTTTTCTATGTGTTATAGATTTTTCGATAACTTCATGATGATTATGATATCACCAATTAGGGTGAAATAGATATTAGGTATGATGAGACCTCTGAGGAGTTGCATGTTGTGATTTAAGACCCTCAGAAGAAGGTTTTTTCTGTGCATTTTATCCCCTTGGTTCACATCCTATGGTGCATAGTGGATTAGATAAGATTAGTTAGGAGGTGGAATATCATATGTGATCTCAATTTTCTATTTTTTCAAATGTTTTATCCATAATGTGAGGATTTGTTTGATCATATTGACATACTTTTTTGATGAAAAATATAATTTATTTTGATTTATTATCCCATTAATCTTCTTCAATATGGTTTTTTTAGATGGATTTACACCTGTTCAAGTGGTATCTCATCTGAAAGATAGGTTTTGGATGTTGTTGATGCATGTTTATGCACTATTTCATAATGATGTTCTAGTTTTCCTTTGGATGTAGTGACTTCATTAATATATATATATCATCGGGTTGTTTTATACACCCATTATTTGTTTCATTCAAATTTTTAATTTTAATTATCGAGGATGGGAATTGGATGAGTGCTATCTGATTTACATGCTCAGATTTCTCTAAAGATTCTATTTTTAAATTATATGGTATTTAGTAGATCATGGTAGTTTTTTTATGTTATTTTTTTTAAATTGTTTTTATAATTTTTGTAAGTAATTTAAATGTGCATTAATTTTTTTAGACATAAATTTGAAATTTTATAAATAATAATATATCCCCTTATTAATTATTTATGAGTTTATATTAAGGTAATTTGACTATCTTTAAAATTTATTTTACCATTATCTAGTAACCCATTACCAGGTAAAGGTAAAATGCATTCCCTTTAAGAAACAAAATTATTCCTTCTCTATTTAAGGTTATGCCACTTTTTCTAACATGTGTAAAGGTCATTTTGATTTTATCTCCCAAGTAAAGGTAAGTATGGATTTTCCTTTTCATTGGAAATGTGATATGAAACTCTTGTAATGGTAATAAATATTTTTCATCCACCACATAAATTTGGATCTTGTCTCACATCATGTTAACCATCTATGTAATGGTATTTGTGTATTCATGTCATGATCTTACATCAATGTAACCTTCTTCCTCATATATAGGTATATTGCAGCCTCACATCAAGGTAAGATATTTTCTTATTACATGGGATTAATCCCATTAATTCTTTATTTGTGTTAGCGTAAATATCACATGAAGGAAGGTTATGTAAGGGAAAATTCCCTACAACATTAGTGTAGTGCTCTATATATTGAATTTCATATTTCTCTAAGAATTAATTTTGTAGCATGTTTCTATGATATAAAAGAACATAATAAATGAAAATAATTTATTTTATATCTATTATGAATTAATTAAATATAATATCATTCACTCTTAAAATCATTCTTAATTTTAGTAATTTTAAAGTGATATATTATATGGAATCAAATCTCAGTATAATTAGTGATAATTGAAGTAGTAAAGTTTGATAGAATTTATCTATAAATATTTAATGAAATCCATATATTTAAATATAAATGAAAGTCATATAGTATTTACATGTTTGATTTTCTTATTTTTCCTTGAGTATAGATGATCCATGACTTATTTTTCGAATATAGCGAGTCTTCTATAAATCAAATCAATTCATCATGTGTTTTTTTCCTATTCTTAATCATAACACTCTCTTTTTTTCGTAAAAAAGGTAACAAGGCTATCATGAGTTGGGGATCTACTACTATTCATTTATCTAAGTGAAACTATGGAGTATTCATGCTTCATTTTATTCGGGATAAATTTATAAAATCAACCTAAGAAGATAATGATCAAAAAATTATCATAAGATAGATAAAATAATATCACATGATTTAGATTATTATTTTTATTTCACTATCTAGAAATCACATTCAAATTATGATTATTTCATGATATATAAATAAGTGGAATAAGTCGTTTGTTTTTAATATTACTATTTTGTAATATTTTTCTAGATAGAGTTATTCTAAATTATTTTGTATGTTGTTATTGTGTATAATGGTTTATATGATAGAAATTTGATAAAAAAAATAAATCCAAAATGATGTTATCATTAATGAATGAGGAATTATAGTGTAACAGTTTTTTCCTTCAATTTTCTGAAATGTGGAAATTGTATTAGTATTATTTTCAATTGGGTGTTACAAATGTCTTTTTACAATGTGATGAATCATAATGAACCGGTTAATTCAAAGATTGGAATTAAAATGGTTTTTTGAAAGAAAAAATTTCTGAGGGATGAGTGATCTTGTTATGGTTCTATAAAGGCTCGAATGAATTATATCAGTGGCCTTAGTTGCCACATTAATATTTCATACAAAAAATATTTTTATTATTTGAATTATATCTCTAGGATGATAGATCCTTGATGTGATATGAATAAATAATAAAAAAGGATTTTACTAGAGTGATATTGTTAAACCATAATTAATTATGGGCTAATAAATGATGAGGACATTTTCGGATTATTAAATGAATAAATAATAATTTTTTAAATTACATTGTGGAAATGGATAAAGATAATATTGTTGATTCTTGTGTATATGATTGAGATATAGAACATATAGGTGGAAGTCGGGTGTCTTGTGATATTATTGTGAAAGATGAGTTTCACAGTCTCCATTAATGTGGTGTGTGAGATGTATCTTATGTTTTTTTATTTCACATTCTTCACCACCCGAGTCGACTGGGAAACCAAATCTAAAATTTTTAAGAG
This sequence comes from Viscum album, assembly GCA_963277665.1. NCBI lineage: Eukaryota > Viridiplantae > Streptophyta > Magnoliopsida > Santalales > Viscaceae > Viscum > Viscum album. The sequence goes on from OY728153.1 coordinate 46,035,865, forward strand.
ATTGTTTTCTATACTATATTTTTAGAGAGGGAAAGGATGGTTGTATTATCCCTCTCTTATAATCTCCCTTCATATGTAGTATACTATGTGATCGTACTCTGGTTGTGATGGCTTATGAGTTAGGGTATAGACTCACATGGGCTATGATTTTTCTCAATTTACTATATTTGTTTCTATAACATATAAAAAATTGTTGTTATATCACTTGTAACGTTCCATGATGGTTATGACTTACCCTAGGAGTACATGCATGGTATGTGACAACTTGACTTATAATACATGATAAATGGGATGTAGTATCTTCTAAAATTCTACTTGGTTGTGGATGAGACGATGATCGTGAGGATATGTTAGGCTATATGAGATACAAAAATTTTATGATATGATTACTCTGTTTAGGGAAGGATGATGTATGTAATGAATGGGTACAAGATGTGAGACTTTAGGGAATGAGAATGAAAATCCATTTGTTAATTAAATGTGTGGTTCCTTAATCTATATATATTTTTTGATATTTAATACTTACTTTTATGTTTTTATTGGTTTGTTATCTATAGAAAGGATGGTAAATATATTTACCAATTTATGTGATGATGTCATTTCATATATTTATTCATTAGGATTTTGAATTCTATTTCCACATTTTTCATGAGAGCTTCCAATGAGGATCCATTTTGGTGTACTTTTATTCACACCCTACATTTTTATAAACCATTTTTTACTTATGCAGGTGATGGTTATTGATCAATATAGATGTTTCTAACTCAAAGTGGGTGATCAGGAGTTGTTGGATTTCATGGTAATTTATTAGGAGTTTATTATAATGATTTTTAGATTTCTCAACTTATGAATAAAATTATATTTATGTATTGAGATTAAATATGTATTTACACATGGTTTTGACATGTAGAATATCCTATTATCTCTCATTCAATAGATTACTTCTCGAGTGTAATTACTCTCATTGTATGGATTATATAATCTTGGTGCTAGTCACTATCTCATGTATTATTTTTCTTGGGTGTTGCGGGTAATCATTTCTCAATTCTCTACTAAACTAGGAGGGGTGATAGTGGGGTCGGGGTGCTTGTGATACTAATTGTGGGTGAATTTTAGCTTATTTCAAGGATGACATTACTAGTGATATGAGAATGGGTTATGGTTGGATGTTTCTTATTTTCTCTTGAGTAAGAGTATGATGGTTAGGTCTAGCCATTAATAGTGATAATGGATAGATAATGGGATAGATAGATCACGTGATTTATTTTAGAGGGTGATGATAAATATATGCATATGGTGGGGAGCATCATATCAATTATAGATGGACAACCCTTGTGTCAGAAGTGTTATGGATTTAATGTGGATGGTTAATAGGAAATTAATACGAGACATGGATATCAGTGTTCTAAAAGGATATTTATTTATCTAGTTCCCTATTTGAAACCATTTTGGGGATTCAAATGTCACATCATGTGGAGTAAATGCATTGGCATCAGGATTGGGGTAGAGTTGTGATGATATTAGAGTGATTTGAATCACTGGTGTGTCGATGCTTATGGTTGGATCATAATTAAATAATTATATGGTTGGTTTTTCAAAGATAGAATGTCAATAAGAGTTAGGTTTGGACTTTGGTGTGTGTGATTGGATGATTTCATAATTACTTCGATAGATAAGGTATTGTGATCAGGTGCTGGGATGATGCATTGGTGGTTGAGGTCATGCTTTTTGATAGAGGTCAACCAGAGTAGGACCGATGAGTGTTTTATTGTATTTTTAGCTATTCTTCGGAGTAAACCACACTTATCATGTACATGGATTTCGTAGTTGATTCCTATATTGTGGATCTCTATGAATTGGAATTGGTCATTGTGAGTGGAGTCGTATGGTGTGAAGAACCATAATCTCGCAGATGAACTGGTTGAATACATCACAGTGTATTTGGATAGACTGGTGTGGTGACTTCCATCTTGGTTTTATCATTAAAAATGAAATGTTTGATTGACATTCAGTGAATATTATATTTTGGAGCTAAGTGTTGTACGAAAAAACTGCTTTTGGAAATTGGTGCTGGAATGAAACCAGTTAGTGTTGAATGAATGACTAGGGTAAGTTGGGATTAATGGAAGGAGTAAAATTTCAACATATTTAGGATGGAAATGATTATGGTGTGGAGTTTTTAATGACCTAAAACAATATAAGTTATGATATTCAGTGGAAGAATGATTTTTTTCCCAGAGAAGGGTGTATTTTGTGAGTTGGAATTCAGTTTGAGAATCCAATCATCATAACTTATCAATGATATTTTTTCATATATGGATAGAGTCATTGAAGTTGTTTCTTGTTCTCGAATGAGTATCAAAATATGTCCCAAATACATTATTGAAATTATTTTATGAATCTAGGTCACATAATAACACATACTACTTGTTGTGATGAATTATAGAGGGGAATTACTCCATGAGGGTTAGAAGGTTTTCTACTCGAGCAAAGAGAAAACTGTTTAAGTCTACTATATGGGATGTTTTTGTGTGACACAGATCATTCACACTAGAATGATGTTGCCTTGGGGTTGGGTTCCCCTAACTTAGAGTGGTCACACTAAAACCCTATGAGGACATTCCAAAAAAAAGTTATGTTGAGGACCATACCCTCTTCCTGGGTGGTCACACTATGACCTAACTTTTTTATTCTATTACCTTATCAAGAGAACAAACACATTTCACCAGGAAACGTTGAATGGGACATGATCAAGGAATGGTTATGTTTCTTTTAACAGGGGAAAACCTATCTTATTAAGGTCATTAACCTTATTCTTTTGAGAACTAGGGGAATTGGGACGAGGTAATTTCAGCTATCCACTCCCCTCCCATTTTCGATTTGATTCCCCATAGAATGGGGTGGCTGTTGGTGAAATTTTATAGTCATTTTGGGTATATTACTCATCCTCCATTCTTCTATGGTGGTTTTCCATAATAACCCTATTAATTATTGAAATATTAGTTTGGGTTTATTGTTAATTTTAACTTTATAATATCATAAATGTTTCAACATGTTGGTGATTTCATGTGTTATGGCTAGAGAATGTATTGAAAAGATGAATGCATGAAGTTCCATATGATTTTGGTGAGTGGGTGATGTCAGTGGAATTTCTTAGATTTATACCTCATTGAAAAATTGTCAAATAATTACTGAAAAATTATTATAATTAAATAAGTATTTTTTAAATAATGTAGTAAGAGATTTGGGGTTGGAATAGCTTGGATGAGGCATTGATGGGCTTGTTTAGGGGTTTGTGTAGCACAGATTGGGTGGTTACTCAAATATAGATGATAGAGGTATCTTTAATATGGATTTAGATTCTTTTTATGAATAATTTTTTCCTATATACATTTTTAATGGGATCGAGTAAAATTTATTTGTAATGAGAGAGTCTAAGATAAAGATTGAGGGTGGAGTTGAGCCTCCTCATGTTATAATAATTTCTCCTTAGTAAATAGGTGAACTGGGATCCGTAATAGACTATGTAACCAATTGGAAAATTTTTTAGGTATAATTAAGAGATATTAGATATGTGTCTGGAGGTACAATATGAGTTGTGGGTATCCTGGGTTGGTTCCATAGTGATGGTTGGGTGGAATTAGGGGCTTTGTACTAGCGATGAATTTTGACATGGTCCAATATCTCATGCTTGTTTGGTGACACACTCTAGAGGGTTGAATAAGTTGTGGAGAGTTTCTTGAGTGGGGTTTGTCCTTCAAGGAAATACCTAATGAAATTGAGAGATATTTCTTATTATTTGTGGGTATATAGATATAATAATAATGATGTGAGTTAGGACCTGAGTGGGGGTCATGGTGCGAGAATGGGATGAGGATGTGGACTGGCCTATTAAGGTCTATTTATTTTGGATCCTACATTCTCTGAAAACCTAATAGAGTGTGGTAGATATCATGATTATAGTGAGTATTTATTGGGATCAGTATGAGAGACCTATTGATGGGATATTTAGAAAAGTTGATAATGTCAGGAGGATCGACATATTGAGAATTGATGATGTGTAATGTTTGGGGTGAGGGAATAAGACACAAGTGGGTAGAGTCTTATAGTGAGGACTGATATTGGGGTATTTGGTATGTGATCTATTTTTATTTTATGTCTTCATAATTTTTTCCCCTTTCCCTGAGTGAGAAGGGATAGAGGTGGTGATTGGACCCTACCCAAAGTGAGAGGGTAGTGGTCAAGATTTGTAGATTTTCCTAGAGTGAGATGGTATTAAAAGGGAATTCCATGAATGAGAAGTTAATGGTTAAACGGTTCATATGAGATCCAACCTAGTAAATGGGAATCTTTAGGTTGTGACCTCTTCCTGGGTGAGAGGAATTGGATGCAATGTGTGACCTCTTCTTGAGTGTGAGGGCAGTAAGGATGGAATGTGTGAACTCCCCTATGTTTGTCGGCATGGTTGAGAGGTGATGTGATATAATATATAGATGATTAAACCTGAATTTTAGATAAATTAGTGCTTAGGATATGAATATCCTGACTTTGAGTGGGATGATATTAGAAAAAACACCTTGAGTGACAAGGAGAGTCTAGGACTTAAACATGACACCCAACCTTGATTCGTTGGGTAGTGGTCGAGACATAGTGAACACCCTTCCATGAAACATTGGGTATGGGTTTAGATTCAATGAAGAACCCTACACTGATTCTTTATGTAATTTCGTGATCCCAGTTTCCCAGATTCTGTGTGTTATTTTTTTACATTTTCATGATCACAATAAATCAAATCATGAAGGACCGATCAGTTTAGTAGCCTTAGAAATACTATATACAAACATAATCTTTACGTTACATATTGAAATTAAATTCAACATATTATACACTTTAAAAACTCTTGTATCCCATATAATATCCCTGTAGGTTAATAATAATATAATTCTTCACATCCTGGGTATAAATGAAACATATGAAATAGGTGAATCAGATGCTCAGTAAGGATAAACAATATAGAAAAAGCTATCATAAATAAGAATAAAATTTTAAGGTAAGGTATAAAAGGGAAACACATGCCTTTTAATCATAATATTCAGCATAATATGGAAAGAATAAATAAAATAATTCCATTTACATATTCACATTGAAATTCTACTAGTCGAATAATCACATGTAATATTAATCACATCATGAGGAAATGAATAATACTGGACATCATAAACATACTATCAGGGCCTCATTCCCAGACACTAGTTTTTATCATGAGACCTATTGATACATCTAGTGTCTAAAGTGGGACTAACACATCACTTACTAAGTCCAATGGATTCCTCATATGAAAGGGTGAATCATAATATAATCATTTATATTAAATCAATCATAAAAAATGTTAATACTTTTACCATAAACAATGAATGGTATAAAAATATCACATCCATTGTAAAAAATGACATAAAACCTTTAATACATTATAGAAGATTATATCAAAATAATTCAACTTCATTTGAGCATAAAATCCATCAAAGTATGTTGACATAGATGAAAGTAAGATATTAAATTTCTTAAATCTCTTGGAGTGAAGCATCCCATTTTTAAATTGAAATTACTTAAAATACACACAATTATAGAAGAAAATATTTCTTATGAAAATAACCCAGTAATATTATAAGGTAATGTTCAAAATTTTAATGTTTCATAACAGTAGAAAATATTTTCTCGTGCCATATAAGTTAAAAAAATTTCCTTGATTTTTCAAAAAGGTCATAAAGTACCTTGTTGGGAAAATAACGGAATGATTCCATTAAATAAAATTATTAAAATTAAAACCTGTGGAAGATGACTTTAAAAAATTGTCAATAATATTTTGAAATATATTTTAAAAAACATGTACATGGATGATAAATATGTCCCAGTAGATCCTTATGTTTCTACTTTCCATTAGTTGAGGTTGTGTTAACCTCATGTATATTGGTAAAAAATGTTATTAAAATATATGTGGTCAATATCCATATTAATGATATCATATAATATCTTCTTATATTATTTTGTTAATAGTATTTCAGTATTACCCTTATTTTGGGTGTTAATTGCTTTGTTTTCCCATTCTGGTTTTTCCATGTAATTAATGCTTTTAATTTATAGGATTTAATTTTTTCATTTACAGAATGATATTAAGTTCAATATAAATATTTTTACTCAAAATATTAATTATATAATCATTATTTAATGGTTGACATGTAGAATGAATCTCACCACGTCATGGAGACTATAGGTCGTACGTATGCACGGGCGACGATATCATTCCCTTAATAGTTAAATTAAATGGAATTAAATGGTATATTAATTATATAGAATTAGTATGATTTTATATTCATTATTGATATCAATTATAATCATCATTATACTCATCCAAATAAAGTAGTGTTGAATTAATAATTACACCACATCTTGGATAGAGTATGTCGTACATATGAACACATGGTATATTGTTATTCATTGGATGGATAAATAGAGAAAAATAGTTGATAAATATTATAATAACATCTAATAATATGTTTTATAGTTGTTTTATTACTTTGTTATTGAGACAACATATGAAGAGGATGTATAATAAGAAAATAAATCGAATAGAATTAGTAAAACAATTACCTCTTCATTGAGTGAAACATTTTGATTTCCACAAAAGGACACTTTAGGAAGTATTTCATCCCAATGTATGGCCTCTAGGAGGAGTTTTGGGAAGTAATTAGGAGAATTGTGTAGGTTTTGTAAGAGGAAAAAGGATTTAATGATTTCAATAATAGAGAAGGATATGTTCCCTTTTATAACAGAGGGAAGGGATACTTTTCAAAACTCCAAAACTATTAAATTATTATAAATTTATTTTTGGTTTAAAATAGCGCCAATGAGAAATATTTGTAATATTAAGATGAGTATTGGTATAAATACTCACAAAAAAGTATTTTAATACAAGCTAGGTCACAAAATTAACCTTATCTTTTGGGTTTAACCCTTAGTCAAACAGTTCAACTCTTATTGTGTATACTTGCCTTTTTATACTATAGGGTTAATATCATTATAATAAAATGAATGAAAACCAAAATTGGATCATTAATTTTATATTTAACACTATCCTAGTTACTTTGTTGATCGTGGGTTTTTTATGAATTTTATAACATTAAACAAAATATTATTTATTTTAAAGAATCATTTTTGTCAATTTTTTTACTATTAAATATTTTCATTTATAAAATATCAAACCAACATGATAACTTCGAAAAAATACATAAAATATGTCACTAAAATGATTTTTTTTTCTATAAATTTTTTTATCATTAATTAAGTAAAATAATTTTTATTTTTATATGTTTAATATCATTTATTTGATAATTCTATTAATAAAATAATTTATGCATCATTATTATGTCATCGTTAATGGTAATTATTTAATCTCTAAAAATATAAATAAAGGTATATGGTTTATTTAAATATTTTATATTTCTATAGATGGTTTTTAATATATGTTTTATTTTGGATATCACTATATCAAAATGTATTATACTTATAAGAAATGAGAGTGTGATATTTTGTCACATTTATTAATTTTAATAATATTCATGTCATGTTGATAGATAATGGTCCATTAAATGATTCCAGTTCTAAAAATAATTGATTGGGGTAAAATTTATTCACACAATATAATTTTTATAGGTGTTGGGGTAATTTTAAAATATTATTTCTATCATTAATTATCTTATTTACCCTTAATCAGAGTAATAAAAAATTACTAAAGTTAATATTTATAATATTCAAAAAATAAATGTAACATATTAACATAATTTGGACCCACTAATTCAAAATATGGAATCAATTTTTCAATATTTAAAACATATATGTTGTAGTAATTATTTTAAAATAAGTCCCCATTAACAAAACGAGAAAATGAGTTTTTCAAAAGTAAAAACCATCAAATTATTTACATGTATTTATATCTAATTTTAGTGAGGAAATAATTCCATTGACCTAAATTATATTAAATGATAAAAAAATAATTATAAATTAAAATCAATTAAAATCATAATATGACAATATAAATAAATTAGATGAAAATGGAGTTTTGAATTAAAATGTCGTATTTCTTGTTATTCATTAAAATATGAAATTTATCAATAAAACACCATTAATTCAGCCACGCTAATTATTTATGTCCTTATTCTATAAAATAAGTTTATTTTTTCAATTTTAATATATTAAAGTGTCAAATATGGTATTTAAAAATGGGTTATCCATTATAAGGAGGTAACACTGCTTTTTTTTAATACGTATTGTTTTAAAAAAATATGAATTTATCATAATATAGGTTCTTCCTGGAAATGGGGATGACCTTGTTTGTGTAAGGTTCAAACATTACAATAGGTTTCTAACGGGTTTGTTCGTATAACTGGAAACATCTAATGATTCCATATCTATTTGGACATACTTTTCAAAGGTAGGTGATAATTAGTTGTGGACTTATGCGTCTTAAGAATTTTCATTGCTAGATGAGGATGGGAGGTCAGACGCATCACACATTTTTTGGGGGAATTATTGCCTACTCCGCGACACTTTTTATCAATTTAATTTATGTTCATGAATCCTTATTAAATTACCATGTATGAAAATGAGCTTTCCTTTAAATCTGACAATCAATGATTGATATGTATGAGAATTTAGATAATATTTTATATGTATTTGAGGTTCTTCATCGATAGATAATCATCTAATTTTTTTAGAGATTCTTAGTCACCGGAATCCTTCAACACATTATATTGAAATCTCTTGGTCATTATGATAACCATATAAGTTTTAAAACCACTCATCGGGGCACTTGACGTTTTTTTCCATTCAGAAGGACATGGATTATTTTAGAGTTGAGATTGTACCCGTAGATGGGCTTCCTATGTATCCTTGTTAGAAAATGAATTAGAACACACATAGTTTGAGAATTAAGATATAGTTTAACGTCATATGGGACGGATAATAATTAATGGGTGATGGGCTTGAACCTTAGAAAGGCTTCCTAGATACTCATATTTTAAGGTAGAGATAAAAGTCCACATAGTTCGGTTAAGAATTATAGGGCTTACGTATGATTAACGGCCACGAGAGATGTGTCGTGGTTACTTTTACACTCTAAGATCACGTGAGACATGTTCGGTGTGAGAAACAAGAGGTATCAGAAAACCTGACAATTTTTTCCATGAAAGATATGGTCACAAGGAATTATATGGGGATTATGTATGTGTGACTTCCCAAGTAGATGGAGACTAGGATTAACTTCTGGAATGAAACTTAAGAAAAATGTCCATAAATGTATTTACATTTTATGGATATTTGGATATTATATCTTAGGGCTTACTTTTAAGGGGGATTCCTCAATTATGGGGGACTTATGGTTGGGGCTTGTTCCTGAGAATGAGTCCCAAAATTAAAGGGACTTATAACATGGGACATACTCCTGAGAAGGGGGACCAGAGTTAAAGGGGGCCCGGGACTTAATCCTAAGGAGGATTCCAATTAACAAGGTCATTAAAGGTATATAGAGATTTAGATTCTTAATTTGGGGCTTACTCTTAAGGAGGATGCCCAGATTAAAGGGGAACATTAACTTATGATTGGGGCTTACTTCTAAGAAGGATGCCCAAGTCAAAAGAAATTAAGCCTGGGGCTTACTCCTGAAAAGGGGGCATAGGTTGAGGGGAATTATGACTGGGGATTACTCTTGAAATATAGGCCCATGTTAGGGGACTTGTGATCTGGGGCTTACACCTGAAAAGGAGGCCCAAGTTAAAGATCTTATCATCTTAGAGGATGAGGTTTAATGGAGGAAAACTCTGACCTTAATGACATAAAGATATCTAAATCACTAGGTTTTGATAAATGTTCCACCAAATTCCTTTCAGATAAGGAAGCCAAAAAAGGAACCAAGACAAAAGTGGGTTTGAAGTCGAATTTGAAGGCTAAGTCATGAAGAGGAGATGTGGATTTGAAGAAAAGAGTTGAATAGGTAGGAGAGGTACCCAAAACGATACAAGAAGGCAAGTCTTGTTTGGGTGCACATGTCCTAGGCGCGCAAGTATACTTGTGCAGCACATGTATACTTGCATGACGGTCAACCCATAGGGTAATATTTGGTCGAGTCATGGATCAAGCCCTTAATATTATCCGTAAAGGCTTCCATAAGAGTGGCGCGCCAGTTCTATCGAAGGGATAAGGCTGCGTGCAAGTGTGGCCATTTTCCCTTAAGGGTCCAACACTTATGTGGGCAAGTGTTGATGAATTCCAACATGTAGGCCTTATTCCTCCTCTTTAGATCTTCCTTTCTAGGTAAGAAATTACCTTACAAGTGTTTGGAAGACTTCAAGTAGGGATTAGGGCACTGAGAGCATAAATCTGACTTTTGGATTTTTTCCGTCCCCGAAATGGGGGGCCCACAAGGGGTATTTATATTCTAATGAACACCTGGGAAAAATCAAATAGGGTGTGCAAGTCATTTGCGCATCCAATATGTGGCGTGCATGTATACTTGCGTGACTATGATGAAACTGGTGCGTCCCATCATTAAGAAAATCTTTGTTTATGCCTTTATCAATTTTTGATATATCTTCAAAGGATGAATCTATTTTTTCTAAGGTATTCCCCATTTTCAGTAGTTAGACTCTGTGACAAAAAATGGCATCAACAAAAGTCCCCCCCCCCCCTCAGATTTGGATATGAAAGGAAGGAGGATTTGGATCTATGGTAAAGGAGAAATCCAAGGAACTGCGGCACGTATGTTCTGAACGCACAGGTCATGACGCACAGGTGTGAGCCGCACAGGCTATGGCATGCTGGGTCTGGCCTTTTCCTATAAATATGCGGTCATTATCGTGCAAAGCAACCGGATTTAAACCCTTCCCACTTTCTCCATGCAAGTTTCTCTCATCACACAAGTGTCCTGATTTTCCATTCTTCTGCACAGGTGCTACTATCCGTGGGTTATTATTTCTTTGTGTTGTGATTCTGTATAGGTATTTGGACATGCATGGTGACACTTTCACGCCCAAACTTGCATGACCATACTATACTTACTTGCCAATCATGATACTTTCGTGCCTTAATTCCTTATCCATTTTCCCCTTTTCTTCACAAATTTTATGAAAAATCAACTTAAGAGTTAATTATTCAACCTTTGTGTAGATTCAATGGCTCCCATAAGAATTGGAATGGCTACTGAGCTATCTAGAAAGTAGATTGATGAAATTATGAACATCATTTTCCATGATTACTATGATATCTGAGACAACACTCTCCTATATTTGGCCAAGTACTTGAATAAGTATCATCATAATTTTCCACAGAGCATCTACTTGCCTCTATATGGCCATGGTCATCTGCAAAGAGTCAATGTTCTAGATGCAATGAATTATATGCCCGAGATGTAGCCATACTGATACTCCTCTATTTCGATAATGCATGGGCTAATATGTTTTCTGCTACTGGTTGATGAAGAGAGGACTATCATGACGTTAGAAACAATATCTGAAAAGAGTACTCTCTCCAAATGGCTCTTTACTTAAAACTCTCCATTCTAAAATCCATGTATCCATCTTCCAAGTCTCTTGGACAAAAACAAAGTCACTATTTGATCAGCAGAAAATATTCTCCAACCCCACTCAAGAACATTATTTTACAATTGTTCCAAGAAGAGCTGGTATCATTGTGTCTCTTATTGTATCCATTTGAATGAATGAATTTCACATCGTTGGTGATGAAGCTCAGGATGTCATAAATCATATGAATGATTATGTTTAAAGCCACTTGTAATTCCTGAAAAATAGATGAGACTTCAGTCTGTGGACGTCCTTCTAATTCTTGTGAATCAATGAAAAATGCATTCATCTTTAATCATTTTTGTTTGCATTTTTTTGCTACCTTCATTAAGTCTTTTTTACATAATCCAATGGGCCTAGTAATCATATTTTGACTGTTTCTAGGATTATAAAAATAACCTTACAAACATTACATCTTTTAACTTCTCAATATTACCAAATCCATTTGAAATGTATATTTAGTGAGTTGGGACTTGACTTTTTTTCAGAGTTCCCTTATCTTTTGTTGGTAGATTAATGTCATGGACATCAGACATAAAAAAGACTAATGTTTAAGGTCGAAATAGATTTGACCAAATGGATTAAAATTGAATCAATTCCGTGATAATTTATCTGAAAACATATTACCATACTCATGTATGAGAAAAAATATGTAAACTATTACATAATAAATTTTGAATCTGATGAATGATATGAAAAAGGGATAGAAGATATTAGAAGAAGTATTTCCCAAGAATGAAGTTACCACTATTTAACAACCCTGTTATGGGGTTGAATTATGTAGGCCCACTTAAGGGCATTGGCTGCATAGTAAAATAATAGCATCTTTTGGATGGAAGGTCCGTTTTATAGACTACTTATGCAAGGCCTCTTAAGGGAACATGCTGCGTAGTCAGGAAAAAGAACCTTAAAAATTTTTACTTTTCTATTGCTAAGAATCCATTGAATGTTTATGGAGATTAAAATTTTCCAAAGCACAGAGTCTGTTGTATGGAGAGAGGTACATGAATATGGAGAGGATATTTCCAATCAAGATTATAGAAGAATTGGATGAATGTCACTCCTGTGAAGGTCGGAACCAAATGTAGGGAAGGGAAATATAAACCATAGACTATAATAATTTCATATCATGAAAAAGATTATGGGAATAATATGTTAAGGATGTCTATTTTTGTGGATCCCTGCATATTTTCATTAAGACAAATAAGGGCAAAAGTGGTTTTCCTCCCAAGAATGATGTTACCACTATTGGAGAAACCCGTTAGGGGGTTAAATTATTCAGGGCCACCTAACGACATTGGATGCATAGTCAAATAACAGAATTTTTGGATGAGAAGTATATTATATTGACTTTTTATGCAAGGCCGCCTAAGGGCACGTCCTGTATAGTCAGGGAAACGAACTCTCAGAAATAATACATTTTGAGACCAGAAATCAAGAAAAGGGTATCGAGATCTGGAAGTATTTAAGGTTTGGAGTATGACACATAAAAATGGTCGTTTTCCAATGTATGTAGAGATAAAAAACCAATGATATCCATAATCATGTTGTGGCTGGGTCCTTAATTGAGGCGACAGACATCACTACGTATCCCATAAGTATGGGAATCAAGCCATACGTAGTTCTTGAAATACAGTTTAACGTCATATGGGACGAGACTGCAGGAGATATTAGTTTAGGGTCTATGAGATCAGACCATAATGAGGAATACACATTGAATGTTTGTTATAAACTTGATGTGAATGAATACTAGGGTTTTCATACCACATTCATGTTTTCACAATGGGACATTTCAGCTAAGGGACAGAAAGTGGAATTTGGGTTTTGGCCCAAAGACATGGGGCTAGATTCGAGGGATTCTCAAACGTTCCTACATATCTCATAATAATGGGAATCAAGCCGCATGTAGTTCTTGAAATACCCTCTATACAGATTTGGTTCATACAAGTGAAGGGTGAAAGGGTACTTTAGTGAAATGATGGTTTGACCCAAGATTAAATGTTCGGGCATTGCGATGTATGTATGTAGTCTTTGAAATATAACATGATTGAAGATCAATGTAAATAATGATTCTCCCTCAGGTGAGGGTATCAAATATTGTTGTAGTTTATTATCATACATGACAAAAAGTGTGAATAGTTTAATGTCATATAGCAAGAATGATGGTGAAACTATGTAAAAAATATTGGTTCTGGGGGTAGCATCACGATTCAACATCGTATGAGATGGAGGTGAACTGATATGAAGATATTTGTTTTGGGCGTGACGCTCAGGAGGTTTCCTACGTACCCATCCTAGAAGGCAAGTATCAAAGTCCACATAGTTCGATTAAATAATGAATTGGTGATCAAGTTGTTCTTGAGGAAAACTACCTAAAAATGGTGTTTGCACTTACAAATGATTAGTGGCCCAGAGAGGGTGTTATGGTTGAAGTTTACACTAAGCTCACATGAGTCACACTCGGTGTGAGAAACAAGATGGTGCAACAACCCTAATGATGCACAGTTTAATTTCATGTTGGACAAAGAGGGGACTATGCAGTTTAATGTCATTCGGTAAGCAAAAAAGAGGGGATGTATAGTTTAACGTCATATAGCAAAGATGAGTGTTGTACAGTTTAGCATCATGTAGTGAGGATGTAAGGCTACACAGTTTAATGTCTTGTAGTGAGGATAATGGGGACATAATTTAACATCATGTTGGATGTATTATGGACTTTTTCACAGTTTAACATCATGTTAGACAAAAGGGTGTTCTACAATTTAGCCTCATGCATCTAGGAAGTGGGGACGATACAATTTAATGTCATGTTGGACAAAAGGGGGACTGTTCCATTTAATGTCATGTAGTAAGGAAAAAAGAGACACGGTTTAACATCATGATGGATGTATTATGCAATTTAACTTCTTGCTAGATGTACGTATTTGTGTTACACAAATTACTTTTTCAAAAATATATCATTGGTCGGAGTCGTGATGAGTTCTCCATCCATTGAGAGTAAAGAATTATCTCTGTTGGAGTAGACCTTATGTATCGAGTAAGGTCCATCCCACTTTGGCTCATTCTTGGGAGGTTTCTTTCCTGGTATCATTTGAGTTCTGATAACCATTACCAATTCTCCCTGAATGAATGAACCATGATGAAATTTTTTGTTTAAATCTCATGCTATTCGATTCTGATAGACTTCCAAGTGGTAAAAGTTGCCCAATATTTTTTCATATAATCATTCCAATTCATCCAATCGCTTTTTAGATTGTTCATCTGTAGATGACTGATCACAAATAGTTATTCTGGGTGAGGGTAATTGAACCTCAATGTCAATACTACTTCTGTTCCATACACCAATGAATATGGATTTGACCGTGTTGCAGTGCGGGTGGTGGTCCGATAATCCCATAAATCATGATAAGTTTATCATGCCATGACTTCTTATCTTTATCCACCATCTTTTTTAGTATGTTTGAATGTGTATTGTTGAAGGATTCTATTTGACCATTGGCCGCTGCATGATATCGAGATGAATGGTTGGATTTGATGTTGTACTCTTGAAACAACTTCCTTACATTGGATTAATAGTAGTTGGTTCCATTGTCCATCAATATGGTATGAGGGACAACAAATCTGGTAATGTTGTTAGACTTGATGAAGCTAACCATTCTTTTAGAACTATCTTCTTTGAGAGGTATTGCCTCTGCCCATTTGGAAAACAAGTCAGAAGAAGTATGAATATACTTAAACTGCTTGAATGTAGTTGAAGGATAAGGTCCTACTATAGCCATACCCATGTGGTAAAATGGGCATGATTATTTAGATATATAATGAAAATCCGGGGGTTGATGATTGAATTTGGAATGTACTTCGAATGAATGACACTTCTTAGTGAAATCAACACAATCTTGTATCATTGAAGGCCAAAAATATCCAAGCCTTCGAATTTGATCAGATAGTCTATGTCTAGACTAGTGGGCATCACAGACTCCTGCATTTTCTTCTTTCATGACAACCATGGTCTCTTTCCCATCAATACATCTGAAGAGAATTCCATCAAAAACTATTTTCTAGAGAATTTTTCTAGGTGATCTGGGCTATCATAAAGAATAAAATTGACCTCACGTCGCCAGACTTGTTCTTTCCCAGGTCTATCAGGTGGAAACGATCCATTTTTAAGGTATTCCCTGATAGGTGTCATCCATCCTGTAGTATGAACATATGGTTCATAAATGGAAATAATTTCATTGATTTCTCTATTGTGATTTGAACATAAGATGAAATTTTATGATGGTGGGCAATACTAATGATTGGATCGTCCCAATTTGGATTTTCCCGAGCTGTGGCTATATTAGCCATTGCATCAGCATGGGCATTTTGTGATCACGGGACATAAGAAAATGTCGGTTCTGAAGAAAATTATGCCATTAACTCTCTGAAGTAATCATACAAAGGGATTTACTCTTATTTTCTGATGGCATAATCCCCATTAACTTGTTTGAATACCAGTCCTGAATAACCATTCTCATTTATCTGATTCACTTGTTCCTGAAGCGCCAATTCCAAGACTGTGATGAGGGCTTGATATTCTTCTTCATTATTTGTACCGCCTCCCAATAATAAGAAGGGATAGGGTAGCACTACCTTTTCTGGGTAAATAAGCAAAATTCGTAACCCATCCTTGTTGAATTTAAGATATTCCATTTTCTTCCCTGTTGGACTTCTGGAAGAACCATCAATGTACATTTCCCATGTTTGAATATTATCTTTAATAGAAAATACATCCTCATCAGTAAGTTGAATATCTAAAGAAGCATCTTCTACTGAAGTGTGTTCATCAAGGAAATCATCCAGAGCATGGAACTTTATTTCCTTTTGAGACACGTACTGGATATCAAATTACTACAAAATAACTGCCCACCATGCTAGAATTCCTGTAATCATTGGACGACTAAGAATAAATTTGAGCGGGTTATTTTGAGATATTAAGTGGACCTCATGATGTTTCAGATAAATTCTCAATTTCTAAACTGAAAATATTATTGCCAGTCAGCACTTTTCAACACTTGAATATAGGGTTTTTGCTTCAAGCATAGTCCGACTATGATAGTAAAGGCCGTTTTCATTCCCAGCTTCATTATTTTGCACAAGGAAGGCACTCAATCACATCTATAAATCTGTCACATAGAGGATATGTGGTATTCCTTCAACATGTGGCATTAATACTGGTGGACTCAAGAGATATATCTTGAGAATATCAAATTACTCTTGGAAATCTTCGGTCCATTGGTAGGTGACTCCCTTCTTCCTTAGTTTGGTGAAGGGTAAACACATGCCTTCCAAATTGGAAATGAAATTCCAAGTATTTTCCATGTGTCCTTGAAGTCCTCTTAATTATTTCAAATTTTGAGTAGGTTACATTCCAATCATTGATTTTTTATTCTCAAGATCAACTTTGATACCACGATGGTGTAGAACAAAGCCGAGAAATTTTCAAAAGGATACCCTGAAAGCACATTTCAAGGGGTTCATCTTCAAATTGTGTTGTCAAAGTTTGTGGAATATGACTTCCAAATCAAACAAGTGATTAAAAAATCATTTGGATGTTACCACCAAATCATCCACATAACATTCAACAAATTTCCCTAAAAAGTTTTTGAAGATACGATGCATGGCACGCTGATATTTTGTGCCTGCATTCTTATGGACAAAGGGCATTACTCGATAGAAAAATAAACACCGAGGGGCTCTGAATGCTGTAGATTCTTCATCTTTTGAATCCATTTAGATTTGATTATACCCAGAATCTATCCATGATGATTACTGATTCAAAGCTAGCTATTTCATCAATTAAGAGTTCTATGATTGGAACTGGAAAATCATCCTTGGGACGATGCCGATTAAGATCTATGAAATTAGTGAAAAATCTAATTTGTCCATTATTATTTATCACAGGGAAATTATTATCCAACCATTTGGGATATTGAACTTCTCCGATGATGTTATCTTGGATAATCTTATACACTTCAGCTTCAATTTTGGAAGCATAAGTTGGGTGTGTTGTTCTTACTTCCTGCTTGAATCCTCGATGTTCTTCTAGAAAAATCAAATGATGAGTAGAAACCTCTGGAAGAAGCCCTATAATTTTTATATAATTCCAAGAAAATACATCTTTATTTTTCTTTAGAAACGTATTATACATTTCTTGTTATTCAATAGTCACAACATCACTAATTAAAGTGGGGGTGTGGATCTTCTTTTGTACCCAGATTGATTTCTCTGAGTTCGTCAACAGTGGTAGAGATACCTTCATCAAAATCTGGAGGATCATCCCTAAGATATTCATCTTCTTCTTGAACATGTGTTATATATTCGGCTTCTACTGGAATAGTAAATGATGAAGAATAATTTCCATGATCAGGAGAGATATTAAAATTTGAACATCTTGAGGGAGAAGCTTCCATTTCTGACCCTATTTATGATGAAGGGTCTCCCTTGGGTAATAAAGAGTTGATGATGGATTGAGAATCAACATCATCATCCATCTCTGACATTTCAATAACTTCATCTCCCGTGGTTGGAGAAGTATACAATTTCTGGATTTCAGCAGATGAAATTAAGACATCTACATTCGAGCTTTCATCATTGCTTGGTGAGTCACCAATTTTTCCCATGTTGTCTGGCTTGATTGCCATAAGTGTCATTTTGGACGTTTCCATAAGAGTATTTAGATTTGGGTCTATCCTATCAATTTGACTGATAGGCTACACATTATCTATATTCACATGTATGAATGGGTTTACTGGAATCTTTTCCAAACCATACGGAGCATTAATTTTGGTGACCACCTTTATCAGGGATTTCTCCTTCCCTTCCATGTGATAGAATTCTGCCTCAATGTATCGAGATTCACATTTTTTTAAGGGATATTTATCAGCATAAAATTTCCCACTTTTACCATTGAAACTATATTTGAGACATTAATGGCATGATGAAGGGATAGCCGCATGTTGATGCAGCCAAGGTCTTCTAAGAAAACTATTAAAGGCTCTATCATGACGAACAACCATGAAATCTAAATTGGATACAAGATCTCCAAACTGAGTTCTGAGTGAAATCTCACCTAGAGGTTCTTCTTAATTTTTATCATATCCTTGCAACATCAAAGTAGAAGGAGATAAATCAGATTCATTGAGGCCTAATCGACGAAGTGTATGAATAGGGATGAGGTTGACTCCTGAGCCATTATCAATGAAAGCTTGTCGGATATCTAAAACATTAACCTTTACAGATAAATACAAAGGTTTGATATGTTCATATACAACATAATCTTCATCTTCAATAGTAAAAGATATCACTTCATGTCATTCTGTAGAACTATTCTCTATATGGTAGACTTCCGCAGCATCAATTTTAGTTTCAAATTCATGAGGACTTGACAACACCTCAATGAGTGCCTCCCAAAGATCCATTTATAGGTTAAAGGCATCCATAATTGAGAACATGTCTGGTATTTGGACCAAATGTTTCCAGACATCATACTTTTAGACCAAAGGTCTGCATTTCTCAATAGGAACATGTGGTTTCACAGGTGCCTTATATGTTGATGCTTTAGAAGTAGATGCATCTTATAACGGGGTAGGAGTTGAGTATACTCTTGGATTTTCATGATTAGACCAATTAGGTCTATTTGTTTTCTAAGAGGATAAAGGTGTAACCTCTAATCGATCCTCTAAAATAATTGTACCAGGACTGAATCTACCATGCATGGAAGAACAATCTTTTTCTTATTGATCCTGATGAATGGCTTTTCCATGAGTTTCAGCCGCTTATACAATTCTAGTAGAGGTAGTATTGAAATAGTGGCTTCTGGGATATCCACATCTTTCTCTATATCCTAGACCACTGGAACTCCCTTTAATTCCTCTGATTGACATAGGAAACTCAGGCTCATTGAGATAAAAACTGCGAATGGCATAAGGATCAGTTAACAGAATCATATTAAAAGAACCAAATATCAACTCTTTATCTGACGACGACTCCGCCTGATTATCCAGTTTAGGCTATGACGTTTGGTGGGGCAGTGCCTGGAGTTTTGATGTAGATGGAATAAAATCTTCCAGAGTCAAAGATAGCTTGGGCTTTGACACGATATCATATTCTTCTAACTGTTCCTCTTTCTTTGAATTATGCCATTTCATTGAGTATTTTACCTTTGATGAAGAGGGTTTTGCTGTGGAATTCACAGTAGAAGACACAATTGGATTCTACAATTGCGTTCGTAAAATGTCATTAGTTTGGTTGATCATTTTTCTGACCATCCAATCCTCATATTTCTGCACATTTTTCTTTTGACTTCTTTCCACTTGACTTATTCCTCTAGATTTGTAGAATTAACACATGCAACCTGAGCTGAAGAAACTTCCACTTTTACCTATCCTGAGTCCACTATAATTTGTAGGAGGTTTATGAAGAAAAAACACTTGTGAATGGTATTCCCCAACAATGGATGAAATGGGAAATAGTTGGGATGGTATTCATCTCCTTCCTTGTTTGGCCTTTTGAGACTTGGCAACGGAACCAAATTATTTTCCAGAGCTGAAATGAAGTAACCAGGAACTTGTTCATTTCGGAAAGAATAAACTTTTCTCTTTAATTCCTCAAATTGTTTCCTTCATTGATCTATTTGATCATATTGACGAAATGACATCTGTTGTTAATGCTCAAGAGGTGGATCCCTTCGTTAAGATAATGGTTTTGAAGTTAAAGCACGTATAGGTGCCTGTTTAAGCATAACTGTAGCAGTCTATGCTTCACCCATTCTCCTTCCTGGAGCTAATGGAATTACACAAGTTTTATCCTTATACTTTATAAGAGGGTGTTCAATCTACATAGTGATTGAGTTAAGGTCTCGACACCCTCCTGTGTATTTCACAGGGATCAATAGTTTGCATAATTCATCACGCAAATTTTCCACACAGATTGGCAACAACTTATCTTTAGAGAGCACTATGCTAATGGAATATGTTAATACCTTCTAGCAATCAATGAAATCTGAAACCCTTTCATTGTCCCTTTTCATACAATTTTTAAGATAAAAAACTATTGCCTTTGGAAATGTGTAACTGAATTGATGAAGGAATCGTTGACGAAGATCCTCTTACCCGATAATTGAATGGGATTGCAAGCTTGTATACGAGAAAAAACTAGGCCCTTGTAATGACTATACAAAACACCTGAGTTTAACTTCTTTTTGTTGCTGATGTGTTCCCATCATAGGATTACAACGAGAGAAAAAATGTGTTATGTGTTGTTCTGGATCACACGAACCATTAAAGATTGGGAATGTGGTACTTGAAAAATTTGATGGGTGAAGAATTGCATCTACCCATTCAGGGTAATCTCTCTTCTCTAGTTGAACCATTGCACGCTTTTGTTCCATAGCATCCAACCGACCTATTAAGGAATCAATGGTAGTCATTAACTTTTGAGAAACATCTGGTTGAGATTGGACATGTGCAGGTGCAATAACTAGAGCTTGGACAGGTGTGGTGACCGGGACTGCCACTGATGGTAGTATAACCGGTTCTTATTCTGTATAACCCATAAGACTGGGCCTATGAGGGTGTACTAGTAAAGGAGAGTATTCATTATCCATCCCAATAGCTATAACATATTCCATTGACTGACTGACTCCATCATGCTTAGGAGGAAGACTACCTTGAAGCAGTTCTGCATTCAACCTCCGAAACTCCTTCATTTCTGGCTCTTGTAGTGAGAGCCTTTCCTCTAATGAGAGTGATTATTTTTCTCTAGAGGTAGGGTGGGATGCAACCTGAATTTTTTTCCTTTCCCCTTATTGGACACCTTTAGAAGATGATGGAGTTGGTTGTTTGAAGGAATACCCAGATTCTGGGTAAGCCTTTGATTTCATGTACGCACACCTTCTTTATTTATGTCTGTGTGTAGAACCTCTTGAGCAGGAACATCCTCATCTGATTCCCCTAAGTGAGCCTCATGTTCTAGAGGATTAGAAACAATGACATTGATGACATTTATTGATGCATAACGCATTTCAACTCTTCTATCGACATTTCTGCGATATTTTCTTCCTCCATGTCCTTTATGAGACATTTATTTTTGTTGAGTTGATCCATTAGGAACTTCTTGACAAACCGTAATTTGGAGGGAATCTCCTGATAATTCAGATCTGCATTCCTCTTGTGGCTTATTTCCTAATTGAGGGAAGACTATCTTTTGCTGAGGAAGAGATTAAGGATTTGAAAAAGTCCCAAGTCGGATGGACTGGGGCTATTGCTGGTGAACTTCTTGAATCTTATTTGTTGATTTCGAGGGTTGGGTTAAAAGTGTCCTTAGTCTGGCAAGATAGGGTGGCCCTTGAGCTGCTACATCAGATAATTTCTTAAAATCTCTCCTGATTTTAAGGACATTAGTCCAGAAATTGGCCAGATGCATCTATCGACATCCACTCAAATCACCTGGCCCAGATGACTGTTGGAAGATTTATGACACATTTGTCACTTGCTGATGTGCACGATCTAAATGAAAAGCATGTTCAATATTCTAAATTTCCAAATGCAAGAGTAATTCGACAACTTTTTCCTTTTATTCCTGACTTTGGGAAGAACTAGTTGAGGCCTGTTCTTGAGAAAGCATCTGATTACACACAAAACCAGTTGGTTGTGGCCGGCTATGGGCAATAACATTGAATGAGACCAATTATGGTGGGATTTGTGGACTGGAGAGTATAGTGAAATGTAGTGCTCCATGAACACCCCATCCCTTGATATTAATATCAGATTGGGCATTGGCAATTAACTGGCCCAATATATTTAGTGCGCCAAGGCATGAACACTAAAGGGATCTCTGCTGCTTTTCAACAATTGGATATCAGGAAGCTGAGAGAGATGCCAAGTCAATTTGGCATTGCAACCCTTCCATTATCATGACATGATTTTAATATTCATCAAAAGATATTATTTTCTTCTTTAATTGACAAAGATTCTTCCACATGTTGAGAATAATATCGTCAACACTATCTTCTGTCATCATTTTTGGAATATCGTACTGAGAGTCAGCCAAAGGACAAAACATGACCGGTACTTCACCATTGGCATGTTGTTTTCACATATTCAGTACTTCCTCTTTATCATTCGATGAAGATTATTCTACATGCTTAGATCAGAGCTAGTTCTTCTTTGTTGCTTCATCTGATTCAACAATATTGGTAGAGAATTAATTTATCAAATTATAAGATGCATGACTCAGGGGTGGTTTAGATAATGACCTACATCCCAGGCTATCTTTTGATTGAGAGATTATTTAACATACTATAAGTAAAGGATCAGTCATGACTGGCTTCACATTTGTAAGTTCCTTAAGATAATAGGGATTTCTCGTTACTGCATTTTACTTTGAAGAATTTTCTAGATAATGTGAATTACTACTGTGGAGAGGACTTTCACAGCTAAATTCATCATCATGGGGAGGTCCACCATGGTGGGTAATAGAAAATGATGAAACCTTTTTCTCCATTATCTTATGGCCACTCAGAAGGTTATCGTGGCTCTTATCAGTAGATGATACTGCGAGATCGACTGAACTGTCATGAATAAAACCTTCATGAGGAAGTTTCTAAGGAAGACCTTTGGAATTAATGTTCCCACTATTGGGAAATGGGAGAGTAGAATCTTGAGTTGCAAGATACAATTGTCTATGTGAATTAAGATCTCCAGCATCGAGCAAGGCCTTATTACAGATTGTCTCATGTTTTCTTGGTTGTGCTGAAGGAGACTTTTTCTTAGATGCATTCTTACTCATTTTTTGAACCACTTTTTGATAGAAGTTGTTACTACGGGTAGGTGTATGTGAATTCTCCGTAGAAATAGTCAGGTTTGGCTGATTATCTCCATTTAAATAAAGTGTATGTGCCTGACTTGATTGTCTCTATGATATGGGGGTGTATGACCCACAACCCTCTTGGACTGGAACAGAGGTGTGTATTTATTCCGGAGTGAGATTTTTATGTGTCACTCCACTGGTAGAGATACATTTTTATTTCATTCCCTGTGATGCTGCTGAAGCTGTTATAATATTCTAGCAGGCATCCAAAATATGAGCAGAGATTTGCTTCTGCTCTTCCATCATCGTCAGAATGTGCTTGGTGACTTCAGCTGCCGGAATGGGAATATTCTTCTATTCTGTGATTGGAGTAGGTTTGTGTTCCTACTCCTTTCCTCCTTTTCCTGTCAGTGAATTCTGACAGTACTAATGTGCGGGGGCAGAGAGTTGAGTCTACTCCAATTTTTCGTCAGAGATTTCCGACTGTCTTCTCCGAGTGCTACCAAACGATACCGTTGGTAGGTTTGATTAACATTGGTAGGTGTATCTTACTTCTATGTATCCTTAGTCAAATATAGTGGATGAATTTTCTTCAATACTGGAATATGAGACTGCTAGCATAATTTTTGATTGTAAATCAGTGTATATAACTTATTATCAGTTGCCACCATATTAGACTGGCGAGCTTCTTTGGGTACAGTCAGACGAGCCTGTTGACTGGTTAATGAGTTATAAACAGGTGTATATTCCTGCCTATAATACTCCGTTAGAATTTCTTGGAGGGATTGGCGTTTTACTTCCTGATGAGTCAGTTGGGCAGTAACATTAGGACGGATG
Organism: Viscum album; assembly: GCA_963277665.1. Taxonomy (NCBI): domain Eukaryota; kingdom Viridiplantae; phylum Streptophyta; class Magnoliopsida; order Santalales; family Viscaceae; genus Viscum; species Viscum album. The sequence goes on from OY728153.1 coordinate 46,060,182, forward strand.
GGTGTATATTCCCGCTCGTTATTGACATCAAGTTGTCTTGATGGACTTCTACGGAGCGGGTAGAAATAAGAACTTTACCCCTATTGACCAGATATTTCCTATGGTGGTTCGTAATGCATGCTCAGGTCTGAGGAACCTGAGTTGAACCCCTAAAGGTGATACCCTCATCATGTTGAGGGCGCACTGCCGCACGAGTCTGGTGGAGATTGTTGATGGGAGCCCACAGGAAGGACTCCTGTCCCCTTAAATTAAGGCCTTGAGTAACCTTCTCATTCACCTCCTCATAATATGGGAGGGACTGGTGATTTCATTCTGAGGATAACGACTCAAAAAGTTTGGAGATAGTGGTTGGAACCACCTCATTCTTGATCACTGGTCATCGTTTTCCGGAAAACCAGGGTGAATTATTGACTTGGAGGGCTTGTCGAGTGGCCTCCAGAGTAGGAATGGTACCATGTTGATGATATTATGTAACCAGTGCATTTGAGACCCAGCATTGATGACGCAGAGTGGGTGACGTCATCCTCATAGCGGACGAGGATCCAATAGGAGTAGCAGTAGATGCATTCACAGGTGTGAAATTTAGCGAAGCCATTTTTGTAACATAGAGAGATCAAGAAAACGAATTCTTGTTTTATATAATAGACATAATTAAGATAACATCATCCACTACATATTTTGGATGAGCACATATGTTATTGATTTCTTTGTTGGCCCTCACATTAAGTTAAATAGGATCCAAACAAATAAGTAAAACATCATTTAAATTGGTTAAGTATTCACGTCGGGTTCACCATTTTTTGTTTCTTCCTAGAAATGGGGATGACCTTGTTCATTTAAGTTTCAAACATTCAAATCGATTTCTAATGGGTTTATTCGTAGAACCGGAATCATAAAATTATTCTTTATCCATTTGGACCTACTTTCCAAAGGTAGTTGCTCATTAGTTGTGGACTTATGAGACTTACGAATTTTCATTGGTTGAGAGGATGAGAGGTTGGAATCATCACACCTTTTGGGGGGAATTAATTTCTACTACGGGACTCTCTTTATATATTTATGTTATGTTCGTGAATCCTTATTAAATTACCAAGTATGAAAATGAGATTTCCTTTTAAATATGACAATCAATGATTGATATGTATGAGAATTTAGATAATCTTTTATATGTATTTTAGGTTCTTAATCTATAGATAATCATCTGTATTTAGTAGAGATTCTTAGTCAATGGTCTCCTTCACCACATTATATATAAATCTCTAGGTCATTATGATAACCATACTAGTTTTAAAACCACTCAGCAGGGCACTTTAAGTTTATTATCATTCAGGAAGACATGGATTATTTTGGAGTTTGGATCGTACCCACAGATGGGCTACCTATGTATCCTTTTTAGAAAAGGAATCAGAACCCATGTAGTTCGGGAATTAAGATACAGTTTAATGTCATATGGGACGGATAATAATTAATGGGTGATGGGCTTGAACCTCATAAAGGCGTCCTATGTAATCTACATTTAAGGTAGAGATAAAATTCCACGTAGTTCGGTTAAGAATTGTTGGGCTTACGTATGATTAACGACCCAAAGGGGTGTTTCATGGTCACTTTTACACTCTAATCTCATGTGATTCATGCTCAATGTGAGAAACAAGAGTTATCAGCAAACCTGACAATTTGTGCAATGAATGATATGGTCATAAGGAATGATATGGGGCTTATGTATGTGTGACTACCCAAGTTGATGGAGACTATGATTTACTTCTGGAAAGAAACCTAGGAAAAATGTTCATAAAGGTATTTATTTTTTATGGAGATTTAGATATTCTAACACATACTCCTGAGGAGGATGATAGAATTAGGGGGGAATTATGATTGGGGCTCGTTCCTAAGAAGGAGGCCCAAAATTAAATGGACTTATAACATGGGACTTACTCCTGAGAAGGAGGCCCAGAGTTAAAGGGGGCTTGGGGCTTACTCCTAAGGAGGATTCCCATTAAAGGGGCCCACAAAGGTATATAGAGATTTAGATTCTTAATTTGGAGAGTACTCCTCAGGAGGATGCCCAGATTAAAGGGTAACTTTAACTTATGATTGGGGATTACTCTTGAGAAGGATACCCAAGTCAAAAGAAATTAAGCATGGTGCTTACTCATGAAAAGGAGGCCCAGGTTGGGGGGAATTATGACAGGGGCATACTCTTGAATAGGAGGTCTGGGTTAGGGGGTTTTTGATCTGGGGATTACTCTTGAAAAGGAGGTCAAGGTTAATGATCTCTTCATCATAGAGGATGAGATTGAATGAAGTTAATCTCTAACCATAATGACATAAAGATATGTAAATCACTAGGTGTTGATAGATGTTCCACTGAATTCCTTTAAGATAAGGAATCCAATAAAATAAGAATTCCAAAAGTGTCTTTGAAGAGGGTTTTGTAGGCTAAATCATGAATAGGAGAGGTAGATTTGAAGAAAAGCGTTGAATCGGTAGGAGATGCACCCAAAAAGTTGTAGGTTCGCAAGTCTTGTTTGGGCGCGCAAGTCCTGGTCGCACAAGTATACTTGCGCGACACACGTATAATTGCACGACGGTCAACCCATAAGGTAATAATTGGGCGAGGAATGGATAAATACCTTAGTATTATCCTTAATGGATTCCAAAATAGTGGAACACATGTTCTATCGACGGGATAAGGCGGCGTGCAAGTGTGGCCATTTTCCCTTAATGGTCCAACACTTAGGCGCACAAGTGTTGATGAATTCCAACACTTAGGCTTTATTACTCCTCTATAGATCTTTCATTATTTGTAAGAAATTACCTTAGATGTGTTCGGAAGACATCAAGTAGAGACTAGGGCGCCGAGAGCTTAAATCGGAATTTTGGATTTTTCCGTCCTCGAAATAGGGGGCCCACAATGGGTATTTATAGGCTACGGAAGACCCTGGGAAAAAATCAAATAGGGTGTGCATGTCACCTGCACAGCCAATATGTGGCATGAAAGTATACTTGAGAGACCATGATGAAACATGAACATCCCATCTTTAAGAATATCCTTGTTAAAGCCTTTTTCAATTATTGATATTTCTTAAAAGGATGAATTTTTTTTGCTAAGGAAGTCCAGTTTTTTAGTCGTTAGTCTCTGTGATGAAAAGGAGAGTCAAGAAATATATTTTATAGGAAAAGAATAAAATGAATATTAAAAATATATGAAATATATTAAATTTTAAATGTGTTTATTACTTTTCATAACCACTTTTTATTCGACTAGTCATGTTGCACTCGAACTCGATGTTTCCCACAAAACAAGCTATTGATTTTTCTAAAAATAAATTAATCATGGAGGCTTTGGGTGTTACATTTTAGGTATAGGTATGTATATGGTTTTAGTGGTATAAAAAAGTGAAGATATTCTTGAATGGTGCCTATGTAGGTGTGACAAGGTGTCATGTTGTCCTGGTTAGCACATGATGACCCAATGAAAACATATTATTGGTGTCCTAGTTTACACACAACATATAACAACCTTGTGTGAAATGTTTAATTTCTTTATAAATATGCATATATGATACCATATTCCTGGGGAACATAGTGAGACCCTAATAAGATGTATTTTTTACACACTGCATGTGTAGTGACCTCAACCCCAGTAACTTAGAGCTGATGTTCTACCATAGTATATAGGAAAAAGATATATGGAATAACATATCAATCATCCAATTAGATTAGTAGTCCTGATAAACTAGATACATACAAGATTATTACATCACATTTTATTATACAAATAACAAAATATTTTTTTTTCAGGAATAAATATATTTCGTCTTGTGTATACCTTTATATCTTTCATAGTAAACTTCATGAAATCCTTGGGAAATGAAACAAAATAATAGTGAGTTAAAATGATATGTACGGGAAAATTATAGTAGAATCATTCAAGAATGAATAATAATAATCAATATGGAAAGGTAATAACTAAACACACAAGGCATATGATCAATAAATTGGGAAGGAAGTGCATCTAGAGATAATATCAATGTGAAAATCTCCTAGAAAACAATCAACATGTAAAGGAAAATAACTCAAAACAAGTTCCATTATGTTAACATTATTTAATTAGTGGATAAGTCATAATCAATATGGTAATGTAAATAATGTGAATCACTTGACATTTTATCAATTAATGATAATAAAAAGCATCAATTGATAATGTAATCATGAATATCTACTAGATAATAATATTAACGGAAATGAATGAAATTTTATATATCATATATCATGTTTCCCAGCCACATGATACATTTACCATCAAGATCTATCCTCAAGATAGTTTAAAATATGCAGGGTGAAAACCCATTTAGGTGAGGTTATCCCACTGATTTGTCCCATGTGACTACCTATTCATTTAGGATATTTCATTAATTAAACAACAACCAATGTATTAGATATCCTAATAATTCTTCATATATTGAATAATATATTTACTTTATAACCAATGTGTTGTATTAAATTTCTTTAATAAGTAAAGGATGAAAATTTATTAATATTCCATGAGTTAATAAAATATATTTCATATTAAATACAATATATAAAAATGGTATGTGGTTTATCCAATAATCATATAAATTATATAGATATTTCTGGGAAATTAGATGTTAAATGATCATAGGAAATTCAATAACTTAATGGAAAGTTAATCACCACAATTATGATTCAAGGAATTTAATTTCAATAATATCCTTTGTTAAAATAATCATAATTCATCTAGAAATGAAATAAAGATGATATCAATAAAAATTATAAACATTAGAGTAATAATAAATGGTTTTTAGTAATTTATGAATAAAAATAACATTAAATTATATTTAAAAAATATTGGGGAAAATATTCTTTTCATTTTGAAAAACATTTTCTATAAAAATGAAATTTAAGATCATTTTCATTAAAAATATTTAAATAAAATTGAAAAGGAATATTCAAATAAATGATGTTCAAGTAAACTTCTAACTATATAAGTTCTGTAAAATATAAAACGAACATTCATTTTTTAATGTAAAAATATTATGAAACATCCTTTTTCATAAAATTATAGGAAGATTCATTTCACATTTTTGTTAAAATCCAAACAAATATTTTTTGAAAACGAAATAAGATCCCTGTGATAATAATTTTAAAAGTGTAAACATTGGTGAAATTAAATTTAATAAACCATTTAAAAAAGGATAAAAAAATTTGAAAACATTTTTAAAAAACATGGTCTTAAGAGAAAATAAGATTCTGATCGAAGTGGGAAATTAAGTAGGATTTTCTTTAAAAAACTTACCAAAAACATTGAGTAACAAAGAGTGAAAAAAGTACAATTTTTTAAAAAATATCATAAATTTATAGAGGATAATAAAATAAAATGGATTATTAAATAATCAATAACTAGTTTCCTTTAATTATAATTTAAGAATAAACAATCTCAATGAGAATGAGATAGCGAAATAAACCCTTACAGTGATCATAACATTGAAGTGAGAATTAGTCAATGAATCAATTATGTGTAAAAGATATAAATAAAAATAAAAAAATTTTGAATAAAATATAAGATATTAAAAATTAATTATACACATAATCATATAATATCAATGACAACGAAGTAGTAATATAACCCAATGAAAGGAAATTGAGATAAGAAATTATTTACCACTTGGTATATTTTAATAAAAATAACATTAGATTAAATAATTAAAATTAAGACATAAAATTACCTGGATAATCAATTATTCATAATATTACATGTCATTATGCTAGTACATATACAATATAAAAGGAACTATGTTCATAACAATACAATATGGCTCAATGAAGTGAAATTGAGATGAAATCCTTGACCTCACACTATCCCATTATAAAATTTGATTTAAACACATATATATTGGTTTTAAGAATTTTATTAACTTATATAATGACTATATTTGTATTTATAATATCATATATAATCCATTTATAACATCTTATTAACCTTTCATAAATAATCATTCATTGTTTTCACGGTTTCGGGTGTTAATTACCATGTTTTCTAACGCATGTTATGTTATGAATTATATAGTTCCTTCACATATTATATAGTTATATCATATCCATAATTATTATCATTAAATAATTATCATATTACTAAATAAATTATATTTTTAAAACTAATCATGAATGATATTTATGAAAAATGAAGTCGGTTATGATCACAAAATGGTTGGTTGTAGGTACGAATGAATAACGTTTTCCATTTTTCAATCATCATTAAGGAATGCTTGTAAGTAATATTTTTTCTTTATGCAAATATAATAATTTTATATATTTCATATTATTTCAATAATTATACTTATATATATCATTCATGTGGTATGGTAATGTAAAGAGAGTCAGATCGCTTCGTAAAGGTGGTATTCCACACATACATGAACAACATTTATCTCTTTCATTGAGTGAAAATTTAAAACATTAAAATGATATATTATATTAATTTAATGATAAATTATTCACTAATATTATAATTATTTCATTTATATCTCATATAATAATAAAATTTATCCTTATCACCCTTTATTTGAAGCGTTAGTGAAAGACGAATCATATAATTTCTCACGACGGTAGTCCTTCATACACACGAGCGACATTATATTATCCCCAATGAAATGTGAAGTAAAATGATATATATGATATAGTGAATGAATAGTTATAATTATGTTTTAAATATAATATTTATAGTTTATATCCATAATCATTCCCATCCTTGAGAGTTGGAAATTAAAAAACGAACGACATCAGTCCGTGACCCTTTAGTCCATCGTACACACGAAAATGATTTCACAACCCATTTGATGGAAGTGTATGTTATTTTAGTTAGTGCTCTTAACAAAAAAAATATAGTTATATGGAATATATATTTTTTAGAATATAATCATGTAATAATATGAATTTAATTAGGTGGAAAATTAAATAATATAATTGAATTTATTAAAGATCGTTACATCTTCTTCCGGTATCCTCCTTAGGTTTGCACTAAAGCCTTCCTAGATATGATGTATGACCTAAATAAGAATTATAGGATAATTTAGGAAATTTTAGAAGTTATTTTGGATGGTATTTTATAAATAAATGTGGTTTTAATCTGTCGAGTAGAGTAGAGAGGGGGTGGAATTTTATAAGTGGGTGAGAGGACAGAGTTAGTATCTTTGAAAATAATTGAGTGCTACCTTGCTTTTCATATATATCAAGGGTAAAAATAGACCATTATAAAACCTTATAGTTTTAGGTTTGTATATTTTTCCAAAAAATATTTTTAAATAAGTGAATAAGTTATTCTTAAACATGTATTTTTAGTTTAACCCCCGGTAAATCATTTTTTGTCTTAATTGTGGTAATTAATTTTTATTACATTCACTATTCATTTTTATAAAAAAATTAGTTGATCCTATTTTAAATTATAAATTATTTGGATTAAAAATATAGACTCAATTTTTTTAAATTAAATTAAAATAATTGTCAACATTTAAATAAAAATTAATCTTATAGGCCTGATGAGGAAGGGGGTTTTTAAAGTGAAAATATTAAAAAGTTTACATAGTTTTTATATATAAATTCAACATGAAAATGACTAAAATTGCATGAATTGGATTAATATATTTATAATTTAAATATTTTTATTTTAAAACTAATAAAAAATATAATATAAAATTACAAATTATTTATATGAAGAGGTAGTTTTCAATTAAAAAACAGTATTTTCACCATTCATCAAAAAATGAAAATTCATAAAAATTCCAAAATTCTACCCTGAGATAATTTTAGTATTATAATTTAAAAAGTATGCTTATTTTTTCAAATAATGTTTCTAAAATTTTGTAAAATTAATTTTTTATTTTCTATTCCAAATGTGACTAATCCATCTTTTAGAAAAATAAAGCTTTTTTGAAAACATTTGATTTTATTAGAAAAGATTAATATTATTATTTATAATAAATATATAAGAAATAAATGTGTTTAAACTATATATTTTCAAAATAAATTATACTATTTATACCCTCCATTATAATGACTATGTGATAAATATCATATAAAATAATAATATTAATACTATATTGTGGTTCAGTAAAACTTGATATTGCAAGTGACACCAGCTATTGAAGAAAATCATTGTTTCATGCATTGAAATCTACTAAATTTAATTAAAATATTAAATAAATCATGAATTATATGAATGTTATATTCCTTTAAATTATTTGTGTTGTGTTTCATACAATCTATAGAATATGATGTTCATGTTATAGAATTTCATGGTGTTACATTCTCCCCGCATTGAATTAATTGCATCCTAAAATTTTAAAATTTAACTTGGTAATCAAGGGTTTGGTATTTGAAAATAAGTTTATGGAAATCCTATGTTGAGATATGGTTTGCAAAACATATTCTTTATAAGAGTTAATGGGATGTACCAAGTTCATAAGGAATACCACATAACTTGGTTCCTCAGTGGGAGAACATCGGTGGAAAGTGAAAATATGGACATGGAGGAAAGTATATATATATATATATATAGAGGGTGACTATGGTAATAGATAAAAAAGTGAATGATGAATTGAAATTTATGGTCAATAAAAACCTAAATATATGATGATTTATAATTTCATCTAATTCATCTGATATTAAGGTAATAGGATAACATTTTGGTTTCAAGATCCTTCTTCTTAAGGATGTTGAATTCTTTTAATGCCTACGAATATAAGGAAAAATAATTAATTGCTAATTTTCTATTTTATAAGAAAAATTTAATCCTTTGGTCGTTCTTATATAAATTTCCAATTCACCACTTAAACTAAAAAATGAATATCCATAAATGAATTTATTTTTCCTGAAGAACTAAAATTCACTTTCAAAGGATCACATGATACATAAAAAAGTGACATGTTTTTACATCTAAATATTTAAAAAAAATTAGGAAAAGTGATCCAATATAATAAATTATTCTCTAAACCTAAAAATTAAAACCACAGGTTCTTCATTAATATTTATTCTTAAATTTTTTTAATTAAAAATAATTACCTATTAATTCAGACAACACGTAGATCAGTGGTAGGCACTAAATTATTATCGTCCTTTGATAATGGGTTCAAGCCCCAAAACAATGATGGGTTGTCACCCAAAATTTAGGTTATCATTTTTATAATACTATATTAATATAATTCCTATAATGTTCAACTAAAATATGATGGGTATCAATGAAAAACATTAATCATTAAATAGCCTTTTTATATGGATTTCAACACAATTGTTTTTCAAAAGTCTAATAATATTATTTTAATATTATTATACTATCATTAATGACCATATTAACCCTAGTGGTTATCAATACTTATAAACATGTATCATATAATTTTAAAGGCATTATTCTTCAAATTATATTTCTACTAAAACATATACATGTTGTAAATTTCTTCCAAAATATCCTTAATATGTATAGACTCTCATCACATAGAACCTAAAAATGGTTTAAATAATTTTAACTTATGATCAATCTTATTCTCATAAACCAATGATGGTATTAATATCTATTATGATAATGAATACACGTGTTCTTATAAAATTTATATGAATCCTTAATTGTTTCATGATTCTTATAACCAAAATACCATTGGTAAAAAATATTCTACAATTTAATTATTGAAACCCAATAGATAAATACAATCTATATTTTACTTAAGCAAAGGTTCTTCCTTGGTCTATGTTTTAACGTAAATCATTAATTATCATCATCTATTTAAATACATCCTAATGGATTATAAATAAAATGGGAATTATACTTAACATATCTACCAGGAGTGTCAAACAAGGTGAGCAGTAAGGCCTGTTTTTGTATAATAGTTTACGCTTGAATCAATCCCAATAAATACATTTAGGAGTTATTACCCCTAGGTACAACTGCTACAGAACCATGTCCATTTTTAGTTTCCTAAAACGGATTTATTTCTATGGAAAACCCACATATTCTCTACCATGAAAAACATTAGAAACTTCTTCTATACATATCCTCAATGTCTATCATAGGGTTATGTTACTAAAATTATTTTTTCCTAAATCTAGTTTCCAAGGTCACTACTATACACCCTTTGATACCAAATATATTTTCCACAACCTCATTAGGTCAGATCTAGTGTCTTACTACATTACATTGGGATAACATACAAGGAAAAAATCATGAAGGGCTGGTTAGTTTAGTAGTCTTTGTATACTAGATACATACATGAGTCCTAAAATACATTTGAATAGACACATAACTACATAATTATTTATGAGAATAACTTTTTTATATATAATGTATCCAAACATATATTTCATATTAAACTACATTAAAACCTAAGTAACGTAAATAAAATAAGGGTGAGAACAAATTCCTAGTAAGGGTTAAGTACAAGAGAATCATTAATGAATCCATATGGAATGTTAATAAGTGAAAAGACATACTATATAATTGATAAAATTAGATGGAAGTGCATATAAAGATAATATTAATGTGATAATATCCTATATAATAATAAACATGTAAATTTAAATAACTAAACGCACATGTCAATAAAATAACTTAACTTCATGAATAAATAAGGGAAAATGAATATGGAAAAGTATATAACTGAAAATAAATTACATTTAATAAATAAATGACCATGATATTCATACATAGATGATTTCATAGTGAAAATATCTTGGATAAAAATAATAACTGAAATGAATGAAATTTTTAACTATTGGACACTATGTTTCCCAAACACATGTTACCATTTCCTTCAATATATTTTTTTAAGATGGTTTAAAACATATTGGGTGACAACCCATTTTTCTGAAGATATATATCTTTTTCATTCAATGAGACTACCAATTCCTCTAGGGGATTACTTTAACTGGACCCCAATGTAACACCTCAAGATTCCATGGTATGCTTCTTCTTAAATAATTCAATAGCTTGTGATGCATGCAACACCATGTTCGAGCGCACCATGACTGTCCATTTAAAAAGTAAGTATAAATAGTATTAACCAAATTTTAAATTTCATATATTCCATACAATTTTAAAATTCATATAATGTGTTTCTTATATATGATATAATAAAAAATTCATTTTTTCAAATAAAAGAATTATTTTTCAAAAAAAAATTCATTTTAACCACCTTTTAATGGTGAACCCATTTTTAAATATAATATTTTACACTGTTATATATATTCTATTTGACAAAATAGACATATTATTTTAAATCGTGACATAGAAATTTAGTTTGGACATATTTTTAGTGTTTTTCTGATAACTTTCATATTTTAATAAATCGAGAAAAATACTACATTTTTATTTAAAACTATTTATTCATCAGATTTATTTGTATTTATAAATTATATTTTTATTTTGTTTTAAAGAATAATTATTTTATGTTTTTATAATTTAATATAATTTACATCATCGGAATTATTTTCACCTTAAAATTAGATATATACACATGCTAATCCTTTAATGGTTGTTACTTTTGAAATCCTCGTTTTCTCATTTTCTCAACAGGGATTAATTTTAAATTAATTACTAAAGATTTTATATTTTAAATTTTTAAAATTTATTCAATATTTTTAACCAATGGTTTAAAATTATGTTAATTGGTTACTTTTATTTTTTAGATATTCTGAACAGTAACTTTTGTAATTTTTCTATTATCGTGGTTAAGGGTAAATCATGTCATTAGAGGTACAAATAATATTATAAAATTACCCTAACACTTGTAAAAATCATATTTCATGACTAAATTATACCCTTATCACTTATTTTGTTAAATTCTAACATTTAATTGACGCTTTCCAATAAATATGACCTGAATATTATTAAAATTAATGAATGTGGCAAAATGTAACACTATCATTTCCTATTAGTATAATAATTTTCATATGGAGATATCAAGACTATAACATCACATATAAATAGATTTTGGAAACATAAATTATTTAAATACATCATAAAAGTTTATTTATAATTTTTAGATATTAAATAATTACAATTAGTGATGACTCAATAATTAAGAAAAATTTATTTTATTAGAAGAAATCCCAAATAAATTTTATTAAAAATATTAAAATAAATATAATTTGACTTAATTAATGATAGGAACAAATTATATAGATATCATATAATTTTTAGTGACATATCTTAATTATTTTTATTTTTATTTATCATGATAGTATGATATTTTAAAAACTCAAATATTTAATTGTATCAAAATTTACATAAAATGATACTTTAAAATAAATAATATTTTATTAAATTTTATAATTTTCATAAAAATATAATTTTCTAACAAATAACTATTATATTGTTATATATATCATTAATTATATAATTTTTTTACTACTGTCATTTTATCACAACTGTAATAACCCTATAATATTAAAAGATAAGTAGACACGGTAAGAGTTAAACGGTTTTACTAAGGGTTATACATAATGATAAGGTTACTTTTTTGACATTAACATGTCTAAAAATTATTTTTTGTGAGGATGTAAACCCATAATTATCTTATTCTAGAAATGAATCGCATTGTATATATTTTAAACTGAAAATAAATTAACAATAATTTAATAGTTTCGAAGTTTCCAAAAGTGTTAATCCCTTCTCTTATAAAAGGGAACCTATCCTTATCTTTTATTAACACCTATAAATCCATTTTTATTCGAATACACATTCCAAATTGACCACCAAACTTCCTTCACTTCATCATATAGAAAATAATTTTGGAAAAAATACATCCTACGGAATCTTTTTGTGAAAATCAATAGGAGGTTCTCAAAGAAGGGGTAATTCTTTTACCAATCCGTTCAATTTATTTTCTTCTTATACTTATTCATCAGATGTTGTTACTATAAAAAATAATTAACTATATAATTACATACTTGTTGATATGTTATTATAATAATGAAATAACCATATTCCACCATTTATCCATCTTATGAATAAAAATATCAACATGTGTGTGTACATACAATTTACCATCACCACCTTATGGTGTATTTCTTTATTCAACACTACTTTATTACTATTGTTATAATGATAAATTTAATGCATATAATTAATGAATATACCATGATAACGATTCTATATAATTAATATACCATCCAATTATATACCATTTAACTATTAAGGGAATGATATTGTCGCTCGTGCGTACGTACAGTCTACCGTCTCCACGACATAGTGATATTAATTCTCCCCATTAACCATTAAATAATTACTATAAAGTATATATTATGATTAAAAATAATTGTAATGAACTTAATATCATTATTTATATAAATAAAATACATCATATTCATAAAAAACATTACTTACGTGGAAAAATAGAAAATGGCGCAGTTAACACCAGAAATAATGGTAATACTAAAATACTTTTAACAAAATGTAATAAGAGGATCATATATGACATAATAAATATGGATATATTGTTGGTATAATTTAATAACATCCATTAACCACTATACAATAGGATAACACATCCTGGACTAAAGGAAAGTACAAGGTAAGGCTAAATTTCACAATCTCATTATTATTTGAGATTTTTTATACGTAAGTATCTTCGGTGTCATGTTTACCAACCCTTCCCACATTTCATAAAATATAATTCAAAATATTATTAATAATATATTAAATTCATTTTACCCATGTTTTAATTTTTATAAAAATTATTGAATGAAATATTTCCATTGCTTTCCAAACAAGGTACTTTATGACCATTTTAAACTAATTAGGGATAGAATGTTTTTTAATTTATTTGGAACAAGTATCTATTTTCTGCCGTTATGATGCCTTAACATTTTGAATATTCTCTTATAAGGTTATAATTATATTTTCATAATAACGGTTTTCTTTTATAATTTTGTGGGTTTTAAATAATTTAAATGTAAAAAAGATATGTCTCTCTCAAAGAGTTTTAATTAATTTATTATATTCTTTTTATCTATGTCAATATCTTATAATGTATTTTATTCTTGATTGAGGTTGATTTATTATTATTGAATACTCCATATTTTATTGATGGTTTTATGGTATGTTTGACTATAAGTTTTTTTAAATAACTAATGCTTTGTAGTTAAAGAACACAAATTTTGTCTTCTGATTTTTATATGAATGTTTATGTTATGTTTCAACCTTTTCATATGAGTAATGCATTGGACTCAGTATGTGTCGAGAAGGTCCTGCAATATCCTCTCGATGAATCAGTAGGCTCATGTGAAAAAATATTGTCTTTGCATGAGTAATTTATGACATGGTTACTTATGTTCTCAGCATGAGGACTTGATGGTATGGTTATGATATCCGCCATTATGAATTTCCTCATTATGTGATTGATATTACATGTGATTATTCGACTAGTAGAATATCCATGTGAATGTATAAATGGAAATATTTGATTTATTTTTCTATATTATGTTGATGATTTTTATTCAAATTATTTTGTTTCTATTTTTTACATTTCCTTTAATGTTTATTCTTATTTATGATAGCTTCCCCTATATTCTTTATACTTACTAGGCATCTGAGATCAACCCTTTCTTATGTTTCATTTTTTCATAGGATACAAAGAAGTATATAATGATTAAACTATAAGGATAATTTAAGGGTTAAGAGAGTTTTTAAAGTGAATAATATTTTGTTTTTCATTTTAGTGTAGAATATAAAACATATGATTTTTGTTTGTATTTCCAAGGATACTGACCTTATCGGTCCTTTTGGATTTGATTTATTATGACCATGCTTATATAATATAATAATGCACTAACTCTGGGGAACTGCAGTTAGGGAGATACAATTGGTATCATATGAAGTTTAGCACAATCTAAGGAAACGATATTTAGAAAATAAATTTGTTAGGGGACACTACTATAGGATAGAATTTTAGGATTAGTATACAAGAACATCGTAAAATTTTGATAATATAGAGATTGTCTGAATATTACTAGAAAATAAATCCATGTATGGATAATACAGGTGTATTTGGTTCTTGTATATATTTACCTAGGAGTAACAACACTAATAAGGTGTTATGTGCTCGACATGAGGTACTGTAGTACTCAACATTGGGCCTTACTGTGCACCTGGTTTGACACTCTCAAGGGATATGTTTAGGATAATTCACATTTTATTTATAAACCACTATGAAGTAATTATGATTAAATATGTCCCTAGTGAACCATTTTTATTATTATGGATTAGATATTCATAAATTTTTTAATTTATGTAAAATATTTTTCTAGTTTTGAATTATGCATTATGATTCATAACATAATGTAGTGTGTACCATTGTTTAGAAATGTGGCCTTGTGTAAGGTAAAAAACCATATCAATGTATTTAATCCATGTGGAGATTTCCCTCCAGTGAAAGATAATGATAGTGGTGCTAATTATACAACTGGCGCTAAATATCTTATAACTATATTTGGAAATATAACTCAGGTTCTGAATAATAACCTTACTCGTATAGATCACCATGATCTAGAATATAGAGGATCAATATTAGATCACTTCATGAGACAACGACCTCCATCATTAAATTGGACTAAAAATATATTTGAATCTGAGCAATGGATAAGTTTTTTAGTGAAGATATTTCTTACTTTGGGGAGTTATGAATGTGAAAAAGTTGTTATGGTATTCTGTCATCTATCAGGATATGTAGATCAATGGTGGTCATTAATTCAAAACATGAATGAGGATAAAGAGGTAATAAATATCTAATGTTGTAAATTTAAAGAAATATTCCTATGAAAATATTTTCCTCGTGATCTACGAGCAGATATAAAGAGGTAATTTATGAGTCTATGGAAGAAGAAGGATAATAATGTTGCAATGTATGAAGCTATCTTCATATGGTTAGTGAGGCATGCTGTTGAATATATATGTAAAACAATATGATTGATTTATCAATTATCTGATTGGTCAAAACCATTCCTCCAATGGGAATTTGTCTCACAATCATTCTCATTATACAAAGATATAGTCTCATGTACTATTAAAAAAAAGTCATTCTCTAGGTCTTATGACTTCAATGTAAAGAAGGAGAAGAATGGATCCATTGAACACTATGAAAAAAGAAGTATGGGGAAGAAGGGAAATGTTGAATTTCCACCCTGTAGTAATTGTGTGATGTAACACACCGGTACTTGCTTAAAGAGTATGGTAGTTTGATACATGTGTGGAGACTAAGGACACCAAGCTCGTGATTGAAAGGGGGAGAATGAAGCCACTAATGTTCAATGCTGAAATTATAATTATATGGGACATTATGAAAATTATTCTCTAAGAGTCCACGAAACATTCCATAGAAAAGGAAAAGGGAGAAATGCCAAGGTTTTGTGTTCAAAACTATTGTGGTTGAAGTTCATAATGATGTGGTTCCAGGTACTTAAATAATTTCCTAAAATTTAGAAAAAAAATTATTTGATTTTGGATTATATCATTACTTTATATCTTCCCTATTTTCTTTTCAAAATTAGATATTTCCAATTCACATTAACAAGGAACTTGTCATTCAAAACCCATAAGGGAAGTCTCATTGAAACAAAGATGTGTGAGGAGGATTCCATTATACTATATAAACATTCTTTATCTACTGAATATATCATTATACAAATGGTAAACATTGATATAATACTCGATATAGATTGGATACCAAAATAGGATGTGAAAATTTATTACAAGAATAATAATGTTATGATTTTTGAGGAAGATATATAATCCATTATCATTTGAAAAGAAACATCATCAACTAATTCTAATCAAAACCCACTTCTGGTAGCATCACTGAATGATATTCCTTGGGAGGAAGAATAAATAACATATAGGGATGAAATAATAATTATTTTAACTGAGGATATACATATTATAAATGAATACATTGATGTTTTTTCTTAATGATTTACCTAGATACCCGAAGACTGTGAATTTGAGTTTTATATTGATTTAATCTTGGATCCATGACCGACATCAATGAATCCATATAGAATGTCCACTATAGAATTGTTAGAGATGAAGAAAATACTTGAGTAGTTGAGTAATAAGGGATTTATTTTCTATAGTTTTTCTCCAATGGGATCCTCAGTTCTTTTTGTTATGAAGAATGATTTATCAATGAGGCTATTCATTAACTATAAAGAAATCAATTCTATTACAATAAATACCATATATCCCCCACCTTGCATTGATTATTGGTTTGATCAACTTCATAGAGCTCAATATTTTTCAAATACTGTCCTTTATTGTGGATATCATCAAATGTGTGTAAAGAAGGAATATATATCAAAGAAACCATTCCGAAGCAGGTATAAGCACTACAAGTTTATAGTAATGTTTTTTGGATAGACAAATTCCCCCTCTGTTTTCATGGATATATGGAATATAGTGTTTATTAAATATCATGATGATTTTTAATAGTATTTATTGATGTATCTTGGTACAATCAAAAAGATACAAAGGCCATGAGAACAACTTGAGGATGATTCTAATGACTCTTAGAATAAATTAACTATATGGAATGTTTAGAAAGTGTTAATTATAGAATTAGGAAGTTTAATTTCTTGTCCATTTTGTCTCAAAGGATGGAATAAATATTGACCATGTAATGAAAATGCCAGTCCAAAAATGGTTATCACTGACAAGTATAATCGAGTTATGCAGTTTTATTAGTTTATCACATTACTATTGAAATTTCATATATAATTTTTCCCAATTTGAAATCCCATTATACAAGAACACATGTAAAGGATTTAAATTCATTTTAAAAAAAGAGTGTGAAGAATGTTTTGAATAATTAAAGACCACATTATCCAATTCTCCTATTTTTAATTTAACATCTGAGAATGATGAGATTGTGACTTATAGTGATTTATCAAGGAAAGGACATGGTTGTGTCATTATATATAATGATATAGTTATTGATTATGCATCATGGTAGTTAAAAATCCAAAAAAAAACTACCCAACTCATAATTGTGATTTAGTAGTTTCAATCATTACTCTAAAGATATAGAGACACTATCTCTACGATGAAAGATGTGATATATATAAAGATCACATGAGTTTAAAATATATTTTCTCATAGAAAGAACTCAACATGTGTTGAAGGAGATGGATTAATCTAATAAAGTATTACAATTTCATAATACCTTACCACCCAGGGATGGAAAATAAGGTGGCAGATGCATTAAGAAAAAAGGATCATCGATTCCTAAACCAAATGAGAGTTGAAGAAGGTTTAATGTTCATGGATCTAGTAAATATGTAAATGGGAATTATCATGGATGGTGAAACCTCACTAATTTTCTAATGGTTTACAAACCATATGTACTAGAAAGGATAAAATTTTCTTAGTATGGTGATGAGTATTTTCAATAAAAAAATAATTCATTAATTGATTGGAGATTGATCAGCTTCATTTATGAAGAAGGAATTTTGATGTTTGGGAAGAGGCTTTCTGTTTCTCTTATATATGAGCTAAACAGGGAATTATTGGATGATGCTCATGGATCCAATTTCTCTATACACCTTGGTGTCACTAAGATGTATTGATAATGGAAGGTATTTTTTTTAGGATAACATGAATAGAGAGATTGTTGATTATGTGTCGAGATGTTTGGTTTTCCAACAGGTGAAGTCTAGAAGAATATTTCACAGAGTGGTCATGAAATCTCTTCTAATACCAATGTGGCAATAGGATAATAGTACGATGGACATTATCATTGGGCTACTAAATACTCCAAGATGAAATGATGTGATATAGGTTGTTGTCAATTGTCTAACCAAATCATCACATTTTCTTGTTATATGAGAAGATTTACCATTTCAACCTTTATCAAGACAATTTATTAATTAATATATAAGACATAATGGTGTACTTCTATCATTTTTTTTTTATTATGATCCCTATTTTACATCACAATTCTGGAAAAGTCTTCCGAATTCCCTAGATACTGAGCTTCATTTAAGCACTTCCTTCCATCCTTAACCCGATGGAAAATTAGGAAGGACTATTCAAAATTTATAAGACATGTAGGGATTTTTCTCAAATGACATTCAAGGTCTATGGGATCAATATTTACCCTTAGTATAATTTTTTATAATATTAAATACCATTCTAATATTCATATGGCACCATATGAAGCGTTATATGGAAATATATGACGTACACTGACTTGTTGTGATGATGTTGGAGAATGAAAAATTGTAGGCCAAGGACATGTTGTGGAAATGAAAAAAAAAGATAAAGACTATTCAGACCCATTTTAAAAGAGATCAAAGTAGAAAAAGTGCTAGGTCAATAACTGAAGGACGGATTTTGAATTTCATGTGGGAGATCATGTTTTTTATGATGGTATCTCCATTGAAGGGTTTTATAAAAATTGTTAATAAGGTTAAATTAAGTCTCTAGTACATTAGAACTTTTGAAATTTATGAATATATTGGAGGTTTAGATTGCTATTTGGAAGTGCCGCGAAGTCTCTCCAAAGTTCATGATGTGTCCCAAATATCACTATTAATGAAATACATGCTAGTCACAACACATGTACTCACCTATGAAAAAATATAACAAGAACCTGATATGTCTTATTGTGAATATCCAATCAAGATTCATGATACATGAGAACAAGTGTTGAGTAATCGGATGACTCGTCTGGTAAAAGTTATTTGGAGAAACTATAAAATGGAAGAGGCAAAATGGGAACCTAAGGAAATCATAATGAAGAACCACGTGAATATTTTTATGTAGTGATATTCTAGAAATTTAGAGAATGAAATTATTTTTAATTATGGAATAATGCAACACCCTAATATTCCACAATACGCTTCTTTCTAAATAATTCAATATTGTGCGTTGCACACAATACCGAGTCGGAACGCCCCACGACTAAATATTTAAAAAGTTATTATGAATATTATTAACCTTATTTTTAATTTCATATATTCCATATAATTTTAATATTCATCCCATGTGTTTATTATACAAGATATAAGAATAAATTCAATTATTCTAATAAAAGATGTATTTTTTCCAAAAAAAAAAAGCGTTTTTACCACCTTTTAATCGAGAACCCCTTTTCAAATAAAATATTTGACAATTTTATATATCTAGTTTGAGAAAATACACTTCTTATTTAGATTTGTTCCAAAAAAAATTTAGGTTGAACAATTTTTTGGTGTTTTTCTAATAACTTTTACATTTTAATGAATAATAAAAAATACAACATTTTAATTCAAAACTATTTTTTCACTGAATTTATTTATTTCGTTAGACTTTAATTTATTTTATTTTAAATTATAATTAGATTATTTTTTAATAATTTAATTTAATTTGGTTAGTTTAATTATTTTAACATTAAAATTAGTTATAACCACCTGTCAATCATATGATGGTTTTTAATTTTGAAAAACATGTTTTCTCATTTTGTCAAAGGGGATTAATTATAAATTAATTATACAACTCATAAGTTTTATATTTTGAAATACATATTCCATATTTTGAATAATTGGGTATAAATTATGTTAATATATTACTTTTATTTTGGGATATTTTGAATGGTAAATTTAGTATTTTTTATTATCATAATTAAGGGTATATCAGGTAATTAAAGGTAAAACAAATATTATAAAAGTATCCTAAGACCGGTAAAAATCCTATTAGATTACTAAATTTTACCCTTATAACATATAATTAGAAATAGAATCATTTAATGGACCATTTTCCATGAATATGTATTTGATATTAATAAACTTAATGAATCTGAAACAATGTCACACTCTCATTTCTCACAAGTATAATAGTTTTAATATAGAGATATCTAGAAAATAACATCAATTATAAATAATATATATAAATTTTAAATAATTATCTACATAATAGAAACTTATTAATAAATTTTAGATATTAAATAATTACAATTAATGATGACAGAATAATGATGCATAAAATATTTTACTGTTAGAAATTTAAAATAAATGATATTAAAAACATTAAAATAAATATAATTGGAATTAATTAATGAAATAAATTAATTTTATAAATAAAATATACATTTTAGTGACATATTCAAAGTATTGTTTTCAAATTTATCATTATGTTTTGATATTTTAGAAAATGAAAATATCGAATTGTTTCACAATTGATATAAATGATACATTAAAAAAATAATATTTTATTATAAATAAATTAATAAAAATAATTTATTTTGCCAAATAACTAGGATAGTGTTAAATATATAATTAATGATATAATTTGGGTTATTTTTGAATTTTATAATAAATATAATAACCAAATTGTATAAAAAGACAAGTAGGAATATTAAGAGTTAGATTGTCAAACTAAGTCTTAATCCCAAAAGATAATGTTACATTCATGACATAAAATTGTCTAAAAGTAATTTTTTTTTGAATATTTAGAACCATAAACATTTTATACTATAGTGAACTCACTTTGGAGCTATTTAAAAATGGAAATAAATTTATAATAACTTAATAGTTTTTGTGTTCCCAAAAGTGCCCCTCCCCTCTCTTATAAAAGGGGACCTCTCCTTCTCTTTTATTTTCACCTATAAATCCCTTTTTTTGGGACAGTATCTGACCAATTATCCTAATAAATTCACTAAAATCATCTTATAGGCCATAATTTCATCGAAAATCCATCTTAAGGGTTATTTTTGTGAAAATCAAAAGGAGGCGCTCCAAGAAGAGGTAATTGTTTTCCCAATTCCATTCAATTTCATTTCTTCTTATAAATCTTCATCCTATGTTTTTTCCAGGACAAATTAAGAAATAAACTATCTAATAAATATTTATATGTTATTATAATTATGTTTCAACCATATTCCTCCAATTTTTCATCATACAAATAACAATATCACTATATGTGTGTACGTACGACTTGTCGTCTCGACTCTGTGGTGTAATTTTTTATTCAATACTATATTATTTGGATGTGTCTAATGATGAGTATAATGGATATAAATAATTAATAAAACATTATAATGATTATATATATTTAATATACCACCCAATTCAATACCATTACCCATAAATAAATGATATCATTTCTCGTGTGTATGTACAGCCTATGGTCTCCACGATGTCGTGGGATTCATTCTCCTAATTAACCATTAAAGAAAGAATATAAAAATTATATGATGATTAAAAATAATTATTATGAACTTAATATCATTCTAGATATGAATAAACTATATCCTATTTGTAAAAAACATTACTAACTCGACAAAAAATGAATGGGAAAATGAAGCAGCTAACACCCGAAATAATGGTAATACTGAAATACAATTACCAAAATTATATAAGAGGATAATATATGATATGATAAATATGAATACGGTATTGGTATTGGTATAATTTAATAATATGTTTTTACATTTATAAAAGTTTTTAACGCACCATATACTAAAGGAAAGTAAAATGTAGGAGTTAATTCCACAATCTCT
Organism: Viscum album; assembly: GCA_963277665.1. Classification (NCBI taxonomy): domain Eukaryota; kingdom Viridiplantae; phylum Streptophyta; class Magnoliopsida; order Santalales; family Viscaceae; genus Viscum; species Viscum album. Next base: position 46,082,714 of record OY728153.1, read on the forward strand.
TTATTATCTGAAATTGTTTATAGCTAAGTATAAACTTAAACATCTTTATCATCCATATCAATGATTCATAAAATATAAATCAAAATATTATAAAAAATCATTAAATTATGTTTACCATGTTTAACTATTTATAATTTTTTTTGAAAGCAATCTTTCTATTGTTTTCCAAACGTGGTCCTTTATAACCCTTTTTTACAAATTAAGGAAATATGGTTTTTTTAACTTATACGGTGCATGTATATATTTTCTTCCATTAAAAATCATTATCATTTTTAATATTAACATTAAATATTACAAGTTTTTTTTCAAATTAAATATTTTATTTTATAATTGTGTGGTTTTTAAATAAATTAATTGTAATGAAAGGGTTGTCTCTCTCAATGAGTTTTAATGATTTTATTAAATTATTTTCATCTATGTCAACATTATTTGTTGGATTTTATGATTTAATGAGGATTATTTATTATGATACAATCTGCTATATTTTTTGGAGATTTTATGAAATATTTTACTGTGGATGTTTAATTTTTATACCATTCCTGTTTTATGGTTAATGTAATATCATTTGGAATGTTAGTTTTAATATGAATGTTTGTGTTAATTTTCACCCTTTTTATATAAGGAATAAATTGGAAATAATAAGTGATGGGTGGGGCCTGTTATAGCACCTAGATGCATCGATAGGTATCATTATACAAACTAGTGTCTTGGAACAAGGTCTTAATAGTATGGATTGTTATATTCTTAGCACAAGGCCTTAACGGTATGGTTCTGATGTCCGTCATTATGAATTTCTTTATTATGTGATTAATATTACATGTCATTATTCGAATAGTATAATATCCATGTGAATTTTCAACTATAATTATTTGATATATTATTTCTATATTATGTTTAAAACGCTCAGGTTAGTATTTTATACCTTTCATTAAAAGATTATGCTAAATTATGATAGCTTTTACTATATTGTTTGTCCATAATAAGCATCTGATATCACCCCTTTCTTATGTTTAATTTTTCTCATCGATGCAAAAATTATATTTTGATTGACCAACATGGATATTCTAAGGTATATGAGAGTTTTCAACACGTATAATATGTTTTTTTTTCTTGCAATATGTAATGTAAAACTTATATTTGTATCTAATAATTTCAAGGCTACTAAACTGATCTTTCTTTCGGGATTCGATTTCTCATGATCAAGCCAATGTAATAAAACAATGCACTAACTCTGGGAAAATAAGAAGAGGGCATTAAACTCAACCAATGTATTCCATGTTGAAATCATTCCTCATATATCCAATAATAGGATTAATTCATAAAAAATGTTCCTTTTCAAATATTTTTATTAAATAATAGATACAAATTTATCATCATTCCCACAGTTAATCAAATAACATTCAAAGTAAACACCATATGTAAGAAATTTATATGTTTTAGGAAATAATAATATACATAATAAATTATATCTATATTTCGGGTAACATTAATGTTCAATGATCACATAAAAAATATAAATCATGGTAATGTTAATGACTACAAAAATGATTCAAGGATGTGAATATGAATAATATTTGTAGTCAAAATAATCATAAGACGTATAGGAAAATATTATGGATGGTACCAATTGAAAACATACCAATTTGATTATTAACAAATGGTTTTATCGTTGATGAATATAAAATAATATAAAAATATCTTTAAAATATTCTTAAAGATTATATCATTTTATTTTGAAAAACATATTTAAAATAATTTTCATAAAAAATCACTTTAAAAATAGTTTTCTCTAAAAATATCATAATAAAAATACAAATGAATCTTTAAAAATTGATGTTCATGATGGTAGGTAATTTTTTACATTCCTTAAAATTAAAAATTAAATTCCTTTAGCATTGTAAAATGTTTATGAAAGTGTCTTATTTAAAAAATGATAAGAATATTCTTTTTTACATTATCAGTAAAATACAAAAAACATTATTTTGAAAATGACAGAGTATTCCCTTGAAAAAAAATTAACGGTAGAAAATGGGTAAAAATATCTTTAATATACCATTCTGAAAAGTTAAAAACCATTTTCGCTAACATTTTATGGAACAAGGTTTTCGAATTAAATAGGTTTTTGATCGAAGAGAGAAATGAAGTCAGACTAAAAAATATTTTGTCAAAAATATTGAGAACCAAATATTAGAAAATGGTACTATTATTTGAAAAATATCATGTATTACAATAATATAATTATCATAAATGTTTTATTGAATATTGATCAAAATATTTTCCTCTCCTGGAATTTAAGAATAAATAATCTTGATGAGAATGAGATGGTAAAATAAACCCTTACATTGATCATTACATTGAATTGAGAATTAGTAAGTCAATAATTTAGGTGTATTAATTTTAAATCCACATAAAACAAGTGGAAATAAATCATAAAAAATAAAAAGTCATTATACACATAATCATAAAATATCAACAATAATGAAGTAGTAATATTTCCACGTAAATGGAAATTGAGTTATAAAATTATCTACCACTTGGTAACTTTTAATTTTATTCCTGTTAGATGAAAAAATTCAAATTGAAACAAAAAATACAATGAATAATTTATTATTCATGACAATTCATGTCAAATGGGAATTATATACAACATATAAAATTAACATGGTGGATAAAATTACAATATGCCTCAATGAAATTAAATTGAGACGAAATCCCTTACATCACGCTTTAACTTAGCCAAATGTGTATTAAAATCATATATAAAAGTTTTAAGAATGTTATTAACTTATAACACAACAATATTAATATTTATAATATCATATATGTTACTTTTTTAACATATTATTTCCATTTCATTACTTATCGTTCATTATTTTCAATATTTCAGGTGTAAATTTCCTTGTTTTCTCATGTGTATTTTGGCATGAATTATCTGGTTCTTCTGCATATTATATATTTATATTATATGATTAATAGTTTAATGTAATAATTACCATATTTTTACATCCTTTATACTTTTAAAACCAATTTTGAATGATGGTTATAAAAATGAGTTGTGTTGTGATCGTGGAGACAGTAGGTCATACCTATGCATTAGTAACATTTTCCAGTTTTCAATGATTATTATAGAAATGATTGAAGTAATATTTTATATATACATATTTATAATAATATTATATAAAAAATATTATTTATTTAATTATACTAATATATATAATTCATGGGGTTTGGTTATAGAAAGAGTGTCACATCGCTTCGTGAAGGTGGTAGTCCACATGTACACAAATGATGTTATCATCTTTTATTAAGTGAAAATGTAAGAAAATAAAAAAGTTATATTATCTTCACAGAATGATAAATATTCCATGAATATAATATTTATTTAATCAATATCACATATAATCCTTAACTCTATCTCTATCACCTTCCACGTGAAGTGTTAGTGAAATACAAATCACATCCCTTCGTGAAGCGTTAGTCCACCGTACTCATGAGGGACGTTATCTTATCTTATACATAATTGAGGGTAAAAATACATATGATATAGTGACTAAATAGGTATAATTATATTATAAATTTCAGATATATAATTTATAAACATCGTTATACCAAACCTTGTGTGGTAGAAATGGAAAAAACTAATGTCATCGGTTCACGGCGCAGTAGTACGCCATACACACAAATAATGATTTTGTACCTCAGTTTATAGAAGTGTGTCTGATTATAGGTTGTAAAATTAACATAATATAATCTTATTATATTGAATAAATTTATTTAAATATATAATAATGTTATAATATTAATTTCTAGAGGTGGGTAACTATATAATATAATGGATTTTATTGAAGAATGTGACATGTTCTTCATGTATCCCTTTTAGGTTTGTACTAAAGCCTCCCTAGGGTGGATTTTTTCTAAAAACGTTTATTATTATATAAGGGGAGAGAATTTTGGAGGTGATTTTGGAATTCATTTTCCAAACCAATTTTTTTATGGTGTGAAGTGAATATGAGAGGGGTTGTACTTTTATAATTGGGGGAGAGGACACAATTGGTGTTTTTGAAATGATTTTATTGACTCCATGTTTTTCATATGTAAAAAGTGTCAGAATGTAATATTATTGAAAATTAGTGGTTTAATGGTCAATATATAGACCAAAAATTTTTCTAGATGACTTTATAAGTTATTTGTAAACTTATAATTTTAGTTTGACCCCCCAAAAAATCAATTTTTACATTAATCGTGGAAATTAATTTTTACATTATTCACTATTATTTTTGGTAAAAAATAATGTTTAACATATTAGAAATTATAATTTTTTATCATTGGAAATATGGAATTCATTTTTCAGAATTCAATTCACATAACTGGAAAATTTTAATTTAAAATTAATCTCATAATCCTGACGAAAAAGTAGGTTTCTAAAGTGAAATTGTTGAAAGGTTTATAACTTTTTTATATCATAATTCAATATTAAAAAGACTAAAATGTAACACCCTGACCCTAGTTACCCAGAGTCGGTGCATTATTTTAATACATTGGCATGATTACAAGGAATAAAGTCTCGAAGAACTGATCTGTTTAGCAATCTTGGAAAATAGATTACATACATGAATTTTACATTACACTTCATAACATACAAAAAAATATAAATAATCCTTCATGAATGCCGTTATTCCTATGGATTAACCCTGCATATCAATCACTATACACTTCTTGGAATCCTGGGAAAAATAAAACATTGAAAGGGGTGAGCTCAGATGCTCAATAAGAAAAAATATAGCGGAAAATTTCATAAATAAGCATAAACATTTAAGGAAATGTATAACTAAAACAGAAGCCTTTTAAACATGATCTTCTGGATAATATGGAAAAAATATAACGAAGTAATGCAATTTACTTATTCACATGGATATTATGCTAGTCGAATAATCACATACACTATCACAAACAACAATAATAATGATGGAATGCATAATTCCGAACTTTAATTTCTGTTTCAAGGCCTCGTTCCAAGACCTAAGGGATAACTGTAACCATAACCCAACCCTGAGTCCTCTATAACCAGACTCCAACCTGGAGTGCCTCTAATAACTGGACACCAACCCAAGGTGCCTCTAATAATCGGACACCAACCCGGAGTGAATCTAATAACTGGACACCAACCCGGAGTGCCTCTAATAACCAGACACAAACCCAGAGTGCCTCTAATAATCGGACACCAACCTAGAGGGTCTGCTGTAACCGGACCCCAACCCGGAGCATACTAGTCCAACAAATTCATCTTAATAAGAGGATGAAATAAAACATAAACATTCGTATTAAAACAAGCATACGAAATTCCAAAACATTAATCAAAAACTATTAATGGAATAAAAATAACTCATCCATAGTCAAACATATCACAAAACTTCCAATACAATATAGAAGATTTGTATCACAATAAATCAACATCAAACAAGTGTAAAATTTATCAAAGAATTTTGATATAGATGAAATCAAAACTATTTGAGAGAAATATATTTTTTTAAATCATTTAAAAGTCACAAAATTTTGAAAAGAAGACATTTAAAGACATTTTGGAATCAAAGTGTCCCATACCACATTGAAACATTTGAAAGGAATTAACATTTTAAAAACATTCATGTCCATATAAATAAATCCTAAACAAAAACCAATTTGAATACATGGACATTAATGAGAATGATTTTGAAGAATACATATTTAAAACATTTGAAATTATTTTTTAGTAAAATGTCCATTAAAATAATCCCTTTTAAAACTCTTTCATCAAACATGGACAAGGATAATAAATATGTCCCAGTAGATACTTACGTAAAAATAACCTCGAATAATAAAGAGATTGTGAAATTAACTCTTACCAATTAGGTAACCTACGAAACAAACAACCCATGAAAGAGGTATCATAAAATTAATATGTAAATACACATAAATTAAAGTGTATTACACAAAGAATACAAATATGGGCAGTACATAAACCACACAAAAGGTAATAGTGGCGATATGGCATGAATCTCACGGGAATAAGGAGTGAGGTAAAAACCCCTTACCTTGCACTTTCCTTTAGTAGAGGGTATGTTTAGAATCCTGTATAAAGACTATAGTATGTTATTAAATTATTAAAGAACCATGTTAATATTAATGACATCATACATTATTCATTTATGACTTTATACTACCCATTTCATAATAATTTCCATGTTATATTAATATTTCGGGTAATAATCGCTTTCTTTATCGTAAGTGTTTTAACTTGTTACTCATGATTGTATCACATAGATAATGATTTAAATAATTCCATAATATAAAAAATGATTTATTTATCAATATATTTTTAGAATATAAAAATTTATAATAGACTTATATATGAAATGGAAAACACCGCTTATGGAGATGGTAGTCTGTTCGTACGCATAAACGTTGTTTCTGTTTTTACAAAGTATTGAATAAGATACATGTAAGTACATAAATACTTATATATATATATATATATATATATATTTCAAATAGATTTATTATGTCATATATTACATACTTATTAGTAATATATAATTTTATAATCGTCGATGAATGGTGAACTTGGAAATGAATCTCATCGTGTTGTGGAGACGGTAATCGGTATGTACACACGAGTGAAAATATCATTTTTTATTAATATAATATATAATTGGATGATATTTCATATATAAAGAATCAATATCATGTTATATTTATTATTTACATGAATTACACATCATTATTATACCAGTCCAAATAATAATATATTGAATAACAATTACACCACGACGTGGAGACGGTAATCCGTACGTACGCACGTATGGTGACATGTCATTCAAAGGATGAATAGAATAATGAATATGGTTGTACCATATTTTTAATAATATAAAATTATATAGGATATACTGGATATATTATTTTATAATGGTAATAACAAAGAAAGAAGAAGTCAAAGAAGAAATGAAATGGAAAAAGTGTGGGGAAAACATTACCTCTTCTTCAGGTTCTTCCTTTTGATTTGATAAAAAGGACTCTTGGGATGGCTTTCTGATCAAACTATGGCCTTTATGTTGTATTTATGGAAGTTGAGAGAGTATTTGGGTAGAATATGGCTGAGCCAAGAGGCTTTGAATGTGTGAATTAGTGAGAAGGGTGAGTGCCCTTTTATAAGAGGGGTGAGGGGCACCTTTGGAAAAGCTAAAATTATTATTTTATAATAAATTCATATTCGATTTATAGTGGCTAAAAAGTGGATTATTTAATATTTAATGTGTTCATGTGTCAAAAAACAATCAACCTATAGAATTTAGATAGGTTTGGGTCATTATATTAACCTTATCGTTTTGTTTTAACTCTTAGTTAATTAGTTTGACACTTACCATGTCACATTGTATTTTTATATTATATACTTAATAAACATACTATATACCTCCAAGAGACTCCCCAGTAGTCCATTAATGATACACTTATCATGATATAAGTCTCTTGACCAAACCTTAGATTATTAAGAATTTAATATCAATTAATAATATAATATTTGTTTTAAAAACTCTTTTATGTCAATTTTGACACTATTGGGTATTATGTTTTTGATAATTTCAGAACAGCATTATTACTTCGAAAACAATTTATATAACCAAACCCAATATGTCATATTTATCTAGAAAATTAGTGGAATTCATAAAAAGTCTCACATTACATTTATTTTGATATTTATAATATCAATTATTTTAATATTTCATTAATTATATAATTACTGCATCACCATTATGTCATTAATAAATTAGATTATTTAATGTATAAAAATTATAAACAAAATACAATTACGTAGGAAATAATTTTATCTTTATAATGAATATTTATAATCTAATTTATCTTATGTATAACCCTATATTAAAAATGTTTTAGTAAATAAACATTGATTTTAACTCTTTTAACTCTTCTTTGAATTAAATAATAATAAATGTCTTAATCTAAACCAAGTGGTCCTAAATGATAATATTTTAATCATAAGGTTTTTTTGGTGAAGATACACTTTTCCAATAGAATTAGGACATGTGTTAGGGTAATATTAATATTATTTGTACCCTTAATTACCCTATTTACTTTTTACCGTGGTAAATAAAAGTAAAAAGTTACTATTCACCAAATATTATTTTTATCTTATTAAACCAAATTTTACTCTTTGATATTAACCGTGTCTCTTGAATTTTTGAAATTTCACTGATAGAAGCGGTAAAATTTTGTTTTATGTGAATTTGCAAATTCTCCTAGGTGGTGGGTAAAAGACAGTGAAAAAGTTCAATAAAATTTTTATATTCCAAAATTATTATAAACTGAATCCAATGAATTACATTGAATTTATATAGGTATTATGTATCTATTTTGAACTGAAATAAATTTAAATAATATAAATAATTATTAAAATAAGAAGCCGGTTTTAAACAGAAACTCAGTGTTTTACACTATTCATCAACAATTGAATGTTTTCAGAGAAATACCAAAAATTTACCCTATGCTAATTTTGATATTCAAAATTCAATAATAAAGTATATTTTACCAAATTCAAAACATAGAATTTTAATTTATTAATTTAAATTTAATTCTCGTTGTTAAAACAAAAAGTGTGTTTTTAAGAAACAATAAATATCAAAAGATTGACACTTGTTTATGTTCGTTTTAAATGTGAAATTATGTCCAATGACCAACATTGGATTAAATGATAAAATATATTGTAAATATAATTTAAAACCACTCAAATTCATAATTTATCACTATTAATTATTTCAATTAAAAAAGTAGTTTTTAATTAAAATTTAGTAATTTTCACTATTCATCACAATATGAGAGTTACCCGAAAAGTACCAAAATTTCACCCTAGGATAATTTTGATATTCCAAATCCAAAAATGAAGTCCATTTTTAGAGATTAAAATTATAAAATTTCAAAAAGTGGGTATTACTATTCATAACGGCTACTTTGATTTGTCGTAGTGTGTGTTAGAACTCGAAGTTGCGTACAACACATGCTACTGTATTATTCAAAGAGAAGCAAATCGTAGAAGCTTGGGGTGTTACATAAAATGACCTATATTGGATTACTAGAGGTATAATTGAACTAATATTCCACAAAAACCATTTCTAAATATAATTTTATATTATTAATTATCTAGATGAAAACAATGTTTTCAATTAAAATCTATTATTTTTCAATATTCATAAAAAAAAAAGAAAATTCATAGAAAAAAACCAAAACAGTCTGCCCTATGATTATTTTGATATTAAAATTTACAAAATGTGGTTTATTTTTTCATATAAATGTTATACAGTTTCAAATTTATTTTTAAATTTATGTGCTTCAAGCGTGACTTAACCATCTTTTAAAAAAATTAATGTTTCTGTGAAAACAATTATTTTTCTTTTAAACCATTCTTATTATTATTTATAATCAATAGATAACCAAATAAATGTATGTGAAATATATATTTTCTTAATTTAGTTAATCGTATTCATACATTCCATTCCAATAACAAGGTGATATCTATCATATTAAATGTTAAAATTAATATTATATTATTGTTTGGTAAAATTCGATAATGCGTGAAACATAAGCTATAGAATAAAATAATTATTGAGTTCATTTAATGCTATTGAATTTATTTAAAATATAAAATATATTGTAAATTATATGAATGTTATATTTTTTTATATTCATGGAATTATGTTTCATACACACTATCTAATATGATGTTCATATTTTAACATTTGGTGGTGTTACAACATGGGTAACCTAGTGTAAGTGTAGAAATTATATCTACTTCTAGGTTGAGAATAAAAGTTCAAATGGTTTAGGATAGGAAATCTCAATGTAATATTCTGTAATGGTGTAGGTATAAGTCTCAGGAATAGTATTAGAGCCTCTTGTATTTTGTTTCTTTTTTTCATACATGTCATTGACCTAGTGGGAGATCAGTAGTTGTATGATTGGATGATCTGTATATATTTGTTATATCATTTTTTATTATATTATATATACTATTATTTTTGGGATGGTAATTATTTAGTTATTTTAAACTATTTTATAGCTCTAATTTGAGTCCATAGTATCTACATTGTATGATTTAGGCCCTCATACTAGTTATAAGACACTAGAATATGTGGAGGCATTTCTAAGGCCATATAAGAACCCATGATCTTAGAAACTGGTGAGGGGTATTCATTTTGTGTTTTATATGTGTCAATATAATATAATAGAAATTTTTTCTACTTTAAAATAGCATTACATAACAAGGACTACTTATTATAGTATGTTTTTTATCTAATTTAGACATAACAATTTTCATCTACTATACCTGATTAAAAACTATTTTCAATGAATTTAGTAAATATATAAAGATATGAACACATTATAGATGAATATTTGGTAGTGCCACTCTGAGAATACTTTGATAATGTAATGCAAATGGGGGATACGTATGAAAAATTGAAAAAAATAAAAAATAGATACTGTAATAGAAAATGATATTTTTATGATATTGTGATAAATAGGTTTCCTTAAATGAATTATTGATATGAATAAACATAGTATCATACATAACATGAAGATACACCCACCCCCCAGAATTGAGGCTAGTCATTCCTGTCAAAGGCCTTCCATACCAAAGGTAATTGATTTTTTCACAAGAATTTATACTCAGTTTGAATGAAATATCTATATATACCTTTATTATACTAAAATTATATATAGTGATATTGATTTTGAATTATTTCAATCAACACCCACTCATCACCATATTATGAGAGGTATAGTGTATTATATCCAAGAATATATTGAACATAGTAATAAACTTATAACAAAAAATCTAAAGGTTGGGATTAACATAACACATGATCGAAGCATTAAGCTACCAATTCCTCTATATGATATTTTGGTTCACATATTATAGAAATCTATTATAATATTCATAATAAGGTTGATTCATCTTCAAAAGATATGTGACCAAAATGCGGTATTTCTTTTCCAATTTATTTTATATATTAATTGTTTAAAATTACAGAAAAATACATGAACTAAAGTATGCTTTTACAAAAGGGAAAAAAATAATGGGAAATGGAAGGTCAAGTTAATATAGTCCAATATATCAACTAATAGATCAAAAGGACCACCAGATAGATCCTTTACCCCACCAATTATAGTACCATATTTATTAATATTACAAGTTCCTAAAGAATCAATATTACACTATAAAAATATGATCTATATTTAATATGAAGAAAAAAATATGCATGGAGATCATTATAGACATAATTAGCTCTTAGAATGTAAATGAAATTATCTAGAATGAATATCTAGGTTCATATGTTATGAATGTATACATGAGGTACATTTCCATTATATTTTAACAAATAATATTTATATTATTTTTATTATATTTCAAAACAATTCTTATTTTCTAAAATCATTTATATCATGCCAATATTAATGGAAGACTCTTTCAATAAAAATTTTCATTCTTTGGTCCTTGTGTTAGTTTTATATAAAAAAATAAGTGGAAAACATTGAAATTTTAGTAATTCCACCCCAAGAATTGTTAGTGTTTAATAGAATAGAAAAATTGATGAGAACTTTTTAATACTAATAATGATGTGGTAAATCTCTACACTATAATCATATAAAATATGTATTCATTTTTTCTATTACTTATTACTTTTTATTTTTTTGGAATTAATTTATGCTCATTATGATCAATTTGGATACTCAAAATAATATTTTTTGGATATAATTCTTGGATGTCCATCACATCAACCCCACATGATGTCCCTAATGTATATTTAATACACTACATTCAATATTTTATTAATAAACATCAAATTATAAATCTATATTATGTTTTATCACGAAATTAGTTCTGAAGGGGTGGTGTTTTTGTTATTATTTAAATCATTTTTTGAGGATGGACACTACATACCACAACTATAATATTAACCTACGACCACAGTTTGGAACTGTGGATGTATGCCTAAAAACCATGCCAATAGCCTATGTCTACAGTTTCAGAAAACTGTGGTCACTATTGTCGTGATAGTAGGTCTTACCTACTACCATGGTTTTAGTTGTGGATATATTCCATCCTATTTCATAAAAAAACACCCCAAACCCACACTCCCCTAATAGACTATCCCTTCCCACCTAGACAGACCCCCTAGCACACCCCCACACTCTCCCTCTGGACATACCCCCCTTACACCCCTTGTATACCCCCTCCCCCTAGATACCCACTGGACATCCCCACAGGACACCCCCTTGCACACCCCTCCCCTTGGAAACCCCCCAATATACCCCTTAGACCCCCCAACTAGACCCCCTGGACAACCCCTCCTCCCACGATACCCCCTGGATACCCCCCTTGGACACCCCACTGAACACACATGGACACCCCCTGGACCCCCCCTAACACCCCCTCCCCTAGAAACCCCCCACTGGACACCCCATGGACTTCCCCCCTGTATTCCCCCTGGGACACCCGTCCTGGACACCCCCCTGGATTCCCCCGTGAGACACCCCCCCTGACACTCCCTCCCACCTAGACAACCCCTGGGACACCCCCCCCCCCCCCCCAACACCCATCCCCCCTGGAGACCCCCTGGACCCACCCCCCATAGACAAATTTATATGGTTCTTCCATGTAATCATAGGTTTATTTCCATCCACCTTTTCAAATGAGCTCAGCCTACATTTTTAACAATGAATCCAAGGTCGAAACTAATCAACTAAATGTGGTTTATGAATCAAGACTAAACCATTTACTAGCTACATTTTGATGTGATGAAATTATTCAAATAAAATTAATTAGGGATGAACTGTAGATTTTGAGTTTATTTCATTTCAAAGTTGATCAATTCTGATGAAGTTATAATTGATATAGATATCAATGGTTTCAAATGAGTTGATAGTGAACATCATAAGAAGATAAGGTCTTTGGAAGATGAAGAAAAGGGAATATGTGATGCAGTCACTTTAACATATTCATTTAACTTTCAACCAATATTTAGTTATAATGTAATAGTGCTGAGTCTAGCTGATGAACATCTTTTAAATAGATGAGCTATTGACTGCGATCGATGACCAGGGAACACATAAACTAATTTTATGATAAAGATTCAATTGAGATTGAGTTTAAGGGTATGTGTTTTCTAGTTTTCTCTCTCACATCACTAAATTGAAGAAGACATATGGGGCCTCATTACTCCCAAACATTCCTAATGTATATATACACATATGAATACATGAAATGTGTACTATTTATTATGGTAGATGAGAGAAGTTTTTTATTATAATTAATACCAAAATATGAGATTTTTTGCACTTATATCAACACATTGGATTACTAGATTTGTATCCTATGTGGATGAAGACACAGCTATTACTGAATTTATATATTAAACCATGTGCAGTTTGATCATGCTTCATCATTAAACCTTTTCATGAATGAATGAGAATTTGGAGATGATGAAGATCATGCAAGTTTGTAATCATATAATATTGACATCCAAATGTGGGTATATTAATCTTACAAAATTGATATGGGCATAACCAAAGGTATAAGAGTTTGGGAGTTTGATAAACATTCATTCAAAAACCATTTTGGTGAATTTATATGTATGAATTTTGGAGGAGTTATTCTTACTATATATAGGTTCAATATAATGGGATAAAAGTAATACTAGATGACTGTAAGAAGGGTTTCTATATTCTTATTTAGAAAGAGATTATTTATAAATAAGAGTAAGTGTCAGTGTTTGTTGACGGGATTTGAAATAGCTATAACAGCAGTTAAAACAACGAAAAATAATTCTCCCCCATTAATCAATCACAAAATTATGTTGGGTGAAATATAAAGTAAGTTGGTTGAAATTCATTCATTATAAAAAATAGCCTATATATTTTGATTGGGAAGAAGAAATTAATTCTCGAACAATATCTAAAGGATATTGATGTTGGTGAAGTAGGAATACATAGAAAGTGATTAAAGAAGTGTGAAGGTGATTTAGAGGAAGCACAACCGACTCTAGTGGAGATTGGTTTTCTTATTCTAACACCTTTCTGCATTGTTTTTCCCTATTTTAATTAATTCTTTGTTGAAAATTACTACTTCAAACATGTCACTTTGACAAATTCAACTAGGAAAATTTTAACTGTTGATTTATTATCATTTACATCATTTTCATTTGTTTTCTTCTAGGTTCCTCTTCTTTTTTTAAAAACATAAATCAATTTCTAAAATATACAAGATCAAAACTAGTTTATGTTAATCTAATATATTTAAACTATTATTGATATATTATTTTCCAAATAAATTTTCAAAGAGGTTATCAAATCATAGAAGTGTATCCCACCAAATCAATCAATAAATTTATTTTGTTTACGACTTTACACTCCCTTTTGTAACGTAGTTATGTTATGTAAGCTATAATACTAAAGAACATATTCATCTACTTGTTAACCTCTTAGGTAAAGGTGGGTTGACACAATTATTTTGGAATTTTTCTTAGATTGAACCCATTTTAAAAAATAAAATAAAATAATGCCAATTCAGTATTAATCAATTTATATTTACTGTAGTTATATTACCATATGTTACTGATAATACTATTTATACCTATGTTCCTTCATTTACTCACTACTTTTTGACCCATTTCATACTATTTCAAACATGATCACATATCAAACTCTACCCCATCATTGTACTTCCATCATCTCTTTCCATTAATGTGTGATGTATTTATTTTATTTTTTGTTGTTTTCATTTAGTTCAATCATTTTTTACCATTTCCAAGGGATCAGTCTTCCACACCATATACTAGGGTTAGTAAGAAAAATAAATAAATAAATTTTATTTCAATGACGTAAATTCCATCCACTACAACCTACCTATCCACATTTGAGAGAATCTGACACACTATTCAGGCTATGATGTGCATCATGGAAACCTAAAACAATTACCAGTGTTTCACTAGGATCGTGGTCAATGTGTTCTATACCAAGGAGGGCTAGTGAAGACATAATAAATGTTTCGAGGAAGAATTCATTTTAGGGACTATGTGAGGCAGTCATACTCTAATTAAAAAGACCATGTTCTGCGAGATAGAAATGAGAACTTATGGGAGGCAGATTAATGTGTTAGTATAGACAACCTCTATTAATTTGATAATGTGATACTATTGAACAAAGAATTTAAGAATACATATAAACATATTCACTATCAAGTTAGAAATGTTTGTATATCAGTAATTGTGTAAGGATTATCATGATTATAGGCCTGGGCATAGCCATAAACATATGTATGTATGTATTCAATATTTGTTTAAGCATGAGCTTGAGAAAATGAAAAAGTACTTTCTTAGAAATATATATTATAGTATTCTTATATTTCAATTTAATAATAAGAATCAGCACTATAAAACTGATCATTTTTTAAATCAGTTGGGATATATAAATTACAGTATTTTCAAAATTGTGTATCTTTTATTATTTGTGTAAGAATAAGTAGGATCATAAGGAGAAGAAATTTAAGAACGAAAAAAATGTTTTTATGATTCCATTTGGGTCAGTATCAAATTAAGTATTTGAATAAAAATAATAATATGTATAAGGATATATATCTGTTGGTTGTTATTTTTTGTGTATTACAGTCCTTCCATATTTCAGAACATAAAAATGTGTATGTATTGAGAGTTTTTTATATTACAATTATCAGCTTATTTCATATGATTTATATCATCCTAATGTGTAACTTTTACATATCAATTTTCTGTTTTTGCGTGAAAGTTATTGAACGTTGATAAAAATTCTATTCATGTATGTGAATGTAGAAGAAATTACATAGAGAGAAAGAAAAATATATGAGAATTTAACTACACAAAAGAGATAATTTTTTTGAAAAATACATTGCATATATTGATGTAAACATGTTATGAAATTTTTTTGAATTAAATAAATTAACTATGAAGCCCAAGTTCATGCCACAAGGGTTCCATTCTGTTCAGATAATTGAACTCGTGAATTCTACAACTCCACTATTGTAACATGACATTCTAATAATGTCTTGCACCTGGTAAGAATTAAAATATATCCTAAAACTAATTAGTTTGGTTAAAATAATGAAAAATATATTTTAATATATTATAATAAATAACAACCCCCCCCCCCCACCCTTCATTTTTTTAAATTATGTTTTTCTTTTTTAAAATTTTCCAATCACATATTTGGTTTTGATCCATAGGTTGAGAAAAAACTCCTAGATTGAGTAATAAATTTAAGAATCATTTAGAATTTATATAAATTTTGTTACTATTTTATTAAAAATTATTATTCATCATATAATTATTTTGTGTTTTTACTAAATAGTGATAATATAGAAGAAAACCTAGCTCAATTAAATCATCCAATTAGAGATTTTTGTGCATAAAATTTTAACTAATAGAATACCCGATTGGCTTTTCCACATAATGATGTAGAATTTTATTTAAATCATGGTCAAATACAAGTGTTACATATTTATCTTTGTCTGGTAGGTGAATACCCCAACAATAACATAATGGAATTTTGAACTATATTCATTGCCTTCAAAAATGGGAGAAATTTCATAAGATCAAATAATATAGAAGGAATTACCAATATCTCTAAAGGCCTCCACAAAGGAATAGACGTAGAAAATATAACATGGCGAGGTCACAAGCTTATATGAGCCCTGTAGATCCATTATTTAAATTTTATACTCTGATTGAAGGAGAGAAAAGATAAAAAAATGAGATTTATTGCATAATGAAAGCTAATGTAGATGCTCTTTATAGGTATATGGAAAGGTTCTAAAAGTTCACTGCTAGTCGTCCACATCAAACCAATGTATATGATCATAATTTCATAAACATATTACATCAAGATCTTATGAACAATGATAGAAAATTATTGGATTTTTTATTAGGTGGTGCTCTCATAGATAATTATTTAAGTGGGTCAAAGGATTTGATAGAAAGGTCTCTTAGAAATATCAAAAATTTCATACATGGACCACTACTAAAAGTGTTAATGAGGTAAAAAGCATTAACTCACATTTACGTGAGTCTATACTTAATGAACTAACCTCTCCTATGAGATAGTTAGTACTGAGAAAAGTGAAAGTATCGTGAACTACACCCCCATTAGTCTCTCAATTGTGTATTTTCTTAAATTCTTTAATAGACTTTTCCCTTAAATATATAACACTTAATTATGTGACACTATAAACTAGATATAATTCTCACGAATGAAAAAACAATGTTTCAAGGAGTATTCAATAGTCTGATATGCATATAGAAGGAAATATCAATCTAAGCCACCATTCCAATAGATTTTATAGTATATTTACCATCCCCTACACTTACAGTTGGAAAGTAAAAACTCTCAACATTCAACAGGATACCAAACATAAGGAAAAACTCATGATCTATCTATGAAGGACATGTAGAGACCGATGGAGTACCGAGGTAATCAACAATCTACATTGAAAACCCATTGTTCTACGCTAAAGGAGTAAAAAAGACAGTATGGAAAAATAATAATTATTTTCAATAAATTGATAAATCATGGTTTGAGTAAACACTTACCTTAAAAATTATTAACCCAAAGTATTATTTATATAAAAATTGGTTGGGAGGTATTGGTTAGTGTGGATTAACCTCTAGAATAAAAACTAGAGACTAAACACCCAATGGAAAATGAATAAGACCCTATGTGGAAAATAACTTATATATCTATCACATCCTGGTTTCAGAACATACATGTTCCATGTGTCTCACCATAATCATATTTGGTATTATTTATATTAGAAAATTATTTTCTATAAAAAAATTGATAACTCCGCATTCAATTTAGTAAATTCTCCAAACATTACTTCTAATAAACAACTCCAAAATATTGTCATATGACATATATCCATCACTATGAAACATAGGTTTAAATTAACCAAAGTAATAATAATAAATGAATACTGTAAATTTATAAAATTTTCTTTTAGGACACACCATAGGCTATTCATCCATCTTAAAATTATATCATCATAAAACTTGATTTCGATCATTTGTAGATTTAAACTCTATAAAAAAATCAAAACCATTGAAAATATGAAAAAGAAAATCAGGAAATTAGTGAAAATAAATAAACCCTATCCAAGACAAATGTGACAATTAAGAATATAGGAAATCAAAACATATAAATCTTACCCAATGAAAATTGAAAAGGATGTGGATCTGAAATCAAAGAAAGCCTTCTTCATGGGAGAAATAAGAGAGCTTTTGAAAAATTTTAATAGTCCTAGTTCATATGTATGTGGCTATTTATTGATTAAATTCATAATTAATTGAAACTCTAATAGTATAAATTTAATAGAGATTTGCGTAAATAGAAAATAAATCCTAACACACCCAATAATATGACACTTAAAAGATGTGAGTTATGGACCGCCCACTGGTGAGATGTAGATGGGCAGTTAGAATGTTTGAAGACTATAAATACATTATCTACTAATTAATTGAGGATTAGTGTTTCTTGAAGGTGAAGGTGGAGGCAGAGCCATGTCCGAAGATGAAGACCACATGGAGGTTGGGTTATCGCGTCGGAGGTGGAGGATCGTCTAGAGGTGGCAGCGTCTTCGAAGGAGGATCATCCTGAGGTGGACGCGTCGTCATCAGAGGATTGCAGGAGGTTAGGGGGAAGCAATCGGTTAGGAGTTCCGCTGACTCCCAGGGAGGAATGATCATGGCGGGAAATTGTGGGGGTGGAATCGTGATATGGGTGGGATTAGATGCGTAGAGACACAATCATTTTATGGAGTGTGGCAATATTTTAGGATGTAGCCACAGTTTTTATAAACTGTGTCTATAAAAGTGTGGTTATAACATAAAATTCTAGTAGTGTACAAAATTCTTATGGTTTTTTATAGATAGATTGGTATTAAGGTCAATATGATAATATTTCCCTAAAAAATCATATATATTAAAAAAAATTATTTATTTCTATCAATGTTTTTTAGCGTCTAAAACATTGTAATCACCTCAATTTTGGTTATTACATTTATATGTTTTTCATAGATATAATAATCAATCTAGAAAATAGTATCCCTGAAGAGGATTTTCTAAATATAATTACAATTTCATTAAAAACATTTATTATATATATATATATATATATATTGTACTGCCCAGACAATCAATAATCCACATATTCAAATGATGAAATAGATTTTTGTTCGAATGATTAGGAAACTTACATGGTGTTGGAATGTTAAAAAAATTAATACATGATTTCTTATCCCATATGTAATTATTTATTTCAAATATATCATGATTTTTTGGATTATTTAAATCTTATTTAGTTAATTTTATTGGAATTTTATGTTATAGTTATGTAGATAAACATTATAATTGAATTATTTTCATCTTAGTAAGGATAAGACATAATATATTGAAGGTTGTTTTAGTAAATGATTGTATAGATTTTTTATAGATGTCAGATTAATAATTCATAGGGATATAATTGTTAATTTGATAAGAATTATGCAAAATTTACTTATTAAAAGGAGTATAGGTAGGTATAAAAGGAAATTTTAATTCAAAACTTGCAATACATATTAAATACTATAAAAAACACACTCGGATTGTATTAATACAGTAAAATAATAATTTGCAATTAATTTTTGACATATAAGAATCAATTACATTTCAATGTCATATATTGTGTGGCTTTTTAATAGGAATGTGTGTGTTTTTATTTAAAAGTAACATTTTTGTTTACAATGTGCATCACATTCTCAAAATTGATAAAATATGACTGGATTATCTTTATACATTAGAAAAATAATATTTATTCATTTGTTATGTGTAATAATTAATATCAAAACAATATAGTACATGGTGTGGTGGAATGAAAAGAAGTGTATTCTTTTAGTTTCAAAGTGAGATTTTTGTTCAAAAAACATGTCACATACTCATGACAAAGAAAAAAAACTAGGATTATCCTGATACTTTTTGAAAAATATCAATAATTCATTTTTGATATCTATTAATTAAAAATATAACAATATAATATACAGTATGACTAGTATAACCAAAATTTTTATATTTCCATTTAAAATTAACATTTTATGTCACAAAATGCATCAAACACTCAAAACTGAGAAAATGTAATTATCCTGTATTTGTACTTTAGTAAAATGATTTGTAGTTCATTTCTGATGTGTAGGAATTAATTTGTTATCAATATAACACATGGTGTTTCCAATGTGACTAAAAATACATATTTAAAGTTTAAAATTGATATTTTTATTCAAAACACATGTCAGATACTCAAAAACATAAAAAATCATGAATATTGTCTTGATAATTTTTGAAAAATATTGATAATAAATTTTTGATGTGTTGGACTTATTATAAATCAATATTTTCCATAGTGTGTATAGTATGATAGAATGTACATCTTTTCATTTAAAAATGAAATGTTAGCATACAACATGTTATACATACACAAAACAAAGAAAAAAATATTTTACTATATTGATACCTCAATAAAATAATCAACAGATCATTTTTTATATGTAGGAAACAATCTCTTATCAATCTAACACATTGTGTGGCTTGTAATAATTAAATTTCATGTTTTTAGTTTAAAAGTGACATTTTAATTCAAAACATGTGTGTCATAATCAAAATTTCAAAAAAAACAATTGTATTATCATGAAAATTTATGAAAAATAATGATAATTAATTTTTTATAAATAGGAATTAACCACACATCAATCTGTCACCCGATTTATATGGTATAACTAAAAGTATATTTTTTCATTTTAATGTATCATTTTAGTTAAAACCCCATGTTACATACTCAAAATCAATAAATGTTTCTTATACTGTCATAATAATTTATTACAAAAGTTGATAATTTATTTGTGATATATAGGAATTAACCTCATTTTAATATGATACATTGTATAACCAGAATGAATAAAAGTATGAATTTTCCTTTAAAATTATTCTTTTATTTCAAAACATTTATAACATACTCAAAACCAATATAACATTATTGAATTGTATTTATAATTTACGGAAATGATCAGTTATCCATTTGTGATATGTATGTTTTAACTGTACTTCAATCTAACATGTAGTGTGAGTTTAATAACTCATAGTGCATGTTTTCAATTTAAAACTGGCATTTTAGTCAAAAATCTGCTTCACATATCAAAACATTGAGTGTATATTCAAATTCTTGTGATATTTTTGTAACATTATTGTTTATCCATTTGTTACATATACTAATTAACCACATGTAAATTTAATATGTAGTGTGGATGATATGACCAAAAGTACATCACACACTCAATACAAATAAAACGTGTTAGTATTGTAGTGTTACTTTTTAATATGTTCTATTTATGTATTATGTTATCATTTTTTTATGTATTATTATATCATATTTATGTTTTATTTTTTTTAATATATCTAAAATAAGAATTCTTTTTTTATTATCGATAGACAATAATTTTCATCACATTGGGGTGTGGTGTATTCGACTACTAGTAGCATGATCGAGCCCTATTGAAAGGGTGTCTCACTATAAGTGGAATACATTTCAACCCAATCTCCTATAATTTGGGTTGTTTTTGGGTTGGTAAAAAATTTTAAATTTTTTTTATAAACATATCTTTATAATTATAATGTATTGAAATGTTTGTAATACAAATTTATTTATAATAAAAAATTATTATAATAAAAAATTAATTTTTTATGTTATATTTATTTGGTTATTATAGTGTGTTATTCATGTAGGGGAAGCTGACAACCTTTATCATTTCTATAGATTCCACTCATAATAGTATTTTAATCCATTCTGAAGGTACATGAATAAAAATTGTATTTATTAGTTATGATAAAACCTCCTAGATTTTATTTGTGTTGGAAACATCCATGATTTTTAGAACTCGTAAATTTAAAAATTCATGCTAATAAATATATAATATATATATGTTGGTGAGGTTTTTTTGGTAGGAATGCCTAATGTTTGACACCTTCTTTATATAAGTCTTGGTGTATGAAGATATTTTGTATCATTTGGGTGAAGATATCATTCGTCAGGGCATTAGATTTAGGGTGGGTATAAGGACATGACCTTAAACATTAAATAATCTAGTAAATTTTTTTATAATTCACTTCTTTATATTCCCAAAGATATTTTTGGTCAATAGTTTTTGAATTTTAGGGTTTAATTCATACATATCAAACCATAAACTGACAAAGTGGGTAATACTAAAACAATATCCATTTTTTCAAAATAAAATAATTTTTAATAAAAAAAGATGAAATCTATTCCTGAAAATTGTTCACCACATTCATATTGGATTCTCATATTCTATTACCCATCCTTAAACCCTATAAAAAATATTTTAAAACATGGGTTGAGAATAGAAATATTATTAAGGGATATAAATATAAGGATATAAACCATTAGTACATGAACATTTATAATCATACAAAATAATTTTCATAAAGACAAACTTACAACCAAAAAGTATCATATAGTTACTTTTTGAAAACATGATATTTCCATAAAAAATATAAAACATAAATAATAACATAAAAGTAAAATTGGTGAATTAGTTACTTAATATTGTAACCATCGTAGCTGCCACACGATTTTAACCCTCGCATCTACCTTACAATGTATCCCGCATGGCTACCTTACAATGTAACCCTCACGACTACCATATGGTGTAACCATTGAAGTTACACATGGAGTAACCATACAGCCATCCTCCAACATAAACATAAAGAATAAATTAGTGGGAGATATAGGTCACACCCTTAATCATAAAAAAATTCCCAAGAATCAAAACATAATCATATAATAAAAATACTTACATCATATGAATCATTCCTTTTTAAAAAAATTGAAATTAAAAGTGTAATTTTTTTAATGAAATGTCCCTCAAAATTATCATATAATTGAACTAAGAGTTGATAAAAATAACTGGATATGTGTGTAGACGATAAATTCACATAATAAAACACAATATAATTAAAATTATTTTGTCAAATAATCTTAGTACCACATAATTAATGATGTACAAGGTCAACCAAAAGAATGGAAATTGAGTTAAGAGATCTCTTACCTTGGGTCCGTCATACTTAAAACATGTTCAGAAATCCAATATAAATGCTTAATGAGTGTTAATATTATATTTATTAAGAATATTAATATTTGAAATTACATATATGATATTCTCATAACATATTTCCATCCATTTACAAATAATATTTTGTTATTTTCATTGTTTTGGGTGCAATTATTTCATGGTTATTGTGGTTGGTTTATTATAGAGTTTCTTTCCAGAAGGGATAAGAACTCTAGAATTGAAATTACATGTTATTAATAATCATAAAGAACATTAAATATTCATATATTTATTTTTTTTATATGGTGTTATGATGATTCATTAGATAAAACATTTTTGATGAATGTTAGTTTATTTTGTTGAATTTTGAAAATTACGAACAACTTTTATTTTATTTATTATTATTATGTATAGAACCTAGTCCCAGAACATAATTTAACACAGATTATGTATAATAAAATATTATTTAACTAAATTAGTGTTTTTATTAAAATCCTTGAAGGTTGTAATGGAAAATGAAAACACATCATCAACAACGTCGGTAAATCGACACATTATGGGCGATGTTTTTATTTTTAGAATAAAAGGAAGAGGTGAAGAATTATGATGATTAATTTTCCCTTAAACATGATAAAATTATAGTAGATATATGATATTGGTGTTTTCATTCCTATATGATAAGGTTATCTTATGAGGGTTTAAGAAAATAAAAAAAATGAAAAGAAAATACAGGAAAATGAAGGAGGATTTTTACCTCTTGATTTATCCTACTTGAGAACCTTTTTAAGGCCCATGGTTTTAGATTTTTTGTGATTACTGTAGGTCTTTGACATGGGGAAGAGTATTACGAAGTGATCTGGGCATAAATTAAGCAACATAAAAAGCTTCTATGTGTGAGGGGAAGAGCTGGTGAGGGGATGTATATATAGTGGAGGCGAGGGGACTTTTCTAATTATTATATTCATTAGTTTATTAATTTGTCTCAAGACTATTAATAGTTTTAGAATTATAATCAAATATTTTAATATAAAAATTTATAATTCTATATTTTGGGCTTATATATGCCTTACATCATCTATGACTCAATAAATCATGTATTTATCTTATATGGAAAATTACTCTATTTTTCTCTTCACTAAAAATTCTAGTAATTTCGAAAAAACACAAAAATTAATCCTAACCATTTTTTAATTTATTGAATTCAAAAATTTACTCAATTTTTCAAAAAAAATTCAAAATATGATAAATTCAATTCTTAATTAAAATCAAATTTTATTTGTAAAATAACAATTTTAAAACTATTATTGATTTTAAAACTCCTTGAAAAATAAATGAAGGTGTCCTAAAATTATATTGTAATCATAATAAAATATACAATAATCATTTATTAATATATATTGAAAAAAATATTTCAATTTGAATCATTATATTAATTATAAAATTGTAATTAAATATTTATGGCTCATACAAAAACAAACACTTAATTTATAATTTTTTAAAAAAAATATATTTACCTTTTCAATGATATTAATATATCATATTTCACATATAATATGGATAAATTTTATTTATACTTTCTACGTGAGGTTACTATTCTATTGGCCACACTACTATTCATAATGGTCATGTTATTGTTTCTAAGGTCAGGTTACTATTCTATGCCTATAAAATCATTAGTTTCTAAAAATATATCTTATTTAATTATACATTAATAAAGAATTTGACTATTTTATTCAAATATTAAAAGAAATTATTTTATAAGTAACTAAGTTGTCACATTCTCCCCACCATCTAGTAATTGAATCCTCACAGTTTTTATTTATTTATTAAACAATTTAAGGGACCCTTCCCTCTATGTATTTTCAGATTCCCATGTTGCTTCTTTAACCATTTGGTTTCTCCAGAAAACCATAACATGGTGAATTACATTATTCCACACTAATTTCTCTCTACGATCAAGAATCTAAACTGGTGTATCTTCATAATAAAGGTTCTCTTCTAGCTAAACTACTTCTGGGCTTAAAAAAATAGACGAATCTGGCACATATATTCTCAATATCAAAATATGAAAAACATTCTATACCTGAGATAATATTGGAGACAAAGAGACTCGATAATAAACTTTTCTAACATTCTCTAGGATTTTATAAGGTCAAATGAACCCTGGACATAAATTTCCTTTTTGGAAAAATGGATAACACTTTTCCATGGTGAGATTATGAGAAAAAAATGATCACCAAACTTAATAGAAAAGCATTTCCTCTTATTATCTTCATAACTCTTATGTCTAGTCTGAGCTATCCTCATGTGTTGTTAGATCAACATCACGTTCTCAGTTAATTCTTCTACTACTTTTTGACCCATCATCTTCCTTTCCTTGATTTCATCCTAAAATGATGGAGTTTGACACTACTTCCCATATAATGCCTCAAAAGGTCCCATCTATATACTGAAATGAAAATTATTATTATAAGAAAAATGAACTAACTAATTATGGTGATCCCAACATCCCTGTTAATACATTAAACAAAATCAAATTATGTCCTATAAGGTCTGAATTATTTTCTCAGTATGTACATTATATTGGGGATGAAAAGTAGTGATGGATTTTAATTAGGATCCCAATGCCTTATGATGTCCTTTCTAAAAGATAAAAGTGAACCTTTGATCTCTATCAGATACAATGGATAAAAGAACTCCATGTAACCCCACAATATATTTGAGGTATAGTCATGAAATCGGATCCAAACACATATTATCTCTAATAGGAAGGAAATATATAGATTATTTCATTCAATCAACAATTAACCAAATCAAATTATTAACCAATAAGTCTTTTCTAGCACCACCACGCAGTCCATAGATATATTTTCCCACTTCCACTATAGAAAATTAAAAGGAAGAAGTATCCCCTTTTATTGTTTTCTCTCAACGTTAACCAATCGACATGTAAAACAGTTCACATTAAAATCTACAATATCTATTTTCATTCTATCCAACCATTAATACTTCTAAAGGTCAATATATATATTAGTACTTATAGGATGAACTGAAAATGGAGAACAATGATCTTTATGCAACAATTCATTCTTCATCTAGGAATCACTGTGCACACATAATATATTTCTAAATCATAAAACACAAACTTTAATAATGTTAAATTCTTCCAACATACCCCTTTTTAACTAATTATACCTTATTCTATAACTCAAAATCTTCCTTCTATGTTATCTCAATTCTATCTAATATTGATGACTGTAATGACTCTTAAAACAATTAAAAAATAATTTCTTACACCAACAACTTCCAATCCAAAATTCATCAAATCATTAATGATGGGGTCTTGTTCCAAATGTAACATGGTTAATGATGAATGATATTTTTGACTCAATGAATTTTCCACTTTGTTTTCCTTTATAGAATAGAAATTGTTAATGAAATCATAATCCTTTATCATTTCAAGAAATATTCTCTACCTCATGTTTAATTTCTTCTGTGTAAATAAATACTTTATAATTTTATGGTCAGTATATATTTTTCATTTGGATATATATAGATGATGCCTATAACTTCTCAAAGTGAAAACCACAAATACTAATTCCAAATCACGTGTGCGATAATTTAAAACATGATGTTTTAGTTATATTGAATCATAAGAAATTATCTAATCATTCTATATCAAAACAAAACCAGGACCCTTCAATGACAAATCAATTTAGATTATAAATTAAATATTTTTGGAAGGAAGGGCCTAAAGTGGAGAATTAACTAATCTATTCATCTGTTCTAAAAAACATCACATGATTATATGTAAATAAATTTTAACCCTTTTGTGTTATCTTAGTTTGTGTTCTAGATAATTGTTCAATTTTTTTAACAAACAGTCGATAATAGCCAGATAATCAAAGGAAATTATGAATCTTTGTAACAATTCATCGTATTCTTCATTCATCAATCAGTTGTGTTATTGTGGGATGAACTATTATTCCTTTATTATTTACAATGTTCCTAATAAAATAAATTTTGTTCAACCAAAAATCACATTTACTAAATTTTACCTATATCTTTTTTCTTTGAGAGTTTATAAGAAAATACTTAATTTTTTCCATGATCCTCATAACTTTTTGAAAAGGCAATAATATCATCAACAAATACAAACAAAACATATCCAAATATTCATGGATTATTCTATTAATAAGATCCATGACTATAGAAGTGTAATTTTTAAAATCAATGGGTACAACCACAAACTCATAATGCCCATATATAGATAGAAAAGTTATTTTTAGGATTTTATCCTCATTCAACTTTAGTAGATGGTACCCAGATCTCAAGTGAATATGGGAAAAATACCGATCTCTCCTAAGATGATAAAATAATTCATAGATATGAGGTAATGGATACTTATTCTTAACTATAATATTATTCAAGGCTCTATAATCAATGAAAAGTCTCATGGAACCATCATTCATTTTAAAAAAAAATATGAACACCCCTTGGTGAATTGTTAGGATAAATGAAGCCTTTATCAACCAAATCCTACCACTGGTTTTTCAATTCAAGAAGATCCACATGAGCCATTTGATTAGGGGGTTTTGAAATTATCGTTGCATCAGGATCAAATTCAATATTAAATTCTACTTATCGATCAGGTATACCATTGATAAACTCATCAGGAAAGACATTCAGGTATTCATTTACCACTGACACATCATTAATCTAGACATTTCCCCTACTTTCAACAATATACGCAAGATAACATTTATTTCGATCTAAAACAGTTTCTCAGATTCCTAATATGTTATCAGTTGTATGAGTTCATTCTTTTTTGAAAACATAAACACATTCCAAAAAACAACTTGTTTAGCTCTACAATCAATCATATCATGATAAACATAAATCCAATATATACCCATAATAACATAAAACTCCGCTAAGGGAGAATAATAAGGTTTTTATGTAATTTCTTTCCCGATATAACAATAGGAAGATTCTTATAATTCCTTGTTCTTGTAAAATCTCCCACTGGTATTTTAACCAAATGTTTCGGTATCATTTATTGAGGTGATATTTCCAATTTCCCAAAACATTTATCAGAAACAATGGAATGTGTAGACCCTATATCAATCAAGACATTAGATAAAATGAAGTAAACAAAAAAAATTCTGATACCTCTTCATTAGATAGACCAACATCTACTTACGTAGTGGAAAAGGATCTCACTATAGCTTTATTTTTATAATTAGGCTATTTTCCATCATTTGTATCTTTCTTTAGGTAGGACTTTTAATAACAACCCATATCCACAAATATAAAACACATTATTGCTTACTTATCAGAATTAGTCTTAATATAATTTTAATTACAATCTCATACCATATTTCCAAACGTACAATATCTAAAAGACATCCTAAATTTGGTAAGGAATTTTTTAGGGTGATTTTTACCACATTTTTCACAAACTAAAAACTACACTTTCTTACCTTAATATTTCTTTGGTTGATTCTTACCCATCTTTGTCCATCTGGATCTCTTCTTCTTGTTGTTTTCAAAGTACAAATGATCATCAATAAACTCTATTTCTACCCACTTTGCACATCAGAAAAGTTTATCATAACTTTTGAATTTATGGGAATACAATACCCTTCAATATATTGGATTCAAACCTAAGTAAAAATGTTTTTCCTTTATATCAAGAAATCGAATAATATTTTGAGAATTCCTTCATAATCATGTGAATTTTTCTTCATACACAGCCACAAAATACTCCACCTTTTCTTTTAATTCAATAATTTTTTCCATTAAAAGTCGAACCAAGATAGGAAAATGTTTTTCATGGAAAATATTTTTAAATTAACCCCATTCCAAGGGATAAATCTCCTCTCTATCATGGATTTTATTGACCATTTACCACCATTGGTTAGCTTCAACTTTAAAATGACAAATGGAAAGGCTAACCTCTTGATTATCTCAACACCCCCGGAATATAAATATCCTTTCAAGGACATTACTCCATCCTTCCTCCACCATTGGGTCAGAATATCCATTGAATGAAGGAGAGTCTTGCCTTAGAAAATATTCCACTATCATCATGTTCTTTTTTTTTGTATCTCCGGTAGTTCTTTTTCATGAATTCCACCACTATTTACAGCATGTATCAACTTATCCATTACTATTACAAAATATTCAGTTCCCATTCCTTCCATTCCCAGTTGACAATCCAGAATGTTGTCATCCTTTTTATGCCATCATACTTTAGATTATTTGTTTCCACTTTGGAAAACCATTCTAAATAAACATATATTAGATAATTCATCATGGTAATCTTTAAATGAAATATAATTTTCGTATAAAAATAATGTTAAAATAATTTATGGTATTCTATGAACATAATTTGAAACCCTAAAGTTATCTAAATCATTCTTTGATACCAACTATAAGGACTTATCCTAAAATATTGCATAATCTAGTAAATTCATTTATAATTCACTTCTTTACATTCCCAAATACATTTTTGGATTAGATTTTTTCAAAGCTACGACATAATTTATACATATCAACTAACAATCAAACAAAGTGGGAACTATAAAAACAATATAATTTATTCATAATACCAAATATTATTATAAAAAACATGAATTTTTTCTTGAAATGTCTTCACAATATTTGTTTTGGCTTCTCATATTTTTTTAACCATTCGTAAACCTTGGGAAAAACATTTTAAAATATGGTATGAGCACAAAAACATCAGTAAAGGAAATAAAACGGAAGAGAGAAACTATTAGAACATAAATACTTATAATCATATGAAATTTATTTAATAAAGACATACTTATCACCCAATAAGTATCATATAGTTATTTTTTTTAAATCTGACATTCCATAAAACCTAGAAAATATAAATAAGACCATAAAGGAATCTTGGGGAATTACTTAATTAAGATTATAACCATAGTGGCTACTATATTAATTTTAACCCTCATGGATACCTTAAAATTTGACCTACATGGCAGCCTTACAATGTACCCTCATGGCTAGGTTACAATGTAAACCTCATGGATACCTTACAATGTAACTCTCGTGACTTTCTTATGGTGTAACCATTGTAGTTACACTTGGAGTAATCATACGGTTGACCACAAACAATAAAATAAACAACACATTGGAGGGAGATATAGTACGTACCCTTAAACATAAACAATTCCCATGAAGTAGAACATAATCAGAAAATAATAATACTTACATAATTTAAATCATTACTTTTAAAAAAAATTATGGAAAATAAAATAGTATTATTTTAAGAAAATACTCTTATATAAAACATATATTTGAAGTGAGAGTTGAAAAAAAGTACGAAATATATGTATACACTATAAATATATATAATATAAAATAAAATAATATAAATTCAATTAAAAAATTATCTTAGAATCACATAATTAATGAATTATAAGGTCAACCTAAATAATAAAAATTTGGTTAACAATTTACTTACCTCGGGTTCATTTTACATCAAACATGTTCAAACATTCTGTATAATGGTTTAAATAGCGTTATTAACATATTACAGAACCAGATTCATATTTATAATTTTTTATATTTTATTTCCTCACATCTTTCCACCAATTTATTAATAATATTTAGTTTTTTTCATTGTTTTATATTCATTTATTTCATTGTTTTCATGGTTGGTTTATTATAGATTTTTTTTAACAAGAGATAAAAAATCTATAATTGATAAAAAATGTTATTAAATAACATAAAAAATATTAAATGGTCTTATATATCATTATGGTTATATTTTATGAGGATTAATCCTTGTATAAAATATTTGTGATGTGTGTTGGTTTATTTTGGTGAATTTCGATCATTACAAACCACTTATATTTAATTAATTATTATTATGTATAAATAATGGCTCTAGAACATAATATAACATATAATATGTATAATAAAATATTATTTGACCATATTAATTTTTTATGTCCATCCTTTAAGGCTATACCTGAAATTGATAATGCATCATCCACGATGTTGGTAAATTGATACATCATAGACGATGTTTTTATTTTTGGAATAAAAGTGGGGGGGAATACATATGATGATGATTTCTTCCAAAAAGAAGATTAAATTAAAATATATATAATATTATTTAGTTTTCATTCTTCTAGGATATGTGGAGGTGTATAATGTATAATAAAAAGAAAAATAATTGGAAATAAAATAAAAAAATTAAATATGATTTTTATCATTTAAATTCTCCTTCTTGAGGACCTCTTTAAGGCCTTTTTTCTTTTGCTGAGACCATTAGGTCATGTATGTTGGGTAGTGGTTTAGTAAGGTATTTGGATAGAAATTAAGTAAGATAAAATGCATCGATCTGTTTTGGGAGGAGGTAGTGAGGGGAGTTATTTATAGTGGAGAGGGGTGTTTTCTCATTATTATATTCATTAGTTTATTAATTTGGCTCATGAATATGAACATTTTGAGAATTATCATAAAATATATTAAAATAAATAAGTATAGTTCTATATTTTTTTCTTAAATCATCCTCAAATCATCTATGACTCAATCAATCCTGTATTTATCTTATATTAGAAATTATTGTATTTCACTATTCACCAATAATTAATGTATTTCAAAAAAATTCTCAAACATCAACATAACCATTTTTTTGTTTTTAGAAATCAAAAATAAACTACACCATTTGAATATAATTTTATAAATATTAGAAATTAATTTTATTATTAAAATCAATATTAATTAAAAAATACCAATTTAAAAACTACAACTAAATTTATAACAACATGAAAATTTATTCAAGGTCTCTTAAAATTATCTTATAATATTAATACAATAATAAACTAAAAAATTATGAATCTGTTTTATGAAAATAAATTTTCTATTTAATAAATAATTTAATTATAAAATTAAAATTAACAATTTATGACTCAAAAAAACCAACACATAATTTATAATTTCCAATAAATATATTTACATGTTCAATGATATCAATATATCATATTTTCAATTATAACATTGATAAATTTTATTTACACATTATTAGGATATTTTACTATTCTATTTGCCATATTAAAATTCATATTACACATGCTACTATTCCTAAGATCAAGTTATTATTCCATCAGTATAAATTCCTTACATTCTCTAAATACCACATGTTTCATTATACATATATAATGGATTTGACTAATAAATTATATAATTAAATGAACTTATTTTATAAGTACCTAGTTAGTTATATTGGTGTGGTGTTCATGCATAACCAGGTCAGTTAGTGTCTTATTGAAACCTAGTTTTGTGGATTTTGGTTGTCCATCCCGATTAATTTCAAAAAAAATATGTGTTCTAAATGTTAAATAGTAAAAATAAACACACACCCATGTTTATTAAAAAATGGTTATTTTATATCCCATTTACAAATATTTCAAAAGATTTTGGGTAAATGGTGTTATGGTAAGTTAACCATGTCTCTAGGAAACACTAATAAATGTACATTTTTAAAAAATAACTATCTTATCAACATAATTTAACCACATTTTTATGAAATGTGAGTAATTATGTTAGCTAAATTTATAAGAAAGGGTAAAATAAATTTTGTTTTAGTGAATAACAAATAAAAAACATAATATGTGGAGTTTCTATTGGGTAGTATATCCCCATTATATCCACTTCTTTTAGATCACTAATTCCGAAGATCTTCATGTGAAAAAACTCAATTCTTATGATATCTCCATCACCAAATGGTTAAATTTTATTTGAGTCCTATGAGAATAATGTGTATAAACCATATAAATTTGTCTTATGAAATGCTATAATGACATTCCCAAGTTCTCATTATAGAGGATATTAAAATAACCATAGAAAGTGATAAATATTTTAAGAAAATTAGCACATATGGCTTAAAAAAGATGATTGTTAAAAGAATAAAAAGATGTTTATATCAATTTGAATACATAGTTTGATAAAAAAATATTTAAAGTGATGTTTATTCTATGAAACCATTAAAAACATATATATCACCACATATACTAACAATTATTCTTAATGATTCTTTCAGTTTGGTTTTCCTTTTGTCATTACAATTTTCCGTTACTCTTTTTTATCTCTCAATGAGCCTATGAAAATATACTATTATATGAAATTGTTCGCCACTTTCTCAACATAAAAATCTATTTATAGACATTGAATAACATTATTGTGGTTGTTAGATCCATTCTTCCTTTCAATTATACTTTTTATAGTTATATGTATTTTTTAATATAAAAATTGAAATATCTTTTGTGTGTCTTGTTCATTAAAAATAAATAATCACATTATCATGATTCAAAAAAATTCTTCTGGAATGATTATTATCATAAAAATTATGTAAATATGGAATCATATTTAATGTTTCAATTTTTATCATATGTTAACATATACAATATTACCTTTATCATCAATATTTACCTTTATGTGAAAAAATTCTTAAAAAATATATTAAACATATATAATTGACCTTTAAAGCCTTAAACCTCTTGTATTCATAAAACATATAACTATTTCTTCAAATAGAGATTAATTTTTTTATAAATGATCTATAACCGGGTCCAAATTTCTATTCAATTCATTTTTTAAATATTTTCAATGTGTGATTTTCATTATCTCAATTAATTAACTAAGAGTTGAAGAAAATTATATGGTGGGGATGGTTATTCATGGAACTTTTTTTGTATGGTATCAAGTCCACATAATTCATGTTTTCTTGGGTTTAAATAATAATAAAATGGTTGATCTAAATTCCCTCACACCTTTCAAATATTACAGGACAATATATTATATTATATTTATATTTATATTTAGGATAGTTATATTTTTTATACCTATTATAATAATTATTATTTTTGGTTTTTTGTAATAATTTTTCTATATATATAAATTTAATGTTTAGTAATGTTTATATATATATCCCATATATGATTGTTTTTTATTTATATAATTTTTTGTTCAATTTATATATATATATATATATGATTGCACATAAAAGACTTTGATAATAAAATTAATATTCATAATTAATTTTGTATAAAAATAAATCTTGATAAATGTACACAGTTATATTTATCTATTTTTAAAATAACTTATATTTTATAAATACCCATATGGACATAAATGTATTTGTCTTTTAAAATAAATTTATATTATGAAATATTTTAATATAATTATATACATACTTTCATATATCAACATAAATATAACTACATATATACATATATATATATATATATTCCTAAAAATAAATATAATTTTACATAAAACATAACTTTTATAGTGTAAATATTACCATATGATTTTTTCACTATAAATTATCCATATAAAAAAATTATTATATATACAAATTTTATTAAGAAATAAATAAAACATATAATTTTCATAATACTTAAAAATGTTATTTTTTAAAAAATATTATTATAATGTACATATATATTTATATGTAAATATGAAAATAATTGAATTAATAAGAATTTATGTACTAATTATAATATCTAAATTTATACATTTATGTGTGTACATATATACATCTTATATATATAGATGTTCGTATGTGTGTGTATACTTATATTAAAACTACTATATTTTTTACTTTTTGTGTGACGGAGATTCCAATGATTTTCATTTGACAGTCGCTATTGATTGTATTAGAGACCGTTAAATGGTGGTTGCTCCATTTTCCCCCAAATTTGAACACCCGCATCAAGTGCCACCCCTCCCCCCAAATCCCCCACTCCCCCTCTCTAACAACATCAACCCCCCTCTCATGTGGTTGAACCCCCCCCCCCCCCCTCGCACCATCCTCAAGCCCCCAATCCCACATCATCAAATACCCCCTCCAGATTCATTGATCCCCCTCCCTCAAGCCCCTTCTAGTACCCCCATTTGGTCAACCCCTACTTCTTCGACCCTATCACTTATGTTTCATTAATATTACCCAAACCCTACATACCATTTTTTTCAAGATTCCTCATTCATTCTCTCTGCCATCATCAAGCTTCCTTACACCCTCCCAAATGAAAGCACTCATTTCAATCCTCCATGCATTCCAATTCATCTACCAAATATAATACATCTACAAATATTATCAAAATGTACTTATATATGTATATGTTAATTTTTAAATAATTAAATTAATAAGAATTTATGTACTTATTTTAATATCTATATATATACATGTATGTGTGTACAAATATAAATATTTTATATATAGATGTTCTTATGTGTGTGTATACTTATATTAACACTACAATATTTTTAACTTTTTTCATGATGGGGATTCCTATTATTTCCATTTGACAGTTGCTATTGATAGTATTAGAGACCGTTAAATGGTGGTTGCTCCATATTCCCTGAATTTCCAACACTCGAATCAAGTGACACCCCTCCCCCCAAATCCCCCACTCCCCCTCTCTCACAACATCAACCCCCCCCCCCACACACACACCATCATCGAGCCCCTTATCCCACATCGTCAAACGCCCCCTCCAAGTTAATTGAACCTCCTCCATCAAGCCCCTTATAGTGCCCCCATTTGGTCAACCCCAACTTCATCAACCCTATCCCTTATGTTTCATTAATATTACCCAAACCCGACATACCATTTTTTTCAATCTTCCTCATTCATTCTCTCTTCCATCGTCAAGCTTCCTTACACCCTCCCAAAAGAAAGCACTCATGTCAATCCTCCCTACGTTCCTCTCCCCTCACAAATCCAATCTATTCCCATGATTCTCTACCACAGTCACTATAAGGCCCTATCCTTAAACCACACTTAATCTTTAGTTATTATAGGATTACACATTGAGGATCTTTTCAGGTTTAGAGTTTTAGAAAATTAGATCATGAAACTTGCCTTACATTCCACATTTAAACAAAGTGGTTACATAAAAGATAGTATTAATTCTTCCAATCAATGGAAACATATTTAAAATAAAACATGGATTCTTTCTTGACAAATCCTTGACACTATCATCACATCATGCACCTTTCCCTTGACCTGTGAAAAAAATTTCAAAAACATTGGATGAGCATAAAAAGCTCAGTAAGGGTTATAAAAATATGGAAAGGAAATATTAGTTCATATATACATAAGAATGAAATCATAATTTACCCATAAAACATAGGCACTTTAACATACCTCATCAAATAATGAATAAATCATAGAAATCATAAGACATAAAAGGTAACTTTAGGCATTCATAACATTTTTACGTAAGGAGTAACCCTCTTGGTTACGTTTGGAATACCCACCACAGTATATTCCCTAAATATCTTCGGAGAAACCTTAACATTTCACTCCTTCACGTTACCCAATTCATTGGAGAGCTATATCGGGCTCACCCGCCCTTAGTTTATCACGGAACCACCTGCCTTCATAACAATGCCCAAGAACCATAACATAATCTTATTACATAAAACATGCATAAAGGAAACATAACATTTCCACATTTAAATAACAAGATATCAATACAACACATTGATATAAATACATTATGAAAACCATTTTCAATACCAAAATAAAATAAAAGTAAAACATGGTATTTATTTTTCTTTTAAAAAAAGGGTATGGCTTATAGAGGAAGCTGAAACTCAAATAATGGTCACGGCGGTGGAGAAGTCGTTGTCGCCACATACGTATGACAAAAACATTCCCTTTTGTCATTTAGTAAAATGCTTCGTATAAAAAGATTCTTTTTGGATAAATGTAAAAGTCAAAGCGGTTTATACACCGTATAAAAGAAAGTTGTGTATGAAACAAAATACACCTCAATGAAAGGAGATTGAGACGAAGTCCCATACAAAGACGGTATCCTTGGATTAAGGATAAATCAGTTACATAACAATGTGTGACAAACAAATACACAAAATATAAGTGGGTATTAAGTGTAAAAAAATCAGAGGACATTCACACATAATCATAGAAAGACATATTCAAGGTGTACAAGTTTAACCCAAAGAATCAAAATTGGGTTAAGAAGTTCCCTTTCAAAAATTCGACAGCCTAACGATGTCACTTCAAAATTCAGAAAAAGAGTTGATGAGAGATAAAAAGGGTATCTCATCACTTGGAAATAAAATTTAAATCAATAAGGATATAGAATAAAATATCCCAAAATAATATTATATGAATGAAAATATATAACAAAATAAGTCTTTTAAAAAGAGAAGGGTGAAAGGTTCCCTTACCGACATGGGTATCTTTCGAAACATACGCCCCGTGAAAGAAGAACAATACAAAATTAATGTAAATACTCATAAATGAAATAATATTACACAATTAGTAAAATAATGTTCAGTACATACACCACTCAATGGAAATTGTGGAAAATGTAGCATAAATCTCACGGTAATAAAAGTGAGATGAAAAATCCCTTACGAAAACTCGGCAGCCTAACGGCACCACTTAAAACTTTAAAAAAGGGATTGATGAGATCAAATAGGGTATCTCATCACATTAAAATAAAATGTACATCAAGAGTAATATAAAAGAACATCCCCCATCATAACAAAGAGGAGCTTAAAAGAAGTGACATAAGGAGAGTACTTAAAGAGAAAGAGAGAGGTTAGATCTCTTACGAAAATTCGGCAGCCTAACGGCGGCACTCAAAACGTCCAAAATTGATTAATGAGAGAGAATAGGGTCTCTCATCATATGAACTTAAAATTACAGTAAGATTAATATAAAAGAACATCCCAATTACAAGAAAGATGAGCTTAGAAGGAATGACATAAAAGAGTGTACTTAAAAAGAAAGAGAGGAGTAGGATCCCTTACCTCAAGTCCAACTTGTCTTGTTCGTTTCTTTATATTCCTGAATAATAAACTTTGGTCAATTAGTAATTTCCTAAGTACCTCCTTTAGAGATTATTATTCAGTTCATATCACATATTATAATGTTATAATTATTGTTTAATAATGTCAGTTCATATCAGACGTATTTGTCGATGTTTGGTACATGTGTCAAAAATGAACTTGTTTGAAAAAATATTGCCCATTAGTTATAAGTAAAAAATTTCCAGAATATTATTAATGATTAAAATATCATATATATCCAGTAAATATTCATTTTATACTATTCCATATCATTTGGAGATAAAAAACGAAAAGCAGCGTTCATGGAGACGGTAGGTCGTACGTACGCATGAACGCTACTTTCATTTTTTTGTCATATTAATGGAATTAAAACAAAATGATACATAATAGTATTTTAATTCTAGTATGGTATCATATATAATATCTTTAAATATATCCTTTATACGTAACACATATGGTATTAACGAATCAAATCACTTTGAGGGGCGGTAGTCCACACTGCTTTAAATGAAGATATCACGTTTACCCTTAATGGAAACCATAAAGGTACACCATAAATGAAAAATACAAAATCTTAAGTAAAAAAATAAACATATTGGATATCATATATAAATACAGTGTCATCTTAATGTCCACCTTTGAATCTGTTAGAAGAATGTTGAACGATCATTGTTTCGGGAGGCAGAAATTCGCCATCCACGGAAACAGTATGTTCTTTAACCATTAGATGTAGGTGTGTGTAAGTGTAGCTTGAATCCTTATTATAAAAACATCCTAGTATATTGAAGATACTGTATTAATTACAAAATAAATGAATAAAAAGAGTTTTAGGGGGTTGGAGAAGCAAAATAAAACAAAACGACACAAGTGAAGACATTACCTGAAAATCGGGTAACTCCATTCGGTTCGAGTTCAAAGGATTTGTTGGGAAGACTTCTACCAAAATTGAGGCTTCAAAGAGTAATATAGGGATGTGGAGAGACAAAATGGGCAGGGTTTGGCCGAGCCAAAGGCTTTGGGATTGTGGGTAAGGAGGTAGAGGTGGGGGCCTTTTATAAGAGGAGAGGAGGGGCACTCTTGTAAAGTTACAAAATGTTACTTTATTTTCAAAAGAGTTTCGGATTTTAAAGGTCCCACATTGATGTATTTCTAGGATAATGTTATAAGGGTTCTAAATCCACTCATCCAATAGGTTTTGGACATGTGTAGGTCTTATATATTACATTATCTTTCCATTTTATTTAAATCGTTAAATAATGAGGTCATCACTGCATCATCATGATGTCAAAAAAAAATAATTTATTTAATGTTTAAAAATTATAAAAAAAACTACTATGATGTAGGTAATATTGTTATCTTTCCAATGAATATTTATCGTCAAAAATATGACTTCTATAACCCCTTGTAAAAATTCTTTTAGTAAAACACATCATGTTTGTGTAATTTTTACATTAACATTAAATAAAAAAAATTATGTCATTTTACAACCAAAGTGGCTCCATGGGGTCCCCAAGTTGACCCATTTATTTTCTTGGTCGGCCATGATACATTCAATGAGGGTAGGACATGTGTCTAGGTCATTTCATTTTATTAAAACATTATTCTTACCATACACTACACTAATTACCTCTAATCGCGATTAAAAACTTAATAAGTTACTATTCACCAAAAAATTATTTTTATCCCATTGAACCACATTTTACTTCTTAATGACAACCATATATGTCAGAATTTTGAAATTAAAAACACAAATATGGAAAATTTTTATTTAAACGGAAAAATCAATTTTTATTAGTACCACTTAGTGGTTTCACTATTCATCAAAAATTGAAGTTTTTCAGAAAAAACCCAAAAATTAACCCTAAGCTATATTTGATATTCCGAATTCAAAAATGAAGACTATTGTAAAAAATTCAAAACATATAAGTCACATTAATTAATATAATAATTAATTCCCGCTGTTAGAGCAAATAGCTTGTTTTTATGAAACAATAAGTATCAAAAGATTGACACTAGTTTAAGTCTGATTTCAAAGTGAAATTAATTCCAGCGACCACTATTGGATTTAATGGTAAAAATATATTATAATTTCCCTTTAAA
Source organism: Viscum album (assembly GCA_963277665.1). Lineage (NCBI taxonomy): Eukaryota > Viridiplantae > Streptophyta > Magnoliopsida > Santalales > Viscaceae > Viscum > Viscum album. Next base: position 46,122,903 of record OY728153.1, read on the forward strand.
ACCAATTCAAAAGATAATATAATCATATAAATAAATTATATTAAAATGAGGTTTTTAATTAAAATACAACATTTTACACTATTCATTAAAAAATGAACTTTATCAGAAAGATACCAAAAATTTACACAAAGTAAATTTTGATGTCCCAATTCTTAAAAAGAGTTTTATTTGGTCCAATAGAATGTATAAGAGTTAACAAAACTATATTTAATGACAGTTCTCCATCAAAAGGTGATAAGTGAACCTTTAGTGAAAACTAGGGCATATATGCCTAAAATTGAATTCTTTCTGTATTTTAAGCCTTTATCTTTTATTGGATAAATGTAAAAACATTTAAAAACATATATAATCATATTTTATTTATTTCTATCCATTCCCGCAAATACAATGGATACATGTTAACTACCATTTAAAATAATATTATTTTATTATTAGAGTGCAACATAAGATTCCCAAGAAACTCGTTGTTGCATGTTGGGTACGCCATCGAGCATAGCATCCCCTTTAAAGTCATATTAATATTTTATTCACAAATATGGATAAATATGAAAATTTCATATTCTTTATTTACCTAGGGTGTTACATCCTTCTCCCCTTTTGGTAATTGCGTCTTCGCAATTTTTAAAATTGAGCTTGGAAACATCCTTGAAAGTCGCACATCAGAACAAGAGTCTGTAAAACAATCACTTTAAAATAATGGAATATAAGTAAGGATGTCACTCGAGTTAACCCATACTAGGATTCCATGTAAAAAAACATGGACATGGAAGAAAAAGAAAAGGGTCATGTTCTTGAGGGAGAGTGATAGTAAACATTTCTAGGAGAAAGTTGACCATAAGAAAATCACAAACTTGTGATGGGTTAAACGGTATTCAATTCCCCAGTAGGAAAAGTTAATAGACAACATTTTTTTTAAGTTAATTTTTATTGAGGAATTTATTCATAAGGAAACATAATCACTTATCATATTGAGTTTCATCTTTTACTATATTCCTTAATCAAACTCATATTTTTTCCAAAAGACAAGTATTTTGGGAGACTTGTTCGCATTAAGAGTACTATAATAAACTTCTAGAGAATCACCTAATCCACCAAAGAGAAATATATACTTCCCATGTCTTTAGGCTTTAACCAAAACCAAAACCAAAAAGTTTAGTACAAGGTCAGATAATCCAGAAAAGGATAACCCTTTAAAAAGAAAATCTATGCTTAATCTCCAAAATTAGTCCAACAAAACCCAAAGTTCAACGAGGACCATCCGATAAACAATTTGTCCATAAAACTCTTCAAATTAAACCAATCTAAGATTGAAACCCAAATATTTGAAGGATTTAGTCACATATTCTTCCAAGTTAAATTGTAACATTTATCTCCAAACAACATCAGTTTCTCCTAAAGTCTTGTATTGAAAAGTAATTAACCTAATCACATATCCTCCATGAGAGGTTAATAATTTTCATAAATAACCCAAAATCAACTTACTCTTAATTCATAAAATCATATAACTAAAAATAATCAATCAAACTAACCAGGGACTTCATGTAGTCCAGTGGTAGGCGATAAATACCAGTCGCACTTTGGTTGTGGGTTCGATTCCCACAGCTTTGTCTGACGCGACGGGTAGTCACACGTTCTGCGTGTTGTCCTTTTTCCAAAACTATATAATTCTAAAATCATTCCCCCAAAAGGGTTAAAATCATCAAAAATAACCATAACATAATTTTACCTCAATTTTACCTCATGCCTTTCACTTCAATCATACCATATAGTAACCCATAATTACCTCAAAAGTAAGGATCATATAAACCCAAATTATTCTTTATAACTATGTCCACAAAAGAAAAGATAACTATTCCTTGAATAAAATTTGCATATATTGAACATCAGGGTTACACATAATATAAAAAGTCTTCTAATGTAACCCCATCATCAAAAGAGACTTAATACTCTTAAGAATTTCACCATAACTCTTGAAGACCTTATATGTTGACATCTTACTCATTCAACATTTTCCATGATCCATTAACCATTCCTTTCCAACTTATTCCGAAATACCTCTTTCCTACAAATAAAATCATGAATCATATCCTAAGATTCCAAAATAGGAAAAAAAATAGCCATGAAGTAATACATACCTTTGATTGGTCATTTTCAGTTTCTTCATCCTCAATCGGAATGGAATTAGGTATTGGTAAACGAAGATTTGTACGCTCTTGGTGATCCCATTCACGAAACTTCTTCATAGGACATGTGTTTTCATAATGACCATGCACACCACATTCAAAACATTCAATTGATCCCTCAGAAAGAACTTCTTTCACTTTCCTCGAGTCAACTGGATACTTCCTTTTTCCATGGCAGGTTCTTGCTTTATGACCTTCATTTCCACATCTATAGCATATTTCTGTCCCTTTGAAACATTTTCCTAGGTGTTTCTTTCCACGTCTTTGACACATACGTTTTTTAACACACTTACCTTTATGATTATTACCTGTACTTCCGTAGGGATTTGTTTCTCGCATATATGATTCCTTAGAGAAATCACCATGGTTTAGATGGTCAATCATGACTCCAGATAGTTGGTTGAGGATAATACCAAGAGTTCTCATTGCAGATCCCATATCATTCAGTTGCTTGCTCAAAAAACTGTCACAGTTTCCTTCACATCCACTATTACTTTGGTGACTGCTAGATCCATCCATTTACTAAAACCAAAAAGGTCAGTGTGAGTATATCAAAAAAAAACCATCATGTACTAATGAGGAAGATAAACACTAAGATATACTTACTCATTAACTTTATCTAAAACTAGGACTCTTTCTGAAATCCTAACCATTATGGTAATACCACTTATTCTTAAATAATACCCTAACCGCTAAAGTTATCTAAACCGACCTTTGATACCAACTATAAGGCCCCAGCCTTAAACCTTACTTAATATTGAGTTATTACAAGATTACACATTGAGGATCTTTTCAGGTTTAGAGTTTTAGAGAATTAGATCATGAAACTTGCATTACATTCCACATTTAAACAAAGTGGTTACATAAAAGATAGTATTCATTCTTCCCATCAACGGAAACATATTTAACATAAAACATGGATTATTTCTTGACACATCCTTGACACTATCATCACATCATGTACCTTTCCCTTAACCTGTGAAAAACATTTCAAAAACATGGGATGAGCATAAAAAGCTCAGTAACGGTTATAAAAATATGGAAAGGAAACATGAGTTCATATATACATAAGAATGAAATCATAATTTACCCATAAAACATAGGCACTTTATCATACCTCATCAAATCATGAATAAATCATTGAAATCATAAGATATAAAAGGTAACTTGAGGCATTCATAAAATTCTTACGCAGGGAGTAACCCTCTTGGTTACGTTTGGAATACCCACCATAGTATATTCCCTAAATCTATTCGGAGAACCCTTAACGTTTCACTCCTTTGTGTTACCCAATGCATTTGAGGGCTATATCGGGCTCACCCGCCCTTAGTTTATCACAGAACCACCAGCCTTCATAACAATGCCCAAGATCCATAACATAATCATATCACATAAAACATGCATAAAGGAAACATAACATTTCCACCTTTCAATAACAAGATATCAACACAACACATTGATATAAATACATTATGAAAACCATTTTCAATACCAAAATAAAATAAAACTAAAACATGGTATTTATTTTTCTTTTAAAAATAAGGTATGGCTGTAGAGGAAGCCGAAACTCAAATAATGGTCACGGCAGCGGAGAAGTCGTTGTCGCCGCATACGTATGAAAAAAACATTCCATTTTTTCATTTAGTAAAACGCTTCTTATAAAAAGATTCATTTTGGATAAGCGTAAAATTCAAAGGGGTTTATACACCTTATAAAAGAAAGTTGTGTATAAAACAAAATATGCCTCAATGAAAGGAGATTGAGATGAAGTCCCATACAAAGGCGGTATCCTTGGATTAAGGATAAATCAGTTACATAACTATGTGTGACAAAAGAATACATGAAATATAAGTGGGTATTAAGTGTAAAACAATTATAGGACATTCAAACATAATCATAGATTGACATATTCAAGGTGTAAAAGTTTATCCCAAAGAATCGAAATTGGGTTAAGAAGTTCCCTTGCAAAAATTCGACAGCCTAACGGCGTCACTTCAAAATTCAGAAAAAGAGTTGATGAGAGATAAAAAGGGTATCTCATCACTTGGAAATAAAATTTAAATCAATAAGGATATAGAATAAAATATACAAAAATAATATTATGTGAATTAAAAGACATAACAAAATAAGTCTTTTAAAAAGAGGAGGGTGAAAGGTTCCCTTACCGACATGGGTATCTTTCGAAACATACACCCCGTGAAAGAAGGACAATACAAAATTGATGTAAATACTCATAAATGAAAGAATATTACACAATGAGTACAATAATGGTCCGTACATACACCACTCAATGGAAATTGTGGCAAATGTATCATAAATCTCACGGGAATAAAAGTGAGATGAAAAATCCCTTACGAAAACTCGGCAGCCTAACGATGCCACTTAAAACTTCCAAAAATGGATTGATGAGACCAAATAGGGTATATCATCTCATTAAAATAAAATGTACAGAAAGAGGAATATAAAAGAACATCCCCCATCATAACAAAGAAGAGCTTAAAAGAAGTGACATAAGGAGAGTACTTAAAGAGAAAGAGAGAGGTTAGATCTCTTACGAAAATTCTGCAGCCTAACGGCGCCGCACAAAACATCCAAAATGGATTGACGAGAGAGAATAGGGTATCTCATCATATGAACATAAAAATTACATCAATAGTAATATAAAATAACATCACAATAACAAGAAATACTAGCTTAGAAGTAATGACATAAAAGAGTGTACTTAAAAAGAAAGAGAGGAGTAGGATCCCTTACCTCAAGTCCAACTTGTATTGTTTGTTTCTTTATATTCCTGAATAATAAACTTTGGTCAATTGATAATTTCCTAATTAACTCCTTTAGATATTATTATTCAGTTAATATCACATATTATAATGTTATAATAATTGTTTAATAATGTTAGTTAATATCAGACGTTTTTGTCGATGTTTGGTACATGAGTCAAAAATGAACTTGTTTGAAAAAAGATTTCCCATGTAGTTATAAGTAAATAATTTCCAAGAATATTATTAATGATTAAAATATCATATATATCCATTAAATATTCATTTTATACTATTCCATATCATTTGGAGATAAAAAACGAAAAGCACTGTTCATGGAGACGGTAGGCCGTACGTACGCATGAACGCTACTTTCATTTTTTTGTCATATTAATGGAATTGAAACAAAATGATACATAATAGTATTTTAATTCCAGTATGGTATCATATATAATATCTTTAAATATATCCTTTATACGTACCATATATGGTATTAACGAATCAAATCACTTTGAGGGGGCGGTAGTCCGCACTTCCTTAAATGAAGATATCGTGTTTACCCATAATGGAAACCATAAAGGTACACCATAAATGAAAAATACAGAAGCTTAAGTAAAATATAAACATATTAGATATCATATATAAATATAGTGTCATCTTAATGGCCACCTTTGAAGGTGTTAGAATAATGTTGAACAATCATCGTTTCGAGAGGCAGAAATTCGCCATACACGGAAACAGTATGTTCTTTAACCATTAGATGTAGGTGTGTGTAAGTGTAGCTTTAATACATATTATAAAAACATCCTAGTATATTGAAGATACTGTATTTGTTACAAAATAAATGAATAAAAATAGTTTTAGGGGGTTGGAGAAGCAAAATAAAACAAAAGGACACAAGTGAAGACATTACCTTAAAATCAGGTAACTCCCTTTGGTTTGATTTCAAATGATTCCTTGGGAAGACTTCTGCCCAATGTGAGGCTTCAGGAGTAATAGAGGGAAGTGGAGAGACAAAATGGGCCAGGGTTGGCCGAGCCAAAGGCTTTGGTAGTTTGGGTAAGGAGGTAGAGGTGGGGGCCTTTTATAAGAGGAGAGGAGGGGCACTCTTGTAAAGTTACCATATGTTACTTTATTTTCAAAATAGTTTCGGATTTTAAAGGTCCAAAATTGATTTATTTCTAGGATAAGGTGATAAGGGTTCTAAATCCACTCATCCAATAGGTTTTGGACAGGTTTAGGTCTTATATATTACATTATCTTTCCATTTTATTTAAATCGTTATATAATAAGGTCATCACTGCATCATCATGATGTCATAAATAATTTAATCTATTTAATGTATAAAAATTATAAAAAAATACTATGATGTAGGAAATATTTTTAGCTTTCCAATTACTATTTATAGTCAAAATTATGACTTGTATAACTCCATTTAAAAATTGTATTAGTGAAACATCTAATGCGTGTGTCATTTTTATTTTAACATTAAATAAAAAGATATTTATGTCATTTTCCAACCAAAGTGGATCCATGGGGTCCCAAAGTTGACCCATGGATTTTCTTGGTCTTCCATGACACATCCAATGAGGGTAGGACATGTGTCTTAGTCATTTCATTTTATTAAATCATTATTTTTACCATAAACTACACTAATTACCTCTAATCGCGATTAAAAACTTAATAAGTTACTATTCACCAAAAAATTATTTTTATCCCATTGAACCATATTTTACTTCTTAATGACAACCATGTATGTCGGATTTTTGAAATTAAAAACACTTATATGGAAAATTTTCATTTAAACAGAAAAATCAGTTTTTATTACTACCACTCAGTGGTTTCACAATTCATCAAAAATTGAAGTTTTTCAGAAAAAAACCAAAAATTCACCCTAAGATATATTTGATATTCCTAATTCAAAAATTAAGTCTATTTAAAAAAATTAAAAACATAGAAGTCACATTAATTAATTTAATAATTAATTCCCACTGTCAGAGCAAATAGCGTGTTTTTTTGAAACAATAAGTATCAAAAGATTGACACTAGTTTAAGTCTGATTTTAAAGTGAAATTAATTCCAACGACCAATATTGGATTTAATGGTAAAAATATATTCTAATATCACTTTAAAACAAATTCAAAATATAATATAATCACATAAACAAATTATATTAAAGAGAGGTTTTGAATTAAAATACAACATTTTACACTATTCATTAAAAAATGAACTTTATCGGAAAGATACCAAAAATTTACACAAAGTAAATTTTGATGTCCCATTTCATAAGAAGAGTTTTATTTGGTCCAATAGAATTTATAAGAGTGAACAAAACTATATTTAATGACGGTTCTCCATCAAAAGGCGATAAGTGAACCTTTAGTGAAAACTAGGGCATATACGCCTAAAATCGAATTCTTTCCGTATTTTAAGCCTTTATCTTTTATTGGATAAATGTAAAAACATTTAAAAACATATATAATCATATTTTAGTTATTTGTATCCATTCCCGCCAATACAACAGCTACATGTTAACTACCATTTAAAATAATATTATTTTATTATTAGAGTGCAACGTAAGATTTCCAAGAAACTCGTTGTTGCGTGTTGGGTACGCCATCGAGCATAACATCCCCTTTAAAGTCATATTAATATTTTATTCAAAAATATGGCTAAATATGAAAATGTGATATTCTTTATTTACCTGGGGTGTTATAGTCACATCCTCTCTTCCACAAACGCTCACTCATAAATTTTTTGGATGAATTTTAAATAAATTTTTGGTATAAACATAATCCCTTCTTGATTTTGTGTTTATATTAATAAATCTATAAATTTGGGGAATTTTTGGTTTTGTAATATGATAATTACGGTTTCTAAAGTATTGAAAGTAATTATTGTGACTCATATTTGTTTTAGAAATTAAATATATGAGTAGTTATAAATTCAACTCAAAATTTTGAAATTGATATATGTGGTGGTTTATAGTTTTGAATTTTTAGGGTTTGAATGGATTTTTATTTATTCTATTTTCAAAAAATTAATTATTTTGAAATGTTGGATTTTTAATCTTTTTATTATTATTATAATTTGGTATTATATTTATCCATATAAAATTTATGTCGATTCAAAATAATTTTAAAATATTTACAAAAATTATTTTCGAATTTTAGATCTACTATATTTGGTAGTTGAATATATGTTATGATAGATGAAATGTTTGACTGGTTTTGAAAGCAGATATTTTTAACCAATTCAGGAACATAGTTGGTGTGACACATAGTATGTGGCCATCGGTGTTGGTTTCATTCAGTATTCCATCGTGGTTAGGTATAAAGAAACAATTTTTGCAACTTTCAACTATTATTTATAGACCAAGAGGACACGGTGATAAAACTGATGTTTGTATGAAACCATTAGTTGATGAGATATAATAATTTGGGGTGGATGGTGTAATGAATTTTGATTCAGCCAAAAATTAAATAGTTAAACACTAAGAGTATTTGTAATGGGAAATTCATGACTTCCCAACATATGATAACGTATCAAGTTAGAGTAAAAAAGGATAATATTCCTACCCTTTTTTTAATAAATATAATATATCTATATCCCTTAATCGCTATAGAAATTGGGCATACCTTTGTGAAAAAAAAATTCTTCCCTGACTTCATGTTTTTAAAAAATATAGTTTTTATATCAATAGAAACAAATAGAATATCCCAACACCACTGTATGTTCAAATTCTATTCCAACTTGACCAATTAAACATTCACATGATTTATGATTTTTTGGATTTTTTGGATCTAACATCTTCATCCACTCATACTACAGCTAAACAGTGCATAAATAATTGGAAGAATTTGATTATTTTATTCAAATTTCCTAATTCGAGACATAATACTTTATGCATAATTTGGATGGGGTGTACATTGAAAAACAATGTTTCTGATGATATATTACACACTATTTTATGTGTCAAGGGGAAATCAAAGGATAGTGTTAATGTTCAGTGTGATTTGAAAGAAATTGTATTGAGAAAATGTTTACATTTATATATTGAAGACGGTAATATGATATACATGACTTTTACATAGAAAACAATGAGTAAAAAATATAATTTAATATTTATATTAGTTTTCAATATTGTAAATATGAATAATACATTTTAAATAACATGTTCACTCATGTCAATGTGGTCTGTACAAAATTATTGGTGTTTAAATGTTAAAATATTTATATTTTTCTTCAAAAGTTAATCCTAACTATAATTCATAACTACTTTCCCAATCATTTATTTGATCCATTGATTAACGATTCAAAAAAATTTAGACACATTTAATCAAGGAATCATTACCTGAGTGATTTGAAAATGATAAACGATAATATTTCTCTTACATCAGTCCATATAAAAAAACTATTTAAGACCCATTTTTGTTATCATGGTTCAATTTACCATAAACTAATCTTTTGGATTAATTTTTCGCAGTCTCATTTAATTTAGGAAGATGTATCTTATACAAAGATACATAAATACATTGAAATAGTATTTGATGAATAAATCTCATTCAGAAGATTATATTTTAAGGGATATTTATTGGATTATTTCTCCAATTTTTATGATTAATATATTGATGAGATTGAAATAATGTTATCCAAACCCTCATATATTGATGAAGGTGAAACTAGAGAAGTGACAATGTTTCATATGGACATTGATGTGGGAGTTCAATATTATTGATACAGGTTTTTTAACACTACATAAGATATGTGATTGATACCGTAAATTTCATATTTTATCTATTATGTCATTTGTTTCTATATTTAATCAATTCCTTATCTTTTATTCTATTTTAATTTAGGTTATATATCACAGTGTTGAAATGGGAAAGGCCCTACATGACTGGCCATCATATTTAACAACTTCATTTCAATACATTATATAATTTTTTTAAAGATCACATACATATGTATAAATTTTCTTAATATATATATAATGTAACTGAGGTTTACTTTCATATCCCTATGTCTATTTACTTATGTGAAACATATAGATTTACAAGATTCATGAATCATGTTATCATACAGTGACCGAAGAACTCAACTAACTAGATGGTGGTCCACTTGTTATAGATTGTAACTTTATGTCATTGGATTATAGTATATTTTAATTACATAATAATGATATTGACATGAACTAAGAAATTAATAATAGTGGTTTTTTTTATCTGTTGATGTAGGTTATTTTTATAGATTATTTAGTGATATTATTGATGTTATTTATAGTCGCAGATTAAATCATATAATGTTGTAGTGTGATTGGGTCAATCTTGTTCATGGAATGAAAGATAACCATCAATAATTTACATTGGTAAAATTTACCAATACTGTATATAAATATTAATTATTAATAAATAATCATTTTATACTATCATCAAAGGGAGAGTATGTTTAATTTTTTAGTGCTGATGCAAACTGGAAAATTATGGAGAAAATGACTACAAGAGTGGGTTTTTATTAAACAAGAAGAACTAAATATTACATAATTTCCTAGTCAAACACTAGTAGAAACCAATATAGATATATGATAAGAATATATACAATATGATAGGGAAACAATTAAAGGTTATGCGATACATTTAAATGATGGATTAGATAAATCCTATAATATGTTTCCTAGATACATCTAGAAAAACATAATATTTATAAAAAATGTTGAATTATATGTTTAAATATTACAGGTTATAATGATTTTTTTGAATATAGGTATGTCACAGGAACATTAGATTGGTTCACCTGAAATTGTTTGTATGTGTGTTTTCATTTTTATATATATTTATTTTAATTGATTTTCAGTATGTTCCCATGTCTATTTTCAAATTGTAATTAAAAATCAATCATTGATTACTAAATTGTGAAATTATGTCTAGTAGTGTAGGTTATGTCTTCCAGTTGTCACATAGATCATAGTAGAGGGTTTTGATCCAATTACATTGGATCCAAGCTATATGTGTTCCTCCATGACAGCATTATTGTTTAAATTTTAAAGGAATTATTCTTATTATTATTGCTTCAACCAATATTTTTTTCTCCAAAAAGATAATATGATATTACAACCAAATGATTTTTGCATATTATGAATCACCAAATTTCAAACTTTATGGAATCATTTGATGGTAAGGATGAATAGATATCATTGGACACCATTTTTGGGTGCGTCAAACATTGTGCAATGAGTCTCTGTAGGTGTTTTTCTGGTGTAGTGGATGGATATGGTTGCATCATTATAACAAACCAAGATTTCACTATATATTACCCTTAAATAAAAATTTTGAAATCTTGTTTAACATGTAAAACCAATCAAAATAAAAACAATGATATAATAAAATAAAAGTTGATAATTATAATATATTCAATAAATTAACGTGTATAAAAGAAAGTAATCATATTACAAAATTTAGAAATGAAATAAATGGAGTCGTGTGACTTAAGTATCATTTATGATACCCATTTATCCAATATTGGGAAGGAAGTAGATCCTATAGATTTTTCTCTAGAAAAATCCCAAGCACAACTAGAAAAATTATGGTAAGAAAAAAAAACATATATGAGGGAAATTCATGCTTTTACAAATTTTTACGAGATCTGTTCTAGAAAAATCACCACCCTCAACTTAATTTCTTATTATCAGATAGAGATCATAATGGTTTATGTATTTATAAATTAGAATTATATCTTTATTTATTAAAATATATATATGTATTGATATATGATAGTTTTCTTTTAATTTTAATAATTTCATTTTTGATCAATTTATATTATGCTTATAAAATGTATTTTCTAAAAATTGATGTTTCATTTAATGTAAATAAGTTTATCATGATTCAATAATAAAATTATATATATTTTATTAACAATAATATAACAATATATTAGTTATTTATTTCTAAGAAAACAATTGTTAATATAACAAAGTATTTTTCTGATAAAATATTTGTTTTCTATATTTCTTATTTTTAATTAAAAAAACTATAAATTTTAGAATATTATTTTAAAAAAATTATATTTTATTTTATTATCATAATATTTTTTTTGGTATTTTTTTAGGTGAATAATTAAAATACCAGTTTTAATAAATAACATGACTTTTATGAAATTATTAGTATATATATATGATATAGAAATTGTTGAAAACTTTTTCCGGAAAAAAAATATATTTTTTATAAATTTAATTATCTTTTTTAAATATTATTTTTATTGTAAAAAACTTATATTTGATAATTTAAAACATATGTTATTTTTCCTCAGAAATTAATTTAATACATGTATTGTTTTAAAATTAATTTTTTTCACATATAGAAATTTAATAAAACAAAATTAATTTGAAATTTTAAATCATTAAGTATAAATTATTTAACAAGTTCCATGTTATATTTTTCATAATGATAAGTTACCTTATGTAAAAACTAGTTACCACAGTAAAAGCTAAAATGGTAAAAATAAATAAAATAATAGTAAAAGAACCCAAAAATGATTAAAAAATATGGGAATGTTTGTTTTATGTTTTTATTTACCTAATAACTTTAAATATTGAGTATTTATCAATTTTCAATCCCTTTTAATTGACATTGTCTTCCCATTAAGTAAATGTTTTGGGTACATATAAAAATATCACACCCTTTCACATATAAAAGGGAATCTCATCTCCTCACTTCCACTTGCACCACAACAGAACTATTTTTCACCAAACCATGTCTAATAATTTCCTATATATTCTATGAAACCTATAATACATTATGGTATTTTAAAAATACCATCCCTCAAATGCTTATCCCATTTTACAAAAGATATAATCCAAGAAGTGGGGTAGAAATTTATAACCTATATTATATTTTTCGATTTTTTATGTGCACTTATTATTCCAAAAAAAATATTTTATCATATTAAAATTATCAGATAAGTATAATTATTATACTTTTATTTTATTTCAATGATGGGTTAAAAATTAACCACCCTCCACTATTACATTGATAACAACGAATATGTTAAGAGTGTGTTGTGTGGAATACCTCCTCTACGACGCAACATGTTTTTCCCTTAACAAAAATTAACAGATGGTACTAATTTAGAATTTAATATTTAATTATGTAATTTATATGATTTTTACAATTCTCAAACAATAAACCTTATTAATCCTTAATATTCTATGGAAATAAAATCATCATCTCTGCGTATGTGCGGGCTACTACCTCCATGGAACAATGTATTTTTTTCATTACATTCTTTAATATATGGATATAAGGATAAAATTAAAGGATAGATGTAATTATTATGATATCATTAAAGCTATTTAAGGAAAAAATAGAGAACCTATTAATGATATTATAAATAAATTATTATCTTTAATTCAATCATTTAAAACAAACTTACTAAGAAGAAAATGATATCTACTTTCTTTTTAATGAAATTAAATAAGAAATATCATGTTTAAAATTATAATATATCACACTAATAAACAGTGAATAATATCATAATTCATCTAGTATAATTATTTCACAACTGAACCACCTCATAATCATTCATTAACCATGTTAGGTTCATTTTGGGGTTGGTTTGACACTTACATAAACAATATACTGAATTCAAATCATATATGAATACAAGAACATATTTATTGTTATAATATTATATAAATATGTAAATAGTTTTTCTTTTTTTAGGTAAGTATATATCAATATTTAACTCATTAATTAAGAAATCACACATTATTTATTAATAATCACAGAAACAATATCATCTTCAATTTTATCCACATGGATTATAACCAAAACTACCATGAAATGAAATTATAGATTTATAAAATTTCTATGAAAATATATTGTAGTAACTTATATTATCTCATAGTAATGTAAATTTTAAAAATAATTGATTCCAAAACCTCTTTTATGAAACTAATTTTAAGGGATAAATTTTACATACACCTAGTGTTGAAAATATGTAAAAACTAATTAAAATATATATATAATGATTACTAATGAGGAATATAAATGGTTACAGTTATGAATAATTTTATTGATTATGTATTTTATGAACATAATTTAGTTATTCATGATATTTGGTTCAACTACAGATTAAATCATGAATGAGTTATGGATTATATTTTCAAATGCTTCTCCTTGAGGACGTTTGATATGAGCCATCTAATTTGATTTATATGGTCTATATAAAACATATTTTGGATATTATATATTGAGTTATATTTTAATTAGGTAATTTTATGTCCAAATACAATCATAATCTTTCATGGGTTTTTTAATGAAATTTTACTCAAGACACAAGGGTTCTTTGTTTCAAAATTTAAATCTTCTAGACATGCTTATGTTAAGTTGCATGTTTTACTTTTAATGGTGTATTCACTACCCATGGATGTCTCTTTATCATATTTTTTTTATTAATGGAAATTACTATTCCAAATAATTTCATTTTCATCCAATGTATTTCACTCTGTTGTTATTTCGTTGTACTTCATTTGGAAACTCAATTTTCATTCATTGAGTTAATATTTTCTTATTGTACCAAATAGTTAGGTATATTATACCAATTTATTATAATATGTGGTATTATATTTATTTTCTATTTATTTACTTTTCTAACACATAATTCAAATTTTTGAAATATTTCATACTTCAAAGAGTAAATTACTTGTAAGTAATATCGATAAGTCATGCCTCACATCCTAGAGTTATATTGTTTCGTCATGAAATTATATCATCAATGATTAGGTTATCTCATGATAATATTTTATTCTATGGTATCATTTATACCTCTATAGGGGGAATATATATTGATAGTAAATAATGTTTTATTACTATTATCACAATGTGATTATTGAGAATTTTTTATGATAGTAATAAAAGGGGATTTATTTTGAATTTATTATGTTATTATTCCTCTCCTCATATCTAACATATAGACATAATTTATTTTTAAGGCCCTATTATAACTACCCAAAAAAATCACTCTAAAATCTAATTATAAAGCATAAAATTTACATTTCCTTCTTGGAAATGGATGAATTTGGAAAAAATTTTCCATCCATAACATACAACATAAAAAGGAAATGTTGGATCACTTTCATTCTCAAGGTCCTTTTAGGTTTATATTTTTAGAGAATCAGGGAAAAATATTACATAAAAAACACATCAGAATTAATTATATTATATTTCCCACTATACCCAGCTTTCCGTATTCCATTTTAGGTTATCAACATCATTCATATGATACCCTTATAGGAACTATTCATTTAACATATTTTATAAAATCCTATTTATATTTAAACATTACAAGGGTGAGATCAAATGCTACGTATGGGTAAATATAAGCATTTCCAATTAAATTTCATCCGTAAAAATTGGATGTGAATAAAGGTTTGGTGACATAATAAATGTGCATGAGTATAACATAATAATATTCATGTCCATAAACACCTGGATCATAAAATATGAAAACAAGTAATAAGTTTCTAAAAATAGAAATAGTCATCAGAAGAAATATTCATGATCCATGTCATAATAACATTAACCATAAGAAAAATTATAAACTCATAGAAAGAATAGATAAAATGTGTTGGTATCTTGGAACATTATCCTCATATCACTCTTAAAAATGGAATAATAAATATGGTTAAATTCAATACCCAGTCAATTGGAAGGCTATAAAGGACCCACCAATCATTGTTTTATCATGGAAGCATCCATCATTGGTTGATTAAATAACTACACATCCTTTCTTTATAAATGAACCACCCATAATTGGTTTATAATAAAATCACCCATCACTATAAAAAAAATTCATGAACTTTTTTTGGAATAACATATATTTGGAATTCATTTCATTATAACCTCTTTGAAAATACCTTTATTCATTTCAAAACACGGTTAAACCAAAGAAATTTTTTTTCCATGATAGTATCATTGAAATGTGGTAAATACCTTGAAACGAAATGGTTTCCATAATAATATCATTGAAACATGATTAACCTATGGATAAGAAATGGGTTCCATAAAAATCTATTTGAAACAGGATTAAACCATTAAAAATATATGGTTTATATAAAAATCACATTAAAATGAGATTTACCCAAGGAATATAATCAAGATCCATAAGAATATCTTAAAAAACAAAATCCATCCATTTAATTAATGAGGATGTAATAATTATAAAATATATCCCATTGGATCAAAAATAATAACAAGGGTTGATGACATTTATTAATGGAAATACAATCAAACGATCACTAATTTGTTTTGATAAAATAGCCTTTTAATTTTGAAAAAAAAATTCTTAAAAACATAAAATTCACAAAATATTGCGAAAATAATTTTGTTTGAAAAAAATAAGGAAAAATATAAAGGAAACATAATTTTAAATAATATACAATTTTGTGGGAATATTTGTTTATGTTATAAGTGTTGAAAATAAATATATATTTTAAAACATCTTGAAAAAGGAAGCCAAAAGTGACTCATATTGAAAGCATTTAGAAACCTTATTTCATTTTTTTTTAAGGTATGTTCTAAGACTATATAAAATAACATTAGGAAATAATTTATTTTTTAAATAAATTTTTTTGAAACATTTTATAAAACATGGATATGGAATATAATGATACATGATTTAAAGGAAAAACACAATATCGATATTACATACAAATGACTTTATTGATGTTTCGTTAATTAATTAGTGAGTAAATGTAAATAAAACATGTTAAATAAATTCATAACCAGTGAATAATTAATTGATATGGTTTAAAAAATTAATATAATATGATTTACCCTAATGTAACTTTGAAAATAATTAATCTTAAGAGGAAGGAGATTGTATCATAAAGCCATTTATATTTTTATAATTGTTTAAATGTATGTCCCATGAATGAATAACATAAAATGATAATTTAAATATCATGAAAATAATTAGATTCAAGATATAACATGTTAAATATAATTATTAAAAACTCAAAAAATAATATAGGTTCATATTATAAACGTATGTCTCAAAGAAAGATAATTTGAGATGAATAACCCATACAAAAATCATATTGTGGAATTTGAAAATTTATCAATGAATAGATTATGTGTATCAAATGTAAATCCAAAGAATCATGTTGAAATAAAAAATCTAATAATAAAAATTCATTACATACATAATCCATATAATATCAAATATAATGAAGAAGTAATATAACCCAATGAAAAGAAATTGAGTTATCAAATTATTTACATCTGGGTAACATTCAAGTCAAATACACTTGCATGAAATAATAAAAATTCAAACATAAAATACCATGATGTATGAATTATTCTTGATATTACATGTAAAAGTTTTAGTATATAAACCAAAAAATATAAATAATTGGTGAATGTGGCATATCTCTCATAGAAATAAAATAAAAAAAGCTCTTTACCATGAGTCAAGTATTTCCAAGTATGTCCTTTAACTCGTGTATAATAATATGACATCAATTATTTGATTTAATTAGAAAATTTTCCAGTTCAAATACCTTATACATAAAAAATTTATATTATTTTTTTGATGATATACTTAAATATTTAATCAGTTAAGACATTGTTAGGACTTTTGAGGATGTTCTGTTCATTATTTTAAAACAGCTTTGGTGTGTTGACTATGGTCAAAGAGGTAATTATTTCAACATCTAAAGAATAATAATCATGAAATAATAATCATATTAATGAACCAATTATAATTTTAAAAAAAATCATGAAATGGTTATGAAAAATGATCTACGTTATGGTCATGGAGATGGTAGGCTGTACATACTCATGAGTAACATTTATATTATTTAATGATCATTATTAAAACAATATAAGTATTATTTAATCATTATAAAATGAAAATATTTTTCATAAATTATATATTATTTATCTAAATATACATATATATAACATTATTTTTATTTGGTGATGAAATAGTAATCACATCTCTGTGTGGAGGCGGTAGTCCACACGTACAGAAACAACCTTATATTTGTTTAGTGAATAAAATAAAATGATACATTATATTTTAATAATTTAAAATATGTAATTAGTTTCATTATGATTTCATTTTTTTCAATATATTCATTAAAATTATCCTTATTACCTTACATGTAATGTGTTGGTGAAAATTGAAACACATCGTTTGGCAGGGCGGTAATTCACTGTACACATGAGTAACATTATCATATCCCACAAATAATGGAAACTAAGAAAGAATTAGTGTGATATCATAAATTCATAAGTATAAATATGTTTAAAATATCATAAAAATATATATAATTTAAATCCATCAGTATACCAAGATTTGATAGATGATGATGGTAAATGAATGGCATTGGTTCGAAAGGCGGTTTTCATCTATACACACAAATGATTGTTTTGTATCACATTTTATGGAAGAGGAGTTGGATTTCGGTTATTACATTAATATAATTACATATCAGTATATATTATACACTTTTTTTATCATATGATAATATTTTAATAATATTTAAAGGTTGTGGACGAAGAAATGAAATAAAAATACATAGTAAGGAATTTTACATCTTCTTAGACCACCTCTTTAGAATTATACCTAAAGTATAATTATAAAGGATTTCTGAAAAAACCAAGGATTTTAGTAAGAGAATATAATATTTGGAAATTTATTTTCTTAGGGTTTAGTTAAGACAAATGGGTTTTAATGCATGAATAATAGAGAGTGGGTGGCCCTTTATAAGTGAGGGGGGGACACAGCTGTAGTTTTGAAAAAGAAAAAAAGTGTGACCATATTTTTCACAAAAAAAGTGGATTTTAAATTAATAATTATACACAATTAGAGCTGGTAATGTCTATATACTTTCATAAGATAATTTTTTGGTCATTTTTACCCTTATATTTTTAGTTCAATACCTCAATAAACCCATTTTCACCTTAACCGTTGTAATTTTTTTTATTTTTTTAAGTATTCATTAGTATAAAAATATATGTTGACCATATTATATAATATAAATTATTCTGATTCCAAATATAGAATAATTTTTCAACCAAATTAAATTCAAATAAGAGGTAAAATATAATTTAAAATTAAACCTGTAGAAATGACGAAAACGAGGGTTCTAATGATGTGTATTTTTTAAAGAAAAAAGTTGATTTTTTATTCACTCTATGACTAATAATTATTTTAATTTGAATATATTTTAACATTTATTGATATATAATATATAAGATTCAATTAAATTCTTCATCATTAGGTGTTTACTTAATTAATTAAAAAGTTGAAACATTGTCCAATTTAGAAATAATTTTAATAAAATCACAATTTTAAACCCAAAGGCAAACATACAAAAAAATATAGTATAATGTAGATTCAAAATAAATAAAGTATATTTAATATATCTGTATTATAATTATATTAATTTAAATAATATTTAACATGGGACCTTTAAATTTCCTAATTTTTTGAATATATATGACGTTTTTATAAAACAAATATTGGAATTTTCACAATTCACTGGAAAAACAGTATTATCCAAGAAAGACCAAAATTTATCCCAAATTTTATTTTGATATGTTTTGTTTGAAATTATATTTCATTTTATCATATTAATTTTATAAAATTTCTAATAATTTATTATAATTTTTTTCATGAAATGTAATGAAAATCGTTTTTGAAGAAAACATAATTTTTAACAATAAAATTACTTTAATAAAATTTGATTCATTAATTTCAAATAATTCACCAGTAGTTTATATTGGTTATTAAATTTATATATATAAATATAAATATATTTCATAAATTAAATAATACTTTTTATTCACTCTAATTTAATGATTAGGTTTTAATGGTTATTTATATCACCGGTCAATTAAACTCGATGTTGCATGTCGAATATGCTATATAACGTAGTTTTCTTTTCTAAAATATCAGGGTGGTACATCCTCTAACCATTAATAAATTTCATCCTTTAAATTTGAACTTATTATTATTAAGAAATAATTGTAAATTTGAAAATACTTTTTTGAAACCCACATCATAAAAGCGGCTAATAAAATATCTTCTTGATAAGAGAAAAAAGGATGAATGAAGGCCATATGTAATAACATATACTAGGATTACAAATAGGATAACATACATTCGAAGTGAATAATTGGACATAGAAGAGAATTTAAAATAATTATGGATAGTAATAGAGATCACTGGTCATATAAAAGTTAATGATAAATAGAAACTAAAGGACCTCATTACCATAAATTTGTGGTGAGTGAAAAGATAATAGGTTTATCAAAAATGAAGGTACTCAGATGGAGTTTTTATTTTAAGATACTTTTACAATATTTGATGAATTATTTCACCATATAGACTGAAAAAATAATTTAACAGAATTACTTTACTAGAATAATTTCATCTTTCTATAAATTTCTGCCACAATGTCATCCTTTTCTCCAAATTAAGAGTATTCAAGATGAATTTTTAACACATAAAGCACTAAAATAAACTTTTACAGGGCCAAAAAAACCATATAGATGGAAAAAATATATTCTATGTGTCTTTATATATTAATAAAAAAAATAATGGTTTGAATATGGTAAGATAATTTCCAAAATCAATAAACTATCATATGATACATAATTCTTCAAAATTAAATAGTAATACCTAGTCTTCAAAATAAATCATTCAATAAATTAATAACCATAAATCATAAATAAAATTAATAACTACAAAATTAAATAATATATTAACCTCAAATTTTATCTCAATCATTCTAGCCAACAATACCATAAAATATAGTTATCCTTTATAGTATGTCACATTGGCAAATTGTAGGAACTTCACCCATGTCACCATTTGGTTGTGCGTTCAAGCCCCATAGCCTTACTGAATATGGTGGGTTGTCACCCATAATTACTTTTCACTATTACTACAATTATATCCTTATAAAATAAAAATAAAAATTGTGAACATTCATAAATATATCCTTAATCATAAAAGATCATGTAAACGCTTATAGTTATCAATACCTTGAAAAATATATCCACAAAATGTAAAAAGATATTTGATGACAAACTAAATCGACTATCAAATGAGTGTATGATAATTTAAAATTATTATCATCCTTAATCTAATCGACCTAATATGGTATCTAAAACTTTTAAGATAACCACACCTGAAAAAAACTTAGTCACCAAATTTATCTGAATCATTCCCCTCATACCAACTTTAACAGCCTCAAACTCACACACTCAGATCCCGTGCTTAAAAGATAAACTTTACATTTTTGGTTTTATATTGATTATGGTTAACCAATTTTTTCCAGCCAACCCAAATAACATAAAAAAGGAAATAATGAATCACTTAAATTCTAAATTACCATTTATGCTTACAGTTTTAAAGAATTTGGAAAAATATTATATAAACAATACCAAAAAATTCAAGATAGAATCATTGACACTATACCCATATTTTAATATTCCATATTAGTTCATCGAAATATTCCATGTGAAACCCAGGTAGTAATAATTCATTTAAAATATTTCTATATTTGTTGTATAAATATAAACATAATAAGGGAGAGCTCAAATGCTCTGTATGGGTAAACATAAGCCTTACCAATTAGAATATCATCAGTGATAATAATATTAGCATAATGGTATCATGATATAATCAATGTACATGAGTATTAAATAAGAATATTTATACCCATAACTACCTAGATTATAAAAAACAAAAATAAGTAACATGTCATTAGAAAAGGAAAGATTCATCATAATCAATATTTATGAACCATGTGATATCAATCTTAATCATAAGAAACATTGTAAACCCATTATAATCGTTGATATAACGTGTTGGTATATTTAAACATTATCATCATAACACTCTGAAAAATTGAATGACCAATATGGTCGAGTTCCATACCTACTGAATTGTAGGGTTATAATTGATCCACTCATCCTTGGTTTATCATGGAACCACCCATCATTGGTATATAATGTAATCACCCATCTAGGGTTTATAATGGAACCACATACCCTTGGTTTATAATGGAACCACCCTTAATAATAAAAAACATCCAAGGTCATTATCAAGAATAAATTACATAGATAATTCATTTCCTTATAAACTCATTAAAATAACATTTATTATTTTCATAACTTGCTTAACCCATCAAAAATAAGTGGGTTCCATGATAATCTCTTTAAAATAAGATTAACCCATGGAAAAGATATGGATTGTATAACAAACTCCTTGAAACATGATTATCCAATTGAGAGGAAACAAGTTCCAAAATAAATCTCTTAGAAACATGATTATCACGTGGAAAAGAAATGGGTTCCATAACAATATATTTAAAATATGATTTACTTGTCGAAAAGAAAAAGGATCAATAAAAATCTATTTGAAAAAATCATAATCCATCTACTAAGAGAATTGAGATTGTATCATTACAAAATATACCAATTAGATCATAAGTAACCAAAAGGTTAATTGATTTTAATGAATGGAAATACCATTAAAATATCATTAAAAAATTTTTTGAGAAAAATAAAATTTTATTTTTGAAAATAACTATTAATGATAGAAAATTCTAAAAAATTTATGAAATTTCATTTCTATAAAAACAAAATTCTAGAAATATAAAGTAAAATTTAATGAAAATATTATAAATGAAGGATGGAAAATCAATTCATGTCATAAGAGTTAAAAATAAATTTTATTTTTAACGCATTTTGATTACTGAAGTCACAAGTGACTCATTTGAAAAATGATAAGAAATTTAATTTAAAAACTTTTTAAAATAAGGTCAAAGACCATGTAAAATAACATTAGGAAATTATTTATTTTTTTGATCTAACAAATTTGAAAGAAAAAATAGATAATATGTATGTATAAGATAAACTTTCTTAATCTAAAAGAAAAATAAAATATCTGTGTCACTAACTAATGACATTATTCATGTTTCTTCAATCAATAAGGTAGGAAATTGAAATAAAACATGTTCAACGCCTTAATAACCAGTTAATAAGAAATATATTTGGTTCAATAGAATAAGATCATATGATTTCCATCAAATGAACATTGAAAATAAAAAAGTTCTAAAGGAATGAGATTTTAACATAAAGCCTTTTCCCATGTGGTAACATTTTAATAATAAGCCCTATGAAAGAATAACATAAAATGATACTGTTACAAAAAATGTCTAGAACATGATAATTACATTTATATACAATGTCTTCCTTTATCAAACCACTTTAGACCCTTACACAGCATTTAGAACACCCTTACATAGAACTGGATACCTTTATGTAGGTCCCTAGATAACTAATCTTCTAATCGATATTATATGGTGATTCTATGGTGTAGAGGATAAAATGGATGTTCTGTCATAAGACTCATATTTCATTATATCAACTTCATTACATTAGAAGTAATCTCACATTAACATCATTATATCTTAATACATTATATTTTTTATATAGGTGTCCCTTATCATCACCAACACCTATAATAGATTATCTATACTCATACAAATTCATACAGATGACAAAATTCCATCTTCAAGATTCACATAGAAATTCACAGTGACTATAAGATAACATCATCGAACATCAATAATATTATAGTAAATTCATGAAAATAAAGAGTTTAAAGATAAAAAATGTCAAATTGCAGTATATAAACATTATAGATGATATAGGTTCATATTATAAAATATGTTTTGAAGAAATAGGATTTGATAAAAGTAACCGTTAAAATATGATACCATTGAATTTTATAATTAATAAATGAATAGATTAAGGGTATAGAATATAAATCAACATAAAAAATATAAATACAAAATAAGATAATTTTATTTCTATTTAAGATAGCAATATTTGTCATACCTATTATAATAATTATTTATTTTTGGTTTTTTGTAATAATTTTTCTATATATATATAAATTTAATGTTTAGTAATGTCTATATATATATATCCCATATATGATTTTTGTTTATTTACATAATTTTTTTAAATATATATATATATATATCTATTATTGCACATAAAAATACTTTGATAATAAAATTAATAATCATAATGAATTTTGTATAAAAATACATTTTGATAAATGTACACAGTTATATTTATCTATTTTTAAAATAACTTATATTTTATAAATATCCATATGAACATAAATATACTTGTATTTTAAAAAAAATTATCTTATGAAATATATTAAAATAATAATATACATACTATCATATATCAACATAAATATAACTACATATATACATATGTATATATTCACAAGAATATATATAATTTTATATAAAACATAAATTTTATATTGTAAATATTACCATATGATTCTTTCACTATAAATTATCTATATAAAGAAAATTATTATAAATACAAATGTTATTAAAAAATAAATAAAACTTATAATTTTCATAATACATAAAAATGTTAATTTTTTAAAAATATTATTAAAATGTACTTATATATTTATATTTAAATATGTAAATAATTAAATGTATAAGAATTTGTGTACTTATTATAATATCTATATTTATACATGTATGTCTGTACATATATACATCTTATATATATAGATGTTCGTATGTGTGTGTATACTTATATTAACACTACTATAATTTTTTCTTTTTGCGTGACGGATATTCCTATGATTTCCAATTGACAGTCGCTATTGATAGTACTAGAGACCATTAAATGGTGGTTGCTCTATTTTCCCCCAATTTACAACACCCGCATCAAGTGCCACCCACTCCCCCCAAATCCCCCACTCCCCCTCTCTCACAACATCAACCCCCCCCCCCCCTCGCACCATCATCGAGCCCCATTTCCCACATCATCAAATGCCCCTCCAGATTGATCGATCCTCCTCCATCAAGCCCCTTCTAGTACCCCCATTTGGTCAACCCCTGCTTATTCGACCCTATCACTTATGTTTCATTAATATTATCCAAACCCTACATACCATTTTTTTCAAGATTCCTTATTCATTCTCTCTTCTATCATCAAGCTTCTTTACACCCTCCCAAATGAAAGCACCCATGTCAATCCTCCCTACGTTCCAATTCGACTACCAAATATAGTACATCAACAAATATTATCAAAATGTACTTATATATGTATATATAAATTTTTAAATCATTATATTAATATGAAGTTATGTAGTTATTTTAATATATATATATACATACATGTATATGTGTACAAATATAAGTATTTTATATATAGATGTTCTTATGTGTGTGTATACTTATATTAACACTACAATAAATTTTACTTTTTTCATGAGGGAGATTCCTATTATTTCTATTTGACAGTCACTATTGATAGTATTAGAGACCATTAAATGGTGGTTGCCCCATTATCCCCCAATTTCCAACACTCGAATCAAGTGACACCCCTCCTCCCGAAATCCCCTACTCCCCCTCTCTCACAACATCAACCCCCCACCCCCTCTCATGTGGTTGAACCTCCCCCCCCCCTGCACCATCATCGAGCCCCTTATCCCACATCTTCAAATGCCCCCTCCAGATTCATGATCCTCCATCATCAAGCCCCTTATAGTGCCCCCATTTGGTCAACCCCAACTTCATCGACCCTATCCCTTATGTTTCATTAATATTACCCAAACCCGACATACCATTTTTCTCAATCTTCCTCATTCATTCTCTCTTCCATCATCAAGCTGCCTTACACCCTCCCAAAAGAAAGCACTCATGTCAATCCTCCATGCGTTCCTCTCCCCTCACAAATCCAATATATGCCCCTGATTCTCTACCACAGTCACATCCTCTCTTCCACAAACGCTCACTCATACATTTTTTGGATTAATTTTAAATAAATTTTTGTATAAACATAATCCCTTCTTGATTTTTTGTTTATATTAATAAATCTATTAATTTGGGGAATTTATGGTTTCGTAATATGATAACTATGGTTTCTAAAGTATTGAAAGTGATTATTGTGACTCATATTTGTTTTAGAAATTAAATATAGGTGTAATTAGAAATTTAACTCAAAAATTTGAAATTGATATATGCGGTGGTTAATAGTATTGAATTTTTAGGGTTTGAATGTATTTAAATAGATTTTTATTTATTTTATTATCACAAAATTAATTATTTTGAAATGTATAATTTTTAATCTTTTATTATTATTAGAATTCAGTATTATATTTAGCCCTGTAAAATTTATGTCGATTCAAAATAATTTTAAAATATTTAAAAAAATTAATTTCGAATTGTAGATCTACTATATTTGGTACTTGAATATATGTTATGATAGATAAAATGTATGACTAGTTTTGAAAGAAGATATTTTTAACCAATTTAGGAACATGGTTGGTGTGACACATAGTATGTTTCCATCGGTGTTGGTTTTATTCAATATTCCATCGTGGTTAGGTATAAAGAAACAATTTTTGTTACTTTGAACTATTTTTTATAGACCAAGAGGACACAGTGATAAAAATGATGTTTGTATGAAACCATTAGTTGATGAGATATAATAATTTGGGGTGGATGGTGTAATGAATTTTGATTCAGCCAAAAACGAAATAGTTAAACACTGAGAGTCTTTGTAATGGGAAATTCATGACTTCCCAACATATGATAACTTATCAAGTTAGAGTAAAAAAGGATAATTTTCCTACCCGTGTTGTAATAAATGTAATATATCTGTATCCCTTAACCACTATATAATGTGGGCATACCTTGGTGAAAAAAATTTCTTCCCTGACTTCAAGTTTTTAAAAAATATAGTTTTTATTTTAATAGAAACAAATAGAATATCCCAACACCACTGTAGGTTCAAATTATATCCCAACATGACCAATTAAACATTCACATGATTTATGATTTTTTGGATTTTTTGGATCTGACATCATCATCCACTCCTACTACAGCTAAATAGTGCATAAATAATTGGAAGAAGTTTATTATTTTATTCAAATTTCCTAATTAGAGACATTACACTTTATTCATAATTTGAATGGGGTGTACATTGAAAAACAAGGTTTCTAATGGTATATTACACACTATTTTATGTGTCAAGGGGAAATCAAAGGATAGTGATAATGCTCAGTGTGATTTGAAAGAAATGTTATTGAGAAAATGTTTACATTTATAGTTTGAAGAGGGTAATAGGATATACATGACTTTTACTTAGTAAACAATGAGTAAAAAATATAATTTAATATTTATATTAGTTTTTAATATCATAAATATAAATAATACATTTTATATAACATGTTCACTCATGTCAATGTGGAGCGTACAAAATTATAGGTGTTTAAATGTTAAAATATTTATATTTTTATTCAAAAGTTAATCCTAACTATAATTCATGACTATATTCCTAATCATTTATTCGATCCATTGATTAACGATTCAAAAACTTTTAGACATATTTAATCAAGGAATCATCAAATGAGTGATTTTAAAAAGCTAAAGGATAATATTTCTCTTACATTATGTCATATACAAAAACTATTTAAGACCCATTTTTGTTATCATGGTCGAATTTACCATAAATTAATCATTTGGATTAATTTTTGGAAGTCTCATTTAATTTAGGTAGATGTATCTTATAAAATGATACATAAATACATTGAAATAGTATCTTATGAATAAATCTCGTTCAGAAGATTAAATTTTAAGGGATATTTAATGGATTATTTCTCCAATTTTTATGATTAATAATTGATGAGATTGAAATAAAGTTATCTAAACCCTCTTAAATTGATCAAGGTGAAACTAGATAAGCGACAACATTTCATATAGACAATAATGTGGGAGTTCAATATTATTGATACAGGTTTTCTAACACTCCATCAGATATGTGATTGATACCGTAAATTTCATATTTTATCTATTATTCCATTTGTTTCTATATTTAATCTATTACTTATCTTTTATTCTATTTTAATTTAGGTTATATATCACTAAGTTGAAATGGGTAAGGCCCTGCATGACTGGCCATAATATTTAACAACTTCACTTCAATACATTATATAATTTTTTTAAGGAACACATACATATATATATATATATTTTAATATTTATATAATGTAACTGAGGTTTACTTTCATATCGCTTTGTCTATTTACTTATGTGAAACATATATATTTACATGATTCATGAATCATGTTACCATACCGTGACCGAATAACTCAACCAACTAGCTGGTGATTCACTTGTTATAGATTTTCACTTTATGTCATTGGATTATAGTGTATTTTGAATACATAATAATTATATTGAAATGAAATAAGAAATTCATAATAGTGGTTTTGTGTTTTTATCTATTGATGTAGTTTATTTTTATAGATATTTAGGGATATTATTGATGTTATTTATAGTTGCAGATTAATTCATATAATGTTGTTGTGTGATTGGGTCAATCTGGTTCAGGAAACGAAAGATAACCATCAATTATTTACATTGGTAAAATTTACCAATACAATATATAAATATGAATTATTAATAAATGATCCTTTTATACTGTCATCAAAGGGAGAGTATGTTTACTTTTTCAGTGCTGATTCAAACTGGAAAATTATGGAGAAAATGACTACAAGAGTGGTTTTTTATTAAACATGAAGAACTACATATTACATAATTTCCTAGTCAAACACTATTAGAAACCAATATAGATATATGAGAAGAATATGTAAAATATGTTAGGGAAAAAATCATAGGTTATGCGATACATTTAAATGATGGTTTAAATAAAACCTATAATATGTTTCCCATATACATCTAAAAAAGCATAATAATTATAAAAATTGATGAATTATATGTTTAAATATTACTGGATATAATGATTTTTTGGAATATAGGTATGTCATAGGAACATTATACTAGTTCACCTGAAATTGTTGGTATGTGTGTTTTCATTTTTATATTTATTTATTTTAATTGATTTTCAGTATGTTCCCTTGTCTATTTTCAAATTGTAATTAAAAATCAGTCATTCATTACTAAATTGTGAACTTATGTCTAGCAGTATAGGTTATGTCATCTAGCTGTCAAAGAGATCATAGTAGAGGGTTTTGATCCTATTACATTGGATACAAATTATATGTTTTCTTCTATGACACCATTTTTGTTTAAATTTTCAAGGAATTATTCTTATTATTATCGCAACCACTAATATTTTTTTCTCCAAAACGATAATATGATATTACATCCAAATGATTTTTGCATATCATGCATCATGAAATATCAAAATTTATGGAAGCATTTGATGGTAAGGGTGAATAGATATCATTGGACACCATTTGTGGGTCCGTCAAACATTGTGCAATGAGTCTCTGTAGGTGTTTTTCAGGTGTAGTGGACGGATTTGGTTGCATCATTATAATAAACTAAAATTTCACTATATATTACCCTTAAATTAAAATTTTGATATCATGTTTAACATGTAAAACCAAGATAAATCAAAACAGTGATATAATAAAATAAATTTTTATCATTATAATATATTCAAAAAATTAACATGTATAGATGAAAGTACATATTATAAAATTTAGAAATGAAATAAATGGAGTCGTGTGACTCAAGTATCCTTTATGACACCCATTTATCCAATATTTGGAAGGATGTAGCTCCTATAGAATCTTATCTAGAAAAATCCCAATCATAACTAGAAATATTTTGGTAAGAAAAAAATCATATATGAGAGTAATTCATGCTCGTAGAAATTTTTACAAGATCTATTCTAGCGAAATCACCACCCTCAACTTAATTACTAATTCATAGAAAGAGATCACAATGGTTTATGAATTTATAAATTAGAATTATATCTTTATGTATTAAAATATCTATATGTATTGATATAGGATAGTTTTTTTTAATTTTAATAATTTCATTTTTGACCAATTGATATTATGCTTATAAGATGTATTTTTTAGGAATTGATGTTTCATTTAACATAAAAAAGTTTATCTTGATTCAATAATAAAATTATATATTTTTTATTAATAATAATATAACAATATATTAGTTATTTATTTCTAAGAAAACAATTGTTAATATAACAAAGTATTTTTCCTATAAAAGATTTGTTTTCTATATTTCTTATTTTTAATTAAAAAACTATAAATTTTAGAATATTATTTTAAAAAATTAAATTATATTTTATTATCATAAAATGTTTTTTTGTTATTTTTTAGGTGAATAGTTAAAATAAAAGTTTTAATAAATAACATGACATTTATGAAATTATTAGTATATATATATGATATAGAAATTATTGAAACCTTTTTCCTGAACAAATTTATGTTTTATAAATTTAATTATCTTTTTTAAATATTATTTTTATTGTCAAAAAATTCTATTTGATAATTTAAAACATATGTTGTTTTCCCTCAGAAATTAATTTAATACATGTATTGTTTTAAAATAAATTTTTTTCACATATATAAATTTAATAAAACAAAATTAATTTGAAATTTTAAATCATTAAGTATAAATTATTTAACATGATCCATGTTATTTTTTTCATAACGATCAGTTACCTTATGTAAAAACTAGTTACCGTAGTAAAAGCTAAAACGGTAAAAATAAACAATATAATAGTAAAAAAACCCAAAAATGATTAAAAAATATGTTGGAATGTGTGTTTTAGGTTTTTATTTACATAATAACTTCAAATATTGAGTATTTATCAATTTTCAATCCATTTTAATTGACATTGTCTTCCCATTAATGAAATGTTTTGGGTACTTATAAAAATCGCACACCTTTTCACTTTTAAAAGGGACTCTCATCTCCTCACTTCCACTTTCACCACAACACAACTATTTTTCACCAAACCATGTCCAATAATTTCCTATATATTCTATGAAACCTATAATACATTATGGTATTTTAAAAATACCATCCCTCAAATGCTTATCCCCCTTTTCAAAGGAGATAATCCAAGAAGTGGGGTAGAAATTTCTAACCTCTATTTTATTTTTCTATTTATTTATGTGCCCATATTATTACAAAAAATTTATTTTATCATAATAAAATTATCAGATAAGTATAATTATTATACTTTTATTTTATTTCAATGGTGGTTTAAGAATTAACCACCCTCCCCTATTACAATGATAACAACGATTATGTTAAGAGTGTGTTGGGTGGACTACCTCCTCCACCACGCAACATGTTTTTCCCTTAACAAAAATTTACTGATGGTACTAATTTATAATTTAATATTTAATTATGTAATTTATATGATTTTTACAATTCTGAAACAATAAACCATAATAATCCTTAATATTCTATGGAAATAAAATCATCATCTCAACATATGTGCGGGCTACTACCTCCATGGAATGATGTATTTTTTTCATTACATCTTTTCATATATGGATATAAGGATAAACTTAAAGGATAGATGTAATTTTTATGATATCATTAAGGATATTTAATGAAAAATAGAGAACCTATTAATGATATTATCAATAAATTATTATCATTAATTCAATCATTTAAAACAAGCTTACTAAGAAGAAAATGATATCTACTTTCTTGTAATGACATTAAATTAATTATATAATATTTAAAATTATAATATATTACACTAATAAACATTTAATAATATCATACTTCATCTAGTATAATTATTTCTCAACTGAACCACCTCATAATCATTCATTAACCATGTTAGGTTCATGTTGGGGATGGTTTAACGCTTACTTGAACAATATAATGAATTAAAATCATAGATGAATACAAGAACATATTTATTGTTAAAATATTATGTAAATATGTAAATACTTTTTCTTTTTTAAGGTAAGTATATATCAATATTTAACTCATTAATTAAGAAATCACACTTCATTTATTAGGAATCACAGAAACAATCTCATCTTCAATTTTATCCACATAGATCATAACCAAAACTACCATGAAATGAAATTATATATTTATAAAATTTCTTTGAAAATATATGCTAGTAACTTATATTATCTCATAGTAATGTAAATTTTAAAAGTAATTAATTCCAACACCTCTTTTATGACACTAAGTTTAAGGGATAAATTTTATATACACCTAGTGTTGAAAATATGTAAAAACTAATAAATATAAATATATATATATATATAATGATTATTAATGAGGAATATAAATGGTTATAGTTACGAATAAGTTTATTGATTTTGTATTTTATGAACATAATTTAGTTATTCATGATATTTTGTTCAACAACAGATTAAATCATGAATGAGTTATGGATTATATTTTCAAATGATTCTCCTTGAGGACATTTGATATAAGCCATCTAATTTGATTTATATAGTCTATATACTATATATTTTGGATATTATATATTGAGTTATATTTTAATTATGTAATTTTATGTCCAAATACAATCATAATCATTCATGGGATGTTTAATGAAATTTTACTCAAGACACAAGGGTTCTTCGTTTGAAAATTTAATTCTTCGAGAAATGCTTACGTTAAGTTGCATGTTTTCCTTTGAATGGTGTATTCACTACCCATGGATGTATCTTTGTCATATTTTTTTATTAATGGAAATTACTATTCCAAATCATTTCATTTTCATCCAATGTATTTCACTCTATTGTTATTTCGTTGTAATTCATTTCGAAACTCAATTTCTATTCATTGAGATAATATTTTTGTATCGTACCAAATAGTTAGGTACATTATACCAATTTATTATAATATGTGGTATTATATTTATTTTCTATTTGTTTACATTTCTACCACATAATTCAACTTTTTGAGATATTTAAAACTTCAAAGAATAAATTCCCTGTAAGTAATATAGATAAGTCAAGCCTCACATCCTAGAGTTATATTGTTTCATCATGAAATTATTTATTCCATTATTGGGTTATCTCATAATAATATTTTATTATATGGTAACTTTTATACCGCTAAGGGGGAAATATATATTGATAGTAAATAATGTTTTATTACTATTTTCACAATGTGATTTTTGAGAATTTTTTTATGAGAGTAATAAAAAAGGATTTCATTTGACTTTAATATGTTTTTTATTTCTCTCCTCATATCTACCATATAAACATAATTTATTATTATGTCCCTATTATAACTTCCCAAAAACTTCACTCTCAAATCTACATATAAAGCATAAAATTTACATTTCCATCTTGGATATGGATGAATTTGAAAAAAAAAATTCATCCATACAATACAACATAAAAATGAAATGTTGGATCATTTTCATTCTCAAGGACCTTTTAGGTTTAGATTTTTAGAGAATCAGAAAAAAATATTACATAAAAAGATACATCAGAATTAAATATATTATCTTTCCCACTATACCCAACTTTCCGTATTCCATTTTAGGTCATCAACATCATCCATATGATACCCTTATAGTAACTATTCATTTAAAATATTTCATAAAATCCTATTTATCCTTAAATATTACAAGGGTGAGATCAAATGCTCAGTATGGGTAAATATAAGCATTTCCAATTAAATTTCATCAGTAAAAATTGGGTTTGAATAAAGGTTTGGTGACATAATAAATGTGAATGAGTATAGAATAATAATATTCATACCCATAAACACCTAGATCATAAAATATGAAAATAAGTAATATGTTTCTAATAATAGAAATAGTCATCAGAATAAATATTCATGATCCATGTCATAATAACCTTAACCATAAGAAACATTATAAACTCATAGAAGGAATAGATAAAATGTGTTGGTATCTTGGAAAATTATCCTCATATCACTCTTAAATATGAAATAATAAATATGGTTAACTTCAATACCCAATGAATTAGAAGGATATAAAGGACCCAGCAATCATTATTTTATCGTGGTAGCATCCATATTTGGTTAATGACATAACAACACATCCTTTCTTTATAACTGAACCACCCATAATTGGTTTATAATAAAATCACCCATCATTATAAAACAAATTCCATGAATGTTTTTTGGAATAACTTATATTGGGAATTCACTTCATTATAACCTCTTTGAAAATACCTTTATTCCTTTCAAAACACAGTTACACCATAAAAAATTGTTTCCATGATACTATCTTTGAAATGTGGTAAATAAATGGAAAAGAAATGGGTTCCATAATAATATCATTGAAACATGATTAACCTATGGATAAGAAATTGGTTCCATAAAAATCTATTTGAAACCTGATTAAAACATTAAAAATATACAGTTTCTATAAAAATCACATTAAAATGAGATTTACCCATGGAATATAATCAAGATCCATAAGAATATATTAAAATAAGACAATCCATCCATAGAATTAATGAGGATTTAATCATTATAAAATATCACCCTTTGGATCCCAAATAATAACAAGGTTTGTTGATGTTTATGAATGGAAATAAAATCAAAAGATCACTAATTTGTTTTGATAAAATAACCTTTTAATTTTGAAAAAAATATTAAAAACATAAAATTCACAAAATATTTTGCGAAAATACTTTTTTTTAAATAAGGGAAAATATAAAGGAAACATAATTTTAAATAATATAAAATGTGGTGGGAATATTTTTTTATTTTATCAGTGTTGAAAATAAATATTCATTTTAAAACATTTTGAAAAAGGAAGTCAAAAGTGACTCATATTGAAAACATTTAGAAACCTTTTTCATATCCTTTTAAGGTAAGTTCTAAGACTATATAACATAACATTAGGAAATCATTTATTTTTGAAATAAATTTTTTTGAAACATTTTATAAAACATTGAAATTGAATATAAAGATACATGATTTAAATGAAAAACACAATATCGATATTACTTACAAATGACTTTATTGATGTTTCTTTAATAAATAAGTGAGTAAATGAAAATAAAACATGTTAAATAAATTCATAACCAGTGAATAATAAATTGATATGGTTTAAAAAAATAAGATAATATGATTTCCTCTAATGTAACTTTGAAAATAATTAATCCTAAAAGGAAGGAGATAGTATCATAAAGCCATTTACATTTTTAAAATTGTTTAATTGTATATCCCTTGAATGAATAACATAAAATGATACTTTAAATATCCTGAAAATAAGTAGATTCAAGATATAACATGTTAAATATAATTATTAAAAACTCAAAATAATAATATATGTTCATATTATAAACGTATGTCTCAAAGAAAGATAATTTGAGATGAATAACCCATACTAAAATCATATTGTGTAATTTGAGAATTTATCAATGAATATATTATGTGTATAAAATGTAAATCCAATGAAATCAAGTTGAAATAAAAAATCAAATAATCAAAATTCATTACATACATAATCAATATAATATCAAATATAATGATGAAGTAATATAACCCAATGAAAATAAATTGAGTTATCAAATTCTTTACATCTTGGAAACTTTCATGTCAAATACACTTGCATGAAATAATTCAAATTAAAATATAAAATACCATGATGTATGAATTATTCTTGATATTACATGTAAATGTTTCAGTATATAAACCCAAAAATATAAATAGTTGGTGAATGTGGCATATCTCTGATAGAAATAAAATTAAAAAAAACTGTTACCATGAGTCTAGTATTTCCTTGTATGTCTTTTAACCTGTGTATAATAATATCACATAAATTATTTGATTTCTTTAGAAAATTTTCCAGTTCAAATACCTTATACATAAAAAATTTATATTATTTTTTTAATGATATACTTAAATATTTAATCTGTTAAGACATTGTTAGGACTTTTGAGGATGTTCTGTTCATTATTTTAAAACAGCTTTGGTTTGTTGACTATGGTCAAAGAGGTAATTATTTCAACATCTAAAGAATAATAATCATGAAATAATAATCATATTAATGCACCAATTATAATTTAAAAAAACATGAAATGGTTATGAAAAATGATCTACGTTATGGTCATGGAGATGGTAGGATGTACATACTCATGAGTAACATTTATATTTTTTAATGATCATTATTAAAAGAACATAAGTATTATTTAATCATTATAATATGAAAATATTTTTCATAAATTCAATATTATTTATCTAAATATACATATACATATCATTATTTTTATTTGGTGATGAAAAAGTAATCACATCTCTCTGTGGAGGCGGTAGTCCACACGTATAGAAACAACCATATCATTTTTCAGTTAAAAAAATAAAATGATACATTATGTTTTAATAATTTAAAAGAAGTCATTAGTTTCATTATGATTTCATTTATTTCAATAAATTCATTAAAATTATCATTATTACCTTACATGTAAAGTGTTGGTGATAATTGAAACACATCATTTGGGAGGGTATTGATTCACCGTACACATGAGTAACGTTGTCATATCCCACACATAATGGAAACTAAGAAGGAATTAGTGTGATATCATAAATACAAAATTATAAATATGTTTAAAATATCATAAAAATATATATAATTTAAATCCATCAGTATACCAAGATTTGATAGATGATGATGGTAAATGAATGACATTGATTTGAAAGGCGGTTGTCATCTATACACACAAATGATTGTTTTGTATCTCATTTGATGGAAGAAGAGTTGGATTTCAGTTATTACATTAATATAATTACATATCAGTATATATTATATTCTTTTGTTATCATATGATAATATTTTAATAATATTTAAAGGTTGTGGAAGAAGAAATAAAATAAAAATGCATAGTAAAGAATTTTACGTCTTCTTAGACCACCTCTTTAGAATTATACCTAATGTATTATTATAAAGGATTTTTTAAAAAACCAAGGATTTTAGGATGAGAATATAATATTTGTAAATTTATTTTCTTAGGTTTTAGTTAAGCCAAATGGGTTTTAATGCATGAAGAATAGAAAGTGGGTGGCCCTTTATAAGTGAAGGGGGTCATAGTTGTAGTTTTGAAAAAAAAAAGTGTAAGCATATTTCTCAGATGAAAAGGGGATTTTTAATTAATAATTATAAAAAATTAGAGATGATAATGTATAAATAATTTCATACGATAGTTTTTAGTTCATTTTTACCCTTATATTTTTAGTTCAACACCTCAATGTACCCATTTTCACCTTAACCATGGTAATTTATTTTTATTTTTTAACTATTCATTAATATAAAAATATATGTTGACCATATTAAATAATATAAATTATTCTGATTCCAAATATAGAATAATTTTTTGACCAAATTAAATTTGAATAAGAGGCAAAATATAATTAAAAATTAAACCTGTAGACAGGACAAAAATGAGGGTTCTAAAGATGTGTATTTTTTAAAGAAAAAGATTATTTTTTATTCACTCTATGACTAATAATTATTTTAATTTGAATATATTTTAACAATTATTTATATATAATATATAAGATTCAATTAAATTCTTCATTATTAGGTGTTTTATTAATTAATTAAAAAGGTCAAACATTGTCCATTTTAGAAATAATTTTAAGAAAATCACAGTTTTAAACCCAATGACAAACTTACACGAAAATATAGTATAATGTAGATTAAAAATAAATAATGTGGATTTAATATTACTATAATATAAATAAATTAATTTAAAAAATATTTAACATGCGACCTTTAAATTTCCTAATTTTTTGAATATAAATGACATTTTCACAAAAAAAAATAATGGTATTTTCATAATTCACGGGAAAATCAGTATTATCCAAGAAAGACCAAAATTTATCCAAAATTTTATTTTGATATGTTTAGATTGAAATTAGATTTCATTTTATCATATTAATTTTATAAAATTTCTAATAATTTTTTATAATTTTTTTTGTCATGAAATTTAATGAAAAAAATTTTTGAAGAAGACATATTTTTGAACAATAAAATTACTTTAATAAAATTTGAGTCATTAATTTCAAATAATTTACCAATAGTTTATAATGATTATTAAATATATATATATATATATATTTCATAAATTAGATAATACTTTTTATTCACTCTAATTTAATGATTATGTTGTAATGGTTATTTATATCACCGTTCAATTAAACTTGGTGTTGCATGTCTAATATGCAATCAAACATAGTTTTCTTTTCTAAAATATCAGGGTGGTACATCCTCCAACGGTTAATAAATTTAATCCATGAAATTTTAACTTATTATTATTAACAAAACATTGTAAATTTGAAAATACTTTTTTAAAACCCACATCATAAAAACGGTTAATAAAATATCTTCTTGATAAGAGAAAAAAGGATGTATGGAGGCCATATGTAATAACATATAGTAAGATTAAAAATATGATAAAATACATTCAAAGTGAATAATTGGACGTAGAAGAGAATTTAAAATAATTATGGATAGTAATAGAGATCACTGGTTATATAAATGTTAATGATAAATAGAAACTAAAGTACCTCATAACCCGAAATTTGTGCTGATTGAAAAGACAATAGGTTTATCAAAAATAAAGGTACTCGGATGAATTTTTTATTTGAATATCCTTTTCCAATATTTGCTGAATTATTTCACCATATAGACTGAAAAAATAGTTAAATAGAATTACATTACTAGAATAATTTCATCCTTCTATAAATTTATGCCACAATATCATCTTTTTCTACAAATTAAGAGTATTCAAGATGAATTTTTCACACATAAAGCACTAAAAGAAACTTTTACAGGGCCAAAAAACCATATAGAGGATAAAAATATATTCTATGTGTCTTTATAAATTTATAAAAAATAAATAATGGTTTGAATATGGTAAGATAATTCCCAAAATCAATAAACTATCATATGATACATAATTCATCAAAATTAAATATTAGTACCTAGTGTTCAAAATAAATCATTCCGTAAATGTATAACCATATATCGCAAATAAAATTAATAACTACAAAACTAAATATTATATTAACCAAAAATTTTATCTCAAACATTCCAGCCAACAAGACCAAAAAATATAGTTATCTTTTATAGTATGTCACATGGCCCAATTGTATGAACTTCACCCATGTCACCATTTGGTTGTGCGTTCAAGCCCCACAGCCTTACTAAATACGGTGGGTTGTCACCCATAGTTGTTTTTCATTATTTCTACAATTATATCCTTATAAAATAAAAATAAAAATGGTGAACATTCATAAATATATCCTTAATCATCAAAGATCATGTAAACTCTTATAGTTATCAATATCTTGAAAAATATGTCCACAAAACGAAAAAAGATATTTGATGATAAACTAAATCGACTATAAAATGAGTGTATGATAATTTAAAATTATTATCTTCCTTAATATAATCGACCTAATATGGAATCTAAAACTTTTAATATAACCACACCTGAAAAAACTTAGTCACCAAATTTATCTGAATCATTCCCCTCATACCGACTTTAACAGCCTCAAACTCACACACACATATCTCATGCTGAAATGATAAACTTTACATTTTTGGGTTTTATATTGATTAAGGTTAACAAATTGTTTCCATCCAAACCATATAACATAAAAAAGGAAATAATGAATCACTTAAATTATAAATGACCATTTATGCTTACAGTTTTAAAGAATTTGGAAAAATATTTTATAAACAATACCAAAAAATTCAAGATAAAATCATTGACACTATACCCATATTTTAATATTTCATATTAGGTCATCGAAATATTCCATGTGAACCCTATGTAGTAATAATTCATTTAAAATATTTCTATATTTGTTGTATAAATATAAACATAATAAGGGAGAGCTCAAATGCACTGTATGGGTAAACGTAATCCTTACCAATTGAATATCATCAGTGATAATAATATGAGCATAATGGTATGATGATATAATCAAAGTACATGAGTATTACATAAAAATATTTATACCCACCACTACCTAGATTATAAAAAACAAAAATAAGGAAAATGTTATTAGAAAGGGAAAGATTCATCGTAATCAATATTTATGAACTATGTGATATCAATCTTGATCATAAGAAACATTATAAACCCATCCTAATCATTGATATAATGTGTTGGTATATTTAAACATTATCATCATATCACTCTAAAAAATTGAATAACCAATATGTCTGAGTTCCATACCTACTGAATTGTAGGGTTATAATTGATCCACTCATCCTTGGTTTATCATGGAACCACCCATCATTGGTATATAATGTAATCACCCATCTAGGGTTTATAATGGAACCACCTACCCTTGGTTTATAATGAAACCACCCTTAACAATAAAAAACATCCAAGATCATTATCAAGAAAAAATTACATAGATAATTCATTTCCTTATAAACTCATTAAAATAACATTTATTATTTTCATAACTTGCTTAACCAATCAAAAAGAAGTGGGTTCCATGATAATCTCATTAAAACAACATTAAACCATGTAAAAGAAATTTATTCCATAACAAACTCCTTGAAAAATGATTATCCCATGGAGAAGAAACAAGTTCCAAAAAAATATCTTAGAAACATGATTATCACGTGGAAAAGAAATGGGTTTCATAACAATATATTTAAAATATGATTTACCTATCGAAAAGAAAAAGGATCAATAAAAATCTATTTGAAAAAATCATAATCCATCTACTGAGAGAATTAAGATTCTATCATTACAAAATATACCAGTTAGATTATAAGTAAAAAAACATTTATTGATTTTAATGAATGGAAATAACATTAAAATATCATTAAAAACTTTTTTTGAGAAAAATAAAATTTTATTTTTGAAAATTACTATTAATGATAGAAAATTCTAAAAATATTATGAAATTTCATTTCTATAAAAACAAATTTCTAAAAATATAATGTAAAATTCAATGAAAATAATATAAATGAAGGATGGAAAATCAATTCATGTCATAAGAGTTAAAAATAAATATTATTTTTAACAGATTCTGATTACTCAAGTCAAAAGTGACTCATTTAAAAAATGTTAAGAAATTTAATTTAAAAACATTTTAAAATAATGTCAAAGACCATATAAAATAACATTAGGAAATCATTTATTTTTTTTGAACTAACAAATTTGAATGAAAAAATAGATAATATGTATTTATAATATAAATATTTTTAATCTAAATGAAAAATACAATATCGGTGTCACTAACAAATGACATTATTCATCTTTCTTAAATCAATAAGGTAGGAAATTGAAATAAAACATGTTCAGCACCTTAATAACCAGTTAATAAGAAATATATTTGGTTCAATAGAATAAGAACATATGATTTCCTTCAAGTGAACATTGAACATAAAAAATTTCTAAAGGAATGAGATTTTAACATAAAGCCTTTTCCATTGTGGTAACACTTTAATAATAAGCCCTATGAAAGAATAACATAAAATGATACCATTATAAAAAATGTCTAGAACATGATTATTACATTTATATACAGTGTCGTCCTTTTTCAAACCTCTTTAGACCCTTACACAACATTCACAACACCCTTATATAGAACTGGATACTTTAATGTTGGTCCCTCGATAAATAATCTTCTAATCATGATTATATGGTGATTCTATGGTGTAGAGGAGAAAATGGATGTTCTGTCATAAGACTCATATTTCATTATATCATCTTCATTACATTAGAAGTAATCTCACATTAACATCATTAGATCTTAATACATTATATTTTTTATATAGGTGTCCCTTATCTTCACCAACACATATAATGGAGTATCTATACTCATACAAATTCATATAGATGACAACAATCCATCTTCAAGAATCACATAAAAATTCATGGTGACCATAAGATAGCATCATCGAACATCAATAATATTAAACTAAATTCATGAACATAAGGAGTTTCATGATACAAAATGTCAAATTGCAGTATATAAACATTATAGATGATATAGGTTCATACTATAACATATGTTTTGAAGAAATAGGATTTGATAAAAGTAACCGTTAAAATATCATACCATTCAATTTTATAATTAATCAATAAATAGATTATGGGTATAGAATATAAATCAACATAAAAAAATATAAATACAACATAAGATAATTAAAATTCATTACACACATAATCAAAGAATATCAAATATAATGAATATGTAATATTACCCAATGAGAAGATATTGAGATATGAAATTATTTTCCACATGTTAACATTCAATTCAAATCCACTTGGATGAAATAATTCAAATTAAAACATAAAATAACATGATGTATGAAGAATTATTTATATTATATGTAAAAGGGTTAGTATATGCACCACACAATATAAATAAATTGTGAATGTGGCATATGTATCATAGAAATAAAATTTATATGTGAAAACCTTTACCTTGAGTCCATAAATTCATTGTATGTCATTTAACTCCACCAGTCAAGGTGAAATCATATCTATTGTAAGAACAAAAGCATGAAAATGAATCCCAAACCTGTCCACATGGTCATTTCTCGTACATGGGGTGATCAGTCCCAAGCACGGCTATTAACCAAGTCCTGAAAAATTTCTAGTCTCCTGTCTACTAACCCAAAATTGTAAGACAACAGATAAAATACCACCTCTGATACCACTTTTTAACGTCCCCACCCGGCTCACCAATAAGATTGTGGCCATACCGGTGCATTACATGACCTCAATCATATCTCCCTAGACGCAAGAGGGTGCTGACTAGAAGCGAAGGCCTTTTTCATATCTGTGGGGGAGACTATGCCTTCATAGGTAATAAGTAATATAGAACGGAAGTAAAAAAATTAATAATAAATAGAAGAATCATATAAATGAATTAACTGCAGCATAAGTAACATGAATAATCCAATCGAATAAGAATCAAGTGTGGAAGAAAACATATAAAAACAGAAACAAAAATTACGTCATGATATGATGTTTGTCGTATCTAAAAGCATAGAAAACAGAAATCCAAGCATACTATCAACTAAAAATAAAAGACACAAAGTCCCACAACAGCATCACAAGAAAGTCTCGGTCCTCTGCCCCAGTCTTCATCCTATGTAGTAAGAAACAATCAAGCCTTGGAAGCAGCATGCTTCCCCTTTTCAATACCTACAAACCTATAATCAACTCAGGTGTCAACAATGCCCGAGAAGGGTTTGAGATAAAATCCCAGTAGGACAGCACCTGCGGTGTCTAAACCTTTCCATTTTGTGAATAATAAAATACAGAGTGCTATTATGTAACAATTGCAGATAATTAATTATGTTCAATAAAATAAATAACTCGGCTCAGGTTCCCAATGGAACCCTTCCCTAATCACATGCTTCGGCCTAAGCTGGATGTCTGAAAGGGTACTTTTGAGGAGAATGCAAATACGTATATATATGTAAACCTAGAAAAGAAATGTAAACAGGGGAGAATCATACCCCAAGATTATGCTTTACCTTGGGGTCTAAGTCAAGTGTCATCCTGGTTAACTTCATCATACCAGAAGAACATTTCAATTCTCAAGAGGCTAAAATTTCAATAACATAAACCTTATGTGCATAATTATTTAGTTTCAATTTGAGAGTTGGAGTCTGAGCCCGTCCTGAAGGTATCACTACAGAACATCTGTCAATTATCCTATACCACTGAGTCTGTCCAAGTAATTCTTTCAAAAGACCATGTATCGCTCGAGGCATGACATTACCCTGAGTCCATACCGATCTCACAAAAGGGGTAACATATCATTTGAGGTAGTCTTTGAAACATTGCCAATGGATCTGTCTCGATGATCCACCTTTGAACTTGTGTAACTCATAAGTATGAAAATTCTCGGGAATATATCAGTCT
Source organism: Viscum album (assembly GCA_963277665.1). NCBI lineage: Eukaryota > Viridiplantae > Streptophyta > Magnoliopsida > Santalales > Viscaceae > Viscum > Viscum album. The sequence continues at coordinate 46,166,578 of OY728153.1, forward strand.
AGCAAGGCCAACGACACCGCACCTCGGCGCGTAGTGGTGACCGTCATGAATGGAGGGTCTATGCATAACCCTTAATATGGGAACCACCTTCTTTCCCAGCCCTGAATTTAATTAAAGTTTTCACATGAGCAGATATGACATCAATATATGTAATTTCATCTTGAAACTAAAAAGGCACACCTGTGAATAACATAGTGGAAATTTACTATTTCAGCATAGAAATCTTAACGAGGCAAAGTACCGCATCAACATAAACAGATAAAATGCACATTTAAATAAATAAATAAATTAGCACAACAAACTACCAATGATCAAACAATTTAAATGGTCATAATTAATATAAATTAATTATTTAAATTAAACATAATATAGTCCAAATTAACTATTTTAGCATATAAACCATAACCAGGAATGTACCACATCAAAATAAGTAGATTAATTCACTTTTAAATAAATAAATAAATTAGCACAACCATCTACCAAATTTCGAACAATTCCAATGTTCATAATGAGTCTAAATTAATTATTTAAATTAAAAATCACAGAAATAGGTTGTGCAACACATGAAGTTAACTAAACTAAATGCATGAGCAAGCACATTTGAATAAATAAATAATTCAGCACAAACAAAAATCAACGATACAACAATTTATGGTTCAAAATTATTTTTAAATAATTTTTTATATTAATCACAACAGAAATAGGTTGTTGAAAACATGCAGTTAAATAAATTAAATATACGAGCTAATGGAATTTATACTGACCATGTCCACATGCCCAAAATGGTTGTCTGACCACATTTAAACAATTTAAACAATTTAATTCATGATCAATGGGGCTGAAACAACTAGGTGAAACAATTGAATTAATGAAATTTGGTGAATTTTCACAAAGTCAGTGGGCAGTAACTAACAGAAAAACGATGTGTTTTTATAAATCGGAACTAAACGGATGGAAAGAGAGTAGACACCCTACCTTATGTTCATAGATGATCCTCTTATCTATGGTAGACATTTATTTTTCCTCAAATGGATGAAGATGGATGATTTTAGAAAATCCCTAAAATTGGGTAAAATCCTTCCGCAACAAAATATGCATAGGATACTCAACGAAAACCTACAATTCCACTTGCGCAAGGTTATCCTCACCCTAAGGATTACTTCTCACTTGACAGTGAAGAAATTGGATGACAAATGGAGGATCTGTAGTCTTCTTAAGGAGGATTAGGATGGTGTAACGCCTAGGGGAGAGGGAGGTGCGATGTGAGGGAGAGGTGGAGAAGAGGAGGGGAAAAAAGAATGAAAATGAAGAAAAAAGAAAAGAAAAATTAATGAAAAATAAATGAAAAAAGAAAAGTGAAAATAAAAAGAAAAATAAAATAGAATAAAAGGATTAAAAGCAAAAATATAAAAATAAATAAAATAAGATATATTTTAATTTAATTACTTTTATTTTTCCAATAACCTTCTTTCTATTTTATTTTAAAATTTCTTTTTATCCCTTCTTACATTATTTTAAATTTTACTTAAATATATTATTATTCTTTTACAAACATTAATTAATTATTTTAAATCCTGAACACCGCGCTAAGGTGCGACATGAAATTTTTCATAAAAACTCTACAGTTATTTAAATCAATTAAAGTCATCCTCAGGACCCACAGCGAGTTGTGCAAACGCACGCCTATGGTCGCTTAAAAAATTAGACAATAAAAATTAAAAACTATCTTTACCTAATTATGGTCGGGATATTAAATAAATATTATTAATAATAAAATTATAATAATTATTTCTAATGGCCAATAAATATATTTTTAACGCAAATAAATTATTTTTGGATGTGATAAAACCAAACATTCAACGCGCGTAAAGGTATTACTCTTCCTAGGGTATACCCCTTGTTCGAAAACTATTAAAGGACTTAGATTATTCGTTCGATGCACCCTTTGTGAGGAAATAGTTATTTATTATATAAAAACAGAATAATTATTTATTTAAAAATAAAGAGTGTTTTATTATGAGTGAGGGTTCCAAACACCCAACACGCATCGAGGCTATACCCTGCATATGGTAAACCCGATGTTCCGGACCTAATGGTGGTTTTTAATTTCTCATATGACGCACCGTTTGAAAGTTATTTCATTTTTTTAAAAGTAATACCACACACGTATAAATAAAATAAATTCAATATCTGTATTATATCAACATAGAAGTGTCGACTATTGGAATAAGAGTTCGGATGCTCAGATATTAAAACTGGCATGCCCAGTTAATAGAAAATTTTATTTTCCTTCATATTTTTATCCGATTCAAAACATGAAACATTACATACATATATATATATCAAAAAAATACTAAATTTCACACCCAACAATTTGACATATGGGTAATAACAGCTATATATATCATGGTTCAATTAAGCTCGGTGTTGTGTGTCAACTATGCTATCAAAAATTGTTTTATTTTCTAAAATCTCATGGTGTTACAACTATTATTAAATATTATTTATAAAATTAAAGGTTTTCGAATATTTTTCACAACCCCTTTTAAAAATTACATTTGTAAGAGACATTTAACATCATTTTTATGTCAATAATAACATCTTTTCTAAAAGATCATTTATATTTTCAATTTTACGTACCATTTTAACATTAAAAATTACTTACCCTAATGAGGATTATTTTTCACTATTTATACTCTCATATATATTTTTATTTTTGGGGAATGAATTCAAGTTACGAGAACATACAATTCATGATACCTTCTTGGGTGGAATCATTCTAGAATTATTTTTCATGGTCATTTTCATCTATGTCAATATCCTTCTATGTTTCCTTTGTTACACTGGGGTTATGTTATTTTGAAAACATACACCTTCTTTCTATGGATGTTTTATGATTATGTTATTACATTATTTAATTATATGTATTCTTATTTCTTTATATGGATTAAATAAAAAAATTTACATAATTTAGATTCGATGATGTTCACCAAGAAAGAATGTTATTCTATTGACATTGGTAAGAGTATTGTCATTATTTAAGTTGTAATTCCAATACGGATAATTATTGGCCAATGGATTATGTATTTTTTATCCATTTAGTTTCTTTATCTGGATGGGTTATGACCACGTTCTCCCTTTTATTGAAATGGGTAAATGTATTGAAATTATTGATGGATATTAATTATTAACATAGGTTGACTATGTATTGACATTCCATATTATTTATTATACAGATATACTTGTTTTTATTCAGCTAGAGGTAGGGGATGACATGAGATGTCTTGTTGACTCTTATAATGAATTAATTAGACTTAAACAAGTGACATGTTGGGCTCAACATTTTATATCCCATTGATGAATTGACGGATCTCATGTAACAAAAAATTTTGGTTTTTAGTGTATACCTCTCCCTATATCTGTATAGTGTCCTGGAATAAGGCCATAAAAACATGATGTTGATGTTCAACATTATGGATGACATCAGTATGAGATTAGTAATATTTATATCCATGTTTTCATTTATAGTCATGGATATTGCATCCCTTATATTTAGTCGATTGTGAAATTATTAGATTAATTATTCATATCATATTTTGTCTATTAAGATTATGTTTTTGAAAAATTCGGTTATATTTTTCACTTCGTAAGAATCTGGGTTCACGCATTTATAATGTTTCCATTACCCAAATTATAAAATAAATACAGATGACAAGTTTATAAGAATAGAACATATGAAATATATTATTGGTCATGTTAAAGAATTATTATGGATTAAGTTGTTTCATATATAATTAATAAAAATGTCAATATAATATAAATAACAAGTTCTTCAAGAGTTATTATTTTGACATAATTATCTAAAGATCTAAACCTAAAAGGTATTGAGAGTGTATGTAATGCAATATTTTCTTTAATTCATGTAATTATAGAATAGTTAAATATGGGAAACTATAGTTGGTATCGAACGTAGAATGTAAAGTATGTGTTTATGGTTCCACATCCAGGAGTGCGGGTCTAGGGCATCATAGTTTTGGTTGAGAGTGGCAGCGATGATAAAAATTATTTCATTTTATATTAAAATGATTCTAATTTTTTATTTCTATTGATAAAATGTGTTTAATGTAGATTGATACCACTCGTTATTCAAGTAATCGAGTGACACAAATCATGCCTTCCAAACAAGGAACTCAACATGTGTCTTAGCGTAGACATGATGTAAGTTTTTAATTTAATTATCATTAATATATTATAAATATTGTGTTATAATATTAATTTTAATATATGGTCTTCAATCACCATTAATTTAGTTATACTTATGAGGTGATCTGACTTATTGGATGTCGATATAGATAAGCGCTCATTGGGTGGGTGAACCTGATGTTGTCTATATAATAAGAAATTTTTTTAATAAAAAATCTATTTTTATTTCATATAAATTATTCACATTTACTCATTAATTAATTATGAATATTCAACAAGATCTTCTTGAATTTTTCTTAGAAGATCTTCTAGAGGATCCATGTCAAAGAAAGATTTAAAGAGAAAATATATTTCATTATAATGTGGGGCATGATGGTCATTGTTACGCTTTTACCTATATCATTGGAATCACATGACGTGTTATTGTATTAGAAGAGGTGATGGATGCATGTAGAGATGCAGGGACACACACAATGGATGATGTAGTTGCTACCATGCAGACTACGCAACACTATTAGGATGATCATTTTCAGTAGCTGTGAGTAGAGTATAGGGAGAGATTATCACATATTTCACTGGTATATATAAATATATTACACATCATCCTTTTGATATTACACAAATGGATTCATGAGTAAAAAATCAAATAAATTATACTCATGTTGACTATTATTGATGTGGACATAATATATAATAATTATATATGATTTAGACTCCAGATACAGATAATGGACATAATTTTGTGTTATTAGGTGACCCAAATGAAGATGCTCAAAATAAATGAGGTATTTTACATTACCATCTTAATATTTAATATTTTTATAGGCAAGTAATTTAAATATGTTTTATATTTCTAAACTGTTATTGTGAAGAAAAAATATGTCTTGTATTATACTGTCATATTCAAAACTCAATAGATGATTCTAAATTTCCATAAAATCAAATGAAAATAATCATATTTTATTTTGTAAAATTTTAGAGTAGAAGAAAGGTTAATCAGATGTGTTCGTTTCTCAAAGTAACCAAAAATTTACTTTTAGTGTTTTGGAATTACGAAAATGTCTGTGTAATGATCAAAACCATAAAAATGAACAATAGATGATATAAAATCATTAGAAACACATATTTATATTATTTTCAATGTTTAGAAGTATTTTTTATGTCAATCATACATATGATGTACTTAGATGGATGGAATAAGCCATTTTTAATGGTTTAAAGGGGTTTAAAAATGTCCACCATAAGAGAAAAACCAACCAAATGATCTATGGTTGTCGTTAACTAATAAAAAACAAATATAATTTTTTTTGAAATTTTGTAGTATGAGACAAATCAATCAGACATGTCATTTTATTTGGATAAAAAAACATATTCTTAGTGTTTAAAAAATTCTAAAATGTGTGTAATGGAAAAAATGATAGAAAATGGCATCCAGAGGACATGAAATAATAGAATAATAACATTTGTATTATTTTTATGTGTATGAGTATATGTAATATCGATCTAACATGTGGTGTTCTTAGATGGACTGAATTAACAATATTTAACAGTTTGACAGGCCATAAAAATGTGTGTCATGAAGTAGAAACCGAGGAAAATGCCTAATATTTTAATGAAACCATACGAAAATAAATTTTAGTATCATTTTTGTAAATTTTTATAACATTTCACATCAATTAAAATATTCTTTTGATCATGATGACTAGATACCTACTTTTACTATTTTAAAATCCCTAAAAAATGTGTTTAAGGATCAGACCCATATCAAGTGACCTATTAATGAAGTGAAATCATAAAAAACTCATATTTTTATTTTTTGTATGTGAATTATTATATAGAATATCAAAAATATTTTTGATGTTCTCAGATGAACTGAATAGGATGTTTTTAACGGTTTGATGGCCCTTAAAAATGTGCATCAAGGGATTAAACCCACTTAAATAAACCATGAATAAACTAAAAAATAAGATGATATATAGAATAGTTTCTGAATTTTTATAGTAGATAGTATTTCAATAGGATTTTTCTTTAGCTCAATATGAAAGTAAACACACCTTTCGTGTTTTAAAAACATTAAAATGTGCATGTAACAACCAAAACCATAAAAACAAACTCCAGATGATGTTAAATCATAAAAATTATTTCATTTTTTTATTTTTTATGTTTTGAAGAATATATAATGTCAATAAGACATGTGGTGTGCTCGAATGAGGAAAATAATTTGTTTTTAATAATTTAATGTCCTTTAACAATGTGTGTTTAGGGGAAAAAACCAAGAAAAAATTTTACAATTTCTATGAAATGAAATAAAAAAAGATGAGTTGTGATTTTTAAAATGCTGGAGAAAATGAAAAATCAATTGGATGTTTCATTTTCTCGATATGACCAAAAAAGCACTTTCATTGTTAAAAACACTACAAATGTGTGTGCAATTGTTAAATGTAGACAAAACAATCTCTAAATTAGGTGAAATCATAGAACAGTTATTTATGTGTTATTTTGACATGTATGAGTATAATTAACATCAAATAGACAATTAGTTTCTTTAGAGGGAACAAATAATTAAATATTAAAGATTTATTAGCCTTTCAAAATCATGTGTGAAGGTGTTCAAACCAAGAGAATGACATCAGATTTCAATCAAATCATATAAAAACAACTATATATGATTTTTTAAAAAATTTGAGAATAAATAACATCAATCAGATGTCATTTTGGCATGATATGACTATAAAAACAATTTTATTGTTTTAAAAAGAACTAAAACATGCGTATAATGGCATAAACCATAAAAAATGACCTTCTAAAGATTTGAAATCATAGAAAAAAACATTTGTGTTTTTTGTTTGATGTGTCTAAGAAGAATTCATTTCAATCGAACGTTTTTTGTGCTCGGATGGACCGACAAAGCAGTTTTTAATGATTTGGAGGCCTTTATAAATGAGTGTCAGAGAGTCAAAACCAGTCAAATGACCAAAAATTTGAATTAAATAACCTAAAAACCCTTAAAATTAATTATTGGAATATTGGATCAGATATCATGTCAGCTGAATGTGTTGTTTTCTTGGGAATACTAAAAAAAGCATTAAGTGTTTTGAAAACACTAAAACATGTTTGTAATGGTCCAAACCATAGAAAAAACCTATCAAAGAAGTGAAATAATGGGAAATGCAACTTTTTATTTTTTATGTATATGGGTAGATAAAATGTCAATAGAACTTCCGTTGTTCTCGTATAATAAGTAGTTTTTAATGGTTTGGTGGCCTTTAAAAACATGAATCATGGGGTAAAAATGAAGAAAACATCCTATGATTTTCATGAAATAAAAATAAAACAAATTTAGAGTGATTTTTAAAAAAAATTGGAGTAGATAAATAGTCTATTGGATGTATTGTTTTCTTGTTATGACCGGATAATAACTTTTAGTGATTGAAAAATAAAATGTCTGTAATTATCAAACCCATATAAAATGGACAGTTAATGATGTGAAATCAAAGGAAAATAATATTTTTGTTATTTATGATGTATTTTAGTAGAATTAATATTAATCATACATGTTTTGTTCTTGGATGTACCGAATAAGTAGTTTTTAATGTTTTATTAGCTTTTACAAACTTATTTCTGGGGGATCAAAACAATGAGAATTACCTTTAGTTATTTTTATATAATGAGAAAAAACTATAATGTTATTTTTGAAATTTTTGGCTATAAATAATTCCAATCAGATGTGTTGTTTTCTTGGGATAACTAAGAATACATTTTTTGTGTTTTAAAAATACTAAAAACTGCATGTAATGATAAAAACCACAAAAAACAACCTCAAAATTATTTGAAATCATAGAAAAAAAATTTACAAATTATTTGGGATGTTTATGAGTAGATTTGTTGTTTATTTAATGTGTAGTGTCCACAGACTGGCTGAACAAGTTGTTTTTAATGTCTTGGCGGCCTTTAAAAATGTGCAATAGGGGTCAAAACCTACAAAATGACATCTAATAACTATGAAATCATACTAAAACAATCATATGGTGATTGTTTTATATATTTATGGATTCAACTCATAAGTTGGATGATTTTTTTCATACGATGAACAAAAAATCACTTTTAGTGTTTTAAAAACACAAATCATGCATATATTAGTCAAAACCACAATAAATGAATTTAAAATGATTCTAAATAAAATTACAATCATCATTGTATTATTTTTTTCTATATAATTATAAAATACATAAATAAACCATGAAATGTTCTCGTATGAAACAAATAATCAATTTTTAATGGTTTGACAGATTTTTAAAAATGTCTGTCAGATGGTAAAACTAAGAAAATAATCTTTGATTTACTTGAGATCATATGAAAATAAATTAGAATAATTTTTGATGTGTATAAGGAACATAAATCGTATATTTTGTTTTCTTTGGATGATCAATAACACACTTTTAGTGTTTTAAAAACACTAAAACATGGGTTTTATTGTCAAAACCATGACAAATGACCTCTTAATGATGTGAAATCAAAGGAAAATAATCTCAGTATTATTGGTGACTTGATAGAATATATGGGACGTCCATCAGACATGGGATGTGGTTGAAAAGTCCAAATAAGTAGTTTTCAACAGTTTTATTCTCGTTAAAAACATGCATCAGAGATTCAAAAATAAGAAATCTACATATTATTGTATTGAAATCAAACGAAAATAATCGTAGAGTTATTTTTAAAATATTTGAGTATATAGAATGTAAATCGGGCATATCATTTTATCAGGATGACCTAAAGCTGACTTTTATTGTTTAAAATCTCTAAAATGTGCATGTAACATTCGAAATCAATGAAAAAACCTTCAAATATCAAGAAATCATAAAAAACATTTCATTCATTTATATGTATTAGTGGAAGACACATTAATCGGATTTGTGGTTTGCTCGAATGGACTAATTAATCCATTTTAATGGTTTTATGGTCTTTAAAAACATGATTACATGGGTCAAAACCTTGAAAATGACCTATGATGGCCATGAAATAATACAATAACAATCGTAGATTAATTTATAAAATAATGGGGGAAAAATATCCATCAAATATTTCAATTTAATAGGATGATCAAAAATGAACTTTTACTATTTTAAAAACACTAAAACATATGTGTAATGGTCCAATCCATAAAAAATTACCTATAGATGATTTGAAATCATAGAAAATGAATATTTTTTTATTTTTTTATATGTGCAATCAACACAATATCAATCAGATGTATGGTGTACTCGAACAAACCGAATAAGTAGTTTTTTACAATATGACGACATTTAAAAACATGGTTGAGGGAGTCAATACCAAGCTTATGAGATCTTTTTTCTATGAAATCATACAAAAAATATATATTTATTTATTTGTGAAATGTTGGAGTAGATGAAAAGTAAATCAGATGTGACATTTTCCAAATATAATCAGAAACACACTTTTATTGTTTTGAAAACATTAAATCATGTGTGTAACTAAAATACCTAAAATAAATTTTCTTAGAATGAAATTATATCATATAAAAATCATCTTTTTATTATTATTTATATATATTAGGATACTAAATGTCAATCAGATGAGTGTTTTTTCGAACGGGCTATATAAGAAGTTTTTAAAGGTTTTATGGCCTTTAAAAATTTGTGTTACGTGAGAGGGGTTGTCAAAACCAAGAAATTAACTCCAATTTCAATGAACTCATTTCAAAAAAAATGATGAGTTATTTTAAAAATAATTAAGCAGAAGACACATCAATTAGGCATGTCGTTTTCTCATTATGACCAAAAACATTATTTTAGTGTTTCAAAAATAATAAACCATGTGTGTAACAGTCAAAACCATAGAAAATGACCTCTTAATGACATAAATTAAAAGGAAACTAGTCTTTATATTATTTATGACATGTTTGAGTGGAATATATATCAATAAAATGTATAGTTTCGTTGAACATATTGAATAATATATTTTTTACGGTTTGAAGGCCATTAAAAACATGTTTCAGAGTATAAAAATAGAGAAAATGTCCTATGATTTTTGTGAAATCATAAAAAAACAACCGTACCATGATTTTTGAAATGTTGAATCCAATGACACATCGAACAGACTTGTTGTCTATTTGGGATGATCATGAAATTACATTTAGTGTTTTAAAAACACTAAAATGTTTGTCTAACTATTAGAACCACAACAAATGACCTCTTAATGATGTGAAATCATAAAAAACTTTTCTTCGTATTATTTGTGACATGTATGGGCATAAGTCATGTCAATCTGACAGGTGTTGTGATCAGATGGGCCGAATTAGTAGTTTTTAATGGTTAAATAACCCTTCAAAATGTACAATATGGGGAATAACTAAGTAAACGACCTATGATTGACATGAAATCTTAATAAAACAAATATAGAGTGATTTTTAAAATGTTTCTATGGAAATAATGTCAATCAGATGTGTCTTGTGATCGGGATGACTAGAAATGCACATTCAGTCTTTTAAAAACATTAAGATGTGTCTGTAATAGTCAAACCCATATAAGATGACTTCTAAATGACATAAAATCTGAGTAAAATCATCCATGTATTATGTGTAAAATTTACGAGTATAGAACATGTCAATCGGACGTCGGTTTGCTTAGATAGAACAAATAAGTAGTTTTATATTAAAAATGAATTGAAACTAGTATGTATTGAAAATTAAAAGATAGTGGATAGTTTATTGGACTCAATTTCAATTGAAATATTTTACTGGATTTCAATTATTAGATAATTATGATTTTTTAATTTACTATTTTGAAATTTTTTCAAGTAGTTATAAAAATTAAATGGCATTTATTTTGTCAAATAATATGATTTTTTTATTCATTTTAATGGTTAAATTTAAATGTTTCACATTTTTCTAGTATGTTTTTATTAGGGATCTTCTTATTGGGGGAATCACTAGTTTATTCATGGTGTTGACACTACTGGAAAATGGACCTATCCCCACGGTTTTGGGGTAAATCTTGGGGATAGACCCCCCCCCCCTATACCCACGGTTTTCCAAAACCGTGGGTATAGGTAAATTTTGAAGACCTATACCCACGGTTTTCGTAAACTGTGGGTATAGGGGGGGTCTATCCCCACGCTTTTGGAAAACTGTGGGGATAGGTCCAGAAAAGTCACTTATACCCACGGTTTCCCTAAACTATGGGTATAGGGGTGCCTATCCCCACGGTTTTCCCCAAAACCGTGGGGATAGATCTAGGCTAAAATACCTATACCCACGGTTATGAAAAACCGTGGGTATAGGTCACTTTTTTTTGCGCGGGAAATTTTTTTTTCCAGCGGGAAGGAAGTTTTTTTTGGCGGGAACCCTATACCCATGGTTCTTCCCTCTATACACACGGTTTTTATAACTATATTTAACTATATATGTATATATAGGTGATGTTAGGGTAGTGTTTATACGCGGTGTTTTCAACGTAGAGGTTGCGGGATCAAAACTCGGCGCCTACATTATTTTAGGACCTATACCCACGGTTTTGAAACCGTGGGTAAAAGGCGTTGACACCGTGGCAATTGGCTATGTTTCAATGACACGGTGGCAGGACACCTATACCCACGGTTTTAGAAAATAGTGGGTATAGGCTGGGGACCTATACCAACACCGTTCCAGCCCACGTTTCCCAAAACCATTGGTATAGGCTATACCCACGGTTTTGGGGGCTATACCCACGGTTTTGAACCGTGGGTATATGCTGTTTTTCCAAAACTGTGATATCAACCAATCCTCCACTATAAACAGCTCTCAGTAACCTAACCCTCCCTACTCTACATTTTTTTCTTCCAAGGGCTTCTTTATTTGAGGGGATGGTGGTCCATATCATGTGGGAAATTGAGTTAGGGCTCCAGTTTCATTGGATGAGGAGGAACATCATGGGGGTTATATTTAGATTTTTGGAGAAGAAAGGAAGAGAGGATGCTTTCCTTCCTTTTCACCAATAGAGAAGATGTGGGATCAGAGCTAACTGATATATATGGTACCCAATAATGAGCTTCTTCATGCTTTTGTTGCTTTTTTGTTCATAATGGTTTTGTTTCCCATTGATGTTTTGTTGTGTGCGACTTGTACCTAGTGAAAAATTGGAGGATGAAAACCCTTAACATCGACCATGTGCATATTAGAGCTCAGAGGATATGAATCATTCAAGAAGTTTCTGAACCATAGTAAGTTGGATTGTTCTATTATGCTTCTTTTTTATGTTTGTTTTCATTATATTTTCTCATCCCTATTGTTTCATAATTCATGTTTAATCTATCCATTCAACTATGATTAAATTTTAACATTTACAAGACTAATTTGACAATGACTTCTTGAAAGTGATATGAACGTATTCTTGGATAGTTTCTCATGTGTTTTTGCTTCTGTATTTTCCTAATTGAATTGATGTAATCCTGTTTATATTTTCATAGTAGAACCTTAGTGCCCCTGCCCAATGCACAATGGCAAATTGGCGGAAGCACGCCAAAATACTGATGTTATTTTCTTTATTTCATTACTGCTTTTGATAACATGTATATTCTAATATATGATTCTATAATTCTATTGATTCAATTGGTATTGGGTTAATTAATTAGGATAATTTTTATTTTTCCTTATTTTGGACCTTTATCAATTATTTTATAAAATTAGTTTATTTTTTATAATATTATTTGGATACTATTACATTTAAATAATTTTGAATTAGGTCACACTGAAAAGAATTCAATAGAATGCTAGATATATTCATGCATTGTTATAGATTTAATTTTACATGTTTTATATTTTTGTCTCGAATTTTATGATCAAAATATATAATCATGTAATTCATTGGGAGGTTGAATGGTGATTGACCCAAAATGGACCCCCTATAAACAGTACTAACTTTTATTTTAAAATTATTTGATTTTCAGTATGAGATGACGATTGTAAAGGGTTTAAAATTATTGAACATGTTTTTATATGATTTCCTTAAATTATATATTATGTAGAAAATTTTTGTGTTTATATATATATATATAATATCAATTCATATGTGGATTTCAGGTAGGCCGCCGAGGCGCAGATGGGTGAGAGAAAATCTGGCCAAGGATATAATTTATCTTCTAACCACCGTCGTCTCCTCCGCCAAGCATCCATCATAGCCAGCTTTGATTTCTACCCCATATTTAGGTTTTGGACCATCCAAGATGGGCTCTCGAATGACCACCACCACTATGGGGAGAGGTTCATGGACATTTTTCAATCAATAATCGCCACTAAAGCCCTACAGTTGACAGAGATGATTGTTTCTGACATGACTGTGCCTCCCATCACCAACATCATGGATGAAACTATAATGGGGTTTTCCATTGATGCCACTAAAGAGTAATAGATCCTCGTGATCTATTTACACACCATCAGCGTCTCTAGCCTCTGGTCTTATCATTTCATGCATTTTCTTATTCAATCCAGAAATTCAACCTTCAAGTGTATAATCCATGTCTTCCCTTAACAATAAAAAATTCACAATTTATGGGAAGATCTCCAATTCTAATTTCTTTATTATTATTTATTATTTATCCTTTTTTCTTGTTTCATTTAACTTCAATTAATATGGATTCATAGGTCTTTTTATATTATATTTTGGGTGTTTAATTTTTCTTCGGCTTATATATTTTTCATGGGGGGTTTCACATAGTGTTTGGAACTATTCACATGGATTATATTTTATTTACCTTGTTCATTTTGCATCTTGGATATTTTTCTCCCTTACATTATACGATATCATTTGGACAGTTGATAAACTGATATCAAACAAGAATTTTTATGCTGGTTGTGTTTCTTTACTCAGCTTATCTCTGTTATACCACTTTTTTGCCTATCATGTTGTGCCATGTGTACCGTTCAATGTCCCACCTTCAGTTACTCAAACCACTGCTTCAATATTAGATGTACATGTGGTTGTAATCATGCACCTCTTCCTGAACTAACTTACACCCTCTGGATTTCCATCATTTTTCTCGGTTGTTTGTCTCTATGATGATTCATTTGAGCCAGGTTCAGGCTCTCTGGTTCTTGAGGTGTTTCCGCTGGTTCATCAAGAGATCTCTTTCCAGAGGCTCTATTTATGTTTAATAGAGAAGAAGAAGGACATCCAATAGACCTCGTCCACCAGCACTCCCCTCTACTAAGATGTTTCCACCTCCTATAACCATAGAACTTCTCCGTTGAAGATTTAGTGGGGAATCAACATGGTTCTAGGTTCTGAACGACTGCACTTGAATAAGTTTTTAGATCTTGAATTATGTACATTTCATTATAACCAATATTCGATATAGAATTTTGGATCTGGAGAGATTCAATTTATTTTTCATGTATTTTTCTATATCATTTATAGGTGTGTTTTTTATTCTATCTAGGAGTGGATAATGAAAACTCTACATGACAGGCTTCAGTGCTAAAACCTAGTTCGGTAAGGATGGCATCCTGTGATAGTTTTTTTTTTGTCCTTCTTTGTTTTTATTTCAATCCTATAATTTCCTTATGTGTTTTTTTTTGCTTTTTAATAAATCTGTTACTTGGGTTGTTTTATCTCCATGAATGTAGGATCAAATCGATCTAAAACATGTTATATAGGATGTTATATTATGTTTCTTCTATTATTGATTGGTTCTTCCAATAAAATGATTTGTGATTAAATCTTCTTCTGTTAGTTTATAATCAACTGATTAGTCGAACATGGAATATAATTAATACATCATAAATGACAGTGGTTCTTGGGTATTTTAGGGTCTTCGTATTTAACCCCTACAAGTGGTATCTGATCCAACTGTAATGTTATTTATGGGTTCAATTAAATCTGATATCGATTAGTTGAACAGTGAAAATGAATTTTATCTTTGGAGAATAAAAATGAAATATTTACTAAACCACAAATATTTAATCGATTCACATGCTGGTTCTAGAACCAAAATGACCACCACTACACCTGATGGGAATCTTTCCATTACGTATGTTAAGGTCCCTCAGGTAACCCAAATGAATTGCTCTAGTTTAATACATTTTTATTTATGAGATAAAGTGATAAAATAAGTTGCATATGAGTCCTCTATCTCTTGTATATGGTCTAGGATATAATACCATTACATAAAAATTTCTCTTGTTGGTAGATTATATAATAAAATGAGATTATATACTCCCAAAATGCACCCTAGAATAGCAGGCAAGATGAATAATGATAAATTTAATAAAATCTTATTAGATATTACCAACATAGACATTAAATTGGATGATAAAGACTTGACCATTATACTATTAACATATTTATATTATTACTTTATTTATATTAAAATGAAATGTTTTATGGAAAAGACACACATACTCTTGAAGAATTAAAATCTCCATTACTCTCCAAAGACCGTATAATGAAGGGTAGTGTTAAAACTAAGGCTAAGGGTTTAAATATTAGGGACAGAAGTGAGTCTAGAGGCAGAAGTCAGTCAAGAGTTAGCAAAAAGAAACGGTTCTATCTAATAAATAAAGATAAATGTCTAAAAACAAGTTATTAAATGTCTAAAATGAAATAAACATGGATATATTAATATGAACATCCCTAATAAGAAATTTGACTATAGAGACAATACTATTTACCATTAAGTTTTACTTGAGTGGGACTTTGACACTACTAATGTGTTATGTGTTTCTGACATTTCCATATTTGATAAATGGATCTTGGATTCTATATGTTCATTCCACATGTTTCCTATGAAGGAATTCTTTTCTATGTTGAGGGAAATAGAATCTGGTGAGGTATTTTTAGGGAATTATAGGAGAATTCAAATTATGGGAATAGGCTCAGTTTCATTAGAGGCTCGTGATGGGACTTTTAAATCTCTTAATGAAGTTAGGTGGGTACCTGAATTAAAAATAATCCTAATATCCCAAGGAATACATAACCAAAAAGGTGTATAGTTTTAAGTATGATTCTGGATGTCTTAGAGTTTCTTGAGGATCCCTCACATTTATGAAAGGAACCCTTCAAAATGGTCTTTTTGTCTTAGATGGTATGGTTTATAGATGTTATTTGAACACCTCTTGTAGTTCCGAACTCGATTCCACCAATATATGGAATATAAGGTTAGGTAATGTCAGTGCCAAGGGCCTTAGTGAACTCAAACTAAAAGAGATTTTGAGTAAAATCACTCTTAATAGTCTCCCATTCTGTGAGTATTGTGTATAAAATAAATTTAAAAGATGTAGTTTCAGTAGGTCTATGTATAAGGCTAAATAACCATTTGAATGTGTACATTATGACTTATGGGGCCCTTCTAGGGTCACCTCCCACGGTGGAGTATTATACCTTGTGGCATTAATTGATGATTTCTCTAGGAAAGTTTAGATTTTTATAATCAACCATAAGTCAGATACTTTTATGATCATGAAGAAGTGAAGAGATGGGGTAAAAAGTGAGTCTAATAGGAAACTAAAATCCTTAAGTACTGATAATGGAATAGAGTATCTATCCATAGAATTTATTGAATTTGATGAATTTTAGGGAATAAAGAGGTACCGGACAATTGTGAAAACCCCATAGTATAACGGATTAGTAGAGAGAATGAATATGACTATTCTCATGAGGATGAGGTGTATGTTTTCCAAATCAAAACTCCCCATGTCCTTTTGGGATTATGCTACTTCATAAGTATTATTCCTTATTAACCATCTCTTATATCCTACTAATTCATTTATGACACCTGAGGAACATTTGAAATTTACACCCCCCGAGTCTAGAACACCGTAGTACCTTTGGATCCAAATCTTATGATTATACACACACACATAAGATAGCCCCTAAGGTTGTCAAGTGTATGTTCATGGGATACCTAGATAGTGTTAAGGGGTATTGTCTATCGATAGATAAACTGGGTTATCAAAAATGTATCATTAGTTGAGATGTACTATTTGAAGAATATTTTTTTCAATGAAAAGCGACCTGAACCTATTGAGACCACTAATGACACTACAAGACCCTCAAAATCACCAAATCCCATTGGTGTTGAAGTGACTTTTGAATCGAGTGACTACTCCTAGTCCATGATTGGTCCTGCTCCCCCCATTGTCCAGACCCATGATAAATCTAATTCTAGTTCAGATTCTGAGAAAAAACAAAATAACCTGATGATCAGAGAAATTATCACCTCACTCGGGATAGAGAGAAGAGATTTATTAGACCTCCAGCCTATTTCAATTAGGAATACACTACACCCTATTCATTTAATATAGAAAATGAATTGTTTAATGATGAACCTTAAACATATAAGAAATATATTATGTTTAAAGAAGCCATTATGTGGCTTGGTGTAATGAAATAGGAGATAAATTCTATTCTTAAAAACAACACATGGGTTTTTGTTCTTAATCCCAATAACTAAAAGGTTATAGGTTCTAAATGGATTTATAAGAAGAAAGATAACAATGTTGGAGAAACTAAAATCAAATTTAAAATCATGAAGGGTTTCTAATGTCTTTCTTCAATGTGAAGACATTGATTGTAGTGAAATTTTCCCCCTATATTTTAAACATTCATATATTAAAATCATTTTTGATTTGGCTGCCAAATTTTTCCTTCATGTCAGACAATTAGATGTAAAAACACCTTTTTACATGGTACCATTAATGAACCTATTTATATGACTCATCCTAAAGTATTTTTAAAACTGTTTGAACCTAATCATGTTTCACTTCCTAAGAGGTATTTATATGGGCTTAAACAATATTAATGATAATGTTATAAAAGGTTTGATTAATTTGTGACTGAAAATCGGTATTCCATAATAAAATTTTATGCATGTGTATACTATAAAAATTTTATTCATGAGTCTATTTACCTGTAATTATAAGTCGATGACATGCTTTTAATCTATAAAAACATGATGATTATAAATCATGTCAAGAACCAGTTGAATTTTATCTTTCAAATGATATATTAGTTCATGATAATAAAAATTTAGGCATGTACATAATAAGAGATAGGAAGGCCACAACCTTGTACATATCTCAATCATCTATTATTTATAAAGTGTTAATAAGTTACCTATTTTATCATCTTAAACATGTTACTGACCCGTTAGAAGAACAATTTGTGTTTTGCTTGGAAAAATACTCTAGAAATGATTTTGAGGATGTATTTATGAATAAGATTCCTTTTGCTAATGTAGTAGGATGTTATATATATGCAATGGTATGTTCCAGGCTATATATTTCATTTTTTGTGTGTATATTGATGTGGTTTGTGGGGAATCATAGTAGGATTAATTGGCGTGCATCGAAATGGATCCATAGGTATGTCTCAATATATAATAAAGTTTTCATTCGATATGGATTACATAGTAGTTTTGATAATGATATAGTTGTCTTTGAAGGCTCTGATTATACTGATAATGTTGACACATGAATGTATATCAATGGTTTTGTATTTCTTGAATATTGAGGACCAGTATCCTATAAGTGAAATATACTGTTAGTGGTTACACTCTCTACTATAGAGGTAGAGTATATTTCTAAGATAGAATCCATTAAAGAGGATATATGGTAGAAAGGTTTTCTTTCTGAGTTGTGATAATCTTCTTATATCATTGTAGTCCACTGTGATAACCAATATGCATTACATTTATCTAAAAAATTTGTATTCCATGGTATATTGAATCACATTGACATTAGAATTCATTTTTTAGTGATATTATAGAATCTGGGATGGTGAGTGTCACTAAGATACCCACTGGAGAAAAGTATACTAATAGGTTGACTATGGTCATTCTATTTTCAAACTTCATGAAATTCCTTAAATTAATGAATTTTTTCCAAATTATATAAAAAAAATTTAGATAACATCATCCTTAAATGTTGTTTAATTAAAGGATATATATTTTTTGTTTTTAGACATTTTTCATGTTGCATTTAAATTCCATTAATATGGTTTTATATGAGTCGTTTATATTATATTTATGATGTTTAATTATTCATGAGATTATATTTTTTTCTTGGGGGTTTTTCATGGTGCTTGGAACTATTCATGTGGATTTTATATTATTTACCCAATTATTTTTTCATTCCATATATTTGTTTTTCTTAATTTATGTGGCCTCATCTTGATCATTGATAAATAGAGATAAAATTACCATTTTTTCCATTGGTTGTGTTTCTTCACTCAGATTCGGTATGTTGTGCCACCACCCTTCCTATCCTATTATGCCATGGTAATTATGTGATGTCCCACCTTCAGTTACTCTAATTTCTTCTTCAATATCAATCATCCATGTAGCCATTACTCCATACACCAACCTGAACCACCTGACACCCACTAGGTTTCCATCATTGATCCTCGGTTGTTTAGACTAATGACGACTCATTTGATCGAGGTTCTAGCTCTCTATTTCTTAGGGTGTTTCGACTGGTTCATCGAGATCCCTCATATGATAGGATGTGTCACAGTTTCATAAGAAGAAGAAGGACATCCAGGGGATCCAGGCCACCCAAACTCACCTCAACTGATATTTTGACACCTCCTTCAACTGAAGTACTTATCCAGTGGATATTCGATGGGTAATCGACATGGTTCTGGGTTCCAGATAGTGGTCCTTCAAGAATGTTTCAGATCTTCACTTACATACCTTTCATTGAAACCAATCATTAGTATGGATTATTGTCTCTATATAGATTCAATTTTTTTCCCATGTTTAGTTCTATATCCTTTTTTGGGTGTGTGCATGAGTCCTTCAAAGAGTGGATGATTCTGGCTCTATGTGACACACTTCATCACTTCCACCTAGTTCAGCAATGTTGGCCTTCTCATATAGTTTCTTTGGTCCTTTTTATTTCTTTCAAGTCTGTAATTACCTCGTGTGCCTTCTTTCTTCTTAATATTGTTGTTAGATGCGTGGTGGTATCACCGTTCATGTAGGATCAAATCGATATGATGTACGTTACATATTCTATCCTTTTAATTTATTTATATTATTATTTTATTCTTCCCATAATATGATTTGTTATTAATTATTATTTTTTGTTCATTTATTATCAATTGATTAATCAAACATGTTATATAATTAATCCATCATACACGACATTGGGTCTTATTTGTTTTATGGTATTATTATTCAACCCAAAAATGTCTTCATATTCATTCATTTAGTCAAAAGCAATATGAAATTACATAGACCAGGCTATAAATTTGATTCCTAGCAAAGAGAAACTGAGAAGGTGGCGCAACCACCCTAGTTTCATTAAAGGCAATGACCTCACTAAACAGTGGCCCAATTCATGACATAAGAATCTTTGGAGGAACTATATGTCCTTAGGGATACATCTCAACACCTTAATGGACATGGAATTTCTCTTCATAATCCAAATATTCTCCCACTACCCTATTATATACACCATCGAGGCAATCCATGATCTCATAAAATCAAGGCTCACCAGTTAAGGATGACACTATCTTCACTGCTCCCTAGAAGGTTATGGGGGACGAACATAGCTGTATCACATGGTTGTACATGTATATGTTCAACTCTATCAGATTCTAGAGTATCATGGATATGATGAGGGATTATAAGATGGATATATTGAATGAACTGGGTAATAGAAGGATGTTCTTCTTGTGGGTGTCCTGATCTGAGTTGGTGGCCATCCAGGGAGATCTTCTTGGAATCCTGATGGAGGTGGAATAGGGGGTGTATTGTAGGGTTGGAACCATAGGAGGATGTTCTGGCGCCCTGGGCGGTGGGTGGGTTCTTAACCCATAACGAATGGAACTCAAAGCTGGAGAGTCTTCCCATAGAGAAGCCCATGATATGCTATCTATACATTACAGACCAACATATGAGCAACTAATTTTTCTAGGTGATCTTATAGTGGGAGTGGACCTTAAGTACTGGTGTGACATGATGGTAGTGGGGGGGGGCTCTTGAGGGATGTGGTGGAAGAGGGCCGAGGAGGGTGAAGCTGGTGAGGGGGTTACAAAAATGATAATTTAATCAACTAAGATCCATATTGTATGGGGTAACAAATGAATTTACATCTTATTGTAATTTTTCAAGATATATAATTAATTACATTCATGGGTGGGGCATTTTTGAAAAAGGTTCAAACTCAAATTGATTGATAGATTCATCAAAAACTATATTCTAAGACATCACAAATTTTTACACCATTGACATAAATTATGATATTTGATTACATCATTAAATGTGAGTTTAGATGATGTTGTATCACAGTCTCCAATAATATGTGATTAACTATTTGAAAAATTAAAATATATGGACACTATATATCGTAAATCTTCTTAAAAAATCATACAAAAAAATCGATGGAAAAAAGTAATAACTTTTTTTGAATTATCATAATTGAATTGTTTGTATGTCATACATTTTCTTGATGTCCTACATGTGTAAAAATATATATATATATTTTGAAATAGTCATATGACATTAATGACAAAGATCAGCCGAAGTACATGTAAAAAAATATATGTCGTAGTGTCATTAGCACAAATCTAAATACACCCAAAAAGAATAGAATATAATTAAGTCTATGTTGGAAAATATTGACATGGGGAACAAGAAGCTTTAGAACCAATGAAGGGTGAATGATGTATTTTTTTCCTCTAGCTGCTTACACACCTTTTAGGAAAGAGAGATATCAATTTTGAAACTTATTTAAGGATGTAACGGTTTCATAGGGGTATTCCAATAATATAAATAATATCATTTCAAGGAATAATTTAAATTCAAAGGGCCTCAAATCACATGATTGACATTTTTTGGTGAAAGATCTAATGTCTATAGCTTTACATTAAATTTTTCCTAATAATTTTCTTCATACAATAACCAAACTCTATTTATTTTTAAATGAAATAAGAATCAAAGTTATAGACCTTCAGAAATTAGTAGATATGGAAAAGGAAAATGTTTTCATATTACATGAATTGAATATATGATTCCCATAATTATTCTTTGATATCATGGTTCACATGGTTATATATATTCGACAATCCTGTTTTTTACATTATATATGGATATACTCCATTGAATGGTATATGAATATTTTAAAAGGTTGTATTAAAAATAGAATTTAGATGTAAGATTGTATTATAGAGTGATATATTATTGAATAAGCTGTTAAATTATATAATAAATACATATCCAATGTTCAAATACTTGATCTTCCAAAATATCATCACCCTGAGTGCCTTGTGGGTGATGGAATTTCAAGAATAGTTATTTTTGGGAGAAAGATAAAATTTGTGTTTTTCATATTATTGTAGAGGTTACTCCATATGATGAAACCCGCAATGTAATTCCTAGCAATTTTAATCCATAAAGGGCTAAAAGTTATATATAAAATACACATAATCGATAGTTTATAGGATGGTTTCAAGACCACAATTAGAAGGAGTCAACTGGAAATATGGATTCAATTTTTCAAACACTTCAATGGCTAGCCCGAGGACTAGGTGTTCATGTATTATCATATAATAGTTATATAATTAATGGTTATTTGTTATGTACAATTGAACATGATAAACACTGCACCATGGAAAAATAGTGGAGTTACAATTGTGGTGGATGAAATAAACGTATCTTTTACCAAGGATTGAGATTTTATTTATAAAAATATTTCATACTTTGGGATCATTAAAAAAATATGGGAGTTAGATTTTAAAAAATTCCAAGTTCCTATTTATCAATATAGGTTGGATGATAATAGGAATGTACTTAGAATAAATAAATTGGGATTCATGATGAATTTCAGAAAGTATGTGTACAAATATGGACAATTTATAATGGAATCAAAGGAAGTAAATATATTTTATGTTCTAGATCTCCCAAACTGAAAGTGTTCAGTTAATCTATTATCGACCAGGACCCCAAAATGTATAGATGACAATCCTATTAATGATTTCCCTTTCATTGTGACATTGTAATCATTTCATGATGGTCCTAATATAGACGGGGTCATGTATTTGAGAGGAAACCATAATAAGGGGATTTGGAAACTTGATAGAGGGGTTAAATCCTTTCAACATTTTAAAAAATAGAGTTAAATATTCGGGTTATGTTTATTTTAATATGAATTATGTTACATCATTTTATTATCTGTTCACTACTAAATTAATGAAACCGAAATTAAATGTTCATCCAATTATGTAGATAATGACTTTTTCACATTTTGATGTTCATAATCATGAGGAACCACAAATTTTCAAACATTTTGATGCTCTCAATTCATATGAACATCAATTTTCTTCCCATATAGATGCTACCAATCAAGAGACAAATAATATTGATGATATTGAGGCTAAAGAAATGGTATATGTTTAACAAACTATATCCTAGAAAAAAAATTTGTGTCTTATTATTACAATTTTAACAAAAAAATTTAAGGTATAAAGTAGAGGAATCAAATTCGAGGTTAGATGGAATGAATGAAACCATCCTATTAACCCTAATAAGGACATTTTCAGTAGTTTCATTGGGATCACCATTAGAATTCATGTGATAGTTAACGTAAATATATGGAACAATGTTATACTCATATTTGACCACTAATTTTTGAAAACAATTTCCTGTAATTATGATATTATTTCTTTATTTTACTAAAAAATAACACAATATTGATTTACACTTCATTATTCCATGGAAAGTACATTTATACTAGATGATTACTGAAAGATATTTGTATTAATTTTCACTAGAAATGATCATAAATAATTTTATACAATTCTTATTTAGTATTGTCTTATAGTTGATAAAAGGAAAATAAACTCGTAGAAATTAGTGTGGTATGCACACCTGGAAAAAAATGTGGAATAAGTTTATTGGTCGTCATAAAGAGATATATTTTTTAATACATTATGATTAGTAATACATTGATTGAAATTATTTGTATTAATCACTTTAATTAATAATTATTAATTTATGAAACAACATCTAACTGATGAAAATAAGAAGTATGAAACAAATCCATTGTACCCATACTGTAATGAAAGAATGGTCTACACGTCCCTTGAGAAAAATGGTATGAATTTTAAATCTATAATAATAATTTTATTTGAAATGAATCAAAAATATAATTATGTTAATTTTCTATATGTATGTTGATGAATCAAAATCCAAATACACTTTTATCACATATCAAGTGATATGGAAGGAAGATTCTGTAAATAATGAAGTGGTACTGATAGATAAAAACACACAAAATGTATTTGAAATATGTGTAAGTATGACATAATAATAAATTAACTAAATTAGTATTACATAATAATGATGTTTATTTTATTATATTTTTTTATCCAAATTAGACACATGAAGCACCATAAGTTGTTTCAAGGGTATGATTACTATAAACAGAATTAAAAGGGACATAAAAATATTTCTAGGTCATACGTAAAGGTTTTGGGATATCACCCAAACTTAGTTTGAGAAAAGAAATGAATAGGTGGATAAAGATAAGAAAATGGAAGAGATTTAGTCATGATTAGATTATCTAGAAGAAAAAATTAGTTATAAATTTGAGTTGCTAGAAAATCAAATTTGAAATAATCCAAGAGAAGAAACAACACAACAACAACCACTTTATGAAGACCTACCCAACCCCACCCCCACACCCTCCAACTTTGAGGTGATCCATTCACCTCAATGTTATTCTTTATAAGAGGTAATCAATTTTTTCATAACTAATTCTATGAAATATAAATCAAGAATACACTGATACATTTCATGTAATGATATTCTATAGGGTGAAAATTCTTTTGATTTATATCTATTATCACCCTCTCTCCCACTTTTTTTGATGGTTATAGTGTGTAATATACAAGTGGATATTATATAGAAGAAACATCTTCTAATATGTTATGTGGGAGTGGGGATTCATGTAGCTCATAAGATGAGAGTTGATTTACCTATTCCACTTGATGATTTGTATTTTCATATAGTTGATCTTTATATTGGAACTTTAAAAATACAGTAATTTGATCTTGTAAAAATACATGTTGATACTAAGGTATTCTAATAAAATGTATTTTTATTCAAACCCACTAATAATTAATGAAAAAAGGAATAAATTGATGAATGTTATTACATATGGATAATGGAATGGGGTCAATCAAAAGGTCTAATAAAAATGATGTAAATGATCAACTAATCAATGGAAAAAGACATCAGGAAGTACTATTTCCCCATCTGTTAAACATCCATGTTTACTAAAAATATATTTTCAGGAATATGCATCTTTAAAATTGGGTATACAACCAAAATTTATTCCAAAGAACATATGTATAGAGATTCCATTACAGAATATCCTGGTCATGATAATTTAAAAGAAATCCTAAATAAATAACGGCTTTAACTATCAGTTGTAAATGAACACATAAGGTTTTTGTTCATATTTTTTTTCCAATATATGATTTAATATATTAATTATGAATAAATATTATCCATATTTTTCAAGAATATATATTTATATGATTTTAAGGGAAAACCATGTGAACAAAAATTTAGACTTGTTATTCCTCACAGCAATTCTACACAACAATTATCAATGGAACCAAAAAAAATATAAAGTGATAGTTGTAAAACTATTCACAATGTTTGAAATAAAATTTACAGAAAAAATAACCTTCTTAATACTCATGATGTAGGCGTAAAACTCTATAATTTAATCATGTCAAATATATTTTCATTCCTTTTATTACCTTTTCCTTTTTTAGGTAGCATTTTTTAATCATTTCAATGAATTTGGATACTTCAAAGAGTCATTTTCTATATTCAATGAATGGATACCCAATAAATTGACCACACATAATGACATCTATCAATTTATAGTACAATATAAGAAACATTTTACAATGGAAATTTAATTTATACATTATACATTATGTTTTAATGAAAAATTTTTTATAGTGGGGTGAAATTTTAATCTTTTCAAAATCATGGAATGAGGATAGTCTATGAAGACAATAAGCCTATAAAATTCTACAAATAGATAATTATTATTGTATATATAATAAGATATCCCTGTCAAAAAATATATCAAAACAAATTACTTATATTTCTAAATGTTTTTTGATTTCCCAAAACAAAACAAAATAGAAAATATTGTGGTTATTAAATTTAAAAATTAATGAAATACATGATATCCCATCAGTAAAAATGGAATCCCCAAAGTGATAATTGGAATGATAATTACAATTGAATTAAAAATATTATTTAATCATTTAGTATTTATATTTTTCTAATTTCGTAGGTTTGTTGACAGTATTTATATTCAAAAGAGTAAATATATTTGTCAAAAAACAAATGGGTACAATACAGTGTCATAATTTAATTGAATCATGAAGAGTTGACTACCTACAACTTATGTAGTTAATTTTCTCATCATTTTATCTTCTATTTTTAGTTAGTTTTATTATCATTTTTAATTGATGCTTATTTTAGTTAATTTTTTTTTCAAAACACACTACACATACATAGAATTGAAAAAACACATTTATATTGTTTTATATAATATAATAATGATACATATGTTATTTTTGACATTTATTAATCAAATGTACATAAATATGACACATGATGTGACCGGTATAACAACAAGTGTTTGTTTTTATTTAAAACTAAAATTTTAGTTAAAAACACACATCACATACTCAATAAAAAGAAAACACATTATAATTTTTTTTATACATCAAAAAATGATCAATAATTCATTTGTGACAAATAAGAGTTATCTTCACCTCAATATGATACATAATGTGGCCAGTATGACTCAAAGTGTATATTATCAGTTTATAATTTATATTTTAGTTGAAAAAATGTTTCACTCTTGGAAAATTTATCTAAATCACATAGATTTTGTTGATACTTTAGGAAAATGATTATTAAGTCATTTTTAATGTGTAGGAATTAGAATCACATTAAGCGGACAGATGATGTGATCAGTATGATTCTAAGCGTGCACTTTTTTTAAATTCACATTTTCGAAAAAAAAACATCTGACACACAAAAAACTAAGAAAACAAATTCATTATGTTTTTATACATTAGTAAAACTATCCTAAAGTCATTTCATACAAGTAGTATTCAGCCTAATGTTAATCTATTGTATGGTGTGATCGGTATGAGTCCAAGTGTCTCTTCTTATTTAAGACCGACATTTTAGTTCAAAACACACATCACATACTCAAAAAAATGGGAAAAACATTCATATTTTTTTAATACTTTATAAAAACAATTAATAATTAATTTATGACCTGTGGAAATTAGTTTTACAATAATCTGATACATATTTTTTGAGGTATGACTCAAAGTGTATGTTATCAAGTTAAAATTGACATTTTAGTTTAAAACATGTGTCACTAACTAAAACCATGAAAACATGTTGATATTGTCATAAAAGAGTATTAAAATGACTCATAAGTCATTTGTGACATGTAGGAATGGTTCTCACATTAAACTAGCACACTATGTGACCGGTATGGCTGAAAGTGTTTATTTTGAATTTAAATTGACATTTTATTAAAAAAGATATCTGACATACTCAAAGGCAAGAAATAAACATTATAATTATTTAGATACTTTATAAAAATGATACATAAGTCATTTTTTATGTGTAGGAATCAACCACACGTCGTTCTGAGGCACAATGTCATTGGTTTGGCTCCAAATGCATGTTATTATTTTATATTGACAATTTAGTTCAAAACACACATCATCTAATAAAAATGAAAAAACATTATTATTATTCTGATATTTTATAACAATGATCCATAAGTCACTTGTGACATGTAGAAATCAACCTCATCTGAATATAATACATGGTGTTCCCAGTCTAACTCAAAGTGTATGTTATCTGTAGAAAATTGACATTTTAGTTCAAAGTTTGTGTCACTCACTAAAAATTAACCAAATATGCTTCTATTTTATTGATAATTTAAGAAAATGATTCGTTATTCATTCCTGATGTGCAGTAACCAGTCGAATGAAAAATCGACACACTATGTGACTCGTATGTCTCAATGTAATTTTTTTCATTTTAAATTAACATTTTAGTAAAAATACACGCGACATACTCAAGAGTAGGAAAATTGAAGTTGGATTATTTTTATGCTTTTTTACAATGACCATTAAGTCATTTTGTGATGTTTAGGACTTAACATCCCATCAATATTCCACATGGTGTGACTAGTATGACTCCAACTGTGTATTTTTATTTAAAATTTACATTTTAGTTCAAAACACACATCGCATACTCAAAACTATGCAAACACATTTAGATTGTTTTTGATTGTTTAGGAAAATATTCCATTAGTAATTTATGACATGTAAGAATCAGTCTAACCTTTATCTAATACAATATGTGCCTTGCATGACTAAAAGGGTATGTTATTAGTTAAAAACTGATATTTAAGTTCAAAAAAATTTCCAATCAGTTAAAAAGAAGAAAAAAATATCAATTGTATTGTTAATTTATGTAAATAATTCATAAATATTGTTATGTTCAAGTTTTAGTAACAACAAAATAGATATATGATATGACCGGTATGAATCAAAGTGCATGTTTTTAGTTAATATTGACATTTTAGTAAAAACGACTCATGAAAAATTAAAAAAATGAGAAAACACGTTATAATTTTTTTATACAATATAAAAATTAACCTTAATTCATTAATGATGTGTTCAAATCAACCACATAAAAATCCAATGTATGGTGGGACTGATATGAATCGAACTATGTCTTTTTATTTATAATTGATGTTTTAGTTCAAAAAAATGTGATATAATCAAAAACATGATTATTCATTCAAATTTATTTATATTTTTAGAAAATTGTACATATCTCATTTTTCATTATAGGGAATTTTTCTAACCTCAATATAATACACGTTGTTCATAGTATGACTCAAAGTGTACGTTATCCATTTAAAATTGGAACATTAGTTCAGAATGTTTATCACCAATTGAATACAGAGAAAAGAAGCCCATATTTTTTTATACTTTATGATAATAATTCATAATTCATTTTTGTTATATAGGAATTAGTATCACATCAAACTGATTCACAATGTGTCCAGTATAACTATAAATTTGTGTATTCAATTTAAATTGACATTTTAATAAAAAAACGTGTGACATACTAAAAAAAGAAAAATATTCATATTATTTTGATACTTTAATAAAATGACCCTTTGGTAATTTCTTATGCATTGAAATCAACCTCACATCAATCTTATTGACAATATGATGTTTATGACTCCAAATATGCCTTTTTATTTAAAATTGTAATTTTTGTTCAATCACACATCACATTCTCAAAATAGTGAAAAATCAGTTGTATTATTTTTATACTTTAAATAAATTATTCATTTGTAATTTTTTATTTTCAGGAATCAAATTCACTTAAATTTGATGCACGATGTTCCCAGTGTTACACAAAGTGTGTGTTATGAGTTTAAAACTGATAGTTTATTTCAAAAATTATTCCATTCCCTGAAAACTGAGAAAAACATGCTATTATTCTATTGATACATTAAGAAAATTATTCCTAATTTATTTGTGATTAATATGAATCAGTCTCACATTAAAATTACACACAATGTGACTGGTTGGACTCAAATTGTGTGTTTTTAGTTTAAAATTACATTTTAGTAGAAAAAATCATGTGATATACTTAAAATTGAGCAAACACATTCAACTTGTCTTGATATATTAGGATAACGATCCTTAAGTCATTTGTGATGTCTAGGAATTAGTCTCACCTAAATTTAATATAGGTTGTGTTAGGTATCACTTGAATTGTTTGTTTATATTTTAAAATTAACAATTTAATTAAAAACTCATGTCACATACTCAAAACCAAGAAAAAATATGGCGATTAATCTGATATTTTAGGAAAATTATCCATAAGTCATTTTTCTCATGTAATAATCATACATACCTTAATCCAATTCATGGAGTTCCTGATATTACTTTATGTAAATGTTTTTAGTAAGAAAATGACTCTTTATCTCAAAACACATGTCAAATACGCAAAAAATCGCACACACATTTTTATTGTTTTTATACTTTAGCACAATGATACATAAATTGTTTTTTATGTGCATAATCCAATGAAACCTTAATAAAATTCACAGTGTGACCGATCTGACATAGAATGTGTGATTTCATTTTAAAAATTACATTTTAATAATTTATTTTTCATATTTATGTTTTATTAATTTATTTATAATATTACTTACAGAATAATTTTTTATATAGGTACACTCTTTTGTTTGATATGGAGTGGTTGTATTTGACAACTAGTAGCATGATTGAGCTTTTTGAAGAGGGGGTCGGGGGATAAAGATTTTGCAATGTTGATGTTTTCTAATGTTTTTGATAAATTTTACTTTCAAATTTAGTTTTAAAAACTAATATGTCTCCAATATTTATAATATAGTGTGTATTTATTTAATTTGGGATTTAAATTTCATTGAAATTAAATTTTCTATTTGTTGTTATGGTAGTGAGAATATAATTTTTTCTATGAGATTATTAAATTATATATTCGATATAAAATTATTTAATATTATAATCATGATTATTTTTTGTGATTTTTTTAATAATGTTGTAATTTTAAAAAATATTAACTATTGTGGCTGTAAAAAGATGAAAAATGGAATGAAAAGATAAAATTAATTTAAATTAAATTGTCAATAAAATTATAAAAACATTTTCTAAAAAACCCTCCAGTTATTTCATTGATACAAATAAATATATATATATTCCTAAAACGTAGTATATATAAAAATATATGTGGATTTCAGGAACGTCGATAAGGAAAAAGAGTGAGAGGAAATCTAGGCCACAGATATAATCCCAATGAACTTTTGGGACCAAAAATGTTTGACTCACTAGTGTGGTTATAATAACAAGATAAAATAATATGAAAAATAAGTAAATAAATAAAGACCAGATGTAACATGGAAAATCAAAAATAATGAAAGGGGTGAAAACCATGAGGAAATAAAAGGAACAATATCAGTAAAAGTGGGTATACACTCCCTTAAAATTATAATGATAAATCCCTCATAATATCTCTCCTGAATTATTGGGAAATAAAACTAAAAAAATACCCCAAAGAGATGGACTACTGATATTGATATGGTGAAGCTGATGATGGTGAAAACATTATAGGAGATCCCATTTTATAAGCTAAATATCCCATGTTTTGTTTTCTTCTCTGTTGGTGGGTTTGGTGGGGATTGGACACCTTCCACATCAACCATGTCTCCACTTTTGAAAAATTGGGGGGGGTCCACATGTCAAATGAACATCCATCACATCACCCACTTGGAGATTTTATTATGACCCAATCACATCTCCACATATCCTTTCAAACTGCATAAAATGTTCCACACATATCTTTGAGGGCCACTCAATGATATGCATCATATGAACTTATCAAAGTCAAATTTCGTCGTTAGGAAATTTTCCATATTTTATTTAGTGTGAATTTTTTGCATGTCAACACTTTCTTCCCCCAATACATTTTGGGAAAAGTGATATTGTACCCCAATGTGTTTAATCCTGGAATAAAAATATGGATTTTATGAAATGTGGAAGGCACTTTAAATGTCACAAAACAATGAAATCTTCTCATTTATGGTCCCAAGATACACCAACAACCTCCTCATCTAAATCCACTCTTTGTAAGACTATATAGCCACCAGGTACTCTACCTCCATCATGGTTAATTCCAAGACTAATTGTAACATTGAAATCCATTACACATATCCTCCTATAAGAATAAAACATAACCAATTGTGGATTTATTCTGGTTAGAATCACCAAAAAAATATGAGTCCACGTAGCCTATGATAGTGAAATTTGATTCTACATATCATAATACATCATTTTAGGTCTCCTTGATGTATCTTTGGATCCTCTTAACTATGCTCCAATGATCATATCCAATATTCTCCATATACTGACTAACTTCTCTGAATTCGTTTCCAATATCTATTCTATTAGAAACCATAGTAAACATTAGACACTTCAGATGAATATGTAAATTCATACATCTCCATCTTCTCTACTTCACTTATAGGACTCGTCATTTATGATAAATTGAAATTTATAGGATATTGGGTGGATATTGGATTGCATTCATTTTTGTTGAATAATTTCATGACTTTGTATTAGTAATTGTTAGCTGATATAAAAATATTCCCATTATTTCTATCATGGTAAATATACATCCAATGAATCTTATTTTCGGGTCCCAAGACCTTAATATAAAACTCAATATACAATTTCGCCTTTGTCTCTTCGATCTGATCATTGATGGGGCCTGCAACCAACAACTCAACCACATAAAACAGAATAACTATGAAATCATTACTAACCAAACCCCTGAAATATTCACAATGACTTGAATTAAGGTAGTTTAATCCAAGGATTATGTTATAATAAAAAAATATCTTGTACCAACACCTCAACACCTTCTCGAGATGATACAATGATTTGTTCATCCTTCAAACCAAGTTCCTTTTTGTCTTGTTATGAAAATAATTTCAGTTAGAGCATATTGATATCTTAATCAAGAAAACCATTAAGAAATGTAGTCTTCACATATAGTTACTCTAGATGTAAACTGTATGTGGCACACATCGATATAAATATCTAAAAAATCATCTATCTAACAACTTGAGAAAATCTTTCATTGAAATAAATATCTTCCTTCTATGGATATCATTTTACCTCTAGTCTAGAAAGATATATTTCCACTTCTTCCTTTCCATACATCTTGATCTTAAATACCCTTTTCTTCTGATTACAATCCTTCTATGTGGTAATGTAACAAGATCACAAGTCTTTTTCTTCAGCAGGGGTTGAATTTTCTCCTACATCGCCACTATCCATGATGATACATAGGGACTCAAGGTTTCCTCCACAAAAGAAGATGGTTCTACATCCACTATTAATATGAATTACTAAATATTTATCTCAGTGATATAATATGAGTGACATTTTTTTCTCTTTTCTCTCGAGTTGACCATCATGGTCTAGACTCAACCCGTATTAGATTATCATGCTTTGGTAATGCATTAAAGTAAATTGGTTCTTCCATGGATTCTTTCTCCACCTAGAGTATTCTAGTTTTAGTATTCTGTTTCTCTATTCTCCATTAATTGTCATTTTAACTTTATATTATTCAAAAATTGAATCTCTAATGACGATAAGTTTGTGGGGTGTGGGGTCCCACAAATGATTCTCACTCACACCATTAGCATACCCTAAGAAGATAGATTTCTGGGATCTCGAATAAAACATCCATCATTCCAGGTAATTAAAAAATGCATACAAAGGACATCCAAAATTATATAATTATGAATGGATAGCTATATCATAACTCCACATCCTCATTGGGGTCTTTAGATAAATCTCCATTCAAGGAGACTGGTTGATCAAATAACCGATAATATTCACTACCACTACCCATTTTTTGGAAATTCCTAGTCTTCAACATCGCCCTTATCTGATCCAACATGGTTCTATTCATTCACTCTTCCACACCCTTCTACTAAGGAGTGTATTCCACCCTGAAATATCCATTGATATCTTCTATTTGAAAAAAAAATGTAAAACTTCACGCTTGTGTATTATGCACCATTATTATTCCACAAACACTTTATCTTTCCTCCAGATTCAAGTTCCTTATCTTATTTGAATGTTTTGAAGGATCTTGAATCATCTAATT
Organism: Viscum album; assembly: GCA_963277665.1. Classification (NCBI taxonomy): domain Eukaryota; kingdom Viridiplantae; phylum Streptophyta; class Magnoliopsida; order Santalales; family Viscaceae; genus Viscum; species Viscum album. The sequence continues at coordinate 46,200,583 of OY728153.1, forward strand.
TCTTCTTGATTGGGTAAACCCAATATATCCTATAATAATAATCAATTAATGATCCAAAATACCTTACTTCTCCTAGGGATATTACCAGTTCCTTCTAAACATTGGAATGGATCAACTATAAGATCTCCTTGATTTTATTTATTGATTTACCAAAAATTAACTTATGTTGCTTACCCCAAACATGATGTTCAGAAAAAAGTAAGGATACATTTGTTAGCCTCGGAAGAAACTTCTAATATACAATAATATTTAGGCCTAATTTTTACATATGGGTAGGCATCCAATTCCATGTTGTCATCAATTCTACCATTGAGGTAGTTGATATGAAAACTATCTATGCCTCTTACGTTTCAACCATAAGAATATATGGGTTATTTTAGATCTTCTATGCCTTCATTACCTTGAGAGTTCCATTAAAAATTATCATCTCTCTATTCTTGATGTGTGTCGTTCATCTATTATCATCAAATTTTCACAATGAAAATATGTTCTTATTTAAGCCCCAAACATGGTATACTCTTTGGATGGTTTGTACCAAGAAATTATGAATATTAAATTTGATGCTACCAAATCCAATGATAATTATGGTGTGATCATTCCCCATGAACACAACTCCTTCAGGTGTGGTTTCATACTGATGAAACCATTCTAGATAAGATTTCATGTGCCATGTTACTCTCGTGTCAATTATATATGAATCTTTAAGATCTACTCTGCAACCAGTAGTTGACCCACTAAAATGTCTCTATATGTACTCACCGCAATTACACCCATTTTATATTTATGGCTCCAACTGGAACCATTCTCCATCATCACATCTATCGGCATTTCAAGAATTATTAGTTGATAATTATACATTCACAACATTTCCTAGATCTTCATCTTCGAAAACCGAAAATTACTCCCATCTAATTTTTCAATACAAAATTTCACCACCATATATAAATTCCATATGTCTATAACATCCATTGTTTCACAATGGTGTATTTATAAATTTCAATAAATTTTTTATGATGTGACTGATCAATCGGAGTTGCAATCACATAGAAAACCCAATTTATGAGAATTATTTATCCCCAAAAAGTTGAACATCATTGGGTCATAAAAAACCTCTAATTGATCTTTTTAGGATAAAAATGATTGGATCACAGGTGTAGTGATAATCTCGAGATAAAATAATGTTAAAAATGTGCAAATAAATGAACACCAGTTTTAATAGGGAAAACCCCCCAAAATGAATGGGATAAAAAATGGTAAAATAAAGATCACTATAGGTAAAAGTGTGTTCCCACTCCATCACTATAATAAGGAGAAACCCCTCATAATATATCTATTGAATAATGGAGAAACTAACCACACAAAATATCACATAGATATAGGCTACAGTTGATGAGATGTTGAGGCTGGGGATGTAGATGAAAACATTGTCGGAGGTCCAATTTAATTGGTTTCATCTCCACCCTCCTACAACCTTCTTTGTTGGTACGTTTGAAAAATTGGGGGACAGTGCCACCCACAAAATGAACTACTAACACAATGATCAAAATTTTTTAAATCTCTTGAAAATATAAATAACTCAGAGTCCTTCCTTGGTATTAAATCTTTTGGCCCTGCTGTCATGCTCCACAAAAAATACATGAAGCGATACTATAAGAAATGGGAATCACATGAATCTAGTTTGGATCAAAAAGGCACATGAACACTATACTCAAGCTGGTTGAGCTCCTTTACCTCACCAATTTATTTTTCACCTTCCTCAACACCAAAAAAACCAAATTTGTCTCCTCAACCAAGCCACCAATCAAGCTTGATTCTCCCATTACTGCAAATTCAGGTTCTAGACCATCCCCAATGAGTTCGTCGACGACCACCCCTGCTCCAGGGATGGGGTCATGGATGTCATTCTCCCATTCATAGCCACCTCTATGGGTTTTTAAAGTGTTTTTATTTTTATTTTAATAATATATGGGTCCCAATAATTAAAAAAAATCCCAAGACGCATGAAGATCTTTCACGTTTCATCCCTTATCAAGAAACGTGAATGGGTCATGCTTCCTCTGTGATTTTTTTGAAGGATGTGTGAATGGAATTTAGGTTTCCTCTAGAAGTTTTAATTTAAAAAATCATAAATATTTTTCAATTATAATTAAATATAAAAACATATTAATTAAAAATTCCTCAATATGTATAAGATATAAATAAATATATGTAAATTTTAATAAATTTTAATAAATTTTAATAAATATTAATAAATATTAATTAAATAATAAAATATATTAATAATAATGTTCATACACATTTTGATTAATTGTTCTGATTCTTGGTTAATTACTTGATATCTATTAGTGTTTTGTCATCAATTTTATAGCAGATCCATACATCCAAATTTCATGGTAATTAAATATGTAAATATGTTAATATCACCACTTTACATAACGAACCATTAATTCCACTTCCTCTCCAAAATATTAATAGGAAGATAAAAGATAATGGGAAAAGGGTATCAGTTAATACTTAAGAAATGCGTCATCGATTATATCACTCTATGTCTACATGATCCATACTCAGAGTAGAAGACAATATGATTTGATTTGGGAAGAAATGTTGTCCTCTACCAGCTGATCATGATACCAAATGAAATGATTACTCGTGTACAAATCATCAAGGGTAATCCAATTTTATTTGAGGATGAGGATATTAAATGATATATGAATCTTTTATTTGATCAATCCACCTAAAACTCATTAAATAACTTTAATAAATAGGTAAACAACATTCTATTGAAGTGAAAAAGGATAACCAGTCATTAAGGGCATCCATTCTTAAAATTTACTTATGCCGTTGATTAATTCAATTACAACCCCTTTTTATTTTGTCTATATTTTTAACAAATAAAAGGATATTTATATAAAATATACATATTTCAATAACAAGATCTTCATGAATATTCTACAATAATTGGATTTCACTCTGTTTGATATACTAAGGTTGTAAGTTACTTCATATTTCTTAATTTACCTCCCCCTTATGGGAAAAACTCATAAACATCTTTATAAGGGTGTATCTATTCAATAATGGTTTTGAAGATGTTACAAGGATGTTATTATACAATACATATTCTTCAAGATTACAAAAATATGATCAAAACATGATGATATATTCTTTATACTTATTGTCTTGGATATGATAACACATTCTAAAAATTCATCAATGATGACCCTCATTATTATTTGTATTTTAAAACCAATTGATTAATCATTCAAGAACGATAAATTCATCATATTTTTTATCATAAATCGATAGCACTCACTGCTTCTCAAGTACTCTTATTGAGAATTTGGATAAAAATAAATTCTGTATATCCTAAGAATAGATAAAATATGTAAGTATTAAATAAATTTTGTGGATATTCATTACATAATAATGTGAATAAGAAGGATGATTTTTTTTATCAATGAAGTAGGCTAAATTCCTCTAGTTTTCAGGATTTCACATCAAAACATTGGTTATGATTTATATTGGTGTAGAAAAAAATCACTTTACATTACATTCTGATTTTTATGGAGATTCTTTTTCTAATTACCCTTCATGGATGATTCAATCTTAAACCTATTAAGTATTGTTTCTCATTATAGAATAATATCAAATCAATATTTTTTATAATATCAATAATCTTATCACATAAAACGGTATTTTATCCTCAAAATCCTTCTGTGAAGATTTTTTACCAATAGAAATTGTCTCCTTATTTTATAAAGTATGAATATGTATCATTTCAAAATTTTCCAAATGATCTTCTAATTTCATACATCTCATATTTTGGTTTTTTTGATATTCAATAATAATCACCTTATCTTCAGAAATATCCATCATTCATTCAAATTCTTCTTCATACAACATTATTTTTTTAATAAAGTTTCATGTTCAATGATCTTTTAGGATTTTACATCCAATTTCAAATCATTGAGATCAATAATATTTTTCAATATTTTTTTCTATTCATGGACATCTCATCCAGATTATTTTTAATAAAAAGTAATTAACATAATTAATATTTATTAATAAATTTAAGAATATTATTTATTAAACATATATGGAAAATAATACTAAGTATTTATATGAATTTAAAATAGTAATTATTAATTTTGGAAGATAATTTGATAACAATAAGGCACTTATTGAAAAAAAAGGACTCAATAAATGATAACAGTACGACATATAAAAAATGTATAATAAATCTATTACCGATCTAATCTATGCCTGTGCGATGGATTCTCCTTTTTCCCAAAACTGATCATATATAGGATGCATCCACACCATGTATGTCTAAGTCTCTACTCTAGAATATACTGCTCCTGTATATCATCATCTGTAGTCACCTCCACATCAACTTATATGACATGTAGTAGATGTACAGTCTCATAGCCTATACCATGTCATGCCTCTAAAGATAGTGGATTCTATTTGGAACTCTCATCAATAACTAAAGATTATGGCTACTGTGTTATAGATTTCTGCAATGTAGGGTGTGATAAAGAATCCAACTCCTACCAGTCAATGTTTGTATCTACCACTAGCTGTGACTGAGAAGCTGGAGGAGCGTCTAGCTAATCATGATGAACACCCTCCTCTTGTGGAACATAAACATCCCAAATAGAACCCTGATACATCTATATTAGGCACATAATACTCTACATATTTTGGTGGATCCAAGAAAATTCCAGGATAAATCTCTTCCATGGAAGGAATCAACTATGTCAGAGCACTATGAAAATATGCCTAGTCAAATAAGCCTCCCTCTACTGGATAAAATATATTAAGGAGATGAATGATATGAGCATCCTATGAAAAAAAATTGTTGTTCAGTAATGTTAATAAAATAAATTTCCAACATTGGAAGAAAGAATTAATACTTACTCATTAATACCTCATCTGTGTCATTTTTGAAATCTAACTAGGGACATGTAGTTCCAGGATGCATAATCTAACTGATCTAATAAATGAAAACATACTTTCCTCACCACTTGTAATTGGGAATCCTATTGTCTATCACCTAGATCAATATATGGGGCATGATATCTCCTCCAATCAAAGTCTATATTCCCTGAATTATTTAGGGATTAAATTGAAGGTAACATAAATGGTGGGTTAGGAATGGACTGAAGGATTCTGAACTACATCATAACTCTATCAGTCTGATACCACTCAATAATGTGGAAATGAATCAATATAACCATTCATGAGTTGATAGTAAACATCAACATATAGTACTGTGGAAGAATCTGGATGATATCAATAGTATATGACATCAATGTAATCTGAAAGAAAAAATGAATAATCAGTTAATAAATGAAGATATGTACAGTAAAAACCCAATATTTAACAATATAAAAAATAATCACATACATTTTTTGGCCAAAGTATTTCAGTATAATATTTTAGTTATGGATGTAGTGTCTGGCTGTAACTAAATTATGATGTGTCTAACTCCACCATTAGATGATATTGTTATAGTTACATTTCATAATATAGTGTTATTTAATTAAGTTATACTTTTGAAGGAAGGAATAACATACAATAATCAACGTAGAGACTCAGCTATAGTATCTACAGGTAATGGAACCTAAGAATGTGGATCTATGTGAGGGATTTACTCCCCTATCAAAATCTATAGAAGAATAATGCATCTTGTGATCTGCATCTTATCAATGTGAGATGCACAGCATAGCTCCCTATATGTTTATCAAAGACAAGAAATCCCCTATCTATACTAGCCTTATTTGTCCAAATCCTCCAGTAATGGTAAATACATTATATGTAAAAATTTTGTTGAGTATTCAATGAAAATCATGCCACTGATCAGCCTCAAAATATAAGCATGTGAAAATAACATCGCATGGATCTTTTACGCATCCTATGCTATATGTGGGATCTGAAAGTCTAACCACGGAATGCATAATAAACTATAGATGATAGAACATTGATTTTTGTGGACCTCTATGCCTAGTAATCTATGAAAAAGCTTGAACCAATCTGCTCAGACTCAGCCTGTCACATCCACACCATTTATGGGGAGGCATAACATAATGGACACATCCTCTAGTGTAATACTCATATCCACCATTTTAAAATGGAACATATGGGACTCTGGCCTCAATCCCTCTATGAGGATAACAATGACATGATGGTTGAAAAGGTAAAGTCGTACATCGCTACCCCACAGAAACCGGTGCAAGGAAGAAAGGGGGATGATAACAGCAGGTGACGCGGCATGATGGAAATGATGACATCCGCATACACTCAAAGGCTGTAATGCACATCCCTCTAAAACCATCTGTGAAACATGTGTAGACATGGATGTGATCAATGGAGGACCTACCATCTTCAAAAATGATATCATCGTTACACTTTTATAGTGAATTCAATAAAAATTTTAAACTGTTTTAAAAAAACTAAAACAAACAAAATAAGGTAGAAAAATATATATCAGAAGTGTTGTTGGATTATTTTATGAATTATTTTTTTATTGATCTCCAATAAAGTTTAATTTATTCTAATATTTTATATAAATCTTTGGTGATGAGAAACCCACGCTGAACATGTCGATGCATTATATATTAATTCTATATATATGATTATTTTTTAAATTGTTTTTGTACCACAAAAATCATTCTCATAGAATCCAAAAATGAATGAAACCAAAATTAAAATATGTTAGAAATGGAAAAAGTTAGAAATAAAAGGATTTATTACTAAAATTTACACATAAAAAACATAATATACACATTCATGATAAAATACACAAACCCAGTCAAGGATTATAGGAAGTGGAGATCTGTCCTACCACTTGTGGACATCTCTTATGAGTATGTCCTTCTACATGTAAAATGCTACATCATAGCCCCCTCCTCATTATCGAGGGTAATACATCTGATTTATAATTCGAGTATACATTGGTCTTCTTCAATGTCACAACCTAGTATTATAAATCCAATAATTTAAAAACACAGAAATTGAAAAAAAATGTAATGGAAAATAAAACCGACTTATGAAATCTAGAAATTTCATAGATGATAGTCTGATGATCAGTAGGAAATGATATTGAATGAAAGTCACCAACAGGCATCCAATATGCACTATAATATTTTTCCAAATTGAACATGTGATACATTAGGACAACATAAGACTCCCATGATAAATTAATCAAAGAAAAATCCAAAACAACCTGAGTATATGAATATCTCAATGTATTAAAGTTCATGCAATCACAATACCTATTATCCAGCATGACCACAAGCACATGACCACTGGTGAATGTAGCCTGGTCATAACACTATCTTACCTAAAAGATCATATTTTCCTGATCAAAGGTTATAACACCCCATCTTGAAGCCTAATGTAGTATCAGATCAATGTCACTTTGGAAATGCTGAGAAAAACACATTTCATTTCCCATCCTCTAATAGCACTTTTTGGATGGTTCAAAAAAGTTGTGCAAACATCTATAAAATATCTCTTTCACTAACCCTATGAATAGTTGTTTGTGTACACCATTGAGTAACCCATTTATTCCCTACACTATATTTTTCATCATATGTCCATATCTCCTACAACCATTAAGTGCTAACAACCATTTTTCCTTTGAGATATATATCATCTATTCATACACATCTTCATTATCCCATTAAATATCTTCAATACGTCGATAAATAATTTTTTGTTAGGTATCATATGCTAAAAAAATAGTCAAAAAATTTATTAAAAAGGATATTAAATTTTATTAAAAAAAGTATGTTTAGAAAAATATACCCAACTTGAGGATCACCTTCTTTATTTCCTAATCTCTGAAATTCTTATACAAATAACTTACAATATGTCTATTTCAATATCGATGATAAGAATTCGACTCTATACATAAAACCCCATCACTATTTATGGCCTCAATAATTTCTCAATGAAGATTGAATATCAAAGACAACCCCAGGTTATATGTGAAATGAATGCATTCACATGCCAATAACTAGCTCCACAATTAAAAATTATTCTTTTCAACAATAGAAAATGAAAATGGTAGAGGAGAATTATTACCATCATGTGTTGAAGAAATGAGTAGAACGCTTGTATACCTTCCATAATGGAAAGTGCTATCGACCTGAATGAATTTTTTACAATAGGGAAAAGAAATGATGCATGGAATAAATGACCAAAAAATTCTATTGAACTTCACCTTTGATCAATCAACTTAGTAATTGAGGAACACATACTGAAAATTTTTAAAATGATAAATAATTCTATGGTGTGGAGACAATAATTCCATATGTTATGAGAGAATTTCATAAGATTCATCCCAATCACCATACACTATTACAATTGACTTCTATTTTAAATTCCTAACTCTGTTGTAGGATATCTTATAGTTAAAATACTATTGAATTATTTCCTGAACAAGAAAAACAACAACATTTTGGCATGTTCATATCATCTCTGCAATAATAGTTGATATGAACTCTTCATCATGTGAAGAGTGATCTTGAGACAATCCCAGACGAACAAAGGTGTGTGGGCCTTTTAATTTGGTTATCTTCCAATTTATGAAAACATATAATATATATTTCCCTTAATGAGAATTTACATTTTCGGCCATATTTTTCATATTGACTGAGATATCTTGTCTTACTAGACTCATAAACCACAAATGTAATATGCCACTCAATGTGGTATTTTTTAACAAATTTTTATAGTATTTTCACTTTTAAAACTCTTACCCTATATAGTTGGAATTATCATGTGATACATATCTATTTCCTCTAATTCTAGAGAATTCAGAAGCTAGTTTAAGGACAATCGAGTCAAAATGTTGTTCATGTGACATTACCTCAACTAAGGAACTCAATAATGATAGATGATTACCACTAACTTGTGTATGTCATGGATGCATGTCTCTCGTTGGAACATTATAAGGTTTATTCCCCACATCACCCTATCGTGGATTCATGTCTCTCATAGGAATATCAAGAGGTTTATTCCCCAGATCACCCTCATACACATAATCTACTGATTCCTCAGTATGTACTTCATCCCCAGATAAAATTTCATTCACTATATCAGTTGTACACAATGGGATGTCCCCAATATTTCCTTCCAAATTAAGATCATATTCTTCATAATTTGGTTCCATCACATGAGTCATATGAGGAGGTAATGGATAAAACTATTTTTAAGGATTGAATTCTAATGAGCTCACAAAACATGGATTTGTAGTAGTAGATTCCACCACCTCAACATCACAAATCACCACATAATATTCCATCTGACCATTACAAAATAGTTGTTGGAGTAACATAGATGCATCCATCTAATCCTTACAATTGACCATAGGGTACTCAATGTTTAATATACATCTAGTATATTTAAGATGCCAATATGTTATTGATGTAATTGATTGATTATCCCTCAGTTTTAACAAACTATGAATTTTATTGTGAACATCATACTATGTCAACAAACCATGATGATTTTCCACTCTTGCAGGTGGTAAACTATAGCTAAAACCCTTCATGGTATAAATTACCCCATCGTCAAAATATATTTCCACAGACATGATTACATAGAAAATTTTAATTAATAAAATATTAAACGATACATGAGAAATTTAAATTATTTAAATTGGTTATTATTGAATAATAAACTTGATCTTGATACTTTTTATATGGTTCAATTTATCGCTATTGAGGTATTGTGATGGTGATATTATTACCAAATTAACTTTAATTAAATTATATATATTTATATACCACGACATCAAATGTTTCATAAATTCAAATTACATATGAATAAAAAACCATGACTTGATCTTGAGACATACTATAGATTAGTTAATCATTGTTTCATAAACTAAACAAAACCTATGGGCGAACTCCTAGAGTCTCTATTATAAACTTTTTCAGCATCCTCCTGTCTCATTTCAAACAGAAATTCCTCTTGTTGAACACCTCGTGTCAAATGCCTCTTGTGGATGGCCTATTATCAAAAACATCTTCAAATAACCTATTATTGATCAAATTTTTAATACAACTTTACTCACATGAATGTGAGGGGGTCAAGGGGTATGAAATACATAACATTTTTAAGCAAACACACATGTCCTCTCAAACTTAGTGAGGGGTGGCTAGAAGGTCATCAATGCTGAAAATAAAATGTAATTATTATAATTTATTTGACCACATACACAAAAAAATACATCAAATATCAATTATGCATTGCTCAATCATCTCAAGATCAGTCATCACACAATACTCTTAACATGTTTTTTGGTATACATATTATGGTCTACATGTTATATAAATTTACCTATTATTAGACGAAATATATATTAAATATCTACACTTATTTAACAAAAATATAAATTTTCAATGTGTATGTATATATATATATATATATTTAATAATAAAATTTAATAATGTTAATGAAATTTAATATAATTAACACTTAGAAAACAAATATTACAATACAGATACTTTTTTTATTTTCAATTTTTTTAAAATTGTATATGTATATATAAAATATTTTTCCTTCTACCATATTACAAAATAGAAGTAATTATATTTTATGCACTATTACATAGAATAATAATTATTTACACTTAATATAATTTAAATTTATTGATTAAAATTATTATTAGTAATAAATAAAAGTAATATAATTTACACTTACATAAAAACCATTTAAATAATATAAACATATCTTATTTTCAATCTAATAAAACTACATATATATAATTTTTTTTCATTTTTCTACTTTAAAATATTTAATTAATAATATTTCAGATTTTGAAACATCAAACAATAATTATTTACACTTAAAATAATTTATAATTATTATTTATAGAAAAATATATTATACTATAAACAAAAATATTTATTTATATAAATATATTTTTATAAATGTAAATATGATACTTAATTTACCTAATATATATTTAATAAATATAATAGCTAATTTATTATAATTTAAATTTATATGACATTAAAAATAACATATTTTATATAAAAATAAATCTAATAAACATAACATTTAAATTAAAAATATATACATTTTAAAAATAGTTTTATTTCCCTGAATGTAATGTACATTTTAGACAAACCGTATTTAAATTTCCTAAAAGTTCAATATGAATTATATCATACAACAAACAAAAACTCATTGAGAATGTAAGTCATATAAAAGAAACTAATTTATATTTTTATACATGAATCAATACATATTTAATTAATAAAACATACACACAATCACTAATTTATACATCCATATAGTCATGAAACACATATTAAATAAATAAACCAAAACAAATAAACACAATTAAACAATTAAACTTTTAAATATTAATTTCACCTTTTTAAAAGCTACAAATATATGTTGAGAATGATTTTCTGTAGGGATTCACAACAAAAATAAAATGAGATCAATGACATTAGGGGGTCTCTCCTTTTATACATTTCTTCCGAAGGAAGGCATGAACCCTATTGATTCCTCCTTCATGACCTTTGCGAAGGATGCGTGAATGAGGTTTATGCTTCTTCTACCATGCCTAGGAAGCATGAATGGATTTCACACATCCCTGGTGGTAGAAAGAGAATTGTGAACCTTATTAGAACTTCTTCCTTAAATCAGAGAAGTGTGAATTGGTTTCATGCTTCCTGGCTATATAGCCCATCAAATGTATCATGACTGAAATAGTGTTGGGGGATCTCTATCAATTCCCCTAAGGAGTTCCAAATCCTAGTGATCTATTTCTGCACCATCATTACTGCAGCCTCTAAGTATATCATTTCATTCCCCTTCTTATTAAATCTAGTGAATTTTTCTTTAAAGGTATAATCAATGTCTTCCGTTTATACTCACAAATTCCCACTTTATGGGAATAGAGCTTATTTCATGTTCTTTATGATTTTAATCTTAATTCATTCATTTAAAAACAATATGAAATGACATGGACCAGGCTATACAGTCAATTCCTATAATGGCGAGATTGATACGGTGGTGGAACCTCCCTAGTTTCTTTCGATGCAATGGCCCTACGGACCCAAATATTTGATTCATATATTCGAAATCCTGGAGGACATACTATGAGGCCCTAAGGTTGATTATAAACACCTTATTTTGCCTTAAATCTCCCATCCTCACCCACATCCACTCCAACATCCATGTTCTCTACATTAGCAGCCAAATTTGAGAGCTCCTAAAATCCCGCCTCACCTACTACAGAAGGAATACTCCATCTCTACCTCTCCCTAATAGATTATGGGTGGATGAACGGAGAGTTTTTTATATGTTTTTTGATTTTTTTTAAATGTTTAGGTTCAATTTAATTTTAAAAATTGTATTAAAGGTGTAAGGTATGTTTCCGCCTTTTTGAAGAAAAAAATCATGCTTTTTATATTTATTAATATATTGGTTTGAATAATATGATTTATATGTATATTGTTAGAAATAACTTATATAGAGTATTATTGTTCATTTCGTTTAATTAAATACTATTTTTTATCATTATTAGATCACTATATAGTTATTATACTTCATAAATATATACTTTATCATGACATGTCTTATGTTTGTGCCACACTTTATGCTCTGTTACGTTTACCATGCTCAAATGATAGTTGAAACTTATGCCATGTTTGAAAGTGATGTCTTATAATCATTCATTTTTTGTTTCCATAATATGTATCCATGATATTCCATGAAGTAAGAGTAAAGTGAGGTCTAGGAGAATGTATGGAGATAGGAATAAAAGGCTATGTTATTGTTTTTATCATGTACCCAATTACCTAAGATGTTGGACCTCTAGATTTATTGGAGTATTATATATATGTTTATGATAAAGATTATGTAATAATATGTATATTAGATCAAGGTCATTAAAAAATATGAATATAAATTATTTATTATATTTATGAAATTCATTTTAGTCTCAACTCCTTTTTAGATGTTTAGTCTATGATTTAAATTATATTTAGATTGTTTTATAGTGTTTACTTTATAAGATATTAATGTTACCTATATAAAAATTAACAATTTTTAATATGTTTCAAGTAATCGACAATGAATGGTTGTAAAACATAAACTATGCAAATAATATTAATGAAAACTGAAACATTGGATAAACATGAAAAAATGACTGATAGTAATAACAATATCTTCATTTCAATAGACATAAAACATATACATGAACAAGTAAAATCAATGTCTATGGGGATGAGAATCAATCCAACTTGTTTTTGATATGAAGGGTATGCCTGTATCGAGATCACGAAGATCCATGTTGGGGTGGAGTCTGAGGACCTGGAGAGGGATGATCCTAAGACACTAAAAGGTCAATTGTCACATGCTCCACCTATGTGTTTGTGGGATGAGGTGTTAACTGAATGTCATCATGTGCTTCTGATCCTTCTTAAACTAGAGTAGTAGAAGGACCTACTGTCATCCCAATGGGGAACCAAGCTTGCGATGGATTTAGACCACAAGATTGTGATGGATATGGACCTCAAGCTAGAGATATCTATAGATATCCTTTCAAGAATGACATATCCCCTGACTCCTGATACACATCCAAAATCTACTAAGACTGGACTGTGAGAGGGCCTACATATTCCTATAGAATAGGTGAGGGATCACATGTAGGAATATGTGGTCTACGTCTTCGTCATCATAGCTCCTCAGCCTCAATAGCTATTTGAGGAGGTTCTTAAGTAGGAACCTCCATTCATTGGGGTGTCTGGTCGAAGCTTCACTCATGAATCGCCACATAAGCTGGCCTCAACGCCAGTGTTGTAGCATTGATCACCACCAATATAGAAACCCTCTTCTCCTTAGGATCGTCCATCTAAATGAGCATCTCTGAATGGAAACATTTTAAAGAGATCCAAAGTGAATTAGAAAAGAGTTTAACCAACAAACTAGTGTAAATTTATTGACTTATGATATCATGAAGCACACTATTGTGATGGGTGATATATAGTATAAAATTCAGTCAATACCTTCACTCATACTCGAAATACTCTGAAAATGGAGTCACATCATAGGGATACCCATGATATGACACTTTTCTTGTCTTCCACAGAGTTCATGAAAGCTGACATGCCATCCATGCCAGAACTCTGTTAGCTTCAACTCATGAACATTCTCTATATATGGTGACAGAAATGGAATGGTCTGAACACAGCAAAATTGGTCCATGAATCTATCAAGGTGGTTCCACTCAATAATATAAAAGTTAATGTGTGGCACTACAACACTATCATCATGAAATCTCATTGTGAAGTGTGCTGGAAACTAATCAAATATAGCCTAACATGGCATCTTTTTAATCTAAAATGACATGTTAGATTTTTCAAAAAGTTCCTTTCTAAAACCCAAAATTGATTCTATTATAAAATCTGTTAAACAATGATAGATTATATATCCTTACCTGGTCAGCTAAAAGACTATCCAACATGAGATAATATACACCACCATGGTGTATCAGAATCTTGTCGAAGTTGTGTCTCTGATTCCACCTATAAAATAAAACATCGAAATTGATTAATAAAAATAAATTAAATTAAATATCTACTACTATAATTAGAAACCACTAGAGATATGTGATCATACCAGTGTCCATGTGGAAGATTCATAGATCACCTCTATAGGAATCGACTCTCTTGTGTGATTCGAGCATACTACGAGGATGCACTCCAATGTCCACATCTGAAGAATGATAATGCATCCTCTGAAATTTATGTGGTCTATGCGACATTTTGTTCATAATTCCATGTATTTGCAAACCATGCAGGTATATCCCCAACTACACATCCACGCCTGATCAAATTCATCCAGTAGAGATAGATGCATCATTTTCACGTGCATTAACATGTGATCAACACACATGGTCCCCCAATGATTCATAATATGTTTGAAGATGCATGACACACGACCATCTACTCATCAGTGTCATCGAGTAAATCCTGAAAGTGCATCTCAATCCATGACATAGATATAAACCCTCTATATGTATGCCTATGGTCGGCCAAAATGTCAAAACCTAGCAATCTCTGAACAAGGTCAGGTAAATATGCATGGGTGGGTCCAATAATGGCTTCCCTCTAAATAGGATGATTGAGATTGACTACGACATCCTTGAGGGTGATGTTCATCTCTACATCAGAAAGGTGGAAGGTTTATTTTTTCCATCTCCACCTCTCCCGGATGGCAGCAAGCGTGTGATGGTCAACAAATGTGTAATCAGATAATGTGACGTCATAGAAGCCAGCACGACGAAGGAAGGGTATAATGGAAAGTGGAGGTAGCCTGTAATGAAAATGGTGCACTCGATGCACATTGATCTCTCAAACAACACCACTGTATAACATGATCTTGGAAATATGATAAGCTTTCTCAATGATTATTGTAGTATCATCCATCTATATATAAAAAATGAAATGATTCGTAAGTCTAAAATGTAAATATAAAATTATGCTAAGAATCATATAAGGGCTTGTAGAATGAAAGACATTTCATGTTTATTAACAATGTTTTATAAAGTTTTTTATCAAACGAAAAGGTTGCATCTTCATGTTTTTAAAAGGATAGTTGTAAATGGTTTTTGATCTATGTTTTTACCTAGCATAGGTTGTTTTGTCAGATAGGGTTTTATGTATTAATAAATATAATCATTTTTTCTTTTTTATCTAAAGGTTTATTATAAAATGGTGTGCTTTGTAATTTATGTATCATTTCCCACATGATGGTATGTTTCATGATTATTTTCTCACATGCTTTCTTTATGCATCTTCTTCACCTTATTTTATTTCTTCTCATTCTTTGACTTATTGGCTTTCTTCGCTTTCGTTCTCTTCTTGGTTATGGAATGAGTTTACATCATCATCTTTGACATTATAACTGTTCCTCCTGCATTATGGTTAATTTCCAATGAATTTTGTCATAATGCTCACTTAGTGTTATAGAGTCAGTTTTACTAACCACTGTTGTTGGTTTTTTACAATAAGATGCTCATTTCTCAGTTTGAATAACCTCTCTATATGAGTTAAAATAGGAAAACATGAATCTATATGTCACGAAAAAAAATTATGATCAAGATTCTGATAGTGTAACTAATATTGACCATGATAGTTGATCATATAATATTTATTATACTAAAATTTTAGTATGACTTTTTATACCATAAAATATGATACTATTGATTCGTTATATAAAATTTTATTAGAATACATGTCAAAAATGTTTTTTGAACCAAGTTAAAAAAGAGGATAAAACACCAAATCAGTTCAATTATCATTGCTAAAATGAAAATCTTGATCATATAAAGTGAAAAAAAGAAGAATAATCAAAGTATTTAATAGAATATTATTTACAGTGTGAGAATATCACAATGGGAACAATACAACATTGTGGACACGAGTGTGAAATTGGCAAAACAGTGGTTGGGAATCATTTCTGGTTATGAAATTATTGATGACATATGGTGCATCTCAAACTTTTCCCTTGTTTTTTAAGCCATTCCATCTCATTTTGTATCCTATTGACCTTCAGACTCCTACGGTTATGTAATAGGTTGATGTCTGGGATAACTATTAGCTATCATTCAGTCATTGGTAAATATTGAATCTTCGCTATAGGTGACCATGGTGTATCATAACATTTCGAAATGGTGTCCATCTGATACATTGGATCAATATATTCTTCTCCTGAAATGTTCAAAGAGACACATACTGTGACAGAGTGTGCACATAAAATCTATATGGCCTGAATGTTTCCACATTGACATTTCCATACATTCAGTAATACCACCATTTTTTCACCGATTCTATTTGTGATGGGGTTTGAATGCTCTTGAACTTTTAATCGAGATTCTTATCTGTAGAAACTTCATACATGATAAGCAGAAGCTTACTCATTTTTATTTTAAATACCTTGTTGAAAGTGAATTCTATACATTAGCCCTTGTTGAATCTTATTTGAGGCTAGTTTTTTATAAACAAAGCACTTCACGTAACTATAAAATGACTCTTGAACTAGGGAAGATATAGTTAACTTCTGAAGCCCATTGAATAAAAAATTGTGCACTCCACAATTTGTTTTGACATGTTTCCAAACATCTTCACCCTATCCTATGCCAATGTTTATTTTTATTTTGTAATATGCATCATATAATCATACACTTCTTGATTAGCCATACAGATATGTTCAAAATGTTTTCCAACCCTCTATTTATCTGGATCATATGCCACATAGAAGTGATTATATTTCACATAAATTTATTTTATCTTTATGTTGAAATATTAAAAAACAATTGATACCATGTGTACCGAGCCTCTTGATTTTTTTCCTGATAGATTTTTTATGGAATGATTTTAGCATGTTTCTAGAAATATTTTTGATGCAGTAACAATGATATGAATTTGGGGGCCTCCATGTGTCAGGGTCTGTATTATTTGCCTCATTGATTTCCCAATACTGATCAGATATCAAACAGAACCCCTGAACATTGGTGAAATAGTTGCCGATACATTACAAAAACCAACTCTGTGATTCATAGTTTTCCTTCTCCACAATGGAAATGGAAATTAAAAGTGGTGAATGGTTTCCATATTGGGTTCCTGCAAATAATAATACACCCATGTCATTTCCATTTAGAAAAATTCCATCAATCGTTATAAGTGTTTCGCTGAAATGAAATACAGAGATGCGGGGGAGGAATGCATAGAACAATTGATGAAATTTAACATGAGATGGATCAATTATATTATCTTGAGACACATGTTCATTCAGATGAAGATGAAATACAACTTGGTTTTTTGTGCCTCAAAATTCTTAAAAATTGAGGCAACACCTAATACAAGTAATCCAAATCACCATATACATTAAAAATTACCTATTATTTCTCCATCCATGCCTTATTATAAGAAATATTATAACCAAATGTCTGTTTTATCCTCTCTTGAAAAAGGGAAATAGGAAAATAATGGAATGTTTTATTCAACATGATGACAATAGATGACACAAATTCAGTATCCAATGAGGTATGATCTTGTGTCAGGGTTGGATGAACACATGTATAATCTACCTCAATCATGAATATTCTCCAACATGCAAAGGAAATGTCCAAAATCACCCTCATGTGAAATCTACAATCATCCCCATTCTTGTCACACAGTATGAGGTATTTTTTATGGCATGATTGTTGAACTATATATATATAGTTCCACTCCGTGTGAAATATATTAAGTGTATTTTTTAATGAATCTTTACTTATGAAATACCCTCCAATATCTATAGTTTTTTACAGCTTATTAAACCTATCTGGTACAACTCCAGAAAAATCATTTGCGGGTGTGAGAACATTGCAGTCAAATTTAGGAACACATGTTATTTCTTTAGACCAATATTCAAAGTGTGGTGGATGATTTGTTGTGGTTAAAGGATATTTTACAAATAATGAATTTCTAGAAACTTTCTCCCTAACTTCTACTCCTCCCTCCTCATCAGCAATATTGTCTCGATCTGTTCCATCATTACAAAAAACTTCAATGGAAGTCATATTGACATGTATATCTAGGATATCATCTAGTTTTTCTTTTCTACATCATTTGGAATAGGCTCAATTTCATGGGGTGGATATTCAACCTATCTACTATGTCTAAATATTTGGAAAACTAGATGTTATTGTTGTACAGTAGAAAATTCAACATATACCTCCATCATGGTACCATTTTTCAATTGGGAAAATAAATTTATTTCTTGGACCCACTGTACATCAATAACCAATGGACAAGCTAGATGCCATAGTGTAGCTGATAATTGTAACTGTCTATAGCTTATAGACTTGATTTCTTAATCGGGTCCCAGATTTAAGGAACCACGAATTATATCTTCAATTTCACTTAGAATTACACAATCGGCTATACTAACTACTATTTTTTGTTTTGTACTATAATATCTCCTTACATAGTTTGAGTAACCCTCCCATAGATGTACACACAGGAAAACATGACACTCTACATCAAAAATGTGTTTTGATCAAGATTATAATATTGTAATTAATATTTACAATTATGGTTGACCATATAATATTTATTATACTGATATTTTATAATGTATTTTTATAACCTAAAATATGATCCTAATCTTTCATTATATAAAATTTTATTATAATATAAGTCACAAAATGTTTTGGAAACATAGGTAAAAAGAAGAGAAAACATCAAATCAGTTTAATTATCATTGATAAAATGACCATTATGATCATATAAATTGAAATGGAGAAGAACAAAGACATCAAATAACACATTAATTCCATACAACATACAAAAAACATTGAACTTTTTTAATAGAATATGGTTTGGATGAGAAGAGAATCACTTCAAACATGATGTATTATATTGCTTATTTTAAATTGGTAGCTTAATAACATCTTCGGAAGTTATGTTGTTAACATTGAAGTTTTGAAAATATTTTAGACATCTAATAACATAAAATTTGTGTTATATTATATTTTATTAAAAGGATGAAAGCTTTTCCAAAATCTAATGTTAAGTACATATCTTTCAAAGATGTTATTAAGCTACATTGAGAAAATAAGTTGGATTTTACCACATGTCCAATGTGAGGCCCATCTCATGCAAACCATATTCTAGTGAAAAATAACAAGGTATTTATTATATGTTGTAAAACATTCATGTGTTATTTCATGCATTGTTCTCCTCCAATTCACATTATATTATCATAAGTATTATTAGCTTATAGTTATATGTATTTGTTTCTTAATCATATTCTATTAATTAATTAATCTATAATTAATCATTACTAATAATATTAATCATTTTTAAACTATGTAATCATTATGATACTAAATTTTTAAAATATTTTCTTATATCATAAACAATTATAATAATGTTTATGAGTATAGTTTCTACTTAGTTAATCATTATTTAATAACTATATTATAATTACCATGTTATTTATTAGTTAACCATTCTTCAATAACTCTAAAATCATTCCTTATTAAATCATTAATCATATTTCATTAATTAGCAAATTATTATTAGCTAATCATCCATCCATCCATCCAGCGGCCTAAAGGCCTTAAATGTTTTTTATTATTAATAAAAAAACCCCTTTAAAATAAGTAGAGGGAACCAGACATCATAGAATTCCAAAAAATCACAACCTGAAGGTGGGAAAATAAACTCGGACTAAAAACATGGATCGGTCCCTCCCTAGTGTGTGAATTGTGTTGAAGCTCTCCACCATTACATGGTTGTTCAGTAAGAAAGTGTCCTATGTCAAAGCACAGGCCCGATCCGATGGCTCTCTCCATACCCTCTCAAACATCCGAATCGGAACAGTTATGCATAGTTGAACCGCAAACTCTAAACCTCTTTTGGGACTAGTTCCTAGTGATCAAGTCCAAAATCTGCATTAAAACATCTAAAAACAACATCACCATCATAGATCACCTCGCCGACGCCAGAGCAAGACCTGCCACACCGTTTCCACAAGACACTCTCAACACTGAACCAGCAAGAAAACAAAGGGAAGGACCTCCAAGATGCAGAATGTCAGGCCAGCACCACTTAGGGCTAGAAGGCCCAACAACTGAACCAAAGAAGCACCACCAGGGAGGGGAACCAAAATGACCATACCAGAAGCACCACTCTGGGCTGAAACTGATAAAATCAAGAAGATCAGAACCCTTGCCCGATGCCAAATCGGATGAACTCACTACAATGGAAAGAGAGGAACATGCGGAACCAAGAGCAGTGATTTCCACTGCCAACGAGACCACAAACCATCAACCGCAATCCAGAAATCAAAACATCACAAACCAACCAAAGTAGAAATCACGCCGTATTTAACAACCTCCACCGAGAGACCAGAAAACAGAGATCCCCCCTCCCCCGAGCCACTCTGGAACCAGCAAAGAACCACACTAAAAACATTGGATCCATCGAGATCCATGCCAGCCTTGCCGCGACAAAATCCAGGTGCGTACTAAAAGTCAAAGCAAAGATCCACACAACAGGAAGAACAAGCAACACCATGCTCCTGGGGGAATCGCCGCCAATGACCAAAACACACCGCTGAAGACAGAAGCATGCCGTCTACCAAAACCTAGAAACCGAGGACCGAATCACGCTGTCTACAAAAACCTGGAATCCGAGGACTGAAGCACGCCGAAACCGTAGAAACCGAGGACCAAAGCACGTTGTCTGCCAAAACCTGGAATCTGAGGACCGAAGCATGCCGAAACCCTAGAATCTGAGGACCGAAGCTTTCCGATCCACCAAATAACTGAGGATGACGAGATCCAGGGAAGCACAGATGATGACGAGATCCATGGCCGATGACGCGCCATACTGAGCTCCCAAGGATGATGCCACTGAGAACCGAAGCAAGTTGGAGGAGGGAAGAATGAGAGGCGGGGTGAAACCCTAGCTGCCTTGGGAAAGTGGGAACCTGCCGCTCAGAGGCCCTATTAGATAATCATTATATTTATTAATTTTCAGTCCAATTTTTTTCATTAATTAATAATTACTTAATCATTTCTAATGATAAGTATTATTTCTAAACAATATATAACTAATTAAACTACTTAATAAATAAAATCCCTAAAACAAACTAAAAAAATCAATTACTAATAATGATTTTCATTCTTGAATGTCTTTGCCCTTGTCCATTTCATTTTATATTATCATATTATCATTTCAGCACTGATAGATATAATGATTTGATTTTTCTTCTCTTAGGAATTTTAGTTGTTTTTAAAGGAAATATGAATCATCTAAATCATATCCTCTAGGAGTGTCAAATCATGAGTGCAGTAGGGCCCATTTTCATGTACCAGGTTACCCCGAGTCAAGCCTGAAACACCTAGTCGGAATTTTTGCTTCTATGCACATCTCTTCCCGAGCCACGTCAAGTTATTTTGTATCCAGATAGGGATTTTATTTCTTAAATAACCACACAATCTTCATTCCACAAAAATTTTAGAACATTTAATCCTACTTTATTCATTAGTTTATTTATACTAAGTCATTACTAATTATAACTATTATTTTAAACTAAATTTAATTAAATTTACTATTTAATAAAAAATTATTTATCACTAACTAAACTACTTAATAAATGACATATTTAGAGATAACTAAAAAATTAAAATAAATAAATAAATAATATTTAATTAAATAAAAAAATACCTCTAAATGATGCTTCACAAAAAACTGGGACTTCTTTTAGACTACTACATCCATCGAACAAGAAAACAATTTTTTTTGGAGATGGAAGTTATGGAATGTCGAGAGGAGAGGGAAATTGGAAGTGAGGATAGGTAGTGATTCCCTTTTATATGGTGTTAAGGAAAAGGCTCTAGGGGGGTCACCATTCAACTTTGTGTTAGGCGAATGGTGAAACCCTCTAATGCTGCCTTTCACTTTATCTTTAGGTGAAAGGAAGTAACACCCCGCCGCCCCCACCCTCACTACCTTTTCCAGGTCCTCAATCTAGGGAAAAGGCGGTGGGGGGGGGGAGGCATGATACCACCTTTTGACTAAACCAAACAGAGATATGGGCCCTACAGCCTTTAATACACATTTAAAAAAATTTAACCTACACATTTAAAAAAAAATTAATGAAAACATATAAAAATTATGGAATATAGCTATATCGTGTGGATGCACATGTAACATAGATCTATGTAAGATTTGGGATCATCAAAAAGATGATTAGGGTTGATGATATGGAGATCTTGAATGACATGGTGAATAGAAGTAAACACTTCCTTTGGGTGTCCCGGTAAGAGTTAGTGGTTATATTGGGAGCTCGTCCGAGCGTCACGACAGAGGTGGTGTTGGGAAAATGGAGAGGGGGAGTATGGTTTGGTGGGACCTACAAGAGGACGTTCTGGAAGACTGGGATGCGGGTGGGTTCCTTACCCTCAATGGCTAGAACTCAATGTTTCCGAGTCTGGTGGTGGGGAATCCTAGGATATGTTGACCCTACTTTACAGAAAAGAAGATGGACAATCGATTTGTCAAGGTTGTATGGGGGTGCATGTGGATATAAAGGATGGGTGTGACTAGACAGTGGTGGAGGGTCTCATGAGGGACTAAATATGGCGGAGTTGGTAAGAGAGGTGAGGGAGATGGCTGATTCAATTCATTGGTGTGTCGATGAATTGAGGTCATCCATGCGTGATCTGAACCACCATATTTGCTACATCCATTCAATAAATAGGATGGGGTATTATATTTTATCTGACCTAATATTATATTAATCACATTATAATTATTAGTTTCTTTCTCCACATTTATCTTTGATTATGGTTATTTTTTAATGTGTTTTTGATTTTTTTTAAATATTACCAAGTTAATTTATTCTAAAAAAATATTATTGAATGGTGGAAGGTGCACTGCCACTTATTTTTTATGTCAAAAGTTGATAGTGGGGATACCGCCTCCCCCCTTTCGTTATTGGCCTAGATTGATGACATGTAAAACGCAGTAGGGGGTGTCGCCTTTGCCTTAACACCCTATAATAGGGAACCCTCCCCCTTCTCCTCACTTCCATTTTACCCTATCTCTCTCTATTACACAGATTATCTCTCTAAGAAAAGTCATTTTTGCATTAAGTAGATTATGTGGTATAAATAAAGTCATAGTTTTTTTAGAACCATCATTTAGACATGTTTTTTTATTTAATTTAATGTTATTTATTGCTTTATGTCTATTATTTTTATTTTTAAATATGTCGTTTTTAAGTAGTTTAGTTAGTTATAAATAGTTTTTATTAAGTAGCTTACTTAGCTATATATAGTTTGAGATAATATTTATTATTAGCAGTGATTAACTATAGATTAAATATACAATAACATAAGATTAAATGTTCAAAAATAATGGTAGCATAAAGATTATGTGGTTATCTAAGAAATCAAATCCTTATCTGGATACAAATAAGTGGATGTGGCTCTGGAATATATGTACTTAGGTGTAAAACCAATAACACCAATTTGAGATACACTGTAATGGGAAATGGTGCACAACAATAGGTTTTGTTGCACTCCTGGTTTGATACTCCATGGGGAAATTCTTTAGACGATTCCTATTTTCTAAATAATATATTAAAATACCAATGAATAGAGAACATGAAATCCTTTTATTTAGAAATAATAAAATTTTAATTATGATCATATAAAATTAAATGGATAACGAAAAATACATTAAAGAATGAAAATTATTACTAGTAATTGAGTTCTTCTTAATTAGTTATAAAGATGTTATTTATTAAGTAGTTAATTAGGTATATATAGTTTAGAAATTACAGTTATTATTCATAATGATTAAGTATTTATTAATTAATGAATAACATAGGATAACAATATGAATATATATGATGTCTATCTAATAAGAATTAACTAATGAATATCATATGATTAATTATTGAATAAGTAATGATTTTATAGTGATTGAAGAGTGATTAACTAATTAATAAATTAGTAATGATTAACTGGTGATTAAAGAATAATTAACTACGTAAAAATTGTACTAATAAACATTAGTATCATATTTTAGGATGTAAAATGGTGTTCTAAATTTTTTTATCATAAATACTATATAATTTATACATAATAGTTATAATTAGTAATGATTAATTATAGATTAATTAATTAATAACATTGGATTAAAAAATTAACACATATAATGATTTTCTAATAATACTTTTCATTCATAAAATGATAATTATGATCATTTAAAGTGAAATAGAGAAGAATAAACACATTAAATTATTAATGAATTCTGTACAATTTATAATAAATTACATGAATTTTCTCAATATGAGAGAGTTTGGATGAGATAATCCAGCTTTGGAAGTGAGGTAAAATCTAGCTTATTTTTAAGGGGCTTCTTAATGAAATCTTCTTAAGATATTTACTTCACATTGAAATCTTGAAAATATGTCATCCTTCTAATGAAATATAATATGTTATTATAATGTAGAAATATTTTCATAATTCCAATGTTAATTATAAACATTTAGAAGATGTCATTAAGCTACAGTTTGATAATAAGATGAATTTTAGATCACATCTAAAGTAAGGATCATCTCATCCAAACTCTATTATATGGAAAAATTTCAAGGTATTTCTTGTATGTTGTAAAAAAATCATTAGATTTTTAGTTTTATTGTTAACATAAATTTCACTTTATATGATCATAATTTTCATTTTATCAATGATAAATAAACTGATTTGATGTTTTCACTTTTTTTTAATTTAGTTACCAAAACATTTTGTGTCTTATATTCTAATAAACATTTATATAATGAAACTTTAGAATCATATTTTAAGGTATAAAAAGAAGTACTATAATTTTTGTATAATAAATATTATATGGTCAACCATCATTGTTAATATTAGTTACACTCTCAGAATCTTGATCGAAACACATTTTTGAAGTAGAGAGTCATGTTTTCTTGTGTGTACTACTATGTGGAGGTTATTAAAAATGAGAAGGTAGATTATTATAATACAAAATCAGAAAAAATATGGTTAGTATAGGTGATTGTGTAACCTAAGGTAACTTCAAGACAGAATCTGTGGTTCCTTAAATCTGGGACCTAATCAATAGATTAAGTCTATGATCTATATAAATTAGTAATTCCTAGCTATACTGTGGAAGCTTACTTGTCCATTGGTTTCTAATGTGCAGTGGCTCCAAGAAATAAATTTATTTTCCTAGTGGTCTTATGGTACCATTATAGAGTTATATGTTGATGTTTCTACTGTACAAAAACAACATCCATTTTTATAAAGACATATACTTACTTGGGTGGTTGAAGATCCGCCCCCAGGAAATTGATCCTATTTTGAATGATGTCAAAGAGGAAAAACTAGATGATCTCCCAAATATACATGCCAAACTAACTTTTGATGAGCAATTTTGTAATGATGGGACATATGGTGAAAACATTGCTGATGAGGGGGGAGAAATTGAATCTGTGTTGGAAGGTTCTAGAAAGTAATTAGTTGTACAATAGTCTCTCCCCACATAGAATCATCCACCACTCTTTGAATCTTGGTCAGAAGCAATGACACATGTTCCTGAATTTTACTGCAATGTTATCACACCCAAAACTGAATTTCCCAGAAATATACCTGATAGGTGTATTGAGATGGAAAAAACCATATATTTTGGAATGAATTTTCCATGTAAAGGTACATTAAAATCAAAATAAATTGACTTCACATTGATAGGCACTACAGATATATAGTTCAATAATCATGTCATAATAAATATCTTATATTTTGTGAGAAGTATGGGGATGAATGTAGATTCTTCTTGAGGGTGACTCTAGAAATTTCATTTGGAGGTTGGAGAATCATGACGATTGAGGAAACTCATACTTGTATTCATCCAAGCATGACATAAGATCATAACTCATTGGATGCTGAATTTGGGTTGTACATTAATTTTGAGATGATTAGGGAATACCAAGATGTTATTATACCCCTTTTTCAATTGAGGATACTAAAAAAATTAGGTTATATGATGTCCCATAATATGGAATGGATGGAGAAAAATAATTCAATTGTGATGGTCTATGGTGATTGGGATGACCCGTATTAGGTGTTTCTAAAATTTCTAGCCATACTGAGGCACCATAACCATGTTTTCTTCCATATTGATACAAACAAACATGTGTCTCAAGATAACTGACTTGATCCATCACATGTTCAATTTAATCTGTTGTTCTGGGCATTGATCCCTTGTATCTTCACATTTTTTTAAGTAAACGGTTCATTAAGATTTATGTAAGGTTTTTATAAGAAAAATACAAGGGCATATTGTTGATTCCATTAACCCAAGATAGAAATAGTTAACCTCTTCCAATGGACTTTTCCATTGTCATTATGGAAAACTATGAATCATTGGGTTGGTTGTTGTCATGTATCAACAACCATTTCACCCACATTCAAGGTGTCTATTTGAAATTTGATTGGATTTGGGAAATCAATGTGGACCCTTACACATGGAGACCACCAAATACACATCATCAGTTATGCCTTAGATATATTGCTAGCAATTTGAGGAAAACATTCCAAAATGAACCTGTGAAGAAGGAAATCACATGTATTGGTATGTAATGCCTTTGTTATATGTCATTATTTTAATGTAATGATAAAAAAATTATATACAATATGATCACTTTTTTGTTGCATATGAGATGGATAAATAATGGTTTGATGAAAGTTTCAAACAAATCCACAAGGCCAATCATGATGTTTATGATTATATGATCTGGATTCCAAAAGAATAATATAAATTAGCATATGATGGGGGGGAGAGGAACGAGAACATGACTAAAAATTTTATGGAGAACATCAATTGTGTCTTAAAGGGGATTTTAAAATAACATATAGCATCCCTAGTTTAGGAGACATTATATCAATCCATGAAGTACTTTTCTAATAGAAAAAAACTAGCCTCATATTGAATTTAGAAGTGGCTAAGGCACTTTGAACGAGAGATCTAAAAGAGTATTGAAGAAGAATTTGGTTATCATGTGATAAATTTTCTATAAGTAAAACTCTCAATTTTTAGTTTGAGAGTGTTCGGATCCCATCAAAAATAGCATCAATGAAAATATGGTGGTATTATTGGAAGTGTGGAAATGTCAATATGGAATCTTTTAGGCCTTATGGTTTCCATGCGCATACACCATCAAAACATTTTCCTCTGTAAACAAATCATGGGAAGCATATGTTGATCCAATGTACTAGATGGACACCATTTCTAACTGTTATGCTGCACCATAGATGCCTGTTGGCGAGTTTCATTATTTCCCAATAACTTTAGACCCACTGATAGTGATACATAACATCAACAAGTTATATAATAATGGGAGATGAAAGGCCATCAGGATTCATAATGAGATGGACTATCCTAAAGAATAAGGGAAAATTTTGAGATGCACCATATGTCATCAAGATGTTCATAACCAGAAATGATACCCTAACATTATTGGGTTGTGTTCACACTCTCATCCACAATGATGTGTTGTCACTATTGTGATATTCTCATATTGTTAATTATATGGTGTTATCTCTTATTTTTTACTTTGGTTTCCAACACATTCTATGAATGATATTATAATAAAATTTTATATAATGAAACAATATTATCATCTATTAGGGTATATAAAGACATTATAAAATTTCATTATAATAAATATTATATGATCAACCATATTCAACAATATTAGTTACACTATCAGAATCAAGGTTAGAAAATATTTTTTGGTGCGGAGAGTCATGTTTTACCTATGTGTACTACAATAGGGAGGTTATAAAATTTCAGCATAATAATGATTATATGATCAACCATATTTTTCAACATTAGTTACACTCTGCTAATCATGATCAAAAATAAATTTTTATGTAGAGAGTCATGTTTTACCAGTGTGTACTACTACAGAGCGGCTATTGAAAGTGCGTAAGGAGCTTCTTATAGTACACAAAAAATATGAATGGTTAGTAAAACTAATTCTGTAACACTAAGTGAGCTTCAAGAAAGAATTTGTGGGAAATGAACCACAACATCACAACATGTGCATCTGTGATTAATATTATTCATTTCGTATAAATTTTGGACTACAAAAATTACTTTTACTATAAAATAACAATAAGCCTTTGATACTCACATTAAAAGGAATATGACAAGTGTATTTTGGGTTACATTTACACATAATCAATCTATCATGACATTATCAAATAATAAATTTTTCCATGGCTAAGCCATAAAGCATACATGTGAGTAAATAATCATGAAACATAACATCATGTGGAAAATCATACATAAAATAAAAAACACACCTTTTTATAATAAAATTATATATAATGACATAAAAATGTTTAGATATATAAATATATAAAACCATATCTTAAAGAAGACCCTTTTCTAGGTATAAGAATATCTTAAAAAACACTTGAGTAATATGATTTGAAAAACATTATGACATTATATTTTCTTTTGGTGAGAAATAAATTCATAATACAATGTGAATAAACATGGAATGTCTTACATTCTAAAAGTCATTACATTCTACTGAAAATAATTTTATATTTACATTTTACAGTTACAACTGATTTGTTTATATATAGATAGAGGATACCATACAACTTACTAAGTATCATAGTCTTGTTTCCCAAGTCGTGTTAGATGGTGGTGATGTTTGACTGATTTGGGTGTGTCGAGCACACCGTTTTAATAAAATAGTTCCTCGGCATGCCATTAGACCATACTCAGGCCATTTTGGCTTCTACAACATTATCGTATCAAATTTCACATTTTTAAACCATCACCAACTTACTACCATCATGGAGAGGTGGAGACCAGAGGAACACTCATTCCAATTGCATGAGGGAGAGATGATCATCACCCTCAAGGATGTGGATGTGCTTCATGATCATCCTATCCATGGGAATGATATTATTGGACCCGACTGTGCATCTTGGCCGAACCTTCCTCAGTGATTGTTAGGTGTCCATATCTTGGAAAAAAATAGGGATACAGATGGATAGTCGATATCTATGACCTAGCTAGAGGAGAAGATTTTACATTTACCTGGTGATGCTTTTGACCATACTACCATGTGTTATCACCGTCCACACACACACACACACACACACACACATATATATATATATATATATATATATATATATTTCAACAAATTAGAGGGACCATGTTTACTGATACCTTGTGGGTACACATGCACATGATGTATCTATCCCTACTAGAATACTTTGATCAAGTCAGTACATATAGCTAGGGATCAACCTGCATGGAATCCACATTTAGATCATTATGTAGGGTATCCCGTAAGGAGTTCACAAATCTTAGGGGATGTGTCACCCTTCTTCAGATGTGGTCATTGGAGCGCATCCACTCATTCCTCCCTTATCTTCTTAGTCCACCAATCTGTATGGATATACTTCATGATTCTCTGCATGGACACAGATATGGTCATTCAGATATATTGGTTTATGGTGCTACTCGGAGTTGTAAAAATTAATTTCAAATTTTTTTCACTTTTGATGTTGTTTTTTACAGGTGGTGTCAGAGACACAATTTCTTTATAGTTCCAACACACCATTAGGGTGAATATCACCTCATGTTATACTGTCTCTTACACGACCAGGTATGTATATACAATCTATCTTCTAAAAAATTTAATAATAAATTAATTTTTCTTTTTTAGTAAGGATATTTTTTGACAAAGATAACATTTCTTTTCAGAGTACATTGATTCCATACTGAACTATACTAGTCCACTTTCATCCATACTACACTGTTGGGCTTTATTATTCTATGGATGTATCCCCCTCATTAACTTCTATATTGATGAGTGGTAGCAGCCTGATAGATTCATGCACCTATTTTTCTGTGTTTAGCTAATTCCATTGTCAATGAGATATAAAGAGGAGCTTCATGGCATGAAGCTGACAGTCAGGACAAATGAGGATTGGCGTTGAGTACATGCCAACTATCTAAACCACTAGAGAAGATGTGCATTGTTAGTATATAGGGTGTACCTATGATGAAATTATTTCTTTCAGAGCAGGTCGAGTATGAGCCATTGTATATAATGAAGTCTATATTATATCTTACCTGACATGACCAATAGCATCATAATAATTTAAGTAAATAAATTGCCATTAGATTTTTTATTGAACTATTTCCTAATTCATTTTGAATCTCTTTATAGTGTACTCACACCGTGCATATTGTTCGCATGAGTGATGAAGAGGAGTAGGGGTTCTTTAGTTGGGAAGTAGTCCATGCTGAAGTTCTAGAGATGTGGTTATCATAGTGTGGGCTTTCCATAAGAATCATTGAGTGTCTAGCCCAGAGAGATGATTTTACTACCTTTTAGGAACATCGTGCAATAGTTTCTGGTGCTTAGGAGCTACAATAATGAGGACTTAGATAGTGTCATGCTACAAGTGAGGCCTCCCATGTTCCATAGACATAGGTCGACACTCTAGTAGTCAAACTCTGTTGATTGAGTATGTACATCAAGTATCATGGGATATTTCTTTCTTAAAATGATATATGTAGTTCTCTCTATATTGGGGTCTATATCCATCACAACCTTGAGGGTCCAGATCCATCGCAGGCTTTGTTTCCCACTAGAATGAAGGAAAGTCCTCATCCTACCCTTGTGGGAGATGGATTGGGAGTGAAGTATAACATTTAGTTGTCTCCTCCTCCTAATGACACATAGGTGGAGCATGTGATAGTCGATGTTCCAGTACCCTAGGATCAACCATCTCTAGGACATCAGGCTCCAGCTCATCACAGAACTTAGGGAACTCAACACGAGCATACTATTCGCATACTACCATGTGGCATGAAATCTTCTCCCCATAGGCATATACATATATAATGATTGTACTTTTACATGTATATTATTTATTTCTATTGAAATGTGGGTATTTTTTTACTATAAGCCTTTTTTACATGTTTATCAGGTGTTTGAGTTTTCATTAATATTTTAGGTAGAGTTTATATTTTACAGCTTTGAAAGTCTACTACATGAAACAAGTGAATAATTATTAAATAACAAGTATCCTAAACTAATATATTGTAAAATATATAGTATAAAAACTATCTAAATAAAATTTAATAGATATCCTAAACATCTAAAAAGTTTTTGAAAATAAAATGAATTTCATAAAAAAATAATTAAATGAAAATGAAAGGATTGTAAAAAAAGATTATAAATACAATTGTAATGGTTTAAAATAATACGAAAATTTAATTTTTTATAAAAATTTTATGAATTTGTAACATTCTATATTAAAAATAAAACTAGATATTAAATATTTATAAAGACCCATTTTCTCTTCCATGACCATTTCACTCTTAAAGACCCATTTTCACCAAATGATATTTATATCAACTTGAAGACCAACCAGAACCCATAATTTGTTCATAAAAATATCTCATATTTGAGCACCAAAAAATCTTTTACTTAAAAAAATAACATTTTCATGTTGATGCTCCTTGGTGACGACTAGTTCTAGATCTAATGAATTTATGTCAATGGCTACATGTTGAAGATGAGAATTGGATCTCCATAAAAAATATACACTGGGATAAGATCTTATTTAGGATTATAGAGCGATGAGATGATCCCTAATAGAAGTCATTCAGAAGCAATTATGTGAATGGAAACCAAAGTTCTTTGATGTCACATACGGTTACACAGAAGTGAGAGAAAAAAAAGAATATTGAGGAGGATCCAAGGGAAAAATGATCCATTCATCGCATAAAAAATATAGAGAATGACTGTGGCATAATAAATTCCTCTAACAAGGATGTAGTGGTCCAATTTCCCAGACAATCTATAGAATTCCACGTGCCACATATGAACAAACCAAGTGGTTATTAGGATCCATGTGGATGAACCGGTTGGAAATTTTTCACTGTATCATATCCCTTACTTTTGTTTAAACCCTTCAGCCACTAGTCATTATTTATATCTATTCACCTTAACATTCATGGCCATTTTAATTTTAAAGTCCCATTTTCCCCGAATTATATATATATATATATCAACTCAAATATTAAAAAAACCATACATAATTCTTAAAAATGTCTCATTTTTTAGCGCCACAAAAGATATTTCTTAAAAACATAACATTCTCACATTCAAATTTTATTGACATAATTCTAAACATAAAACAAAAACAATATATATATATATATATATCATAATATACAAATATATATATTTATAAATATAATAACATATAAAATTAATTGTTTTAGTTGAAAGGATGTAAGTGTGTTGCCGCCTTTGGAGTAGACCAAAAGGCAGAAGTGTGCCTACCCCATTTCGACATATTTTTTTAAAAAAATTAACCAGGAAATATTTTAATTATTTTTTCAAAAAAAATTAAAAAAAACAGGATCATGGTTATTTATCATCTTGATTTTGAAGTCCTGGTTTCCCCATGTTATTTATGAGTGGGTTCATTTATAAAAGTTGGCCCGTTTGGTGAAATAAAATTGAATATGTGTATTTTGGATTTTGAAATTAGTTGAGAAATATTGAACTATATATAGATAGGGTAAACACTACAATAAATTTTTGTTTTGGACCCTCTTGAATGGGAGACTTCCTTGGCATTAGTAAGACTGAAAAACACCAACCTTCCACACGCCACCTCCCTCGCACACATCCTCCCTCCTCAAACCCTACATCACCCATCCTCTCCCTCTCCACACCCGTCTTAGCCTCGCACTCACCTATGCAGCCCATCCTATCATCACTTACCACACCTACGACACTCCCACCAACACCTCTGATTCCCTCTCCCTTTTTGATTCAACCCACAACCTCTAGCTTCCATCCCACCCTAACTCCCCTCTCCACCTCTTTCTCCCCCTCCCTCACCCCGACTCCCAATGTTCACACATCACCCATCACTACAACAGACCTAGGGCCATGTGCCACCCATCCGCCCTCACCACCACCTCTCCCTCACATATAGCAGGTCCTCTAACTCCCCCTATACATTCACTTGGATCCAGATTTTTTGTACCATAAATTTATCCCTATTTTATGTTTTAAGGTTCTTATTTTGGGAACATCCATCACTCAAATTGGAAACAAGTAAAACATTCTCTAAACCAAGTCAAAAATAACAGACATAAGAGTCACACACACAAGTCGACTAATGAATGTAACTAGGAGTTATTAACATCCTTACTTTAGAATTGGTAGCGTCTCATAATAACATATATAAAAATGAGGCCTTACAGAATTTGGATACACCCACTTGTGTCATAAAAAATTACTTATCAAACATCTCACAGCTTCGGTCTGCAAAACAAATTGGTCCTAAGCTATTTTCTAAGTGATCAATAAGAATGATTTCAGCCCAGTATTGACAGTTTAGAGGTAAGGGGGTATTTTTAAATTTTTTGTTTTAAAATTATTAAATCATATAACATTTTTAATTTTTGGTTCTTAGAAAACAACTCTCCTTATCTATAATATTGAAATTCTGTCTTACTAAATCAATTTAAAAAAATAGGAAAAGAAAGAAATTTTTTTGATTGATGACAGGAAAGTGTTTTTGTATAAAACTATACTATTTCTACTAAAATATATCCCATGATATTTGTATTATATCTCATTTTATGTATTTTGATTTTTATCTTTCAAAATAATCATTTAATGTTTTAATGTATTTCCTGTAAAAGAATTCTCTTTCTCTTTATCTGGTAAATTTTTTTTTTAAACGAACTCATTTTCAGGGGTTAGTTTGAAATATGTATTTTCAAGGTAATTTTCAATATGAACCCTCAATGGTATATTTTGGAAACCATTATTTTGTCTGAAAATATTATTTACTTTCCATGAGGATGCTCTTATGGATCAATATTAAATGATGTTTATGGATGTAAAATAAAGGTTTTTAAATGAGATTCCAAAAATGTACTACGTGTTTATTAAGATAATATCCTCTCTAGGATATTTTTAAAAAAATTCAAGATTATACTCTTTTATTTGTTCATTGATTATGTAGTGATATTTGGAACATAATTACAAATCAATATGAGTATAAATAATGGTGTGTATATTTTTGTAACAGATGAACTATGGTTATTCATAATTTCACATAGATTTTTAGAAATTAGTATTCTTCTAAAATGTACTAGGTGATATTAGGGAATATGATAATTTACTAGTTTACCTTCGACCCTGTTTACCCATTGAGTTTTATTTTTTTCGTGAAGACCTAAGTATGTACACCAAATTTTCTTTTTATTTATTAATAATTTATGGTGTTGACTTGGTTGTTCTCCATCTGGGAATGACCAACTATGCATATTGTTTTTCACACACCCACTTTTACCTAAAGGTTTATAAATATATATTTTTTGATTTATTTTGAGGTATTATCTTAGTCATTATGGTTGATAGTAAATGTTTGGAATTCAATGATTTTTTTCATGTATAATTTATCCATGTAGGTTATTATGCTTTGTTTTATTTTTGTGTTTAGTATCTATCTTTCTATAGTTATATATGCCTTATAAGTTTTGATTATAGTGTTTCAAAATTTATGCATTGAACATTTTTTATGATTTTATGGGATCATAGATTCCTTATTGTCCATTTTTGATTGTTATGTTTTAGTATACCCAATAAAATATATTTTTCTTCCTAATTGATCTATATTCTCCACCCATCTGATCAAATGAGTAATGTAATCACATTCTATAAGGCCCATGATCTATCCAAATCTGTTATATGAATAACAATATAGTGAATTCATCCAATGATTATGTGTATATGAGGATAATATGATAAATGTGTAATGAAAGAGGAGACATCAACACAGCCAACTGTTTTAACATCACAATTGAGAAACATAGATTGAAAATAGATTCTGAAAAAGAAATATATATATTCGAATTTGAAGTGAAATATTTCTAGAAATTTCCACTTTAAATAAAAATTGAGGTTTCTCCTCCATTAAATAGACCAAAGGTTTTTTAATGGATGAAAACTTAAGAAAAGAAAAGAAAATGAAATTACAATAAAATAACTATAGGTAGTCAAAATTGATAAAATATTTATTTTTATAAGGGTTTCTCTTCTATTTATATGATTCATCATATCTGTATATTAATATGGAATTTATTTCACTTTATCACCTCATTTTCATTCCATTGCTAGCCTCAATGTGAATATTCTATTAAGGCTTTACCAAATTTAGTTATGAAACATGCATGATGACTATTTTTTCTCATCGGTGTGTGAATATTAGAAACATTTTATCCTTCCATCATTAATGGCCTCAAACACTTTCATAGCTAGAATGGATCAGACATATTTAGGAATCTTTCCTCTTATAGAATCATCAGAGAGGCACTGGAGTATTTGGTTAAAGGATTTAGGGTAGATATGATATATTTTAGAGGAATTATGTGATGTTTATGATATATAGAATCATATTAGAGATATGGATTATGGTCAATATAACTATTATATTTTCATTATTAATTAGTAGATATCAAAAATTTTGATCAGGATTTCTTGAGCATCTTGGGAAAAAAATATGTATATCACCCCAAATTATTATATTATAATTAGATATTTTGATATTTTATAGTTGGAAATTGATAGTTTTATTTAGTTGCAAACCTTAAGTCCATCATGTCATATTAATGATAAAATGTAATCAAATGTGATATTCCTATGACCTCAATCATTGAAATAGATATTTAGTTATCATAATATATAATTCACTGGATGGATGCTATAGAGTAATTTCTACCTTAAAAAATTTTGGATTGGCGATGATATGGATATTGAAATTGATGATACAATGTTATTTCATTGTATGGGGAATTCATAAAAGATGATAGATACCCCAATTTTGTTATTTTTTTACTACATCCCACTAATATTTGGAAATTAAATCTAGAATTATCCATCATATATAAAAAGATGTATCTATTATATTCCCTTGTTGGATGAAAATCAGTTCAATGGGATCATTATTGTATGTGATGTCTACATTATTTGATTTTTTGTGTGTTATAGCTTAAACTATCATCATTTCACTAGTCTCAACATGTATATCATTACATAAACATGATATTAATTACTGTTGATATCAACATGTCCACAAATAGAGTATGACATCAATTCAAAAAACCCATTTTATTTACAATATCCTTTGGATCTCCCTGACTCCACTTCATCTACAAAATATATAAAAAAATTAATCTTCATCTATAAAAAATTATTCAATATAATAAATCTAATTTGTTCATATATTAAGCTAACTCAAAATTTTACTCTTAAAAATAAATAATTAATCAAATCTATGGAAAATCATTACTAGAGGATTTCCAATATTTCAAAAAAACCAGAAAAAAGGAATTGAAAAAACCAAATTAAATTTTAATGACTTGTAATTTTATAAATTTTAAGTAATGTTTTGATGATAACCAATTTATACATCCCATGAATCATTAATTACTTTACAAAATTCATGAGTTTAATAATTGTCATTTTATTTTCATATCTTAGTTGGGTCTTATATTATATATTTGTTTGATCAAAATTTCCTTTTTATTAAAAATATTTTCTTATCCAAACTTGTTTTATAAGTTCCTCTCAACAAAATATTTAGTCAGGTATAGAAGAAGACATTTAAAAATAAAATTTATAATTAATTAAATAAAATTAAATTATCATATAATTTGTGAATTGTGTTTTTGTTTTGGATGATTATGAAGTGAAGTACACATAAAATTGGTAAGTATTTATTTTATATATACCATTTTATATGAAGTTATAAACATACATGAAATGTGATGTCTTTTTTAAATATTACTTCTTGTTGTACAGATAAGAATTAGGTTAAGAGTTGGATTGATCTTCCAAATAGAATGTCTAGAGAATATTTTAATAGAATTATAAATTTTATTAATTTCAATAGAGGATTTAAAAGTAACTGTATTAGTTTTCCATGTTGAAAATGTGAAAACATATACAATTCATGCAATATACAATGGGTCTCTTAAAAACTATTGAAGTTGGAATCATCACGGGGAAGAATATATTCTTTGTCATCATACAAAAATAGTCCAGTTGGATGTTGATGTGAGGATAGATATTATAAATCATGAAATTCTTTCCAAAATGGTATGTAGGCTATAACCTAATGTATTCAACATCTTGAATGTTGAGACAGGTGATATCAATCTGTCCTCTGGAGCATATGGTGATTCGCTGAATTATTATAAAATTCACGAGGATGAAAAAACTGAATTATATTCTGGGTTTACTTCTTACAGTAAATTATTATTTATCATAGATTTTTTTTCAGTTGAATTCCTTGAACCAGTGTTCAGACACATCATTCGACATGTTGTTGGTGTTATTAAAAAAATTACTTTGTACTGGAGCTAATATTCCTAAGTCATATTATCAAGATTGATGTTGGAAAAGAACTTACGTTACACATATGAGACTATAGATTCATGTGAAAATAATTGTATGTTGTTTAGAAAGGAAAATTTATATTTGAATAATTATACGGTCTGTTACTCTTCCATGTAGAAAAATAATATGGGAAATCTGACTAATCAAAGCCAGACTATGAAATAGGAGAAATTTATTACCATAAATAAAATGTGTTACATTCCACATAATCCAAGGTTGAAAATATTATTTATTCCATCTAATATTTCTCAATTAATGAGATGTCATGTTGAAATAAAGAAGGAATGTGATATGCTAACCCCCCCCGATAGACTCTCTTGCATGTAAATATTTCAATCAGAGACACCCTGACCTTACTATATATAGTCATAATGTTCAATTGGGATTGGAAGCAGATGGTTTCAATAAATTTAGGTCTATGTTTTATGCAACTCAAAGAACATTGCATGTGGTGTTCGTTCCGTTTAATCATACTCTATTGTTTTGTATGAAACAAAAATTTCTATTACATTACACTATTATTGATGGACCTATAAATCTAGGGTATAATATTGATGTTTACCTTTATCCATTTATTAATGAGTTGAATGAATTTTAAATAAATGATTTGATGAATGATGACTGTGAAATGAATGAAATTTTCAAACTGTATACTTGTTTATTTAGGAAAATCAATTACTTTCCAGCTTATGAATATTTATGAAGTTTGATAATGAAAAGGGAATTTTATTTCCCTTACTGCAACAAAAGTAAAATAATTTACATGGATTAAGAACTTTAAAGATTCAACATACATGGGTCATATACCTTTTCTTCCTCCGCAGAACAGGTTTGAAAAGGAAAAAGTTAAATTTTATGGTTCTAGAGAATTGAACCCAGCACCAAAGTTCATGCCATGAGGAGAAATATTATTGTAGATTGAGGAATAAAATATTTACATGGTATATGAATTATAGGATTTAATGGTTCATCCATTACCCAAAATTCATGTTGTAGGTAGGAAGCGCAGTCACAATAGGAAGTAGATGAGTATTTTTTTAATCTCCCTTACTAGAAAACTAAGATGCTAAAGCATAATCTAGATGTCATGCACATTGAGAAAATGAATGTGGTAATATATTGTAAACCATTTTAGGTGTTTGTGTAAAATAAAAGGATCATGTTAGTGCATGATGTGATTTATAATAAATAGTTTTAAGGAAATAATTACAATTGTCATTGGGTGTGGTAAAAAAGGAATACATTCTTGACACACAATGTATGATGATAAGAAAAAAGAAAGAGACATTTCATTCCATTTTAAATATTCTAGAGGTTCCTGAAGGTTATTCTTCTAATATTTCTAAGAGTTTGAATGTGATGAGTAGGAAATTTCAAGGGTTGATAATTTATGACAATCACATACTACTTCCTCTATTTATTATAATTGTTAATAAAGATTGTTTATCACCTAGTGTTTTTCAACCATTTATTGAGATGATTACATTTTTTATACGTCTTTTTTTATGAAATCAATTAATGTGTGATTTAAAAAGTTTGTAGGATATAATTTTACTTATGCATTTTCATGTGGAGAAAGTATTTCCACCCTCATTTTTCGATGTAATGGTTCACTTGACAGTTAACCTAACTAATGAACTAATGATTATTGGTCCAGTGAAATTTAGTTGGATGTATCCTATTGAATGGTATATGAATACATTGAAATGGTTCATATGTAATTGTGCTCATACAATGTAATCAATATCCTATGGTTATTTGATGAATTGATTTACTAATTTTTGTGAAGAATATCTTAAAAATGTTGAAACAATATTACACAATCCCTATCAAATTCATGATGGTTCAGTTAGTGAGGAAATAAATTTGATATAGACAACATTGAGTGGATACAATCTCATCAATATATCTTGTTCAATACTCCATTAGTTTCCCATTTTTGTAATAAGTGTCTTATAACTTTTTTTATATATATTTCACATGTTCTTTGTGAATATATAATGTTGATAATTTAACCATGGATTTATCATTCATAAGAAACACATTAATGAGATAAAATAATATATTCCTCATGCGAGTGATTATCAAATTCAACAATCCCATTATGAATCATTTCATGATGAGTTCAAGGATTTTGTACATATAAATAGATTTTCATTATGATTGAAGTATAATTTTAATTTCTATCTATATAAACTTTATTAAAATCTATGAAATATATAGGTCCATCACATATGGGAGTTAGGTGAAACTACAGTAACCAAATAATTTATCCAACTAGATTAGGGTACATCTAGAATAGCTCATCGTTACAAAGAATTAAATGCTAGTGGATTTCAGTTTTTCATTAAATATGTTGATGAAAAATTAGAAACACAAAATATTGGATTTTTTTTTCGATCTGTTGATTCTGGTTGTTTACTATGGTCAATTGAAAGACATATTTGAATTTTTATATATACACAAGTTTAAATACAAATTTTTTTATGTATAATTGGGTTAATCTAGTATGAGGGAGTAATGTCGATCAATGATTGTTTACTTTTGTGAATTTTTATTTTATATTATACAATGATGATTGAGTTAGTAATAAAACCTTCATTTTGACATCAAAAGTATAAAATTTTTTCTTAATTAACATTCCATCTAATAAGAATTAGAAAGTTGTTTTAGAAATGTCTAGGTGAGGAGTGTTTTTAATTGGATGAGATGAACCCAAGACCGTTGCTCTTTTTCACAGCATGTTGATCAACACACATTAGTTCAACATGAAGAAGATATTCATTAGGTTAGAGAAACTTATGAAGGAGAAATGGTCGATTTTCATGTTTAATAAATGGAATGATTGATTTACAGCTCTTAGGTTCAATTTTTTTTTAAATTTGATTATATTTTTATGAAATGTTTAACTATGTTTTTTATTTATTGTATTTATCTTTAATATAAACAAACATGAGAAAAGAAATGAATTAGAGTAAAAATAATTAAAGGAATTATTTTTTAGAAAAACATAAAAACTAAATACCATGTAATATATATATATATATATATAAATACATAAAACCATAAAATATATTTAACCAATGATAATAATATGATAACAAAAATATTTTAACTGTATCCCCCACGTAGTGTAAATGTTTAATTTCTTGTCTGTGACACCACACTAATTGGTAGTGTTATTATTAATATTAATAATAATAATAATATTATTATTTTTTGAAACATGTTGTTCTTAAATATATATTCACTATCTCTTTTTATTAATAGAATGTAAAAAAGGGAATGATGGAGGATGTTTTCATACATGGTATAGATTTATTTTTCAGAAAAAATACCAATCAAAGGCTATGAATAGTTAAGAAACCATGTGCCCAAGGATTCCATGTAGCTACAAAAGTTCCCAATGAAAACCAACAAAAAAACCATTCCCTAGAATTACAATATATCAAGGGCCTCCTCTACCACATTTATGTCACTATATCCTCCATACCATGGTTTTGTACCAGGGCCCATATTATTCTTCTTATGAAAAAATAGTTATTTCATACTTTTTATTGTCATTATCTTCTAGAATATCATAATTGATTTCTAGAAAAAATAGTGTAATGTATTATGGAAAAGTATTTTATTTATCATCCATATGTCAAGCTCTCAAGAATATTAGAAGACACATTCCACACTATGTGAATTCATGGTTGAGATATTAACAAAATCCTTCCCAAATAGCATACCTAAATCTCAATCATTAATATCCATAACATTATCATGTCTCATGGATTGAATAACTCATGATCTTCTAATATTATATTATTATGAAGATGAACAAGAAACATCATTGGTATCACCCTTATAGAGAATATTAATTTACATTGAGGGAGAGGATTACCTAACTCTATCATCATTATTTTCTATTCACTTCTTATTTCCACAAATTATTAATGCCAATGTGGAGACAAAATATAAGGAATAAACTGCATAGTTAATTTATAATCGTTGTAGGGATTTGAACTCAGAGAAGATATATAAGTTCAATTATTTATAAAATCATAAATTTTTTCCATCATATGTTCCATACCATTCTTATCGCCTTCACTACCACCAGAGGAAATAGGTAAGGGAGATTTTTAAACCACTATAGAATAATAATAAATTTTAGTAGTAGAAATAGCAATAAATTCCTTGAGTTTGATACTGATTACACTATTATAGAGGCGTCATTAACCACTTATATATAGACATTCAATGAGTCTCATAAATGTCTTTATATTAAAGTAACATAACACTTTCGGATAGAATCTATCTTCAAATAGTCAAATTCCATTACATCCCCATTTTTATATAGGAAAAAATCTCCTTCCACTTTTAGATGAACCCACACGAGTCAATGAAATGTGATTACATGACTACTTACACCACTAGAAATTCAGGGTTAAATAGCTCAATCGTATTTATGAAGAGAGAAATCATGACTATAATAACTGTCATGATGTTTATATTGATACAAGAATCATTTTAATGGTGAATGTTTTCATTTTTTATATAGGAAGGTCTTCATCACTCATTTAATTGCCTCATTTTATAGACTATATGGATACATAGATATAATTCATCAATTTATAGAGTTAAGATGAATCTTCAAAAAAAAATCATTTATGTCTATACTAATGATTATACAGTATCAAATCATGTTTATACAGTGTAAAGTTGATTCTTATACACATACATGGTAACCTGAGTAGTATACTAAGAAAATTTTTCATTTTTAATCCAATTAAACTTCTACAAACTCATCTGCAGTAGTATTTATTTGTCCATCACATCTCCAAGGATTGTTACTATTAATGAAGGCTACTTCCATTCGAGATCAACTTTGATATCCAACAAATCTCCATAATTTCAGAAAAACTTTATGGATCCATAATTTGTTTTTTTTTCTAATGCACACACAGTTCACAATTATCTTTCTCTATATTTTATTATAACCCCTCTTCTCTGTATGATTTGTAATACACATATTTTGTGAGAATCACCTTACTAGGAACTTGTCCCTTATTAAATAAATGACTTTTGTAGTTCCATCCAAGTCTATTTTTCTATGTATTATTTCTCAATAAATATAGGTTATTTAGTACGTACTTACCTTGGAGTTTGGTGCACTCTTTTATACCTT
Organism: Viscum album; assembly: GCA_963277665.1. Taxonomy (NCBI): domain Eukaryota; kingdom Viridiplantae; phylum Streptophyta; class Magnoliopsida; order Santalales; family Viscaceae; genus Viscum; species Viscum album. The sequence continues at coordinate 46,243,847 of OY728153.1, forward strand.
TGTAGAAAATGATTATAACTAGAAATAAAATCATTAAATTTCAACACCCCTTTATATTTGATGAAATATGTGTGCATAAAATATAAATTACATGATTCTTTAGTAGTTCAGATTATATGGAACTGTATTAGGAATTGATCCCATATCTTACTAATGATTTTTATGACTGCATACAAGTCATGGGAACATGAAGTGGATCCACAACATTCTGTAAAGACATCAACGTCTATAGATGAAGGTATGCATGGATGCATTTTTTTAATTTTTTTATTAAGAGTTAAACATATATATGAAAATATGTCTAATTATGTATGAAATTATTTTCAATAAGATTGGACTCGATCTCTTATTTCTATAATAAGAGAATCTATGGTCATGTTATTTCCTCCTTGAATTTTGACACGGCCCTTTAAGTATCATTTGACGAGAGATTCCATCTTATGGTAGTGTGTTCCCCTGTAATTAATCTCCAGATTGATAAAATCATACAAGAACCACAAATATTATCATTGAATAAACGTGTATAAGCATCATTTCCCTATGATACATTAGATTTTCTATGGCTAGAATTTCTGGTAAGAGGATCTTTTTAGTTTCTTAGATTTGTTTAAAACCTACTAACACTTGTGATGATTTTTTCCTTAAATTGGATAATCTAACAGTGTTTCCCCCAATGAGTTTGGCCAATGTTTATGGGTAAATTTCATAAACTGTGTAAATACCATAAAGGGAGAGACAAGGGGGATCCCTACGTACCAAAGGAGGGTGACCAGACATTCTTGATAGCATCCCGAGAGGGGTTCTCCCATCTCAATGTCCTGAGTTAAATGCATATTGGTATACTAAGGTTGCAATGATGATTCATTCTATTTTGGATTATATATTTAGATTAATGCATACAATTTTACATATTTTATATATGCATTAGTTTAATTTATGAGGTGGAATCATGTCATTCCAAGAATCATGCATTGTAGCGACCACCTCACAAGCATGGGACTCATGAAGTGTTCCAGATTTAACATGATGTATTTATTATTCACTTTCATAAATTTATTATTTAATATGTTTTTCTGATCTATATTTATATCATATTGTTATAGAGTTCTATGAGCAATGTACACCAACTTATAAAATATCAGTGTAGATGATGACTCGTGATCGAAATTATCTGGAGGTTGCATCTCTTATAGTATGTTCTTGTACTAATTATCAATAATTACATAAATATATATATACATATATATTTATATTTATATATTACAAAATCTCAATTTTATCTTGATTTAGAAAAACATATACAGTACAAGAGAAAACTTACCATGTGAAGGGATGAGATATTACATCGCATTACTTGGAGGCACTGATGCATGCTTCCATGGAGGTAAATGTGCAGCTAGAAGTGGTGGTTAGGGAACTGAAGGAATATCTGTGTTAGGGTGATGGTCTAATGGATCCTATGATAAAGGATTATAATGAAATTATTTATTTTTTTCATTACATTAATTATTATTATATTCATAATTTTTACTTTTTGTAGGCTCCTACTACATCGGATGGAGGTAGCATCCATGGCCCCGCATGATGCATCATTTTCAAGTGGTGTGTTTTGTTTTATCTTCATGGTTTTCCATTTAAATTGATTTTCTCATTTTGTTTTTTTATATTTTTTTGGGTACAACTACAGTTTTACCATTATGCAAGTCCTATATTCTCATAATTACCTTTAGGTAGCATTTGTCCATTTAGAGTTTCTTGATATCTCACATAACCTAATAGGATAGTGTGAACAAACTAGAGAATATTATTATTAACCCCCCCCCCAATATCCTCATCCCTCCCATTTTATAACAGTCTGACCTTCATTTATTCTCTCATGTAGGGCCCCCGAACAAATAGATGTGGTTGTAATGTACACCATATTATAAAATATCAATCCCAACTGTACTATGGTTCCCCTCATTCCCAAGCTGCTTCCCAGCCCCCACATTCCACCCAGTCTGCTATTCAAGAAGTAGTGCAATTTCATGGTCTATATTTTTTTATTTTATATCCTATCTTTTCCAATCTTACATGTCTGATAGTATGACATTGTGTCTGTGTCTTAAATGTTTTTTTATCTATATGTATCCCATCTTTTTTCTCTACAATCATCATGTATGTTTTTGTTTCTCTATGTTCTTGTGTGTGGGAGTGTGTGTTTTTATATATCTACATGTTTTTCAATTGATATATCTATCCATTATCCCATAAACCCATCTTTCTATTTATCCATTTATTTTTTTTCATCACACTATATATATTGAATGATAAATCTATTCACATATGGGTTCATCCATAGGTTTTTTTGTTTCCTAGTATGTCTACTTGTCTTTCTAACGACATATCTATCTATCCATACACCTTTCCATTGGGGTGTTTTTCTATCATCGTTATTTCTCTTTTTCTATCCATCCATTTTTATTTTGTGTGTGTATGTATTATTTTCTCTCTATTCAGACAATTTTTTATCAGTGTATGTATGTATTTTTCTACCCATGAATGTGTCTATCTTTCCTTTCTATTATTTTTTTCTCATTGTATTTTCACATGTTCATCTGTTTATCAGCCTAGTTATCCATCAATCTATTTTTATATCTATCTACCTATCTTTATGGTTCTCCATCCATTTATTTCTTTTCTAGTGTATTTATCAATATTCATGCATTTTATTTTTTAGATCAAAAGATTAATGACCAAATATTAGTGGGAGTAGTCGGCCCATATGGGGTCAATAAGACTATATTTTTTTTCAAATATTCTCATCTTTATACTCAGTATCACTATTATTAACATGGAAAACTAAAATAAATCTATCCACATAATTAAGGGAATGGTTCTATCCCATGGTCACCCATTATATTCTTAATTTTCCACCTTTTAGTTCCTTCAGATATTTTTTCAGCTACAAACATGATTCATATCCATCTCTGGTGATTTTAGGGTTTAAAGAAATTATTAAGATGTAGATGTTGTATGCCAAGTGTATTATTAAGCTTAGATGATGTTGTTTAGTATTAACTAGAGTATCAGGATGTGATATCCATTAACCTTATCTGAAAGCTGCAGTTTTATGTTTTAACAAATTATTCAAGGATATAATGACTTCTAAATCATGTTTTACATAGAACCTTTTCCATTGAAAAATACTGAGGTTTCAAGGCTCTAAATTTATTTTATCCCAAGGATGTTCTGGTATCAATGTAAGAGTTGGAATTATGTGATTATGTTTGTTATATTATTGAAAATATGTGGTAACAGGACCAATTTTTCCATGTAAAAACCTTTAATTTCATGTCTTGTTTTCAAACTATATAAAAAGGTTCCATTTGACATCACTAATTAACAAATAAATATAGCATTTATCAATTATAAGAAGTTATTCTATAAAAGTTCTTACAAATTTCTTGTTGAAAAAATTATTTTCTATCACTTATTTTTCTGTTTTTTCTGAAATCAATGGATAATTTCTTTTTTTTAAGATCTGGAACAACTTCTTTTTTTTCGTAATTTTTTTCTTTTTTTAACTTTTTTTCATAAGTGGTGTTATTTAATATATTTTCAATGAGTGATGCCAATAATACCTGAAGTCTATTATGCAATAAAAATCAGTGGGAAAGGCTGATATTTCAACCATCCTTTCCAAATAAATTTGAAATGGTTATTAGGATATGTGTTTAATATTTTTAGGATGTTTCAGGGGATATTTAATTATATGATGTGAAGCTAGTGGTCTGTTATGTTCATACCTTGATGAAAATTTATTCTATTGGGTTTTAAGCTTCTGTGCTTCTCTCATTAGAGAGTGTATCTATATGTGTGAATCTTTCTTCCAATAAATTTGTTCATCCACTCATTTATCTATCACTATTTATGTAATCTAATCTGTTAGTTCATTGGTATCTTTGTTCATTCATCCCCCATTCGCCAACCTATCAATCTATCCATCCGGCATTACATTGTTTTTATCAAGTTTGTTGTTTTCTATACTATTTACAAGATATATATTGAAAAAACCCAAGGATAAGTGTATCTATATAATAAAAAGAGTCACTATATTCAACAATTAGTTAAAAAAATGTAGTTTTAAAATTCACACACAACCAATATACATGATTATTTATGTAGAACAAGTATTTTATAATATCTACAGATAAATTATGGTTTTTATTTATATCCTTTTATGTTCATACCCTGACTCTGCCTCCATAGATTACCCTTTAGGATTATATATTCTTATTTTAATGTCATCTTCAAATCATTGAATCACCAAAAAAATATTCTTATCTATTTATTTTTATTATTTAATTGTTTTTTGTATCTTATTAGTAGGTTGATTGAGGAACAATAGTGGAGTGGATTTGTAGCACTTTAGATCACTGATTTGGTCAGGATACCTATTTTTAATTTGATGTTTGTAGGCAATTTTTTTATTTTTTTTCCTGTTATTTGTGCCTATAATACTACATTTCGACTGATGGAATACTATATTTTTTTGAAAAAAAATTCCAGACTAACTACCTTTTATTGGTTTCATTATAATTCATTATTTCAGGACCATTAGTGACCGCCCATGGTGTAACTAAATCTATTTTCTGAAAACCTTTAGCAAGTGCATGGGAGTTCTCTAATTTCCTTCCCAGCGATCGCTACTGTAATCAATGAAGGGAAGCTATAGTGACTGCCTTTGGCAGTAAATAATTCCCAAAATCGATGGGGAAAATACAACCTATAAACGAAGCTAAGTGGAGCTCTCTAATGAAAATTATCTATAATATTTGGTGGTTTCTAATGATTGTTTTTCTAGAAGTGAAATCCTTTTGGTTTTCAACCCATCACTCGCAGTACATGGATGGTTTTTCTAGTAAACTATGACATTCATCTATGGTTATGCCTAAAATATAAATACATAATGTTATATCTACTTATATGAGGGGAAAAAATTCGTATTGATACTAATGTTTATCTGGATTCATTTATCAAATATTTGAAATTATTGTAGGATTTGGGTGTTACGTTGCATAGTGATTATAAAAATGTTGATCTCATGTTGAGATCCATAATCTATGGGATGATAACTGAATTTTATACATAGAGAATTTTTTTGTGGATACAAAATCAAAAAAAACTAAAGTGCAACCCAATTATGAACAAGGTACACACTCAATTAGGTGGAAACAATCATAAAAAATTGTGTTTTTGGACATCAGGGATTTTTACCCTAGTAAAATAAATTGTGGTCTTAGAAAACATCATTCGATGGATGTACAGAAGAAGTAAAAGCACTATCTCCACTAACATGTGATTAAGTATTAGTGTAACGTCCCAGTTCCGGAAGCCACCCAGTGGCGCCCCGTACCCGGATGGTCACATGGCGTCAAGCACATTTCCCTGAATTCCAGAGGTTGCCGACTACCAGCGAGGGCATTGGGTGTGATACTGTAGAAACTATGCCCTCATTGGAAGAGTAACACAACAGAAGAAAAACAATATTAGTAACAAAAACTGTATTAATCCACACAAAATGAAACAACAGAAGACTGGAAGATAATAAATTGAAGCACACATATATATGTGAATGATAAATGATACATATGTATAGGAAAGCATCCAAACAAATCACAATGCTGGAATAAAAAAGTTCTAAACCAAATAAAAAAGAAAACAAGTAAAAAACTCTTCAGTATCACAATCCATAGTTTGGTCCCATGCTCCCCAGCACCACAGTCAATCAAGAACCTAAAGTTGAAGGGCGCTTTCCCTTATCTATACCTGCAACAATATAATCTGTTTGGGAAAAAAATAATGAACCAAATATTGTGTGAGAATAAATCATAGTAGGAAACCTCTCAAATATATGTTCCTAATAGTTAGTGATTATATATATGGCAGGTAATAAGCAAAGATGCAGTAAATAAGAATGTACTTAGCAGTAAACAGTTCCATATATCAAATAAGCAGCAAATCAAGCAAGGTAACCCTCTAGGAAGTACACGCAGCCTATCCCATCTGGTTCAGTCATTAAAATGTATAAGTACTCTCTGAGGAATCAGTCACAGTCAATTTCCCTTTTATTCAAAAGTGATTCAAGACTCTCTGAGGAAGCTCACACGGT